>OU383773.1:22757522-23957522 GCA_910950805.1 Acrocephalus scirpaceus scirpaceus
AGTGACACCTCCCTGGAGAAGCCCATTCCAATGCCCAATAACCTCTTCTGTGATCAACTTCTTCCTAATGTCCAGCCTAAATATCCCTTGGTGCAGCTTAAGACTGTGTTCTCTTGTTCTATTGCTGGTTGCCTGGGAGAAGAGACAGTGCCTTACCTAGCTACATACTCCTTTCAGGCAGTTGTAGAGAATGAGATCTCACTTGAGCCTCCCTTTCTCCAGGCTAAACAGCCCCAGGTCCCTCAGCCACTTGTCACGGGACTTGTACTCCAGACTCTTCACTGACCTTGTTGCTCTTCTCTGGACATAATCCAGCATCTCAACGTCCTTCCTAAACTGAGGAGTCCTAAACTGGACACAGCACTCAAGGTGTGGCCCCATCACTGCCAAATACAGGGGAAGAATGACCTCCCTGCTCCTGCTGGCCACACTATTCCTGATACAGGCCTGGATGCCACTGGCCTTCTTGGCCACCTGGGCACACACTGGCTCATGTTCAGCCTGGCGTCAGTCAGTACCCCCAGGTCCCTTTCTGCCTGGCCACTGTCCAGCCATTCTGTCCCCAGCCTGTAGTGCTGCATGGGGTATGACCAAGAACTAAACAGGATATTAGGACCAGACCAAGCACCTTTAGTCACAACACATTCAAAGTCCAAGCATCTGTATGCCAAAACATCAAGCTTAAACAGTGAAGTCCTCTAGACTGTAACTCGAGTTCTTTTCAATTCTTCATGCACATTTTCAGTTAAATAATTCTAGAAGCTATTTGTTTCCTCAGGCAACACAGGTTTACAGTGTTCCCATGCAGTTCACAATTATCTGGAAACTCATGAAAAGCATTTGTATTCAAATTTTTGTGGTTCACTTTCTCCAGTTTGCTTCTAAATAAGTCCATCTGAAATTCTAAGTACCAAAACAGGACTTATATTATTTAACTGGATATTTTCCTTGCATGAACCCCCTGTCAGTGCAGGGCTATTTGTGCAATACTTACCTTAAACATATAAACAGCATATAAAATTGATTTGTGTTTGGACCAAAATCAGAGGAAAACAAGTCAGATAAGAATCAGGATCCCCTATTTAATCCAATTTAAAAATTGCCTATAATTTCTCTCCTTCCCCAGATACTCATTACTCTTTTTATTCTCACAAACACTCTCTCACTTCACAATTTCCTATTCTCTCCAGTCTCAACAAAATTTATGGCATTAAATCAACCACAACTAAAAAACTCCTCAGCTTCTCAGACAGAGGAACTTGGTACAAAATCCAGGCCTGTGTTCCTAAGCATAAGGGAATACATTTTTACTAATTTACATATTTGGATAGCATTACAGCTATGAACAGCCAGATGGCTTCAGTTTATAAGGACTTAAAAATCTTCTTGATTTCACTGTGTTAACAGCATGAGAATAAAGGATAAAAGAAAGGCAGCATATCAGGTACCTAACTAGTAAGCAAATAAAACAGCTGGCAGGACTAAATTTAAGCCTGTCATGCTTAACTTGCTTTCAAAACTATGATTAAATAAAGTCTTCACATACACAGATTTGCAAATATAGAGTAGTAAATATGGCACGGTAATTTTAGGATGTATTAGCATCATCCACAGTAGTAGCTTGGGAAAATGGCAACACCAAGCAACATGCATTTCTACTCCTGACCCACATAGCAAAGCTGGCACCAGTATTCGCAGCATCCTTCCTTAATTAATCTCTTAATCTGCAGACTACAGGTCCTTTCCCCCTTCTTTGTAGAAACTTCTGTCATCTTGACAGAATAAAGTTTTGGTGTGCAATTAATTGGCTTTTTTTTGCCCTGACTCATTCTCTTCCTACTCCACCTCAAACCTTTCTCTCTTCAAGTCACACAGCAAAACAAATGCAAATGACAAGTTATCAACTCTTCCTACTTGATATTTCATGTCCAGGCAGAACTTCACTCCTGTGTGCAAACCAAAATTCTTCAAGTTTTAAAATATTTATAATAGTTATTTGATTTGTATCATGCAGCAAAATTCTGTAAGCCAGTTCCTTGGCTTTTCCACCAAAGGCCTTCTGAAACCTAAACAATCTGAACTTGTAATCCTATGTGCTGTAGCACCACACTGACTGCAGCAAACACATCACCCATCATCTTCCATTCTGGAATCCAACCCAGCTCTTCCAACAGCAGGATAAACACTTGACGAAAACTTCTCAAGCACTGTATTATAAAGATAACAATTTAAACAGCTCTTGCTGGGACACTGTGTTTGGTATACACTACCATTATTCAAGCGCAGCATTTCAACATTTGAGGAAGACAAGATGACAAAGTTGAGTGCCCATCAGCAACACAGAGTACTGAGTACTGTAACACAGTACTTACTATATGGCATGGGATTAGAGTTAGCCTAACATGCAAGGTAAGATATACATAAACTGTATATATTTGAATATAAACTCTCCTGTATTTTAAGATGTGTGGGGTATTGCTACCAGAAGAAAAATACTTTGTCCAGTAATGTTTAAACACAAGCCTACTCTATTCTGTGTAATTTTATCAACTTCAATAGCTAAATTCAAGCATGGAGCTGTATCAGAGATATTCAGTTGTAAAAAAAACCTTATTTGATTAAAACTCTTTATGACAGTCTACTCTGGCCATTCCCCAAATATTTGTTTTGGGCTGCAAATATGTTAAAAAAAGATTTGTGTGGTTTTTCTACTTGCCTTTAAGAAAACACTAACTGTCCCCAGTTAAACTGCAACTAAATTAAATAATGCCCCATATGTAAATCAGGAACACTACCACATTTAGTGGATTTTATTTTGTATATATAAGGATATTTCTTCAAACTAGTTTTTTGCTTTGGTGTCCAAATAATATGACTTCACTGTACAGCTCCTTTTATTAGATTTTACGCACATTAGGAATGTCAGCACATTAGGAATCAGTCTAGCTGTCTCAACTAATTCACAGTCCTAAAGATATGGTGAAGTTCAGAAAGAAAGAAAAAAAAATGATCAAAACAACCACTGTCTTTTCTACTTAATATGCAGTGTAGTAAGTCTTCCAGGTTTCTGATTAAATGATAGAGCTGCACATGAAACAGAAGTGACTCACTTAGTCACACAAGAATCCAACCCTATTATTGCTAAATATCTGATTAACCTTCAAAGAGCCCCTGTGTCACAACATACAGTAAACTCTCTAAAGCTGAATCTCTACTTTGTAGAAGTAATTGAAACTGAAGTATTCTTGAAAGAACTGCAATCACACCTCCCTGTTTGAAGTGAATCTCAAAATCACTAGTTAATAACTACTAGTAGTAAATGAGCTGATATCATTTACAATATGTATGACAGTGAAGAAGAAAATTAGTCTGCAAATAAATTATTACTGATAAGGGAATTGTAGTAAAGGTAACAAGATGTAGAAACTATATAAGCATTCAAAAGATAAACAAGTATTGAAATGACTACCATTTTCATATTAAATGTTCGATTTTAAGGCTTAGAATTTCCATATTTAAGTTCTCCAGCATCTTTTATTTCCTATTTCCAGAGCTGTAACATTTCAGAAATAATACCACTCTTCATAATACTCTATTTTGAAAATAAGGATTTTAAATTACATATTTCAACCCACTTCTAGAGGTTTTAAGAGAAAAATCATAACAGTAACTACCTCTAAAAAAAACCTAGGTACCACTGAAATATCATTTACCCTTGCATAAAGGTGTTATAGCTGCTTTTTTTCTGGTTTAAAGATCAGCAAAGAATCTCTGCAATACCCCTGTAGAAAAGCTAAAATGGCATCTGAGTTGATGTGAAGAGAGAAGCTCTCCTTTTTCTACACTTACCAAAGGAAGATTTCCCTTACACATATAGTAGATAATTTTTATAATCTAGAGTGTATATATTTATATAATTTTCACTTTAGGGATACATAGAATTCCACATTATTACAGATCTAGCAACATCCCCAAATGTTCTATCTTTGAAATTTCTTTTTTCAGATATCAAAACTAATCTCAGCTAAAATAAGCACTAATATCCAATGCTACTTCTTTTGCTGAAGCATTTACAAAGCCTACTTGTACACAGTGATACTAGGAATTACTAGCAAGCTTCCCTTTTTAAAGCTGTAAAAAAGGTAGATTTTTCTCCAAAAAAATTACAAATATTGTTTCCTCTCAAGAACACTAGAGGACCCCTTAATAAGTCAGAACCTTGCCCTGCTAGCACTGCTTTAAAGCATTGTGATGACCTAAAATGTCCTGAAAGCCATCCTGAGTAGCTACCTCTCAACTATGCTCAAGAAAATAAATTTGACTTTACAAATCCCCCAGGAAGACTGCTGATGGAAGCAAGTCAAAACAACCCTTACACAGCTTTAGTAATAGCAGATCACTATAAGAGAGAAGGCTTAAAAACTAACACTTATGTCCACATCTGTGTCAGGCAGCAGGCATTAGAGAATACTTGAGGTTGGAAGGGACCTCTGACTGTGCATTGATTTCCACATCCTGCTCACAGCAGGATCAACTTTGATCAGCTAGAGTTTTCTCCAGTCAAGTTCTGAAATTTCTCACAATAGAAATGCTATAACTTCTCTGGACAAACTGTTTCAATGTTTACCCTTAGGAAAAATATTTTTTCTAAGACCCATTATAACACAAGCCTTTTTTAAAAATGTGCCCTGCTGGGCAAGCACTGAAGCATTCAAAAGTCAAACTGGATTTTGAATGCTGTCAGCTGACAAGCCTGCCCTGTGAGCCACACCTCCAGATGCTTTTATTATTTATCACCACTAATTGAACACAATGAAAATGAAATTTTAGCATCTCATCACACCATGGTCCCTCACCATTACACATACTAAAAGGAGTACTGATCACATAATCCGTTCACTCAAAAGTGTCCCACTTCTACAGTCACAACAACCTGTCAGAACTAGCAATGCCTCTTGCCCTTGTTACTTTATAGTGGATGGTGGTTCCAGGCCTTTCTGCTGTGATAGCAAAAAACTTCCTCCTCTCACAGCTCACAGCCTGGGACATAGGCTTTTCTGATGCTTCCCTCTTACTCCACAAATCCTCACATAGGTCAGGTTCTTGCCATTTTCCTCTACTGATGTCCAAAGGATTTCATTGTCTAGTAAGCTAAAACACTCAGTAAGTCTTTCATTTGATTACTATAACCCTTTTTTATTTTTATGGCTTATCCTGCATTCTTGGCACCTGCACAAGTTTTCTCAGAATTTTCCTGAGATTATCCTCTTAATTGTTACAAGGTTTTTTATAAGATTCTTATTATTCATCACTGATTTTTTTAATTTGCATGTACCATTTTCTCTTTCCCATACATGTTGCTTACCTCTTAAACATACAATAAATGTCTCAATGCAGCACTAACTTCAGGTATTCCCAGAAGTGCATGAACTCTGGAATGAATCCATGAGGGAGATGCTCTGTTAGATCTCATAATTACAAGCAAGGAAGAACTGATTGAGAATTCAGTGAAGGTCTGCAGTAAACATAAGATGGTGAGGCTCAGGATCCTGAGAAGGAGTAAGGCAAATGGCAATATGTGAGCTCTGGTCTTGGGGAAAGCAGCATTTAGCCTATTCAAGGACCTGTTTGTAAGAATTCTATGGGAGACAGAGCTGGAGAGAAAAAAGAGTCCAGGAGAACTGGCTGGTTTTCAAGGATCATGCTGGGGACCAGCTGGAAAGCAGCTTGGCAGAGAAAGGAGCTCAGGGTCCTGGTGGACAGCTAACTGACCATGAGCCAGCAGTGCCCATGCCATAAACAAGGTCAATGGCACCCAAGCTGCATCAGGCAGAGTGCTGCCTCCAGGTCAAGGAAGGTGATCCTTTCTCACCACTCAGCACTGGAGAGACAAATCTTACACATTTTTGAGACACATCTGTGTGCTGTGTCCAGCTCGGAGTACCCCAGAACAAGAAAAACATGACTATACTGGACCACAGTCATGATGGAAGTGTTACCAAAACTGTGTGAAAAACAAAAATTCTCCAACATCTTTTCAGTGTTAGAGAATTACGGCATTGCTTTATTTTGGCCAGGATGTGCAATAGAAATCATTTCATCCACACATTCCCCAGGTTGTGCAGTGAAAATCATTCCATCACACATGGTTCTTTACTAGATGTTTCACGTATTTATACATACAAACCCAAAGCAATTCTTTGGTTCAATGTTCATTGTTCCCAAATTACACAATCCTTAATAGTTGGTTTCCTATTGGTTATTGACCCCTTCACCTTTGATGATAATTTGCTTCTCATTCTTTGGTTCTTTTATCAATTTTTCCCCAGACCAAGTGTCTCCAACACATCAGGGGAGGATGTTCAAGAGTAATCTTTGTTAATGGTCACTTATTTCTTGTGCATCCTCTGGCAACTCCCAGTCCATTGAGATGTTAGGTTCATCAGGTCTCATTCAGAGAAGAGAGTCTTTTGAAAAGAAATGTCAATACTCTTCGCTCTTGGGCAAAGAGGAACAAATGCCTGAATAAAGTTAGTTAAAAAAAAAAAAAAAAGTATCATTTCCAACAAAGGTGACGAAGACCTGGGACTGGAGAAGGCTTCAGGATCTCATCAAAGTGTATCAATGCCTGATGGTAGATGTAAAGAAGAGGGAGACAGACTTTTGTCAGTAGTGCCCGCTTACAGAACAGGAGGTACCACACAGAAACTGAAACATAGGAAATTCCACTTAAAAATAAGAAAATACTTTTTTGCTCCAAGGGTTGTAGAACATTGAAACTGCTGTCCAGAGAGTCTGTGGGGTCTCTGTTCTTGAAGATATTCAAGACCCAAACCTACACAATCTGCTCTAGTCGATATGACCTTGAACATGGGGTCAGGCTACGTGATCTCCAGAGGTCGCTTTTTGTAATTATGACACTGATTCCAAAGAGACAAATCCACATTTTCTTCTGGATCTGTATATAATCCACATTTCTTTTGGCTCAGAAAATTTCATTAGAGATACAAAAAGCAGAATACAGCTTGGAAATCAATTCTACCAAAGCCCAGTATGTCTTTCAAGATCCAGATGGACAGAGTAAAACTGTAATCTTCAATATAGTATTTCACTAACACAAGACAAAAGACCTCTTTTCTACTTAGTGTAGACAAAACCATGGTAAAAATTAAAGTTGATATGAAATCCACTTTATTAAATAATTTGCAATTCATTTCTAATAGTTTTATGAACTGATGCAAGAATCCACAGAAACAGGACATTACGTGGATTGCAACATGAAAGCAAATAGATTTTATCTTACACTGACTATAAAATAATTACTTTATATATTAGATGAATCATGTCTTCAAAGTATCAACATGACTTTTAAATTGCAAGTTTTCTTTCACCAATGGTAGTCCCTTCAGTTTCTTTTTGTTTCTGATCATTAAAACAGCACTTCTACTGAGGCTTAAATGTGGACTTAAAAAATAATTATTTCTCATTTCTACATTCAGATTAGTTCATTATATTGTATTGATCTCTTTGTCAGTAAAATGGGACTAAGCAACTGTTTATTATGTAGGAACAGAGTGGAGATTAACATTTATTCTTATATTTATGACAGCTTCCATGGAAAATACTAAGAAATAGAGACTGGAAACCCCTGTCTTATGTAGAAATTATTGGAACTGTATGTCTTCACACAAGCAAGAGTTCAGTCCACAATTTCTAGTGCCTACCGAAGTCACATTCACAGACACAGCTAAGTACTTGCAAGTAATATTGGCAGATTTCCCTACTCAGTTCCCATTAGTGCATCTCAAAAAACCCAGAGTTCTGATACAAAGCAATAGCACACCCTACGTGTTTATCTGTCCTTAATTTCTTTGCTTATATACTCTTGTGAAAAGTAAAGTATATACTCTTGCTAAAGTATATTTGACACAAGTTTTCACCAAGATAGAGAAGAAGCTGATTTTCAAATTCAATGTCTGCAAAAGACCAGATGAGACAACTGTTGTCAGGATGATTTCCAGGGTGGAATTTCTGCTCTAAGTTAAAAGAGATTTGCTTTATTGGAAGCAGTAACCCAAAGGCTCTGGAATGCATTTGGAGTGCAGGGGAGTTTGGTAAACCTGGTGCAAAGTACAGATGTGGCAAAGCAGGAAGAAAAAAGAGTGGCAATATGCACTCCAAGATGTTTGGCCTAGTCCAAGGCTGAAAGACACTTCAAGTGCGTGAGTTGCCTGGGCTCTGTATGTCTGCTACCTGTTACCAGTTTTAATGCATGCACAGATGTGTCCAGAGAAGGCAACAGAGCTGGTGAAAGGTCTGGAGCACAAGTCTTATGAGGAGCAGCTGAGGGATCTAGGGTAGTTTACCCTGGAGGAAAGGAGGCTCAGGGGGAACATTATCACTCCCTACAACTACCTGAAAGATGGTTGTTGCCAGGTGGAGGTTGGCCTCTTCTCCCAGTTAGTAGTAATAGGACAAAAAAAACCCAGCCTCACCTTGTGCCAGGGGAGATTTAGACCTGACAGTATGAAAATTTTATTCATTAAAAGGGTTGTCAAACACTGAAACAGTCTGCCCAGGTAACTGGTGGAATCAGCATCCTTGGAGGTATTTAAAAGGAATGTAGATGTGGTGCCTAGGGACTTGGTTTAGTGGTGGACTTGGTAGTACCAGGTTAACAGCTGGACTCAAGGCTCTTAAAAGTTTTTCCAACCTAAATGTTTCTATGATTTGATAATTCTGTGCCAGACACAAACCAATGCTCTCCCTACACAGAATGGAAAGCAGATGGGCAACTCAGAGCTCTGGACAAACCCTGCAGAAATGTGAAAAACAAGTCAACTGCACTAAGAGAAAGAGGGGAGATACACAGGTTCCTTGAACTGCTCTTTTCCAAAATCACAGTGTGATTACCACAGATGGAGGACCAGAAAATGGAAGTTATCTCACTTGGAATTGGTTCAGCTTATGTGAAACATTTGAGTATTCGTTAAAAGGAATATGTAGAGTGATTACAGCATTCCCCCAAAAAGTGGGAAACCTGTCCTCATGGTCACATTCTGGAATCAAATTGAGCTGTGCTTTGTACATGGTGTCCACCTCCCTCCTCTCTATCAGGTGCCTAAAGAGTGGCTGCAGGTTGGTATCATCTCTGGCACAAATATCTTCATGTCTTCCAGAGCATCAGAAACCTTTTGAGCTTGTAATTTTTTTTCCCTATGTCCAGCTATAGAGAGGAAATCAGAAAGAAGAAACCTTGAAACACCAGCTAGATCCAGGTTATACCGATCGGTTTGTGTGATGTGGGTTTCTGTCTACTTTGACTTAGCATCAAATTTATGTCCCTAGGCCACATAAAATCTGTCAGTGCTAACTAATACTCCTGTCACTTCACCTTAGACTTAAATCCCTGACCTTCATCTGAAAGGTTGTGTGTCTCATTGCCAATGTCGCCCCCTCTAGTTTCTCTTCCTATGGCTGCAAGCTGAAATAACTTATTTACTTAACTATTCCTGCACTCCCCAATTTCACACGTCAGAGGAATGTGTGCTTACAGAAATTCTGACATCTATATAACACTGGCTAACCAGATGGCAAGCACCACAAACTGCTATTAGACATTCATCTATCCTCTAAGTATCAAAAAGACCCTACATTCAGCCAGTCTCCACAACCCTAACACTGTATGCAATAATAATAGTTGGATTTTTAATGAAACCTTGTGTCCTACTAAAATTATTACTGCTGTTCTATTTGTACTTCATTTCATATCTCCTTGTGCTGAAATGAATTTAATTTTTCCTTCGGGCACTGTTCTCAGAGGCTCCTATTCTAATTTTATTAGGTTTTGTGCCTCTAACTTCCAAAATTAAACACAATGGTTATCACAGTAGTACACAAAAGTGATTGTTATATGCCCTGAATTAATAAGCTTGAAAGGCATGTTTAGTTAAGATTTTATCAGAGCTGTACCTGCTTAAATATTTTAATAGTTGAATGTTAAAAGAAACTTATTCTATCCCTTAAATAAACTTCTGGCAGGATTACAGAGAGAGAAATAGAGATGTGAAGAACAAGATTCTCCTAATGCATCCACTCCAGTTCTTGTTATCAGACATAACTGCATAAAAAATCTGGTTCAAATTTTTTATTATTTCAGTGCATTCGGCAATTTTTATTCCCACATATTAGTGTTAGTAATGCAATAATTTCAGAATAACTGATAGGAATCTGTAGTTATCTCTGAACTTTTCTCCTCCCACTGATTTCTTACACAGTTTACTACTCACTTTCCAAGCCATTCTTGGATGCTTCCTATCTGTTGAAAGAAACAAACATGCTTGAATGCTGGCATTTCTTATGTCCATCATGTTCTTCTCAAGAGACTGAAGTCTTCAGGCAGACAGTTCAGTTCTTAACCACAAAAGACAGGGACAGACCAAAGGGAATGTGAGTCACCAATTTGTTCAAAGGTGAGGACATTTTAATTACAGCTTTTAAAAAATGTTGATTTCAAGGTAAGGTCAGAACAACAATGAAACTTGAACATTTATTTAATTGATCTTCAAGAGTAGAGTAAAACTGTTTGCCTGGATTTTGCATTCTACAAATGAAACAAAATGCAAGTTAACTTGTTCTACTACTAAGAACGAAAAAAGACAAAATAACTCTGCTAGTGGGTTGCTACTCCTGCCATAATGAAATATATGTCAAACATCCTCTTGGAAAAAGCTGCTCCAAGAACTGGGTCCTCTGCAATGTCTATATCCCCAAAACACATAAGTTGCATGCTCGTTTTCTGAAACTACCTACATTCACAAAACTCAGACTGTACTTGCAGATCTCACTCTAGTAATTAACTTTTACTCTTCCCAGCCACAGGACATTCAATACTAATCTATCCTAATTACACCATTATAATTGTAGCAGAGCCACACATAAGGAAAACAGACACAGAACTGAAATATTTCTAGGACTTTGCCTACAAGCTTTGCAATTTAACAAACAACCTTATACTTCCTATTCCACAACTGATTCAGTTATTCTACATGTTCCAATAAACATGCTTTTCAAAAAAAAAGGTAACTAATATTTTATTTCTCTATAAATACATAAGGAAAGAAGTTAGTAGAGACAGTAAAGAAGTAAAATGAGGTAAAGAGAAAGCCGCACATGAAATGTTTCCACAATTATGTAGAAAGGGTTGACTCCAATTCAAGAGAACATGACTTGTTGCCAGTATCAGCAAAACAACATAGATTTGAGGTGAAGAACTTGATATAAAGTGCTCCCTGGGAACAGATGTTAGCTGGTGTTGTTGCAACAGGTTCTTTGCTCTGCGCATGTGAACAGTGAAAGTACAAATGAGTATACATACGAACATCTACCAAAAAAGTGTGCTAGATTGCCACAACAGTTATCTCTACTGAGCTACAGCAGATTCTTGTACTAAGGTCACAATATCTTCAAATTGTCCCAAGGGAACACTGAGGAAAAAAAAACAGGATTGAAAAGCAGGCTATAAATATGTTACAGAAAATCTTTTAAGTGGTTGTGAGAGACTTGAGTTTCCTCTTGAAAGAACAACAAAGCACAATAAAAGCTCAAGGTACATTGAACAACTGTACTGGCAAACGGTGGATATTGAACACATTTCTCATGTAATAACAACAGTTGCACTAGAGAATGCCAAAGAGTTTCCATCACCTGGTTATCCTGGCATCCCCACACACCACCCTTACCATAGCTGCCATTACAGCATCTGGAGACCTTCATTTGCTATCTCTCCAGACTATCTTGATCATCAGGTAGTACGTACACACAGGTCTCCAAAAGCCCAGGTACCTGGTTGTAACTAAAATTTCCCTCCTACCTTCCCCATTCTCAGATTTTAAACTTCAGGGTGAAATCTGGACCCCAGAACAGCTGACAGGTGCTGACAGGTGTGAGGGGTCAGATTTCTTCAGTGGATCACTTCAGCTACCAAGCGAGTCAAAAGAGAGAGCATTTCTCTCCTAAGGATGTTCTTTTCCTCTCCCACTGCCTGTCTCAGGCCGAATCAGAGTAACTTTGTCTGAAAGACAGGAAAATGAATAATCATAGAAAGGACAGAGGGGTGAGGGCAACCTAAACTGGCAACCTCAGAGAGTAAAAATGCAGAGTTTTTACTCAGAGAGTAAAAACTTTTATCACATTCCTGGAAAAACATTCCATCATTCAACTTCAGTCTTTTCTCCTGTCTCTCCAATATTCAGCTCAAATTTCCTTTCAGTTTATTCAGCCAAAGAGCCTATATATTGACAACTTGACCACCGTGGAAGATACAGAGAAGAAAACCAGAAAACACTTCATAAAGGACTGTTCATATTTAGAACTTCGTAACAGGCCATACATCTTCAGGTATGACGTGTGTGCATTCTAACCAGAAAATGTAGCATTTCAATTATCCTTACATGTCCCACAAGTTATTAAATTCTTAGTTTTCAGCATCTTATTCAGATCATGAAAGATTTAAATCACAACAACTTTTATATAAAATGAGATGCACATGGATTTCAATATGAGAAAGTGCATGCAGATACAAAATAAAATGGAGTGTTACAAGATGAAAGATCATTTCACATGACATTTGCAGCAAATTTCTTTTCTGAAGTAACATTTTGGAACCCAGAATTATACCAAAACCAGAGAACTACATTTTCCTATACTTGAGGAGAAATATTGATGGTGATATTATCTAAGCTAGAAATAGCAAATGTGATAAAGTAAAATGAAGAATTCAGCCTCAATGATTCTGCATTTTGTTTTTGCAGTGTTTGCCTTCCCCTTAAATCCAGGACACTATACACAACTTTTCATAAACACACAATTTAAATATGTTAAATCATATTTCTGGACTCCAGACCACTATTATAAATTTTAAAGGTATTTTCTGCATGCTGATCAGCCATAGCAAGAAAACTGCTTTTCCAAAGGTCTCAATAGAGGGGAAATTACTAAGTGTGTTACTATCACATCAGGAGTATTTAACAGTGACCATATCACCAGTGATTGAAATTCCAGTGAACATATACCTGTATTTTGTTTAGAGATAGGAGCAGAAGACCTTTTGAACACAAATGTTTTCAATCCAGACAACACATGACGGAAGAGACGTTTAAAGAAATCAATATGTGAGTCAATTCTCCCATCCATGTAATCTGCAGAGTCTGGACTACATTCTGAGGCATGGGGGGAGTGGTTACGTGTGTTTTTGTTGGAGGTTTTTTGTCAGGTTTTTGGGGGGGTGGGGATGGTTTGGTTCTAGTTTGTTTTTTTTTAACCTACAGCAAAGGACTATTTAATCTCAGTTTCTCAGAATTCATCCCAAAACCTCAACAGCTTCCATGGTTTTTCTTGACATGTCCAGCACCCCTATATTTTCCCTTATTCATCCTATGACAGTGTAAAATCACTTGCTGATTAAATGGCACTGTTTGCATATTACACTAGTCTGGTGCAATATGGAGTTTCACCGTTTCCCAAAAAGCTCTTCCCTCTTAAATGCAGATGCTTACCACAGTAGACTTCAAGTTTTGCCAGAGAAACATGAGTCTCTACAGAGAATAATTTCAAGCAACATTCTGTGGGTAGGAAGTCAATAAACAAAGAACATGGTCTGATGTTTGGGGATTTTTTCTGCATTGTCATGGGGGCAGTGCATTATAAATGAAAGTACTAGTTAGCTTTTTTAGCTGGAACATGTTGAACACATGCACAAAGAAACCATTGTGTATGCATGGTGGTTTGATTGGAAGTTCCTCCTCTCCCTGTGCTTGCTGGAAGTGTACATCTCACACAGTATGTGTAGAACTGAGTACTGGCCACACACCTAAACTGTGAGAGATGGCACATTAAATAACACCTCCTGCAGAAAAAAAAAATTGGCAACCTTTTTAAAATAGACAAATAAAAGCATAAAGGCAGCAGAGGACAGTGCTAACAGATTACAAAAATAAAATTTGAGCAAAATATGTACAGTAATCTCAAGCATTTTTCTTTTGACTGGAGCGGCTGAAGGTGGGAGCCCCTTAAATTTTATGAAAGGAAATGTATAACACAACTAGTGTACAATGCATTCAGGACATTGGTGCAAGTAATAACATTCATATCAACAGAGTGGGAAAGCAGAGAAGGAGACAGTTTTTTTACTCATGGCTTTTACAGAAGGGAGATACAAGGAATGACCCTGTGTGAAAGCCTTTGACATTGTATATAAGCCTTCTCTAGAGCAGCCAAGAAACAATTTGTTGGATCTTGTCTAAACACAGCTAATGCACTTTAAATATAGTTTTGATTAGTCTGGTTGCATCCTTCTGAAACAAGCAATATTTACGGTACATATTATTTCTTTCAGTTTATATAATGTGTTCCATGCATTAACTTCCCATGTAAGTAGCCAGCAATTAGGACTAATGTCTAGCAAATGTCCTCAAATTTTCAGTACCCTCATGATGTAACACTTAAACAGCAGAAAGTCAGTTTGTCTCTCTTTTTTGTGAGAGGCTTAGATGTGAATATGACCAGATCCCCCTTTATCCCCAAGTTGGACAAAATATCTTTAAAAGAATTTTGTTGTAGCTTTCACATAATTCAGCAAAATGTACCATTTAGGATAAGTCACTGTTAACAACACCCTAAAAGGCAGAATACCTTGTCTTGTTAGACTTTACTACACCATTAATCATCTGAAGGATCTCTAAAAGCAGGTACCTAAAATACATATTGAGAAAAGATGGATTATTTCAGAAGGTGGAAGTCATCATCTCCAGAGAACTGCTGTAAACAGTCCAGGCTAGTTTCAATTTCCATCAAAACACAAGTGATCAAAGGATTGGACGAATGAGAGACAAACATACTAAACTACACACTTTGAATACCCAAAGCAGCATCAAAAATGTACAAGGCTGCAAATGCAAGGCCAGCAGAAGTTCAGCCAGTTCCAGAAGTATCTGATAAAGACAATTGCAATGAGTCTGCTCCCAACAGCTGCGTAACTTCTGCCACTGCTACCTTTAGCTCATTCACTCCCTGCTACTTAAATGGTCAACTATCAAATGAAAATCATCACTCCTTTGCATGCTGCATATGCAGATATTTTAGAAACTAATTTGTTTCTCTTTTATGCTTTTCTCCCAAATTTTCCAGGCCATGGAAACAATCATACCCTAAATAAATGAAAACATCTCTTACTAGTTCTGACATGCTTCTGTCATGTTCACTAACTGGAGATAAGCCAAAATCACTGGCTGTACAGAAAAAAGAAAGATCTGCTTTGAGAACAACCAACAGTTCCCAACAGCAAGACTGATTTAATAATGACAGCCCACAGTTCTGGATTGGGCATGTCTCAAAGCCTCTCCAGTAACAAGACAGCTGAGCAAAGGTAATTTTTTCATACACTGAAATTTGTTCTGCATTTTAAAGTAGAATTTAATTTAATAAGCTAGTGGAATGAATAAAACCAGACTAATACTAGAAGTACAAGAGATGGAATATGACAGCAAACTTTTCTCTTTGTTAGTATTTTGCAGCATTTGAAACATTATGACATAAACCAAGCAAACTCAGGGAGCTAAGTGATCAGCCATTCTGTAGACAGCAAAATGTCACATCTTTTAATGATGTTCCATCTAATAATCCCTGCTTAGATTATCCCTAGAAATTATTCAGGTTATGTGCAATCATTTTTCCTCCTCTCCCACCAACACACTTACAGAAAGAATTATTCTACACTCTTTCTTTCCTGTCATTCCCCATCCTGTGCCTACATTTTGTGTTCTTTCCACTGAATTCCTTTAAAGTGATAAATAATATTCCTTTGCAGGACTGAAAATCGGAAGCTAAAGATGGACTTCCAGATGAAGTCTCATCTAGGACACATAAAATGGCCACAAATCCTTGCAATTTTATGTGGTGGTGTGGCAGCTCAAGGCAATTCAATTTCAGGAAACTTCTGTATTAGCCTGGGAAAAGAAGTGATAGAAAAGAACTACCTGTTTTTGAAAATATTAGTCACAGAAATGGCTGAAAAATTACTACATTTGGAGAATTAAAATCTATACGCAAACATCAAGAACAAAATATCTGAAGAGGAGCGTCTGTAAGCACATGAGAAGGCCAGCTGGCAGATACCTCTAGGACCCAGAGCAGCCTGCAAGGAATGCTGGCTTTGAGAACAGACTTCCATTTTACAAGTGCTGAATAGTTAGAGATTGTCAAATATATTATCTGACATTTCCCATTTCTCTCTCTCTGCCAGGATTTAAAAAACTTGGATCTTCTGTCTCTTGCTATCCTGTGAAGTCATTCTTGTTTTAATTCCCTGTGCACATACCGTGATTCACACCTCCCTCCATCCTTTTCATTACCTCCCCTTTGTAACCTCCTTTTTTCTGACTATCCTAAATCCACAGTTAAACATGACAGAGTAAAGGATTTCTCTTTCTACTGCCCAACCATGTCACTCCCCATGCCTCAAAATCCTCTTAGTGAGTTTAATCCCTCAGATTCCCCCACTTTGTCAAACAGCTTTCTGTACTTGCTCTGAACTTCTGGAACTTGTATTTTAAAATCTGTACCTCTAAACTTTTTACAAAGCAGTATTTTAATTGCTCCCTATGTGTCATCCACTTCTCGCATCCCTAGTTTCAGTGGTAAAATCTTTGGTAACTACCCTATTATTCTGTTTAAGTGTCCTGAAAAGTTGGAATACTATGGGCACAACTACAGCTATCTGCATATAGCAAAATTACGAGGGCAATCACATTCTTTGTTCTAGATGAGAACAAAGCTCAGTCTCCTTTTCTTAAAATTAGACTGTAAATTTGGCAAGTACCAAATATTCCCAAAGGGTGTAACTTCATAACTGTATCTGGATTTCAAGATTAAGAAAACCCACCCTAGACTTTTCAGTGCCTGTGAAATTCTACCCTACCTCCAGCAGGGTAGTAGGTACAAATGGTACCTTTTCAGCAATATGGACTAAAGTCAAAGCAATAAACCCATTTCATACATTTCTCTAGAACACCTAATCAGCTTCAGACTACCAGTCCTTATTGCAAGGTGCTCGGTGACCTGAACCTAAAACCTGACAAGGATGACAAAATGCTGCAAGCAGTGCTGTGCCACAGATGCAGCTACTGTGGCAGAGGAAAGAACAGAACAGCCAAGGTCAGAGGTGGTGGCACCACCAACTTTCAGTGTGATGAAACACGCTGTACAGGTTAAGAGGCAACTAACTTCTAACTTCTTTAATAAGATTAAATTTGCCCAAGTTAACAGTACCACTTTCAGAAAAAATACTTCCCCCCCAAAAATGAGTCCAAGTGCCTGATCCAGCAAATGCAAAGAGGTTTTGGTCCTCACATTTGATTTTGAAGTAGCAATGAGTATAAAGCTTTTTTACTATTTGCTGCTGTAACTAACACACTATAAACATTTATCATAATGAACAGGGAAATAAAGTGATAGTGTGACCTATGAGCTCTGTTCAAAGCATTTTCTGTTCTGATAAAAATTTGCATAAGCTAAAAAACATTCACTGCCAAGTGAATTTCCAAAAGACACAGTTTTGAATGAGAGAGAGAACATGGTAATTTCACATAGATACATTTATATCTTGTGAGCAGAGTCAGAGCTGGCATCCATCACATCTTTAACTTGCAGATTCTTCCCATCCTCTCCTTCAGGCCTGCTGTTGGATAAATACCAAATTTTCAAATGTTCTCTCAAGAACATTTTACCCCATCTAATAAACCTATGGTAAGTGTTTAAACATACTTTGAATCCTGCAGGACTCACAGTATTAATATTTTCCAGCTATAAACACTATAATTGAGCTGAATGCTATTCCTTACCATTGCTTAGGTATGTTTCCAGTTCATCACATGTACAACTGATCTGATATTAATGATAAAACTATAAAGACATCTACCTGCTTTATCTCCTGAAATCTCTCTAGCAAGGATTACACAGTGGCAGTTCCTCACAAATTTCACTTGCCATTATATAGCCTATTTAGTTAGTTCAATTGAATGTTTCTTAAGTTCATAATCAAAGAATTAATGACTTGTAGCTCAACAGTGAGAATTCTGAGCTAGTAGCATTTACTGTATCAGGCCAATTTTTAACAACTTTAACAATGTTGAACAACAGTTCATTCCTATTCTCTTTCCTTAAATCTCCTTAAGTTGCTTTACAAAAACAATCTGCTAAAAAAGGTCAGAGATGAGGTGAAGTTTCCTCAGTGGTTATTTGTATGGGTATTTGCTAATAATTCTGAAGTAAAGTTATATTCCATCACAATTGCTTTCAAATGCTGAGAAAACTGAAAACCAAGGTAAGGGGTTTTTTCCCCCTAAAATGATTGTGCTTTGCCCACTTTATATCGTGGCATCTAATTTCTGTCACTTTGTTCTTAATTCTTTATAAACAATTTATATAAGCAGAGCAATTCCCATGATCAGATTTTTAGATATAAGAATGATCTTTTGGCCGCTGCTTAAGTCCTTAATTATACAAACTGTAATCTTCTCACCCAATTTTTAAAGCATGATTATTGTTCATTATAGGACTTAGCAGAAAGAAGCCAGTATGGTTCAGATGATAAAAGTTTCTGCATGGAGGGCACAGTGAAAACTAAACCAGATTCTTCTGCCTGTTTTTTGCTTATAAAAATATCACACTTAATTAAGGGGCTTTTAAAAATTTTCTGACTGAGCAGATTATTGGCAAAAACAAATCAGGCACCAGTCAAAACAAATAATCCCTTTGATTTACTCGTCTGATGACTCTAACTGGTTGAGTGTAACTCATTCTTGAAAGAATTTTGCTCTCCAGATCCCACACTGTGAGTGGCTTTCAGCCCTGTTAACAAAATGAAGTGGTCTCTGGTTTTCATGGGGAGGCTCAGTGATGTGGAGAACTTTGGCAGGGCTACAAAGGCTCAGCAGAATGGAGGCAGTCTAAACAGATACGGCTGTTTGGTTTCTGTGCCGGAACTGCTGAACACAGAAGTAAACTGTGTGAACTATGAACCCTTTTTGCTCGCTCCAAGTATCACCAAAAGCACAGTTCATGATAAAGTCTGCTTTCTACTGACAAAAACATGCTCAAACCCCCCTTTAAACAACAAGCCTGTATAAATGTTAAGTATTCTGTACATACAAAAGAGCTTAGCTGAGATGGCTAAAAGCCTAGAGGAAACCTGATGACAAACCAAGGACACAAACCAAGTTAGGAAGATAAAACACAGAATGCCTCATGTTCTGCCTGGAAAATATGGCAGAAGTGCTATTTTAGCCTAGGCATACCTAGTAAGAATCTTGAAACACTTGACCTACAACCTTGTCAGAGAAACTTCACACTTTAATTCAGGGAGGAAAAATAAATAAGGATCAAAATATGCTTTAATACCACTGTGATGTTCCAGGTGCAAGAGTGCCATGTTGCTCCCTCGTCATCTACCTCAGTTCTCCCAGCTTCATGGAAATACTGTCAATACCATGGACTTCAGGGAAATAAAACTGGAGCAGACTGGGTATAACTACAGTGGTGCAACTGGGTCTTGAGCATCTCCACTTGGCTTCATTCTCCCCACTGCTCAGCTTCATAGGGCGCAGGTTCCACTTCACTGAGCTGATCCTACAGACTTGCTGTCACAGCACAACACAGTGAAAAAGAAAGAAGGGGATTTCTCCAGTACACTCACTTGTGGCATCTAAATAAATACAGTGCTCCACAATGTTTGAATTCTATATGATATCCCAAGTGTCCCCCTTCTAAAGCACAGTAAAATTATTTATTCCATTAAAAAAAGGGTGCATTAGCTAGTCAAGTACTGAAAGCACTGTTCAAAATATTTAATTTCTCTGTAAAAACCTTTTTGTTGTTGCATGATTTTTTTCTTACTCAGCTACGGCTAAAGTGATTCACTCCAAGTTACTAAACCAATAATTTATTAATCATTCCATCAAGTCTAGGAACTGCTGCACAAAATGCACTAAATAGAAGTCATAAACTCTTTTATCCTTGAGCAATTTTCCTTGGATACACAGCAATCCATTTACAGTATGTAGAAACTAGCTAGTGAAAGGATTATTACAGTTTCTTTTATCTTCAGAAGAGTTATGGTTTCTGAGTGCAGCATCACTGGGAAGCTCTTTCACATACACTTTCAAACAAGACAATAAATCAAATGTACCAAATCTACTCTCAGTTATAGGATTTTCATTCTTATAAGACACAGCAAAAAGCTGAAAACAGGTTTCAAAAGACATGTCTACACACTTAAATATTGAGAATATGTTCAATTAATACAGAATTATGCTGAAAAGTACACTACATTGGTTACCACTGAGACAGCAAATGGAGCAAAAATATGCTCTAAGAAAGAGCAAGTGAACCTGCTGGATTTAGTCATCGCACTTTATCCTTCACATAGGTTCTTGAATAAATAGCTGTCTAAGTCTTTATCAAAATGGAGTTCCTAGATATAGTTTCAGATATTTTATATAGTTTAAAAAATAATCTCTACTAAGAAACTCAGATGGATTATAATTTCAAGGGAAAGTGAGTTGCTCTTATGTTATTGTTTTATAAGTATGTGCTCTGGTCCATTCCCAGCTCTGACAACATTCACTAAATATCTTCCTGATTATATTGCCAAGAATAATGTAACTCCATACCCAAGTATGTCAGATATATATTATTTGTACACCGTCACACCCAGAAACAAAGCATCTTACACAGCATAAATTTCTTTGAAAGTTTTCCAAGTCTTCTTGGAATAAGCAGGTTTTAGTGGACAAAAATACTCATATTGCAGTGCAGAACATTTATTTCCAGCCAAAAATTTTTCTCAAAGTATGCAAGTCAGGCTGTACTAAAAAACTTTCAGCAACAAAAAGGAGGATTCAGCATATGCTCCTTTTTAAAAAAATATAAATAAATTTAAAGACATTTTCCTTGTTATCTAAGATCCCTCTCATGATTGTACCAACACATTCCCATGAATGTAAAAATAGAAATCTTTGAGTCCTCCTTTCCCTTTTCCTGAGACTAAGTAAAGAAATAACTTCATTCACTCATATGACTGATTGGTTGGGACAAGGATAATGCCAGCAGAAGGGAAAGTTAAAATTCTAATAAATGGATACGAAGTCTGATTTTTTTTCCTCGGGAGAATCCACTTTATCAACTATCATCATTTCTTCTGGCAATTGTCTCCTACATGTCCACTGGCAGACAATCTGAACTGCAGAGATTTTGAATAGTAAATTTAAAAATGGACAGTGAAGTCATGTAGAGCATTAAAGTAGTAATATCAGATCTTGACTCTGTTCTGCAGAAAACTACTGCAGTCAGCAGTACACTGAGATAGGAGCTTAGCACACAGGCTGCTGCTATTTGGTATTTGCTGAATCTTTGAAAAGCTGCTTAATTTCCAGCAAAAGAAAGAGAGAAAGAAAAAAAAAATATACAGATCAGCATTAGTCATGGATCTGGCTTACTGTATCGTTGAGCAAACTAAGCTTAAGCCAGTGTTTACTAGTGTCCTAGGTTACAATGTAAAATTGTGCCCAAGGTATGTATTCTATCCCCATGAGCCGTTGGAGCCAAGGTGGGGCAGTGTTTTCCTTATCTTCTGTTAATGAGCCTAACAATGCCTTGCCACATGACTCATCGATAACTCCCTCCTGGAGTTATCTTTGTTTAATGGGCCATCAAGGACCCACTGCATGACTCATAGAATGAGATCATCCCATTGCGAGATGCTCCGCACAGGGGGAGGAGCCAAGCATTCCCACCTGGATAAATCCAGGGTTTGGGACAGCACAGGCAGCTTTTACCCACTGGACTCCCAGAGGAGACAAGAGCTGCCAGACATTTCTCCAGGAATCACTGCTTCGACAAGACCATCTCATCTGGACTGCCACTACCACCCTAACTAACAGGGTGTCAGGTTGTATTCTGACTCTGTCAGTGGGGTTTTTTTTTTTGTACTATTACTTTTATTTTATTTTACTTTCCTTTATTTTCTTTTCATCTTATTAAATTGTGTTTCTGACTTTGAGTCCTTCACTGGTTTTGCTTTCAAACCAGCACAACTAGCATCATGAACATTTGGGCATCTGCAAGGACTATGAAATCCAAGAGAATCCCCAGGCAAAGGAATTACTTCATCCAAGAACAGAACTTGTATTCTTGGACTGGCAACTTGGGCTTCTCTTTCTTGATAGATCCTGTGTGTGAACCCTTGCAGGGAGGGCTGCTCTGGGCTATTCCCCACCATGGACGTACATTTCTCTATATGAGGCAGTGCAAATGCCAGACTACATCCCAGTGTAGTTGTGGTGGGTTGATACAGTAGTCCTATACTGTTTGTCCTAAAATCTATTTCCAGCAGACAAAACCATGTATCAGAATGTCTTCTAAAAAGTTTTGTTTATTTTTTTCTGGAGAAACAGTGTTTACAGATGGACGTGGTGCTGTATCTCTATGGCAGAGAAAGTGAGGTCAAAGAAGGTTGACTTTCTCTGGAAGAAAAGGCCAGTGAATGCCTTATTTCCTGAGCAATTTACTTCTACAGGCTTGGATCAGCTTTTAGAAGTAACATCTCCTACAACAGCTTTGTCAGAAGGTGGCCCATCATGCAAGAAAACAATACCTACTGACTGTAAAGTTTCCATTCTGTGTTTAAGATAGCATAGGCCCATAAAATTCAAGAGCAGTAAAGAAGGATCAATACCTTAAAATACAACTAAATAAAATTTACCAGTATAGGGTACGTATCTTCAGTAGAAGACAGAAGTGCCAGGTTTTTGGGTTTCTTAGCATGTTTTTTTGTCCCACTAGAACTCTCATCTGTCAACTTCACCTTCATCTATCTGTTCTTCATTTGTGAACTGATCTCATCTAAGCACCAGACCAATGCAATCTTGGTCCTATTACAGCTGAAATCCATGATGAGGAAGAAAGACAACGTAGACATATCTCACTGACGTGTTATTGGTGCCTAAGTCTATGTTTTCTTAACAGCTGACCCCAAAATTCGCTGAGATTGCTGAAAAGTAGGAATAGAGAACTGAAAAACAGGAGTTTCATCACCACTCATAGGGACTGCTTGAGAAAGGACTAGAAGCATTTTGACAGAGAACTCAGGAAGCCATAAATGTTGTCTCTTTTTTAACCATTAACTTTGAAACACGAGCATCCTATCTTCTGACCTGGACACTGACCATGCCAACTCTAGAAAGCTAAATTCCATCAGACAAGCTTACAGCAGCCTTTGAGTAGTACTGCCATGGTTTTGCTTGTGAATGAGAGGTTCATACAGAATAGCAGTTGGCACATTCATTTTCTTTGGAGCTACTTTAATGCATAAATACTCAAAAGTGGAAACTTTTTTCTTAATACTTCTTTCCCCCATTTCCTTTCAAGGCATAAATTGGAAGTGGGTAGGAGAAGCAAGGTGCTCTCCTCCTGTACCTTTGTAGGTCACCTTGAACTCAGAGAGCAGTTACTTAAAATTTGTAATAAAAATAAATGTGCCTCACTCATAATGCTAGCACTGAGCGGATTACATCAAGTGTTCAATTGAAGCTGAAAAATCTCTTTAGCAACACATATTGAAAGCTCCCAACCTCCAGCTGCCTTTCCACAGGACCCGGCCTTGCAAAGCCAGCACTCCCCAGCCCAAACCAGCTGGGGGAGTTGGGGAAGGCACGTTCACCACATGTGCAGGCACTCAGCAGTGGAACAGCAGAGCAGGTGCACAGTTAAAGCATCACAAAAATAAATAAGGATGACGGCAAGAAACACAATGGGTATTTCAGTACAGCTCTTCATTCAAAAATGTGCTCCTGGCCCACAAAATGACCCCATTTATGGCTGAGCCAAAGAGCCATCAGGGTCACAGTCTTGTGATCTGCACAACACTTCCTTCCTCATCCCAAAACTGCAACCTGCCCACCAGCTGACTCATTTTGTCAACCACCAAAAAGGTTTCCATCATTTGGTACTCTGCAGGCCACAGTGTGAGAATCTGGCTGTAGCACACAGCTAAACAATTCCTGCATTTAATATCAAACAAATGGGAGAAGGACGACAGACAATCCACACCACTTCAAAAAGGGACTGCAGTAAGCCAGATGGTGTGGATTACATCTTGGGGAAGGCTGCTGATTTACAATGATAGGATGTGAAGGGAAGAGAGGTAGAAATCTGGCACCCCACCAATGCAATGCATTGCAATATCTGCTATGTTGGTAGTGTTTCAGTGGTAAAGGTTGAAACTCCAGGTTCAAGACTGAAGCAGGACATCACATCATGATATCTTGAATTCACATTTGCTTTGAATTTGTAAATTTGTGATGGTTAAATTACCTACAGAGTGGTTTCATTATTCACAATTAAATATTTTGTGTCATCTATTATGCATGTGAAAAAATGATGTAGAATTATTTCTTTCCTTTGCTCATGGTTTGAGTCAATTTTGCTATTTATGCTACCATTTTTCCTTTTTATTCTTTTCAAAAAGCATTAAAACAGAGAGTGAAAAGATCCTTTTTCCAAGGTTCAAAGAAGACTGGGATAAACATTTTATATTTATCACTTTTTAAAACATTGATCTTATGTATGGATACAGACATTCAATCAATTCCAATTTTAACTGCAGAACAAAATCATTAAACATGCATGTTTGTTAAACCCGTGCCAGAAATAATTTTATTTTCTTCTAGAGGCAAAGCTTTAATTAAACCTGAGACACTGAAGAGAAAATAGCAGTTCTTCACTGGACTGTCTAGAGAACCTTAGATAAATGGAGGTTTTGTAATTACTAATTCAGTAGGTCAGTTGTAGAGCAATTGCACAACATGATGCTAATTGTTTCAGAAAAATAACTTCTGTGAATTATCACCTGAGAGTTTCTATCTGTAGTTGGTGCATCAACAAAAAAGGAGACAAAGACGTTTTTTATTCCACAAGAGATGGATGGTTTGAGTTACATGATAGAAAAGACACAACATTATCTGAGTCACTACAGTCATATCCCAAGTCAGTGTTGCATCCATAAAGCAACGTGCTGTATTTATTGAACACAGTGCAGATAATCCTTTGATCTCTGGTTCTGCTTGTTCCAACAGCCCAGTTTAAAATTAGTATTAGCAATTATGATTCACATTACAATCAAATATGTGGTTTCAGATACAGGGAAAGAAAACAAAATTGGTTCTCTGCTTCAAAGATTCAACAATAGATTATATAGTGCTCAAAGAAACAAAATGAAGTTCTTGAAACCATGTTAGTTCTTGAAACCATCTCGGTTTTTGTACCACCCGAGAGAAGAAATCCTTATCTATTCCTAAAAGATACACATTTAAATGCAAATGCAATCATAGACAAAGAAGATCTCTTCAAACCACTAAAACTGTATTTATAGTAATTTATACAGTTTCTATGCCACTAGATTTTAACAGCTAAAATAAGTGCAAGCTAGCTGCTCGTTCTTCAACATTTTAGTGGCTTTCAGAGATCATCCTAATTAAATGCCTTAAGTGATCCTCAGTCAAGCAGGGGAAGGTTTGGATGGAATTTTCTTTTTGTTTTACCTTTAAACATACACAGCCTTTCCCAGTTAGGGAAAAGTTTCTTATTAGAAACCAAAGATCAGAGATCTCTATGCTTTTCAACACAAACTTGGATTCCTTTACCAACATTGAATTTAATAGCAAATGATTGAATTTGACAGACATGCAAATTCTGTATTTTCCCAACTATGTATTACTGTCTGGATCTAAGATTTGTGCTTTGTGATGTTGCAGAATCCTATGCTGAAAGGTCACTAAAAGATTTTTAAATGGGATACATAGATAATTAGAAAACAAAGCCATCTCTTTCATGCAGAGGCTTTTGAAATAAACAGCAGCAATTACAGCATGCCTGACCAGATGCTCTCTTAGGAACTTATGCACACATGGAAGATTATCTAGATGCCTCCACTTGTCTCTCTACAAACATGCTCTTCAAGTGTGACTCTTTAATTCCCCAAGTTGTTTATGTGTCTAAAACATGCTTTCTTACAGGTAGGGCAGACCTTCCAAGGAAAAGCTGGATATAATCTTGTCATACAATTTGTGCTAAGTTGTAAGAACTTTAGAACCACTTTTAGTGAATAGGGGCAAGGATCTTCTATGAGGCACCTTGCCAGAGGCACATTGCACATTACATTTCTGCTTCCTAAAGAGGAACAGATCCCATTTCATCCTGATGAGGAGTGATTCCTATGAATTTGCCAGGACTATTCTGAATGGCTGTTTTCTTCTTCAGAGTACTTAGTGCTTTCGTGTTTCTGACCCTTGCAACACCTGTAATCACATTCCCTCACCATGGTCCAGTCAGCACCAGACTCAGAAGTCACAATGAATTGTGACTGTGAACTTAGCTCAAGTTGTTCTTAATTCACTGAAAATTCTGTTAGAGATTAAAGAAAATAGAAGTAATTTCAGTCCTAACCATTGCTGACTTGGAGCATTCTGAAAGCATTCTCAAGCATTCTGAAAGGCTTGATGGGTATTTTGGAGGAGCAACAAGGGCTGTTATGTTGATCCCTAGCAGGACATTGTGAGCATAACAAAGTCCACAGACAAAAGAATATAAAGTTTATGTATTTTCTAATAATCTAAAATATTATCCTAACTAATTTTGTTGAAATTTAACCAATCTATCAAAGACATCTTATTTATATTTCTTTATACTTAGTTGTATCTTTCCTGAAATTAATAATTTAAATTAGTCCAGGCAATTATAACTTAAACTGCCAAATTAATCAATGAAAAAGTAAATGTACTTAGTGGATAAGGGTGCAATCCAATTATTTTTTTTTTAACTTATTTGAAGGCTAGAAAGTCTAATGAGCAAGAAAAGAACATCAGACTTGGGCTTGCTATAAGTAGGGTTATTTACTGTAGCCTATTTATATGCACAGCTGAAGTCTTCCAGAAGGACTCACAGAACAATTTGCAGAAATGTGTTAAGAGACGGTCAAATAAAGTATCATCTGAACATTAATTCCAGCTAAGTGAACAGATCCCTGGAGCACTTTAACATATCAACTAAGGTCAGTGGACCTCAGGCAGAAGTGGAGAATATAAATCCAAGATTTCAGGTTCACAATGCCAAGAAACAAAGTCATACAAGTAGAACAGACCATGAGCTGTATTATCTGCTTGTAAGATAAGACAGAGAGGAACATACTTGATGACAGTTAAAGATACGGTTTTTCCTTTCCTTCACAAAGAATAAGGTGATCTCAGGTCCTCTTCCTGATTATTTGAAAGGTGAAAGAGGAGGATAGAGGACATCACATTTCAGATCTGAGTAATTTTCTCTTGGCAAGAAGCTGGATGACTGAGATTTCCCATTTGGAATGGTAGAATATGTTCTACTCTGCCGAGCAGTATGCCACAGAAGGCAGCGTCCTAAAACTATCTTATGTATGTATGTATATACACACAGCTTTCAGCAACGAATTCCTTTACAGGGAAAGATTATTGTTTCATGAAGTACCTTTTCACACAAGCAGCATATTAAACTTGGCACACAAAGAGGATGAGAAAAATCTTTGTCCAGTTGACATCACTGAAAGTAAAAACTAAGCACAATGATCATAAGGCCAGTTACATGATTAAAAAAATAAAGCCCAGAATTACAGAAGTAGTGAGACAGTATTAATATCATTCCTCACATTAAAATATTTAAAATACACAGAGAATTCTACCTCTGTTTCCTTATAGGCATTCTAGGGAAAAAAAGCCCACTGATGTGGTGCAATTTCTTAACACAATATAGTTTTCAGACTACTTCATCTTACATCATGATATTATTCCATTCACCTTCTATATGATAATGTCTGATTAAATGAATTGGAACACAGGGGGTTTTTTTCTGAGTAATTTATACCAGAACATTGTAAACTGTTTTTGAGACTAATATTTCACAATGATGGTTGTAAATTCAAACACTGGGACAGAATTCAGATGTCAAGGAATTATGTCACTGCCAGAAGAATACACATTTTAGTATGTTTTTGTTCAAATCTATAACGTAGTCTATGGAATAAATGACAAAATAAAAACTAATGTGAAAAGCCAATGCAGACTGTGAGGAACATGCTTTTCAGCATGTATAAAAAAGTAGATTTACAAAACCTGTAGTACAAAATACATTTTCTGTTAAAACCCTGTAACATCCTTTTTTTCCCTTTACGACTTCATTAAAGAAAAAATGGGATCTCAGTTCTAAACACATAAATCAGTTTACATTCGTGACAAATACTACTGAAAATAGTCAACCAGGATTCTTGTCCAAAATTCCATTTATCTGTTACAATGTATTAGAATTATATTTCTACACAATGAAATTCTAGATAACTTACATATTACATCAGGACATATTGGTATAAGTACAGACAATAATTGAGAAACTCTATGAACAAAACTGATCCTTCGATTTAATTAAGATCTATGCCTAATAAAGATCAGACTCACAAGATCTTTAATATTTTTTTAACAAACCTTTCGGACAGATTTTACTGGTATTATGTGTTTTACAGGTTATTTTGCTTTGCCAAATCATAGTAAATATTTTTGCATCATTGCAACTACATTTACAATAAAGCTAGAGTGGCAAAGTTCAAGACCTCTAAGGTCTCAGAAGCCTTGGGGCCTTCTTCTAGACCAAAGTACTAACTACATGACAAAATACAGTGGTATTTTAAAAAGAAAAAGAACACATGGTATTAACATTTTAAACACGTACTTCGTTAGTAAATCAAGGTCTTGAGAACAATTCCACTAAAGACCACACCAACTGTGTCAGCTTATTGTTTACATCACCCCTCCCCACTCCCAGATCTCACAAAGTAGCAATGTGATGCCTAAAAACCCTACAAGTCTACCCACAATTCAGGAGCTGGTTCCATGTTTCACCAGCTGTCTCTGCCCAAAAAAACTATGAATTCTGCTACACTCTCCACTACACCCTTGAGTAACCATCTCAGTTGCTGTAATCATGCAGTTCATAGAGTAACTACTCTGCTGTTGCTATCTCAGTGTGATTAGCAGACCAAGTTCTTTCCCCCTTTCACCTCAGTCCCAACATGACCATTTTATATTTCACTTCTTTTAGCATTTCTCCTTTCATTTCATCAACAACGTTAGCTCTGTCCATTAGGTAAAAATCTCACAATCAGATCTTCCACCTTGGTCCTGTATGTGGGAATCTCTGAATCTGTGTTGAACAGCCCTCTATATCCAACCAACATACTCTTAGACAAGCAGTTTTCCATTATACTTGCATGGAAAATATGTACTTTTTTGCATGGTATTCATGAAAAGACAAGGTCTTGGTAATCCTCCTGTTGTACAAGGTTACACATACAGTTTGCAGCTAACAAATACAAACATACAAGTACAGATATTTGACAACCCCTGTAGAGAAGAGTTGCTTTGAGACAAATCCTTGACACTAGGCAGTAGTCTTTCTGGAACCTACTTATTCATAATGAAAAGAAAAATATTGTTTCTTTCCTCCTTCCTCCTCAATATTGTGGTGTTTCTTCATGCCTCAGGCAAGTTTTACATCTGCCAAACCCTTTAGATATTCTTGCATATCAGAATGCAAGAAAGACTCAGTGTAATTTTAGAAGATAACTTTTACAGTGTGGAGGGAAAAAGCTTTCACAACCATTTGTAAATCCTATGTGTATTTGTAAATTATTACTAGAATAAAATCCCATAGTAATTCTTTAAACTGCTGTGTGGGAGTAGAGACAAAATAACGGATGGAAAGAAAAAATATTACAGTATATCTGTTTATACTCACACCATCAAAAGGACTACATAACTGCATGCTCTGATGAATTTGTTGGCCAACAGAACAAGCACATTAAATGTTACTTTTTAATTCCTAGTCTCAGAATTTAGCTGGTTACTGTTTAGGATGTAAAGGATTTTAAACACAACCAAACACTCTGAAGAGTAGTGCCCAGAGCAAAGGTCCAGCAAGTATCTTTGAGCAGAAACCAGTCTAGATTCCAATAAAGAAAGGGGCTGGAGCGGGCAGCCAGTTGTCATGTACAGGTGATTTCTAGGACCACGACCACGCTCAGGTGGAAGGCAGGAAGCTCACTGGCTAGACTTACATCAGGAGAATAAAAATAGAACATATATAGCAGGGTGACAGCACCATTCAATTTTTCCAAACTTCATTTGATTCTAGTGAGGAAGGCCGCCTAGACATCCTCATCCCTTGTGACTGTCACCCTGGTGCTGCAGTGACCCAGGACATTGCCAGTTCTATGCCGGTGAGTTGAGACTCTAAGAAGGTGCTGCTCCCTGTGGAGCAGGCATTGGTGGTCACTAAAGCTTTTTCCTTCATATTGCAATGGTTTATATGCAATGACAGCAACTGTGCCTCACCTGGCAAGAGGAGAACCCTTTCAAAGAGTTGCTGGTTTGCCCAGATGTAGTGGAGCATACCCCTTAGTCCTGCTCTGGTATCACCAAGCTGGGACGCAGAGCAGCTTCAGGCGTCTTCAAAATCAGCAGAGACTGCTACCATCCTGACCATCTCCCCCACTCTTACCTGCCCACTTACAGATATGGTCTGGTCATTTGGAAAATGTATGAACTTCATAAAGGCCACACTACACTGGTGAACCTGAATTGATTCCTTCATGAAAAATTCTATCAGGAAAATAAATTTTGAAAATACCCGAGTTGTTTTGAATCTTTCTTCCACATATAAACATTTACTTGTTGCACCAATACTTCAGACACCCAGCTCTAAGTAGCATAATGTTTTTCAACTGTTGCCACTAAACAACATCAACCCTTTAAGTACAAATGAAATATAAGTTGTAGCTACTACATACCCAGATACTGAGTTTTCTAAAAACATTAGGGTGCAATGGCCATTTAATCAGAAGGCAAACTACTAGCAAGTTCTCCCTAGCAGAATTAAATGCTTTCAGTCAGCTCTTGGGTTTTAAATAGGTGATTCAAGTTTTAGAATATTTGCCAAGATTAACACCACAAAATCCAGCATACACTTTAGTCTTAAAATCTGATAGGCCTTCTGGTAGTTTAAATGAATAAATAAAAATAAACAAAAAAATAAATGAATGAAATTATCACGTTACAAAGAAAAAAATTCCTCCATATAATTTCATATTAATTTGACTGTTTTCATCATGACAAGACCTCTCTTTCAGAGCAAATGACAGCAATATTGCCACTCCCACAAGGCACAGGATAAAAGCCAGCCTCCAATTAATAGTATTAAAGCCAGCTATTAATAAAACAAACACACCCAGAGGTACTACTTATTTCAGCAAATAGCAACAAAAATACTTCAAAGAAAATACAACATTTCCTAACAATGCCAATATTCTTTCTTCACCCTTTCTTTTGTTTATGTTTTACTATTTCTTTTTCTACTTCTCTTGCCCATCAGTTCACTGTCATGAAGTAATGGGCTGGCACTCTCAAAACTTTCAAACCCAAATCTCCATAATAACCTTCTAATTCTTTCAGATTCACTGAAATTGTAGCAGGTATCAGCTGAGAGTCACAGGAGAGAGGCTCACAGAATTGTATTTAGAAACCCTTCAACATTTTGGAATGAATAGCAAAACAATCCACATGGAGAAAATGTGATAATGGAGCCATAACATGATGGCATCAGGCTCTTAAAACATTTCTCCTCGAAGTTCTATTGTATGCATAATTTACTTTGTGGATAGGGATATCTGGAAGCCACATCAAAGAGCTAATGGATAGACATTTTGTTAACATATGTCGAACTGATGCCAGGTCATAAAACAACACTGCACTGAGTATTACACATCTTCAGAAAAGTTTGATTATTCTGTGTTGATTCTTTTTTCTTGAGGTTGTGGTGGATTTTTGGTCTACAAATTATTTCTTCCGTTATGTGCATGAATGCCTAACAGGCTCAGAAGCCTGGACAATTTTTATGTTCTCTTGTTCCCTGGATCTTTGCCCAGTATCACAGAATCTGAGACAGGGCTGATCTTTGAAACTGGGAAAGGAAGAAGAATGAAAAAGTAAATAAGCATCTATGTCCTTTGCAGAACAGGTTCTGTTACATCAATCACAGACTGGTAAAGAACCTCACAATCTACGCTGCTATCTTAGCATCTCTGTTTCTCAGGTCATTCCCAGGATTACTACTTTCAAAGCACTGCTCAAACTTGGCTCTTAGCTACAGTACATTCTTCAATGGTCTTTCAAGTCCTTGGTGATGGTACATACTGTTGATATGACATTCCATAAAAACAGGAGGCCAAAAAGCTTTGTAGAGTGATTCCTGGAACAGCTCTCCAGGATTCTGAAAAGGCCACTTATAAGATCCTGTTTCTGCTCCGAAGTATTTATCCTGGATCACAGAATAATGAGCAGCCATTAAATTTATGTACTTTGTAGGGCACTTAGGAAACAGTTTTCCATCACTTAGTAACTGTAGGATAAGTAAAGTAGCGCTGCACACCAAGAAACACACAGTACAAAAGGACACTGAAAGTCAAGATTGTAGAAGAGTTATAACTTTATGCACTTTGATACCTTTTCAGTTAATCACATATTTTGTGGTTCCATGTTTGGCACATTAGGTACATTGAAGCCAGATTAACAACAAACAGCTGCTATTTATGGCATTTCCCCAGAGATGGGAACATTTGCTGCTGCACTTTAGGACCAATCATGTTACATCTGTATTAAAATGAGAAGACAAACATGTTTTACTGCCAGCTCTGCCTGAATTTCAAATGAAAACCACATAAGTTAACTTGTGAATTTCTCAGTCAGTCAGTCAGTCAGTCAGTCTCCAGTTTCAGCTTACATAGTTTAAATAAAACATCTCACCAACACACAGTACAGCACAAAAGGATGCTAGCAGCATGGGCCTAGATGCAATAGACTGTTCAAATACTCCTCCAAGATAAAAGTCAAGAATGGACTGCAAATGTCTCTAACCTGCAATAGCTGGACCTCAGCAGGTTCTGCTACCGTACCTTTGTAATTTCACAAACTCCTTGGCTCAATTGTCAGCAGTCATACAGGCTTAAATATGTTAAATCCCACAACCCACAGATTTTCTACTCTCACTGCTGTCCTAAGCACTGTGAGAATGGAATCCCAAGCTCAGAAAGGTTGCCAGGACATCAAGGCATAGCATGTTTGGTCCCACTGTTTCCCATTTGTTTATATGAAGAAAAGGTGGATCTTGAATTCATTATCTTATAGGCACAGGTTCACCTCCTTTGGACACCTACAGGTTAATCAGGCCTCAGCAGGCACTAAACAAGGACCTTAACTCTCATGAGGATGGTGGATGTCTCTGTTCCGACCACGCATGATCACACCTGCTCTGGCACAGGAAGAGTCTTGTCTGGGGTGAACAGTCCCTTCCTAACTTAGAAGGAATTATACAATTATAAACAGAACAGAGACATTGGTGAGACACTGAACTTTACTGACAGCATGACAAAATCCATTTCACTTTTCTGTTCAGATGTTTTCTACACCACCTGAAAACTTGATACTGCAAAGTTGCAGTAGGTTTCACCATACATTTTTTATAGCTGGAATGTTTGCTTACTGCCTACTGGCCAGACAAACAGAAAGGATAAAGCAGGAAGGAAACCTGAAGTATCAGTGGGTTAATTTTTCAAAAGTACTTGCACATTGGGTATAGAGATGCCTCAAAAAGACACAGGACATCTGCGCTCATGTCACATCATCGCCTCTGAAGATGAATGCACCCTTGAGAGCTTGATGCCTCACAAAGCAGTAATAACATTTCTTTTATTACTTTAGGTTACTTGGAAATGCAAATCTGTTGAAGTTATGCATAAGAGCTTAAAATAAGGCTCGCAAATCAAACAATTCTGAGTACCTATTTTGATGATTTCAGCATTTCTTGTAGCAGCAGAATGCTGCTTTCAGAATGCTAAGTCTAAAATACAGCAAATCCTTAGGAAAAGATACCAAAAACATGTCAACTATTTTTCTGTTTTCCTTAATTTTATAGTTTTACCCCCCAAAACCCCAATTTCTACATGCAAGAATCCACATAAAACACTTGGAAAAATGATTGAAAAAGGAGGAACAGAACTGGATATGCTGCAAAAGTGGTCAAACAAAAAAACCAACCAAAATAAACCAAACCAAACTCACCAAAGCAAAACAAAAAATAACCCCCCCAAAACCCCTTAACAGTTAAGAAAAGAATTATTTTCTCCTTTAACATACTTTAATAATAATAATTAATATTGCTTGTAACATAAATTTGTCTGACAAATATTTCAGTTCATGGTGATTATTTTTAATACATATGTTAAAATCTCATGGAAGGAGTCAATGATTTTTTTATAAATCAAGCAGTATATTAAATTCTGGTCAATATATAGATGAACACAAGTATACCTAAATGTGTAGTTACATCTTGAGCTCAATTACTTTTCACCAGACTTCACAAACTTTCTTCAGTGTCCTATAGCAACCATCATTTTTAACTAGGTTTCAGGGGTTTAAGTTATAATTTGCTGCAATACCTGTGTCCAGTTATGTTTCACAGGTTTTTCAACCTAATTTTAAACTGTTTTGCTTTAGACCTTTGTAAGAGCAATACCACCCACTGTTGATTTCTCACCCAGAGTTCAGAGATCCAGATTTGGGGTTGTTTCAATTCAAAACTTAAACTGAAATTTTGGCCTGTGGAAATGGCACCATTTTGTTCCCCTGGATTTGTACTGCATTTTGAAACACTTTGGCATAGAGGGCATTGTAAGAGTTTGGATCTACAAGGTATTTTATTGCCTAAATAGCAAGACGGTTCCCACTTTTAACAGAGTAACACAGTGGAATGAGTAGGGTGAAGCACCCATCTTAAGGCTCCAAAAGGACCTGAGTAATAAAACCCTAAACATTCACTTGTTTTATTTTTCTGTTTCTTGGTTACAGTTCCAAAGTGTGTCCACTATCACTCCCATTAACATCAGCAGGGGGCTGGTAAATAAGACTTTACCCAGTGTTTAAAAAAATGAGCTTGTCAGTGGAAGTGGTGAAGAGATTCCAATCCATTTCACTACTTAAAGAAACACAGCAGGACAGCAAAGAGAAAATCAAGTCCAGGCAAGCACCTTAACATTTGAAGTCTACATTTGAACACTTCATAACCTTCATAAATTTTGAAATACACTAAACATAATTCTGGAAATATAGCCTGGTTAGAAACATCGTTAAAAATCAGATGACAGAAAATTAAATTAAATGCACCCTAATTAGAAAGTTGGAACATTTAAACACATATAAATATGTGTTTCATGAAGCTAGACTCACAGGTGATGTTATGTAAACCAATCAACCGTCACAGTAGTTACTCTATCCCTGCCCAGCCATCAAGCTGCTGAAACTATATATTCATGCTAAAATTGAGGATCTCTAGACACCACAAGCCAGAGCTACTGAACTGTCATCTCAGAACAGATAAAATCTCTTAAACAGGTAAAATCTCTTGCCTGGTTTAAACGTCAGAGATAGTAATTCTTCTGCTCTGTTGAACCCATAAAAGTAAAGTGTTTAAAGAAGCATTGTAGCTCAGTAGGTACTCTAGCAGTAATTGCTAGTGTTCATCAACATTTCCACAAAAAAACATACTGCCAGAAAAATAATTCCATGTTGAAAGTTGACACAGAAGACCTTGTAGCAGGCACAAATCCTTCAGTACCATGAGTTTGGTTTGTATGATTTTTAGCTAAGAAGTTGGAAGAAAAGAGAAAGCAGGAAGACAGTCTTTCAAATGGAAGTCAACAATGTAGAATTATGTAATATTCAAACAGAATCTGTGATGCAGATAGCTTATTCCAAACATACATACAGCACCTGTTAAACATAGCTATGAAACCCGTTACCTGAAAAAGTCTAAAAAGCTAAGTTGTCTAAAATATAGAAGAGCGTGTGAATAAAAGTTACTTGTTTTAGGGATTTCTTCAAAAGGGCTGTTTTTTTGGTTGGTTTCTTCCAAATTTTTGAAGAAAAAATGAGGAGTTTTTTGTATATTTTCACCCACCTGCTCTGGGTACTTGCTTCCAACTATCTCTGCCACAGTGTTAAAGGATACAGAGTCTGGATAAGTCTTAGCTCCCATCTTCAGGTGCACAACAATCTTAGTGCCGTGGAGAGACATTCGTGACATCATTTCAGCATCTTCCACAGAGATGCAAGCAGTGGGAATTCGGGGTACATCAGGCTGGTAACTCTGCCCCCCAGTATGTGGACTGTTAAAAAAACCCAACAAAACACTGTGTTAACAACTTAGCTCTGTAATTGTTTTAGCATTACCATAGAATTATTAAAAGGAATACATTCATGACCATCCCCCCCATACTCTCAAAAGGGACATAGCTACAATTTTCAATAAACCTTTTGACAAAATGAATCAAGTGTTTTTACACTAATCAGAATATCTGACTGTTACTATTACATATGTCTAGAAATCTATTAATTGTCAGCTCTATTTAGGTCATTGCCATCCTTTGATATCACACTCTAATCACTGCTTTACCAGAAAGAAAAGTAATGAAAAATCTAAATGAACAGGTTACCGTAAGTGCATTTTTTTTTCTTGAAATTAAAATTTGCTATTAAATTTTAATGCTATTTTCAAAATAACAGAATTGCAGAACAGATGAAGTTGGCAGGAACCTCTGGAGATCATCTGGACCAACTCCCCCCACTCAAGTGGGCCACCCAAAATCAGTTGCCCAGAACTAAGCACAATGCATGAAAACCTTCACCTGTGAGCCTTCTCACAGAACCAGACACATCTTTTATACATTTAAACAAACAAAAAAAAATTAAATTAGGTTATTTTTAAATCTAAGTGAAAAAAACCTTCATTTAATTCCTGGAGGAGATATGTTAAGGAGGAAAGGAGATGCCTACTTTGTAAGGTTATAGATTAGGTTAAAAGGGAGAGATCATTCAGTTCTATTTTATTTAGAAGAATAAATCCTTCTCAACAATAACAACTAATATTTTAACCAATAACATAACCTGCAGAGTAGATATGTATAAATATTTATTTTACATGGAAGTACTAAAAACTAGTTACAGAGGTCTTACAGGAGCTGCTTCAGAGTTTAGACAGATCTGTCTATTAAGTTAAAACAGTTCAGGAAATTATTGCTCCCAGTTGTTTACAGCTGAACCTCAATCAAAGGCCAGTGTCTCTTCTCATCAGCTTTGCAGGTCAGGTGACCCATGGCTCACCTTTAAAATAACATTTAACCTGAAACTTGGAATCTCCTGTGCCATGTAATACTCCCTGAGTGGGATAAATTCATGTAGACTTATAAGTTCAGGGGTTTTTTTGTTTTTGTTTTTTTTTTTTCTGTTTGTTGAAAAAAAAGGCAGCCCTCATCCCCACTTTTAAACTGTGATAACTTGCTGCATATGTTTAATATTTCTTTGAGTGTTTGGGGATAAATCCAGCATGCTAACCAAGAGACTTTCTAAACAATGTAAAATAAACAGACTGAAAAAAAAGAAAGAGAGAGATGTTAAAAAACCCCAAACCTACATTCAATAAGTGAGCAGAAACTTTTTGTTTCTGGTAATTTTAAATGAATGTTTTTCCCTGTATCTTCTGGCAAGTTTATGTCTTAGTAATGACATGGTGTGTATGCTGAATTGCAGTAATTCAAGTTTTATCTCTGATTTCAAGGTCCTTGTTATTTCTCAGATGCTCAACAAAAGAAACCCATAAAACTGTATTTTTTTCTCCAGTTTAAGCAGTTAGCACATTTCTTGCAGATGCTCCATCCTGATGTTCCACCACAACTGTGGATAAGGATTGTGACAACTCATTATGATCCACACATGCTTACACACCTCAAGTGAATGAAAATTTGCAGGTACAAAATTTACCCAGCTAGCCCAAGAAATAAACCTTGAAGTTACCTGGAAGTGCCATTTGTATGCTCAAACTTCTACTCTGCCAAGATTACAAAGGTAAACCCAACTACCCAAATTAAACCATATTAGCATGGGAAGGCAGAGCCAGCAATAGCTCAGATGGTACCAGGACCTGACAGGAATGGATGACTGCCCAAATTATTTCTGCAAAAAGGGAAATGGACCCTAAGCATGATCAGTACAAAGACACAAAGCAATACCACAGTACTGTAGATTCCTAATGCTACAAGATGAACTCACATAGAAAACATCCATGGCAGACACTAAGCATCCTGGGATCCACCTGGTTAAAGTTTACATGCACGCAAACATGCCATGTGTTAACTGTATCATCTACATAATAAATTGCTTAATAAAGTGCCAAAGAGTACAAAAAAAAAAAATCTAAGTGAAGCAAATTAAGTGCCTTTTATGCAGAGATAACCAAGAACTGGAAAAACTACTGACCATATGGCAAGACCAGAGCAAGAACTGACAAAACAGAAATTACTAGCAGACTGTGTAACAGATGGAGAGAAGCATTCCTAAGTTTGGCTCAAAACAGGGCAAACAGGATGTAGTTTGGGAAAATCAGGAGAAAGAATTTTTTTTGTAGGGGGAAGGGGGAAGCAAGGGGGATGACAAGAAAGTTTTTTTTAATTGACTCTGAACAAACATGATTTTGGGACTATTATTTCAAAAGAAGAAGGACCTTTTAAAAAGAAATTCTCTTGCATTTACCATTCCTTGCACCTTGAAAAGGAAATGAAAGAAAAGAATCACATAAAACCAGCTATAGAGATCAGAAAGGACCCTGACCCTGAATCAGCATTCAACTTTACAACACTGGTACCTACAGGCAAGTAAGGTGCACCTCTGGCATTTCCCACTAACACCTGGGAGTGATGTTAGCGTCTGCTTCAAACACACACTCTCTGAAAAATGCTGTTATCCAACAAACTCTAAATTAATTCTGCAAAACTTTAAAGGCTAATTAGGCTATTTAATATATGATACCCCCAGTCCAATACCACAGTTTGGAGTTCAGAAGAGATGGTAAGTAGTTCTTCCATTATTTTTTTTTACTTAAGAAAAGCACCTGTTTTGATTTTAGATCTACTGAATCACCTTGCATCCATATTTAATCTATTAATTGAAAACATATTAATGCTACTACAAATTCATAGTCATTTGGTCCTGACATTCTTGTTCAACACTGACAAAATTCAGATAAATAAAGTGGTTGAGTTTTGCTTTTGGTAAACCCCAAGATTTCACATCTTGGAAAGTATTTAAGAGAAGTGTCATGGTATGAATAAAAGCAGAGAAAGGGCTCAAAACACCCCCCACATTTTTTCTGTTAAAAGTACATGTCAAATGACTAGTAAGAAACAGATGTGGCTTGTATCTTACACGAAAGTGTAAAGGGAGAATAAAAAACTCAAAAAGCAGCTAGTTAATTTCTCTTCTGAGTAAAACAATCAAATGTGGAGAAACTAAAACGTGTGGATGAAAAGATGTGCTGCTGGTGTCAGGTCAGTTCTAACTATTCTTACTGTGGTAGCTGGCCTCGCATGCTCCATTACTTTGTTCCTGCACTTCCAACCCTTATCTCTAAGATAAGCTAAAATGCCCAGGGAAAAATAAACTGTGTAAGAACTAGTGCTTCAAGCTAAACTGGATGCTCTGATGAAAAACAGATCTCAAGTTGAAGCCATGGGAAATGATAGCAATCTCCTAAAGGGAGAAGTAAGCATGACATTACAAGAACTTAATACAGCTAAAAGGAAAAAAAAACCCCAACCAATTAAAACTTGATTATACAAAAGCTTAGAAATGTTTATTTCAACCATAATTTTTATGCACATACCCCCAGTGCACCATTCTTCACATCAACCTCAGTCTAGAGTTGGGAAATACAAAATCAATGTTGTCTAAGTATTGCCGATGTGGTCTAAATTTGCTCATTCAGACAAACACATTGCAAGACTCTAATTCCATATGTGACCACCTATTTTCTACAGGACCCATGCAAAATTCATTGTATGAACCACATGTAAACTAAAAATTCATATCAGATCAGCTAATTTGTCAATATTGACTTAAATCATAAAATACATTCCTGAATAGAACCATGACTACATTAATCACTAGCTACACTCACAGCAAGATCACAGCCTTAACTTGGTAGCAGGCTCACATCTTCCACATTTTTTGCTTTTCTTTTTCACTTGTATATTCTACATATCAGAGAAAATCCCTGCATTACATACAAAGCTTTACACTTTAAAGGGGGTGATGGAACATACTGTAACAAAACAGAAGGAAAGCTACACATCTTCCTCTCGCAGTTATCTACAGAGAGTAGCTATTCATGAGTGCCTCACTCCTGTAACTTTCTCTGCATCACAAGCAGCATGGCAAAGCCTGAACTCCACACAAGTAAATCCCCTTTTTCAGCACCATAAAGTCTTTACAAAATAAAAGTTGCCCTTGTGTGCACTCAAATTGTGTATGGTCTTCCAGGATTCTCACCATTATCTGGATAGAGAGGCCAACTGTAATTGCAATTAGTCAAAATGTCAAAAGTATTGTTAATCTTCTCAGAAGAATTAGGTCTATAAAAATAAAATCAAGACTATTCCCCATTTACAACCACTTGGCAAAATATAAAAGAAATAAATTCAGCCTAATTTTGTGTTTCTGTCATCATTTGTCCCAAGATTTATTTGCTTTGTTTGCTTCTTATATTGTCTTTGTGGGATTTGATTTGTTAGTTTACAGTAAGTTGAAAGGATATCAAGACTGTCAAATTCAAAACCAAATAGGAATATGCACAGAAAATTTTAAGAAACTGCAGAGTAAAAATACTATATAAATATGGAATTAAATAGTATACATAAATTGTATAAACCTGTTACCAAGATTAGAATATCTGGAATCCCCACTGTGTCTCTTCCAGAATTCTTTGCACCAATCCTTAACTGGTGCAGCATCAGCACAAGTGTAATGAAGTATAAGAAAGGCTCCAGAAGCTACCTGCCTTACCAAGGAAACTTCCTTTTGAAGAAGAACACAGTGTTATTCTGTTACCACATGGACTCCATCTAAATTAACATTTAGAAAACTGCATTTAGTGAGTGCTAGGCACTCAATAAAATTAGGCTTTACCAAACAATTTGCCATAATTACATATGTCCTAGGTTACAAAACATAACTTCCACGTATATATTTGTATTTCACTATAATATTCAGTAACATAAGCACCAAGAGAATTCTCCAATAAGTACAGAATTTTTTTAAAATAGCATGGATTAGATATGGTCTGCCAAACAAGAAGCAGAAAACAACTCTGACCAGTAAAATGATCAAATGAAGTTCGATGCATTCTACCCTGGGACTACCCAACTGCTGGTAAAGTAGAACAGCTTTCCAAAAATCTGTAGAAAATCAAAGTTTGCATCAGCTGCTCTTCAACTGAAAAAGAAACTTGCTAGATCTTAAAGACATGAGGATGACTCTCCAGCAGCTGACACCTTGAGGGAACTATTAAAGTCATACACCTGTTTGGCCTCCTTCTGCTCAGTATGAATCCCCAAGCTCTGTCCTTCTGTGTTTACATCCCTGCCTTGTGAGCATGCAGCTGCCTGCTGTGTGCTACAATAGGTACATTAAGAAAGGGCTCCTGGAGTGAACACCATGGCAGTCCAAATTGCCAGCAGCTGCAAGGATTCTGGTTTCATAGGCTTTGTTTTTATTTTTTTTTTGTTGAATTCCTAGCTTCTCAGCCCTGAGCACAAGTCTTATTTATATCTTCTGTGACCCCCTCTATTACCATAGACCAATGTGCACAGAGAACAAATTAGAAAAAACCTCACTGAGAACAGATGTTATATTTTATATCTACAGGAAGGATGTAAATAAATACAAACAAACAAACAAAAAGAAACCAAAATCCCAAACAACAACCCCCCCTCATTTTCTTTATTTGGAAAGCAGCAAATCAGACAAAGAAACATCACAATGCCAGCAATACAAAGGCAAACTAAGAGCTAGCTATCTAGAATACTGACCCGCTCTTCATCTCCATTTAATAATGTTTTTCGTTGTTATAATTAACTCTTACATCAAAATTATGAAGCACATATAGGAGTGGAGAGGCATTAGAGCTTTCACAGTACCGTATCAGTCCTTCCAAGTCTCTGATTCATTTGAGATAGGGAGTAGCAGGGAGGGTCAAACTCTCCCACAAACAGGCACATACATACACACCAGAAACATGAGTCAGCCCTGGCACTGAATATAATACATCATGGGGCAATGCAGGGAGCTTCCTCCTCCTTTCAAAAGATGGTCACGGTAAAGTGTAACATGCAGCCAATGCTCAGCTGAAGGAAAAGGGTAGGGATAGAGGATATTTGTCTTACCATCATAAAACTTCTCCCTTTACCCAGCTGACCACTGAAGTAGACAGAGGGGAGGGAGCAAGGTCTGAAAGGAGGCAGAAGAAAGTCTCAAATTTACAGAACAGGATATGGATGGTGCCTTTCTTCTTTCCTCCCTTCTCTGCGCAACCCACCATTCGGAGCAGTATGTTCTTTGGACACTCTCCATCATAAGAACCAAACCAATCTTAAACTCATATGCATCTAGGAACCATCCTCCTTCAACAAGCTGTGGCAATGCAAACAAAGCCTCATAGAGATACACTTTTAAAGTGTAAAAAGTAAGATGAGTATCAACAGGAATACAAAGGTAGTCAAGGAAAACCATAAGGTAGAAATGGCAGGGACAGAGGGTAAACGTTTCTGAAGTCAGCAGGAAACAAAACATCTCAATGTCAAAGGTAACTATGTGGATGGATTAAAGAGGAGAACTTTTAAAAAGAAAAAAATAGACAGCAGAATAACATAGTTATTATCGTCTCAGATAGCATGGAATTAAATCCCAAAAGTAAAATAGAAGAGAGGGAATGGAGAAATCTAGTTATTTTTTCTTCTGTTTGTGAGTACAACCTTTTCCACTGAAACACTTCCATTAACCTCAACAGAAGGAGGTGGGACAACAGGGCAGAGCACTTTAAAGCCTAACTGGATATGAGAAGAAAGTGAAAGGAATGACTGGATTCAGTTTCAAGGAATGAGTGAAAAAAGCCACTGCAAGACACTTATCCAGGTGAGCCACAATATTTTCTGAAGAAAACTGAAACTCTGAAAAATCTTCACTACGTAAATGCTTCTTTCACTCCCACACTTCTAATTTTTATAGAATATTAAGCACCTTTTTGATGTTCTGTTAAACAATCCAATACTTTTACCATTAAAATAAAAAAGAGAATAAAAAATATGTTAGTAAAAATAATACAGACGGGGTATCACTTATTTTTTTCTCAACTGAGAAATTTTAGTGGTGTCACTTGAAAGGGACTGTTTTACAGTCTACACCTGATCGTTACATTTGTCTTTCATCTAGTTCACACATTATACAATTCCACTTATGCAATGAAAAATGTACGATAAATGCCTAAGTGATAATAAAACTTTATCTAATAATGTATTACACTTATTTGATAAACTTGTTCTCCAATAAATGGTACATTTTTATGTTCAAAATTCAGGCAAGTCTTGCCCATCACTTTGATCTCACAGATGCCCTGAATTTTTAATTTTTGAACCTGAAATCCACAGTAAGCAGAAAAGTTCTTTTTTAAAGGAACAGAGTGTATTTTTAAAGTTTTTTATAACATTTTAACTCTGGTGAACTATAACTAAATATTGAGCATCCCAGAAAACTGGCATGCCAAGTATGAGTGTTCTTTTCCCAGCTGTGTTGGTTGACTCAGGCCGATTCTCTCAAAAGCATCATAATCTACATCAGATGAAAAAAAAAATTGTCCCAATAGGTATGTATTTCCTTTTAACAGCTCCTTTCCTGGCAATTAGTTGTGTCTGGGAAATGAAGAGTGTCAGGTTAAAAAAAAAAAAAAAATCCAGCACAAACCATGGTTGAGAGAATGACTGAATAAGTTTTGGGGATCTTCCTGTGCTACAGGTTTCTTCGGGAGCATGCAGGAACACCTGGAATACAGCAGTCTTCATAAGGAAATTAGCATAGGGGTTTTCTGAGAAATTAGTTCAGTCTTGAGAATTCAAGTCATTTTCCTTCCCCAAAAGGAAAAGAGAAATGGCTGACAAAATGCAACTCTTTCTCACTGTTTTGTTTTAGCTATCAAGTTTGTCGTGCACTTCAACGTGCACTATATAGTCATAATGTTTTGCCTAAAAAACATTTTGTTTGACGGTTTGTCCTCTTTCCATTTAATCCTGGAGACACAGCAATTCCTTCATCATCCTCTGAACGAGAGGGTAAGATTATTCTCAATTCCACTTTTGCAATTTATGGGTTTCTTTAATATCTAATAAAGAGTACCTATGAGAGTCTGTGCTGGAAGAGAGACTATCTAAAACAATATAATTTTCTCTCATTTTCATTAGTTGATCCATGTTGCTCAGGAAAATGTTGTTGGAAAAAAGGTAGCAGGCTGGAGGCTGGTACAATAATGATCATCCCTTTTACAGCCTGTACATAAATTAAAATACACAAATGATTTTGGACCTGAACCAAGAGATACAGGCACACAGCCAGTGAGATAAGATGAATTGCTGAGGTGACATGGGTTTAGGGATATGATGAGATTCCAGACTACCTGAAAAATGGCAGCTGTGGGAATGCCAGAGCTCTCCAAGTCCACCCCTGGTAGCTCCAGGAGAAGAGGACCGTCAGAGAGAACCACAGACTTTCCCACTTCCTCCTCACCCATGTGTCCAGGGTCTCACTTGTGTTCAGGCAGCCTCCATGAGGAGAGGCATGCAGCAAGCCACTTGTGCTCAGCCTCGTGTACACCCCACAGCCTTAGGGTTCAATACAGGAAAACACTGAAGATCACTTAGTGCAACACTGCAAGACAGTAACAGAATAAAAAGTGGGAATTTTCTTCTCAATGTTCAGGTACTAAGTAGTTATTATTCCCCCACCCCACAAAGTACACAGTGCAAGAAAATTATCTTTCTGATTGTGAATGATTAATGTTAACACTGAGACCATGTATATAACTTCATGAATAATATAAATAGAAAACCTTGAAAAAATACACCTACTTAAAAAGAAGTGCATCATATAATTTTTAGAAGCAGAACTGTGTTTTACAAGCTAATATATACACAGGCTGAATTACCTTGCAGCTGTCAAGCTAAAATTTCTTCCTCTAAAATACTCTATACTACACTTCTGTGTAAGCATAGTGTTTATATGCTTACACAGAAGTGTAGTATAACTTAAATTATTCACTGGAAATGGTACTTGTTTCAAATCTAACATGTCTATAAACAGATACTGAATTCTACAGAACAAACTCAAATGTGTGCAATTCATAACTATTTATCAAATAGTTTAAAGCAATTTTTCTGTAAGTGCAGCCCAAAGATCACATCCAGTTTGCAAAGCCTTTTCACACCCAGCTCTCAAAATGGGCTTTTAATAATTCATCTACATGAAGCTGAAGTTCCACTGACCTGCAGGTGAATCTTGTGATGTAGCCAATACACTGATTAATACCAGTACTAACAAAACTCCTGTTTTAAGGGGACAGTGCTTGATCCCTGATCTAACCACAGAACTGTTCACCTGCAATGAACAGTTGGCGGTTGGTCTGACCCAGGATACACTGCAAATCACATGGTAGCACTTCTTGCTGCCAGAGCTATGAAACTGTTGAGCAGCTTTGCTGCAAAAATGCTGCTAAAACAATTTCTCCTTGGAAGTTCACAATTTCTCAAACATTTGGGGGGAAAAGACCTGTCTAGGACCATCCTTATGAAACCATGACAATCAGACTGTCCAGCTCACAAGCTCTGCTCCCTGTTAACCTTTGTAATTGCCTGAAAAACTCATGTGGAGGTGGAAATAATAGTGCATTTGTGGCTAGAATTTCTGCCACAAACATATTTGACTAAAACGAAACAGAACTAAAAGCTTCAGACACCTTATTTGGGAGATCCTAGAGGACAGAATGGAATTCTCCTTTCCTTTCTAAGGAAACCTCCACGGAAAAACATTACCCACAAGTCTAATGCTTTCCAGTGGTGCTCTCCAATTCCTTGTCATCGTATTGCAATTGCCTGGATTCTGGCATCCTTTCACTAAATGTTATGCCACTCCATTAAGTAAAATCAAAATAGTGAAGGAATAAAAAAATACCACTCTATATGGGAAGACTTAAAGGAATCCATCACTGGTTGTCACTCAGAAGTACCATACAAAGATTTGCATGACTGAAACCTAATTTTAGACACTGAAAACCAGTTATACTTCTAAAAACATAAGTTGCAGCTGCACTTGTTATTCCAAGTAGCTCTGCTAAAGTTTTCTCATGGGTCTGCCTATTCGCATTGCATTTCTGGCAATACTGAAATATTAGCATTCTCTCAGACACTGCAGCCCACCATTTCTGTTTTCCTAGACTGTCAGCATTATAAACTAAGTAAAAGAAGAGGGGGGGGGGAAAGATCCCCCTAGTTTTGTGGAGTTACAGCCTTGGATGGTCTCTCAGATGAACTCGACTGCCCAGGATTTTGGCTGCATGTGGACAGTTGAGTCCCTTCTCAAGGTCTTCGAGCTTGAGCACAAATGTACATGCCTCTAATGCCTTTTATGGACATACAGAGCATGTACCCAAGTTGCCTGGTCCTTCACATAATTTCTGGCACTCCAGTGTTCCCTCAATGGCAACTGCAGCCTTCTCAAAACCCCAAACTGGGAGCCCTGAAAACTGTTCTTTCCATCTATTGAGACTGCAGACAGAGATACTCAGCGGGAGACACAAACTCTCCTCAAAGAAGGATCACAAACTGCTTCCTGAAGAGGTGCAAGCAATACACAGATTACAGAAAAACAACTAAAACCTCCTTACATCTCTCCTGGGAATTTGCTCTTTCCAAAATCCAGATTTTTGGCAAAATCACATTTGAATCCCAGAAACTGATTTCCAAAGTTCATGTTGTTCTTGATGATATAAAACTGTTACTAATAAAAAGCCTTTTACGTTTTTGAAATTCCAGCCCCTTTGTGTTCTTTTCAGTGGGTTTAACTCTCTAATGGTGAATTAATACTGAATTTAACTCAAATCCTTTGAATTACAGTCAACAAAATATTTTTAAACATTTACATTTGAAAATATGATATTCCCACGTAATTAACTGTATTCTCTATCATTCACCTCCTGCTAGAGCCTCCCCACAGATCTGAATCTCAATCTAGCAGAATTCAACAATCAACCTAACTCCCCCCCATCATGGTTATATAATGGGTTATTTATCAGCAGTGGTCACCCACTGTTACGTGGTAATACAACTGTTACTTGGTTTTGGCACGTGCAAATTTTTGCAGAATCTACTACTGACTACTTAAACACAGTTTAGAAGAGTTGACTTTTAATGTTGTCTTCTTTACAGTAAACAATGTACAAATGCTATCCTAAATTAACATTCAAGAAATATTAATATTGCTTTTAAACAGGGAAAGAGAGATAATACTGTGACCTGCTCAGGATCCCTCGAGGGCACAAGGCAGAGTGACAAATGGAACTCCAGAACCCCTGGGTTTAATTGATTCACATGATTACTCTCCCTTGTCTGACAAAAGTATAATTTTTTTCTTTGGTGCACAAATGTCTAGAATCAATCTGGATTTTTCAGAGTTAAACAGTACACAGTTTCAATACTTCTTGTTCAGGTATTTTTGGCTGCTTCACAGTCACAAGCAAATTAATGTGAAAAAATCCAAATCGAAATATGTCAGAAATTATGTGGTTCCTTTCTGTTCTTTATTCTTAGAATAAAAGTTCTTCTTTTGCATTCACAATAGATTAAAAAGCCATGAAGTGCAGTCAAAGCTTAATCCTGCATAATAGTAACAATAATAATGAACAGAAGCATATAAAAGACAATCCCTCTCTGTTTCACAGGGTATTTGCAGTATTCAAATTAGACGGGCAAGGCAGAAGTACTGTGGAATAAAGACAAGGTGAAACAATTTAGCAGAAGTCACAGACTCTATTCATCTAACCAGCTAAAGGAAACAATCTATAAATACCAAACAAAAGTCAGATTTAAAATGCAAAGTTAGAAGAGATCAAAGTTACAGCTTCAGGTTTGTACCATGGTCCTAAATATAGAAACCAAATGAGAGAAAGTATAAGATGCCTGAAGGAGTGGACAAAAGGCAAGTAATCAAAGCTGGCATCACTGGCAGAGCAGAGACAGGAGTTGGCACCTCTCATTTAATAAACCAGATGGAGAAGGATTTTCACCATTTAGCCCTGCAGGCAACACAAAATCATTAGTATTTGATGCAACAAGATGGACACAATAAGAGAAATGCAGGTGACTGATTGGATTTGAAGGGGAAAACAAATCTGGAGAAAAGGATTAAAGTAATTGAAATGGTTACAATTATGAGGCACAAGACATTGCTTCTACAGGGAAGAACCCATTATTACTGTTGGCCATCAACACCAGCCTACATCTAAAAAACAATTCTAAACAACAGCTGTGGAACAATTGCCTCTGACTTCCTAAAAACACAAGTCAAAATTTGTGTGCCATATAGATGGGGTTTCATCATACAAATAGGTCTAGAGAATAATACTTAAATATCTGACATACACTATAGCAAAGGTAACACAGCAGGGTGAGGCCATCCTATGGGAAGACAACATCTAATGAAAGAACATAGAAATATGCTTACCATATGGACAACCCACAAGTAAGACTGTGGGAAGTGGAAGGAACAGCAGAAAGAAGAGGCCACCTGCCCTCTGAAAAACAGAGATGGCATTCTTGTAATGTGAAATCAGAGTATGTTGGAATAAATCATATGTTTAAGCAAACAAGGCAAAACAAAATGAGGAATTAGCATTTCCAAATCCTCTGCATGCTTAGGATGTTGACCAGAGAGATTAACTGTGTTAACAGTTGACTAGCAATCAAATAGATTTTAAAATCGGGACCTATATTTGATTGCTTGTTTGTTTTACACAAGTAAAAAGTTATATATCAAAATAATTTTTTATGTTGTATACATGAGTATAAATCCAGCCAAAGTCCCTGTGAAAACCTGTGCTCACTTTTGAAAATCAGCAGTAAACCTTGAAAGAAGTAAAAGAGTACTTCAGGGGCTTTAGAGCAGATATAACATGCTTCCTAAATAAAACTTCAGTATATATAAGCTAAAATGGTTTTGCAATATGTAGATAATTTTTAGTATCATCAAATTAAGAATAATGCCAAACAGATTAAGAAAAAGTATTTTGAGTAATAGAGGAAGGAGAAACAACACTCAGTGGGAAATAGGAACTAGAAAACCATGACAATAATGGAAAAAGACATGAAAAAAATTGGATAGCCAGGTGAATCTATATAATAGATCTCTGTACAAGCATTGCCTGGACTAAAATTTAAAAAGTGAGGTGCTGTGTACCTTGAAAGTAATCCTAGAATACAGGAAGAAACAGAGGCTTCACTCTTTCTCTCTCTCTCTTCTTTTTTGTTTTTGGTGGGTTTTTTTGTTTGTTTGTTTTTTTGTTGTTTGTTTGTTTGTTTGGGGTTTTTTTTGGTTTTTTTTTTTTTTTTTTTAAAAAAAAAAAGAGAATATTAGGCTAGGACACCCTAAACACCAATTCTGTAGCATTCTGGCACAAACATTCTGGGACTCTTTAATCTTTTCCAGCTGGGCCAAATGCTCATGTGCTCTGGATATGAATACTCCAGATGAAGTCCACAGTTACTGCACTTTTACAGAAGAAACATGGAGAATTACAGAGAAACAAAATAACAGTCCATGTACTTCTCACATCAGCAGCTGAAAATAAATACACAGATTGAGAAATTAATTCACTGGCACTGTATTACTCAGATCCCTCTCTGTAATCATTATCTGCCTTTGTGTTGTCAGGCTTCAATCCTCCCCAAATATGGTCACCACATACTAGTGAGACACTTGTTGGTGTAATCAAGAAAACAGAATATTGTGAGCACATTAAAACAAACCTGAAGTTGATAGGTCAAGACATTATAATCATGTCAGAGGGTTCTGAACTTACTAATGGGTTTTCATAGGCACCACAACTCATACAGACCCAGAAGAGGCTGGCAGCACTGAGGAAAGATGGAGCTGATTAGGGAGAAACAGGAAATCACTGAAGTTCCTGGTGCTCAACCCACAGCAAGCACAGCTGTAACTCCTTTAGACCAGTACATGAAAGCCAAAACTTGGAAGTTTTATACACTGAACATCTTTATATACATGAACCAGTAATGCAAAGGTGGAGTAAAACACTAATTTGAGAATACTGTGGAACCTAATCAGTAGGTGCTCAGGGTACTCAAACAAGATCAGAGTTAACTGTGATTATGGGTGGCCATCCAGCCCCCAACATAATGTATGACTCAATAATGTTAGGAAAGTCCAGAAGACAAGAAAAAAAAAAATGGAGTAATACGTTGCTAAAGATTTGCCTTGGGAAGTTATTGGTGAGAAAGCCAGGATTTCAATAGAGCTGTTATTCTCAGAGCATCTTTCTAGATAACAGAGTCTATCAAAAAAGATTTTACTAGCCCTTTATCTACCTCTACCAAGTTACAGGGCATTGCTCATATGACTAGACACTTAATGGATGAAAGTCTTCACAATTTCGCATATTCCTGAACATATTCCTGAACAGGAGGAGTCAAAACTAGGAGGAGGTAGAGAAAGCTCTTGTTAGTCTCACCATTTTAGTGACTTTGTAAGAAAACAAATATGCCAGGTGTATGAAATGACACACAGATTGCAGATGTCACATCAGGCCCCATCTACTAGAAACAAAAAAAAAATCAACCAAAACCCAGTTATGCAGTTCAAAGGAAAAGGAGGAAAAAAGTTTGGTAAAAGCCAAAGAGAGATTGGGACTGAAGAAACATCTACAGATTTCTCACTATTATGAAGTTACCTGAAATGTGATTCCTTAACCACTGTGCAAATAGCAAGAACCCCCTGTACAATACAATTATCTCCTAAAACATAGGAGCCATTTCCTCTAATGACTTCTAAGTCTCTTTTTGACAGCAAGACTTTGCCCAAAAGTGAGCACAAAGACTGTACTGCAGAATTCAGTCTGGCATGTTGGCCTGAAGGAAACACAGGAAGCAAAGTAAAAATTAACAAATTGTCAGTCAACAAAATTTACAGACATCCTGGAGGGAAAGCCTCTAAGTGCAGAGCAAACCCCACAGCACACCACAAATTCATATCTCTAAGGGCAACAAGGCAACATGCACAGTGCTATAAAACATAACTAGAATCTTTCCACAAGCTCCCCAGAGACTTATAAAACATAGGCTGCTCTTATTTTCTCTTGTTAGACCCCAAATAAGAGTTTTATGCTTGTTTCCTGCCTCCTTAGTAGAACAGGAGACAATACCATTGTATCCCATTGCCTCAGGATATTGCTTTAGGACAGTCTGTCATTGAGATGTTTCTTATGATCAATTCTTGTTTGTAGTCTAATCCAGTAAGTGAAAAGGGATCACAAATAATCAGTGGCATTTCCTGATTTCTTCAGTCATGCTACATCACTACTGTTGCATCTCTACAATCCTCACACTGCTTCCTGCCGCCCTTATGCTTTGTGCATTCCCCAAGCCTGTGCGAAGCAGATGGAAGATGCTGCCTACTCAGCATGCCACTGTTTCCCTTCTGTGGACAGCAGAACAGGTCACAAGAAGAAAGATTCCTAAGACAGCAGCAAAGAAATGGGTATACTGGCATTCATAGTGGAAGCAAGGGCAGAACAGGAGGGAAAGGAGCCTTCAGGGCTCAGGACACAATAGGAAGATACCATTTCAAAGACAGAACATTCACTTTAAGGGCCAGATGCATCTCTGCTATTAAAACAAAACCAAACAACTAAACAAACCCACCAAACAAAAGCCAACCAAAAAGCAAAAGAGATCCTAGGAAAACTACTGTATCATCCCAGAATTCAGAAAACATAGCAGAGCAAGAAGAGGTCTGTCACTAATGATGTGAATAAGCCCCTACTTTTCTTGGAAATGGAGTTTTAGGGAAAGGAAGATTACCTCCTTAGCAAGCAGTTCTCATGTCTGGAACCAAAGGCAGCAGACCAAGCATTGGAAGAGGTGATGTGGTAAAAAGTCCCTGTGATAGCACTTCAAGCTGAAAAAGGCCACTAATGCACACACATTGTCAGCAAGATTGAGAAGGGAATGACCTGTTTAACAAGCCATAAGGAATAAAAACAATTTATATATGAAAAGGTGTACATGACTATACATGGTAGGAGAAAATAAATGAAGTGAGATTACAAAAATGGGAAAGGATAAGGGAAATGCAATGGAAAAGAAATGGTTTTCAAATTCACATACATTCCATGAGATAATGTACTAGCATTGTGCCATATGTACTGACATGGACCATCTATGCAATCTCAGTCATAAATCTTGAGTTGCACCATGCCATTAATGAGTTCAGCCTTCATCCAGACAAAGCTTTTGATTAGTTAATGGAGCTTCACAAGCTGGTGGTGTCTTGGCCACCTGTAGACTGAGGAAGGAAAACACTTCAGGAGAGTATAAGACACTAAATTTAGCACAAAAAGAAAAGAACCTGACCAAATATGTGTCCTTGTTAAGAGTTTCTAGATTGTACTGAAGTACTACTTGGTCTATTTTGGCCTTGTAATATGTTCCCTGTTAAATTTCTTGCATATCATAGAGATTACTCTGCAGCACGTAAAAAAAGTAATAGTTGGGCTCCTGGTATTTATCCTGAGGATTCTTGGGAACTTCCTTTTTGACTTCTCAGAAAAGTATTCAATTTTACTTCTTTCTTGAGCCCTTAAAGGAGTTGTTATTACAAGATACAGTGTTATGACATTATCTAATCTGTGGTTCTTGAAGAACAGAACGATTTACTGAAAGTTTTATATTCATAAGAGTACATTCACTGCAGAATAAATACTGGACCATTTCAATAGCTAAAGGAAACCTTTCTATTTATGAAATGTTTCAAAAATGTACAGCTAGGAAACAAAAACCCCCAAAGATTTATGGCTAGCTTATTACAGTCAAATAATTTCAGGAGCTTACAGCTAAACACTTCACTTTTCCTATCTTGTTTCACTTTGATTATTTAATAAACAGAACAACTCCTGTGAAAAAGCAAGCCTATCGTAGCAGAAAATAGTTCTGTCATCACTATTTCTTCAGTAACACTGCTTGTTGTAGCATGGGACTGGTCATCCAGATTACTGTTCAACTTCAACCATACCTTGTAAAGTGAGTATTTTCACTGTAAAAATCATCCACTATGAACTGGGAACACCCATCAGTTTATTTTACTCTACAGTAAGGGTATGTATCATTAATCTCAGCACAGTTAAGTTATTAAAGCAGAAAAAAGATATAAGTACCCAGATTTCTACAAAAGGCCAAATATTACAGATACTGTTGAATCACTACAATAATACATGTTATTTGAGAAGGTTCATTAAAAATAGTTCTGTTACCCTTAACTCCTAATACCCATGTTGAAATATTTCACCACCAAATTACCAGTGCTTCAGAAAATTGTTACTGGGAAAAGGAGCCTACAAGAAAGATGGAGAGAAACCTTTTACAAGGGTCTGTAGTGATAGGACAAGGGGGAATGGCTTCAAACTGGTAGGAAAAATAGGTGCTAATGTCTTCCCAAGTCTTCACAAAAGACTCAGTGGATGGGGGTCTTCACGAATGATAGCAGAAATAGGATGTTAATGTCTTCAGGAATGACTAGGTCTGAAAGAACCAATCAGAATGGCTGTGGTGATCTTTAGGAGAAATGGGTGTTAATGTCTTTGAAATGTCTCTACAAAAATCAAGCCACCAAGTTTGTTACAGAACCCAGACAGTTAACTTTATGGTAATAGGAGAAATGGGTTCACACAAATCTATTGCAGAGCCCAGATGGTCTGAAGTTCTGATGGATCTGCAAAACCCAGAAATCCTGAACTTCCAAACTTTAGGGGAAAATTACAATACATGTTTATGGGGGAATATGTGGTAGGTGGTTTCGGAAGGCTGTACCTTTCTAGTACCTCATCAGTGTGGAATGAAAGAGGGCAACACGCGGTTGGGAATTTAGGATAAAAGGAGGAGCATCCTCCAAAACCTCAAGAGAGACCTCATGGGGGAATGGCCTAGTGGACTCTCCCTTTATTAGAATAAAGTTGCAGGACTCCTCTGTCTCCTTTATGGACACTGGCATTACACAGCATGGCTTTTTTGAAAAAAAACTAAAGAGAATAGGTTTAGATTAGATATTAGGAACAAATCCTTCACTGTGACAGTGCTGAGGCTCTGGAACAGGCTGCCCAGAAAAGTTGTGGATGCCCCATTCCTGGCAGTGTTCACGGCCAGGTTGGATGTGGCTTTGGGCAACTTGGTCCAGTAGAGAGTATTCCTTCCACCAATTACTTCTTAATTACAGTTACCTTCTCCTACATAAAACCCTCCCACTCTTACATGCTACAAATGAAGTAGAAAGTGAAGCATTTAACACAAGAGGCAGACAATGCCAGGAGACACAACTGCCATGTAACATTGTAATACCATGTAACTACTGTCATCTCTTCATAGGTCAAGGAAGATATGGTTGCTAATTTTATTTCCTATTCACTTAGCAATGCTGTTCAAAATGAATGAATCCACTCTTTGAAACTCAACAGCAAATACTTGTCACCAATGATTGTCATGAATCCTTGTACAAACACATCGATGAGTTTTCCTGAGTATAATGACATTCATCCCTTCTTGCCCTTGTTAAGTCTTGGGCTGCTTGAGTCCTCAGGTTGTTTCATTACTCCACAGTTATACTACCACACCTTAGAGAAAAATAAACTGTCCCCAAGTAAAAGATTCCCTTCACACTTGTTGCCTTGACAATGTGGAAGCCACTTGCCATTTCTAGAACAAGGAACAGCCATCAAGTTACCAGCAAAAGAACAGTGATTTAATTCATGTTGTGATTTCACCAATTCCACCTTGTAAGTAAGCTTTAATAATGAGCCCTAATAAGCCTAGGATATTAATGACAGTACCTAGTTTTAACCTATCAATATTATTCATATTTCAAGATCAACTAGAAATCATACCACAAAGTGGCTTACATTGTTCCAGCAAACAGAGTGACTAAATAACGATAAGCTGTCCCCTGTTGAAAAGGGGTTGAAAATTTTGAAAAACAAACAAAAAAAAACTCCTCAAAGAAAGAAATAAAACAAAAAACCCCATCCACCGAACTTGACATAGTTTAGTAAAAACTGTGAAATTCCACCTTTCATTTACCTGAAACTGGGATACTGCAGTGTGAGAAGGAGGATACTTTCTTCTAAGATGTTTCCAGGATGTTTTGGAAAACTCCACAATCCCATTATCATCTATTTGTATTATCAGTGAACATGTAAACACACAGGCCAAAGAAGTAAAGGCTCTGGTTGACAATGTAGCAGCATACAAATTGCAAGAATACAAGACTTTCACTACATTTAGAAAACTTTTATTAGCTTTTTACCTTGCATCGCTCACCCTTCTAACACACTACTCCCTGCAGCAAGGCAGTATTTCCCACCAGTCAATTAAAAAGGCAAGTGACTTGAACAAAGAGTGCCACAGACACTGACAGGTAAGAAGCACCACATCCAGCACATAATCCATCTAGCACAGCACACTGCTAGAACAGACAAGGAGACACACAGCTGGTGATTAGAAGAAAACATAGGAGAATGCACAGAGATAAGAAAATCCATCCTGCTACAGCAATACCTGCTTGTTAAAAATAAGCGAAACAGATCTAGTCATCACTAAGTAACTGAGGGGAGGGACTGGACCTGAGTACCTTCTGTATTATAGGAAAAAATACATTAACCAATCAATCTATTCCATGTTAGAAAACAAAACCAAAACAAAACCAACAAAAAACAGAAAGAAACAAACCCAAAGTGAAGGTAAATGAAGAGAGTACAGAAAGCACACAGTAAAAAATGCTTCGTGGCAGCATCTACATTTGAAATTGCTTTTGGGAATGACACCTCTGTTACCAGTATCAATTAAGGATTCAGTACTTCCAAAGAAATATGCACTTGGCACCTGCTTCCATTCGATTTTGAAATAGCTGTAATGTCAGTTCCTTCAGTCTCCACCTCTGTTCCTCACCTCTAAGCTTTTCATCACATACTAAATGCTCTTCCATAAATACTGCAGCAAAAAGAAGATACAGTAACTTTCAACTGAAAAATCCTGCATAGCACCAAAACTACATGCAGGACAGATCATCTCCTGGTTTTTAGAAAATCAACACATTATAGATTGCAATATTCTTTGATGATACCAAATAAGGCTATTTTGAAAGCATATAATTTTTTTGTAAAACTGTTTCTGAAACACATTCTACTATCTGTTCAATATTATGAGTTTTGTTAGAAAATTCTAAGTATTAGAAAATACAATGTAAACATCACATTTGTTGGACACCAAGAAATACACTAGTAATAGTTTGGATAGTTGCTGAATTCAAGTGCTTCATATTTCAGAAAGCATTTTTAACAGGTAATTTTGACTTCTTAGAGGAATGTGGAGCATTTTCATGGTTCAACCCCAGCTGGCAACTAAGTACCATGCAGCTGTTTGCTCATCATTTCCCTAAGTGTGATGAGAAAAAGACTTAGAAAAAGAAATAGAAAAACTCATGGGTTGAGGACTGTTAAGAACAGTTAAACAGTACGGGAAGAACAAGAGTGAAATATATTAATAAAAACAAAATTTTAATTACAAAAAACCCTCTAATAACAGCAAATAAGTAAACCCCAAGAAAAACAAGTTATGCACAATGCTCACCACCCTCTGACCGATGCCCAGCCTGTTCCCAAGAAGTGGGTGGTCCCTTCCAGCCAAGTTCCGCTCCTCCCTCCCTCCCTCCCTCCCTCCAGTTTTCATACTGAACATGACATCCTATGGTATGGAATATCCCTTTGCACAGTTTGGGTCTGCTCTCCTGGCTGTGGTCCCTCCCAGCTTCTTGTGCAGCTCCTCATGAACAGAGCATGAGACACTGGCAAGTCCCTGCCTTAGGGTAAGCACAACTTAGCAACAACCAAAACATCAGGGTGTTATCGATGTTGTTCTCATGCTGAACCCAAACCACGGCACTGAACCAGCTGTTAAGAAGAAAATTAACTCTATCCCACCTGAAACCAGGACAAGCATATAAAAATGCTACCAAGCAACTACAGAGGCAGCAGAGCTGTTCTCTGCATGTATTCCAATACAGTTAGCTGGCTTTACTGCTTTTTCTGACTCTCTGAAGCATTACAAATGGAGAAGCTTGCACACTTATCCTATTGCTGAGGTGTGACCACTCATGTTCTCTCTGAAGAAGTGGATTCAAGCATGCCTCCAAATGCCTCCCAAGTCACCCCAGTTCCAGCCTCAAGAAAGACCCAAAGCTATATCATGCTTTCCACCTACCAGCCTAGACTTCTGCAGAAAGAAAATCTAGGAGTAGAGATCAAAAAGAAACCACAGTGTTACCTAAACAGCTTACAAGTCCAGGTTATGTTGTGGCACACATTCAGGTTAGCTCCTCTGTGGGTAAAGAGTTACTGGGTGGGCAACTAGGGGAAGGAATAAACAATCTGTATGGCTCTAAACATGTACTTGCCAAAGAACGACTGTCACAAAATATAGCACCTCTTGCATAAACTGGGTATCTTTCATATTGTCTTATGTGAATGATTTTATTGACAGAGCTCTACAGTTTTGGCAGTCAAGCTTTGTGTCTGGCATCACTTGAAGCCCTGCCAGTCCTGCTCAGGCTGCACTCAGGGACAGGATGGTGGGTAGGCAGATGGTCCTGATCCAGGTCTCAGTACAGCTCTACTGTCTGGGCCCACCTGACCAGAACTCCCATCACAGCCAGCAGGCTCCTACACAAAGATCACTGCAGATATTAAGGTCACCAATAACAGTGTAAGATTTTAAAAATACTGTGTTGAAGGACAGTGTGCATTTGTCAGCCTTCCACTACATGGCTGAACCTTTCTCCATTTCCTCTCTATGCCTCAACCAGTCCTTTTCACAATCGACAAGCATTTTAAGTGTAAGCTTTCAGAGCTGGAAAAGACTCCTAGATAAAAAAGGAATTCTATTATCAACCAGAAAACTAAAATATATTTCAGTAACGTAACATTGCAGTGATAAACAAATAATGCACTAAGAAATCTAAAAGTATTTACATTTTTTAAAAAAGCGTTATTTCTACATACCTTACTTAAAAAGCAGTATGAGAATTAAAAACCTTGCTACTAAAGTGTTCTAAATAATTATGTTCAAAGCAGACTACTCCATCTAGTACAAGTCAGCCTCATGATAGGAAAATTAACAATATGTTGAAAATTGTACATTCTAGTCAAACACACAGGATGACCAGTTCATATCATCACTGACAGCCTGTTGTCACCAAAGATTTTTGGTTCTTTTCAGAATATTTATGGCAGTCTTGAGAATGCAGAAAGTTCTTTAAAACAAATATTATACAAAACTTGGATCAAGAAAAAAAGAAAAAGAAAGAAAACATTCTGAAAGAATGGCAAAGCACAGGGGAAAAGAACTATTGTGAAGCCAATAGTTTCAAAACCAAACACCCACTCATAACTGGCAATGTTTAAGTCACAGAGAACAAAAATGCCTGCCCAGAAATGACATGTCAGCTAACATTGAAATATGAGTCGTAGGAAGAAAAGAGAAAAATGCTTACCTGTGAATAGAAAAAGAAGCAATAGACCTAATGAGGGATGCCACTGCTCCAACTTTAGCAGCTTCCACTGCTCCCTGTAACCTGTATTGCACAGTTTCACCATAACTGATGAAAGGTTCATTGTAGACGACAATCTTCCCCTTGGCCTCCTGAGCTCGTTTGTGCAGTTCATCAAATGAGGCTACAACTATGACTTCTGCTGTAATTCCTGAAAGAAAGTATTACAGTAGTTTTAGCAATGCTTTCCTATAGGTCTCCTATGGCCACTTCTAACAGACAGAAAAACACGGACTGTGCAGAACTCAGGCAATCAGCATTAGTTTTTTTCCTGGAAAAGGAAGCCTATGTGAAATGCTTCATCAGGGATTGGTACTAAACAGATGCGATAGAACCCTGATTAAGTACATGCACCTCTGTAAACCACGCTATCAGGCTGGTATTAAAACATAACTTGAAAGGCAAGAAGGATACATGGGGGGAATTTTATTCTCTGCATATACTTTAATGCCTCATTTTAATCATTTATAGTACAAAAACATTTGCAAAAGCTGCCTATGGGATTAATTTAAAAAAAGATAATAATCTTTTCATGGAAATGTTTTGGCATGTTGCTAAACAACTTAGCTTAACGTAAGACAGCAGGAAGACCATATTTTTAGACTGTAACTCCTATAAAATTATTTAATTCATAAATGAAATTAAATTTAAGCTCTGCAGTGTCAACAAATTTTGCAATGTGCTTAATAATAATAATAATATCATATTCATAATTAAGTCAGGAGAATATAACCGTTCTATTGGATCTCCTTCTGGGAGTTTCTCCAGGAATCCACATTTCCCAGTTCATGATACAGAAAAAACAGGCAGGTTCTAGTGCAGGACTATTCACACACGATAAGTTAGATCCCACCCAGATCTTTGTTTTTAATAGTTGGAATAGTTTCAAATTGCTGTATTATCTTGCTTGAAAAAACAAATAATGTTACAGATAAGCCAGAGAATCCTTCTAACTTTTAAGGACATTAATTGAGGAACTATATTTCACAGCATTTGAGAAGTCATTCATTAAAATGACCACAATGCTTAAAATTCAATTTTGTTGGTTGGTTACAGAGATAACTAGAGACTTCTTAACAACATGGGCTGGGTATTTTGCTTCTAGATATAGAAGAAGTAATGGATGTCTGAAATTTTAGTGTTGTACATTTCACCTAATAGTTACAAAATACATCAATGGAAACTGAAACTTGTAACAAGTCCTCTAGCAAGGATTTGTCAGAATAAAGTGAAACTATTGTGTTTTTAAGAATAAAATTATTCTCCTTGAAAAAGTCTTTTTTTTGGTTGGTTGGTTGTTGGTTTTTGCCTGTAGAATAAGAATTATTTAGAGGATTTCAAAGACTTGTATTTAAGACCAGAATAAATGAGAAATACTCTTAGAAAAATAGGAAGGTAATGTCTCCCAGCATCAGTGTGCCCAGGCTCACGCCTTTTTTAAGGAGAAACTACACTTCAAAACCTTAAAGAAACCATTGCACAGAAGTTTTGTTTCATTAGAATGTACCACTAAGAGTTCAACAGACATTTGCTGCTACAACAAAAGTGAGTCTTAGCTACAAAAATAACCTAGTGTGAGAGGCATAAAAATTTTAACTATTTAGATTCTTACCTTAACCTGGCAATGTTTTAGAGAGGCAAACCAAAGAATTACCTTCATATATTATTAGCTTTTGCTGGCAGGCAGGTGAGATGCAAGCAGACTCCAGCTGTTTGTAATTAATGGCTGGTTCAGCCACCTAGCTAAGGAACATCCCAGCAACAGGATAATTTTGGGTATGAAACCATGCCACTGGAAATAAAGCCAGGTATCTGCAAAGTTTCATTTTCCACAAGAGAAGTTGTGGTCTCAGTAAGCTGATACTGCAATCTCTATTTCATATTATCTCTCCCCGGTGCTCCACTTGGATTGTGCAGCAGGCACTGGAAGGACAAACATCTTGGTGACTGTTTGTCAAAGGAAGCAGGGAGTGTAACTCCTCTGGATATTACTGCATACATGAACAAACACCAACTCTGAAAAATTTTTTAGAAAACTACAAACAGCTAGTAAGTATCTATAATTCCTAAGAAATATGATGGTGAAATACATTTATGGCCCTTCCTAGATGACAGGCATCAGGATAAATGCCTGTACAGTTAGAACTACTGCGAATTTGTGCTAAGGGAAAGCTAAGGGAAAGAATACAGAGCTGCAAACTCTAGCTCAGTATCTCTACTCTTGAACGTCCAAAATAAGCTAAATAAAGCCATCCTTTGAAAAAACAAAACAAAACAAATGTTCTCTCTGCAGTTTTAACCTAGTGGCAGCATGGTATACATAAAGCATGAAATACAGTGCTTTCCATAACAATGTAAAACTTCACTCCTGCGTATCTTCTGACTAATTAAATTACTCATTTGCATTTTAGTTCCATTTTATACCATTTCAGATTCTTCGACTGAAGTGGCGAGAGCAATGTTTGTATATGTGTGTCCACAATTATGTGGACACACATACACAAACCACCCTTACACCTTCTGTGCAAAAGCAGAAATGAAACAAAACCCCCAACAGTTTACCTGTTTAAGGAGAATGACTTCTTCTCTTTAGAAATTGGAAATGTCTCACCTTACTGAGTCTTTAAGCAAATTAATAGAAATCTACCCTAGCATTTCCTACCAATTCAGTGCCTCATGGCTCTGCTTCCCTAGTAGAAAAATATTGTCTCTCTTTCTTACACCTTTCATTATATTATTGGCTGTGTGTTACTGAACAGAATTCTTCAGAACCCCATGTAAGGAGGGAGACACATTGCCTGCTTACTTAAGCAAGATATAAAGATTATAACACACATAGTCCAAGAGATTAATACAAAGTATTTGGGGAATTAGCTAAGTAAAGGGCATGAATCGTAGAAAGCAGAATTACAAACATGATAAACTTGGCTGAGTGTGTAAAGCTGAAGACTTTATTTGATCTCATCACATGAAACACATTGGGTTGGGGGAGTGAGTAAACATACCTAGGTAGTACAATGGGTTTCCTCTCATTTCTCATATTAAACAACAAATTGTACCCATTCTGTCTGAGAATTAAGGTATAGGAAGGGTGTTCATGGTGGGAACAAGCAGGCAATTTTCACTTACCAATGAAATTATATTTTACAAAGTCCTCTGTATACTGAAATGTATGTTTCTATCTCAAAAATCGAGTATGTCACAACTTTGATGATCACACTGCCAGTTGAAATAAGTGGTATGGTATCCATTAGCAATCTAAACCTGGTCTCAGGCCGGATAAACACAAGACTGATGTGTGTGTATATACATGCATATGTTCATATTTATATAAATACATATATATAAGCACACACACATATATATAAAAGCACCCATAAATCAGCTGTGTGTAACACTGCTGTAGAGAAGAAGTCTGATTCCTGGCATGAACAATTCTGCCTGGAGAGTCGCCTCCTCACAGCTGTTTACCTGCCAGCAATGATGCAAGGAGTAGATTAGTTCGAAGGGGATTCCTGACAAGATAACTTCTCCCCAGGATTAACTGCAGCTAATATTTAAGTCGTTTTAGTATCTAGAGATATGTATCTGTCTGGGTTAGTAACAGATTTCAGTGAAGAGAAAGAAAAAAAGGAAAATCTACCCTATTATCAGATTTTAAAAACTAGTGAATCTTTATTAAAACATCAATGAAATTTCATACAGAATATATTTATCACTATCCCAGAAACACTCTATTCACAAACACACATAAATTAAATCAAGTTAGTCACAATCTATTACTATATTAAAAGGATTTAGTAAACCCAGAAAGAAATATTATTTGCATACTTTAATCTTATTGGATACCAATTTCGTCATTACTTAATTATGGCCTTACTTTCTTCTTTTGTCCCCCAGTCTCATTTTTGTCATCCAGGTAATAGCATCAGTATCTTGGAGATCCAGTTACAAAGCCAAATGAAGACATCATCAATTTCACAATAAATTCTTTTCAATAGCAGCAAGCAAAAAACTCATTCCTATGGATCTCCTAAACTTCATTTACTTCACACTAAAGTAAGAATTATGATTCCTTCTACAAATCAGACTATGGAACAGTGATGCTACTGATCCACATGCACTGAAGCTGCCACTGTCAAATAAATAAGCTGACGGACAAGGCAATTTTTGCTTAAAACAATTAAAATAAAGTAATTTTAAGCCTAGACACGACAAAGCTGTAAAAGAAATATTAACACAAAAAGTCAACAACACATCTAATTGTTCTGATAACAGTGGAAATTTTGAAACTGGAGGAGATGTATCTGAAACATGTCCTGGCCTCTCTAGTCATGAGAGCACAAAGGAGACAGGATGTTATCTCCCAGCTGAACAGAACTAGGCATGGGGATATCAGGACAGGAAATCAAGAGAGTTCTTCATGGTAGAGCAGGGGCAACAACACACCACCGTCACAGTGCCTGAACCCCATGTGGTGGTCACAGCCCCGCCTCACAGACTAGCCATGTCAGGCCACCCTCATGCCTCATCTCCTGCAACATCCCAGATTTCTCTGTTCCTACTTCAGTTCTCCCCACAAAGCTTATTTAGCCCAGAAACTGCTTCAAGTTATACTGTATTCTATGATGACCCTAAACACATGCAAGCAGTAGCCCCAACCTTTTCTTACCTTAGTCTGGCTATTCCCATTGTCCTTCAGACTTGATTATCTTTCCAGATTAAAAATACCATGCCCCTGCTTCTTTCAGATACGGCCCACAAACAGTCTTGTGCCCATTTGCAAGGCAGCTTCTTTCACAGAGTTAAAGAGAACCTAGAATTTTTTTGCATGGGTCATATCATACAAAGGTAGATATGTATGGCTGGAGATAAGGTAGTTATTGGGACAGGTCAAAGGAAAGAAGGTCCTGGGGAGTGGAGGGAAAATGCAAATATATTTTTCAAAGCTAAGTAAGATTAGGGACCTGGTATTAAATCCTTTTTTAGGTTCAACATCCTCTAAAATCAGCTCAGAAAACATTTTCCCCCTCAACTTCATATCTCTCTTAACATGTTGCTTTCTACCACTCTCCAAGAATCAGTTCAGCTTTCCTGCAATGCTCCACAAACTTCAACTAGATTTTTAGAAAAACAAACCCAAATTCTTTGTCTCTAATTACCTCATTCAATTAAGGCTTTGTGTCAGGCTGAAGCAAATGAAAGATTAACATTTTCACTTCTTTTTTTTCCCCACTCAAAAATTATTAGCATGTAATGAAAATTTGAAATACTCTAACACCTAGAAACACATTTGCTGTGTCAACACATATGTATTAATGTAAGAATTATAATATGAAGAAAATACTAAATATTGTAGGGGAACTGTGAAATGAAGAAGAGGGTTTTATCAGAAAGAAGGATTTTGTAAAATATGAACAATACTTCTAGAAGTTTGACCTTCCTACTCTGTGGAAATGCAAAGAGAATTACTTCATGAAAATAAAATTACATAGGACAGCAATAAAAAAGGATATGAGACTATTCAGCTCTGATGCACTGCACAGAGACTAAACATATTGTACCATTCCTTAAGAACACAGAGAAAAATAAGCACTATATAATAGTTACATTTTTGACAAATATGACTTACAATTTCCAGCAAGTACTGGATCTCTTTAGAACAGTTTGGTTTGTGATGACATGTAGCTTCCTGTGCAGCACAAATCCTAGGAGAAAACGGGTTGGTCTCAGCCCCCAGCACAAAGCCTTGGATGCCAAAAGGGTGGGGCAACAGGTTAGGTTCTCCCAAGAGCAGCCCTGGATGGAGCACAGACTTGCTATGTAATGTATAGGGAGAATCAGATGCCCAACATTGAGATCCACAAAAAGCAATTTCTGAGACCACAGGTGCTCAAGGCAGGAAGTGCTGAGGAAGCCATTCCCTTCTTAGTGAGTCAAAGCTGCCAGTCACCACCAGCTATCCCTTGGGATGAAGGTAACATTGCCATCCAGCCGTGTTTGCACACCCCACACATGCAGAAAATCATATTCAAATCCTGCCTTCAATAGCTTCAGCCTGGCCTTAAAAACCTTGAGGTAACCACCCTCAAACTCTGTGACACTGCAAAAGAACAAGACCAGAAAATTCAGGGTTTTTTGCCACTGGCAATCCACACACTTCACTCGAACATTGGTTAAAGTAGAAACTGGAACCCATGTTCTCCCCAGACAGCATGTCCACCTCCAAGCCATGCAGCTACTTCTACTCTCTTGATCTTTGAAATGCTACTGCACTAACTTTTATGCTGGGCCACTGAACACCACAGTGTCTGATGACCTTCATGGATGTCACCTTTTATGTTCCAAGAAAACAGTAGCATAATTACTATACCTCAAGCAGTGCTGCTCTAAGTAATAACAATCCAGGCATGCAATACTGGGGTTCATGGTCTCAAGATGTCAATCAACAGCTCCTCACACATGAAAAATGAGGAATCCAATGAAGACAGGAGGGCTTTGCCATGTACTGTGCTCTCATGCCTATGACTCTCTCCAACCCCTTTTTTTAGCACTGAACCCCTCATCACATGGGTACCCAAATCCCTCCAGAAGCATCACTTTTCTTCCAGGAGATCATTGGTCATCCAAGATGCTGGCAACTCAAGGGCAATCCTCTGATACACGTTAAAAATAACTTTTTTGTTGGCCTTTTGTTTATCTAGCTGAATTCCCTAATCCACTTCACCACTGAGATAAAAAGGAAGGTCAACACTGGGGACAAAATACATCAGGCAGGACTGGAGCCAGACCACTTCCTTCAGCAACATCCCTGGTTTAATAAAATGGTGGACCTACAGCAATAGCCCAAACCAACAACTTAAAGATAACATGCATTATCCCCATTCTATACATAACAGGCTAGAACTATTCTCATATTATCTAACTGCAAAGCTCCTATCACCTACTATAAGGGCACAGCTGGACCAAATGTTGACAGTTAAACAAAAAAAAACACCATTACTTGAACATAAAAACTAGAAAAAAGTCTGCCAATGCACCATCTTCATATTTATATTATTTCAGTCTTGCTGCAACCAACAGTACATAAAAAAGCAGAGACTATTCCTTTTTTTTTTTGAGGAGACATTTCAGGGCAGGCTGCTCTGAAGTTGGATCTGCTTGTTAGGATTTCTTTAAAATTAAAGGGCATGGTCACCCATCAGGGTAAAAAAAGTGCATTTTAAAACATGCAAAAAATGAATTCTTTGATACTTTGTGGGCAAACATCTGTTAAACTACTACTTTCCTTCAATTATGGGATTCTCAAAGCAACCATTATATCTATTTTCCTCAGAACTTGGGGGATATAATCAGTACCACCACAAACCCTCTCTTTCTCTCTCTCTCTCTCTATATATATATCTCTATATCTATGTTTTGCCAGTGTTGAAACACTGAAAATCAGACAAGGACATTGACTAAATATGGTAAATCTTCAGTTTTCTAGCTCCCAAACCTGAGCACTTTCTATTCAATCCTGTTTGTTACCTAGGAATCCATTTCTTCAAGGTGATGACCGTTTTCAGTCCCTGCTGATTTCTGAAATCCAGATCATTCCGTTTCATGTTTCTTCTCTCTCTGTCACTAAAGTGGGCAGTGAAGTTACACCTTCCTTGTAAGGAGATCAAAGGAAGTGAAAACTTTTTCACTGACCCAAAACCTTCATACCTTGGAGTACACTTGGAGGGAGAATGTTGGAGGTTTTTCCTCTTCAACAGAAAACTCTAACCTTTTCTGTACTCTCTATTTTACTGTGTAAATCAGATGGAATCTGGGAACTTGACATCTTGGCATATTTCCCAGTCATGAAGAAGAAAGCAGGATTTTATCCACAAGATCACAAGGTACTGAAAAGCCTCCTACACATCATCCAGCTGTTCTGTATCTGAGCCAAAGAGGGCAAATCTCACAAAATCAAATAAATGAGGAAAGCTCTGTGCACATCCCAATAGGGTTTCAATGCCATAGGCATGAGTTAGAAGACCTGCAGGAAGAGACACTCCTGGTAACCTGGAGTTAATGGACTGGCTTGGACTTCATAGCTAAAAATACTGCTACTGTTTAGGGCTTCCTGTTCCTGCCCTGAAGGATAGCAGATTTTTTCCACACTTGTATGGTATATAAACATATGAAATGGAAAGTAACCAACTTCAGCATGTGCTCTAGCCATTGGATCACTCTTAGGAAACACTGCTTTGAATTTCCATGAACAGAAGGGAAAATAAACCCTGAATTTTCAACATCTAAAGCCAGGTTTCTAATTGCTGTTAGGCTATTGCCATGTTAATGAAGAGCCCTCCAGAGCACTCACTTGGGGTGCTGAGCTTCAGGAGGAGATCTGAGGGAACCAAAGGCCACCAAGTCCAGCATCAAGTTTTAAGTTTCTGCCAATGTTTCCTATTTTCTTAGCTTCTCAGGCCACAAGCCTGGGGCCAAATCATGGGAAAGGAGGAATACAGGACATAACTGAGAAGATGAAAAAAGCAAAAAATGGTCTCCTGTACCTCCTGCTGGGATGGGGCAGTCAGCCCCTCTCATCTTAACCCCATTCCTAGACCTTAAAAGACGAGAAGTCCAACCTGTACCGTCCTCTGTCTCTGTCCTAGGTTACAATGTAAGATGTGCCCAAAGTATGTATTCTATCCCCATCTTCATGAGCTGTTGAAACCAGGTGGGGCAGTGTTTCCCTCCTCTTCTGTTAACGAGCCTCACAATGCCTTGCCACATGACTCACAGATAACTCCCTCCGGGAGCTATCTCTGTTTAATGGGCCATCAAGGACCCACTGCATGACTCAACAGAATGAGATCAACCCACTGTGAGATGCTCCGCACAGGGGGAGGAGCCAAGCATTCCCACCTGGATGTAATCCAGGGTTTGGGACAGCACAGGCAGCTTTTACCCACTGGACTCCCAGAGGAGACAAGAGCTACCAGACCTTTCTACAGGATCACTGCTTTGACAAGACCATCTCATCTGGACTGCCACTACCACCCTAACAGGATGTCAGGTTGTATTCTGACTCTGTCAGTGGGGGGGTTTTTTCATACTATTACTTTTATTTTATTTTACTTTCTTTTCCTCTTATTAAATTGTGTTTCTGACTTGGAGTCTTTCATTGGTTTTGCTTTCAAATCAGTACAGTCTCTAAGCAGGCATCAGTCAAGGAAGGGATCTGTTTGGCCTGTACCAAGACAGTGGCTTGTAAACTGAGGGGTCTGAAACATATTCCTGATAGGAACCCTGACTTAAAACATGCAGTAACTATCAAGCTAACAGCAAACAACTTCAGGGATCATCTGGACAGTCACCTTTAGAGGCAGCTGTGAAAGAACCAAAGAATCATCATAGAGTCAACATCAGAAGGATACTCTTCAACTTCTAAAACATCCCTCTGCCAAAGTTCAGCACAGCAGCAGTAGCTTTCTCTAGTTTGATACTACATAACCAACAGCACTGTAACGACAGGATAATTGGCATCAGGCATCTCATGTTGAGTTGCATTATTTTGATTACAGGAAGACTTATACTCCCACAGCCTTGTGGCTAAAACAAGATGTATGAGAACTGCTGATAATCCCTCAGTGAGGGAAATTGTTCAACTATTTCTGATGTGATTTAGGACAGCCTTTTATCCCTTTTTCTTAGGAATAAGGCACAGTGACAATCCTCAGAAGTGATAACACAGTGGTTTTAATAGTCTAACTATACATTTTTTTATTCCATACTTGGCATGATTGGGAGTTTTAGGACAGGCACTTTTCTCAACAGCACGCCTTCCAATTCTCTTGCCTGCAGAGGCTGGTGACGAGCAGCCTCTTACCAAACATTTCCGTCAGCCAGGAGGATGGTCCAGTGATCGGAAGAACAGGAGCCAAGTGCTCACCAGGGACGAGCTACCCCATACAACCTTCTCAAGCACAAAAACCTGTCACAGTTTGCTCAGAGTGAGATGAGACCAGCAGAAATCAGAACAGGTACAAATGGTAGGAGAGTCAGAAGGTAGGTAATTTAATCAAAATTATTGCATGAAGTATGAGAAATGGCCCACTCTTTTGTGACAGATATCATTGCTGTAAAGTCTTCTAGCGCCAACACTCTTCAGAAACATGACAGATCTTGGAGGAAAGCAAAATTTTAAGAAAGAATAACGTGGGAGTTTTGAACATTCCTCAGTATAAACCACAACCACGTAATACAATCATATCTTTCAAGATACAGGATCTTTACAGATGAAGAAGAAGGACATAATTAGCCTCTGTGAGTATTTTTAACATGTAAATTCAGTATATCACTAAAAAAAAGGCAAACATAGGAGAAAACCAGGCAAGTGCAAATAACTACACAACTAAGAAAGAGAAGTGAAAATCAGAATTTTTGGGATGTGAAGATGTTTGCCAAAATTAAACTGCAGGTTCTCTTTTCAGGTTCAGCAACACTTGCTAAACACCCAAAAAGAGCTTTTAATTTTAGCTTACTTTTTAGGAAGCTTGGAATAGGACTGGAAAGGATACAAAATAAGTTGTAGGCTTAAAATTTGTTCTAAATTTTCTTCTGTCAAAGAACTTGTACTGGTTTGAAAGTAAAGCCAGTGAGAGACTCCAAGTCAGAAATACAATTTAATAGGAGGGGAAAGTAAAGTAAAATAAAATAAAATAAATGCAATAGTATAAAAGACCACTGACAGAGACAGAATACAACCTGACACCCTGTTAGTTAGGGTGGTGGTAGCAGTCCAGATGAAGTGGTCTTGTCAAAGCAGTGATCCTGTAGAAAGGTCTGGTGGCTCTTGGCCTCTGGGAATCCAGTGGGGTAAAGGCTCACCATGCTGTCCCAAATCCCAGATTATATCCAGGTGGGAATGCTTGGCTCCTCCCCCTGGGCGGAGCATCTCACAACGGGGATGATCTCATTCTATGAGTCATGCAGTGGGTCCTTGATGGCCCATTAAACAGAGATAGCTCCCAGAGGGAGTTATCGATGAGTCATGTGGCAAGGCATTGTGAGGCTCGTTAACAGAAGGGAAACACTGCCCCACCTGGTTTCAACAGCTCATGAAGATGGGGATAGAATACATACTTTGGGCACATCTTACATTGTAACGTAGGACAGCACTAAACCTTGCACGTATCATGGGACAAACAGATAGTAATGGTACTAGTTACTTTACATTTTAGGCATGAATTTACCTCAGTATGACAGAACTATCTCAGATATGATTCACAGCAGCAATTTTGCAAACCAAGTATGATTTATTCCAAGCATATCTTAAATTACCCAGTTTTATTTGTTGCATTTTGACGGGCCATATATTTTTTCTAAACAAAACAGTTTATATGTTGTTTCATTTCAAACAGAAAGCTCACTATCACAAAAATTTACAATTCATAAAAAAATTATAAGTATCATGTTACCTTTTATTTCCTAAACTATTTTCTCATAAAGGAATACACATGCTTTTGAAGTGGTCTAGGAATAAATATATTGTTTTTTATGGAGAGCAGTCACAGAAGAAGGTTCTCATCTGGCCTTTAAACAACAATCCTAAAAGCCTCACATCAGTAAGCACAAATAGAGAATCCTATAAATCATTTTGTTTGTAGCCAATCTAATATTTTGGGATTTAAAAGACCAGAATCTTGTTAAGTGCAGCTAATGGATATTCTTGCTGCTGAGTAACATTTCACTCATCTGAACGGCAACACAGAATTCAGTGACAGGTAAGTGACAAAGGGAGCATGTAAACCATGTGAACAGTAAGTTCCAAGGTGAGCATGAGACAGGGAAGGGAAGGACACACAGATACCGACTGCTATGTTTAGTGAGGAGCTTGAACTCTCCAAGCTCAGCTCCTTTTCCTGCTGTCTTGTTTTTTACTGGAGTGAAGGGCTGAGCCTGGCAAGACACAGCACATGAAGAAAAGGAGAAATCATGTGTTGACTTGACACCCCATGGAGAACTTCTTTCCTAACAACCACAATGGAGGATCAGAATCTTTGCAAATGAGGTTCAGCAGTGTTTAAAAAAAAGGTATAAATTTAATGGAAAGTTCAGGAATCAACTCTAATTTTACAAATCTGTTCAATCAAACTGTATTAATATAAACTGCATCAGTCATAACCATGCTGTACAGAAAAGTCCCAGGAAAATAGCACCGTGTTTTGCAGAACTATTACAGCAAGAAGAAAACCACAGTTTGACCCCTGAGAGAAGTTATTAGGGATACAATATAGTCTGTGTTAAAAAAGCAAGTCATACGTAATTCCAAAAGGAAGAATTACCTTCTGGAGGAGTTGCAATACTGTTCCCAAGTCCCAAAATAGCAATGCTGTGATTCCTTGGTTCCAGCATCACTGCAAACTCTTCTCCTCTTTCCCAGTGTGGTACTTTCACAGGCTCCAGATGCACATTTTCCAGTCCGTCTTTCTGCAGGGCACTGAACATATATTTGATGGCTGCCTCTAAGTTTTTTGAACCACTGAGTCTAGGTCCTATGGTGTCAGCAAAAACTGTTAATCTTTCATAGGATCTGTTCTGAGCCTTTCCATGAACAGCGAGATCAATAATAGCCTTAGCAATATCAGTATAGCCAGCTATCTCATTTTTAATGTCTTCAAATGACTTCAGGGAACTTCCATCTCTTCTCAAAGATTTCCCAGCATACTGGTGTAATAAATTCATGAGAAATATTAAGAATAAGTACTTCATTTTAAATTTTTTCTTCTTCTCCACAGATGGCCTGTTGCAGAGGCAAAAAGAAAAAAAAAGAAAGTTAAAAAAATCGTACACCTATCAGCAATACTTTTTGTTATTTGGATTGGCAGACAGAAATGAAATTAAATTAGTTCATCATGAAAATGCTTTGATCAGAACTAGCAGGAAAGTAAAATCAATTTGAAGACAGAGTTATTGAAAGCAAATGAAAAAGATACTTAGACCACTGGACACGATCTTTGTTGTGGTCTTTAGAAATATCCTTGGAATGTTGCATCTCTTTAAATAAACACATTCTTCAATGAATCAAAACCCAGGGCTGCTCCCATGCAGGAGTCGTCCTGCATTTCCTTTCTGTTAGGAGCAGGACTTTTCAGAAGTGACAAATCAAATGTCTTTACACAAAACATCCAGATAAAAACTTTTCTTAAACCATTCATTAATAAAAGTTCTTCCTGATCTCCATCTTCATAATCAGGAAAGTACTTTCTATTGTACTAAAAAGATGTAAGATTTAGATCCAATGCCTCCAGTGTCCTAGTTTTGGCTAGGATAGAGATAATTTTCTGCTTAGTAAGTGGTTCAGTGCTGTGGCTTGGATTCAGCATGAGAACAACATCGATAACACCCTGATGTTTTGGTTGTTGCTAAGTTGTGCTTACCCTAAGTCAAGGACTTGCCAGTGTCACATGCTCTGTGCATAAGGAGCTGCACAAGAAGCTGGGAGGGACCACAGCCAGGAGAGCAAACCCAAACTGTGCAAAGGGATATTCCATACCAAGTTGAGTACACAAACTGGGAGAGTTGACTGGAAGGGGCTGATCACTTCTCAGGGAAAGGCTGGGCATTGATCAGCAGGTGGTAAGCAATTGCATTGTGCATGACCTGTTTATCCTGGGTTTTATTTATTATTATTATCATAACACTTTACTTCTTTTCATCTACTAAACTGCTCTTAACTGAATCCATGAGGTTTTGTACCCATAATGCTTTGACATGGCCTGGTTTTTGGCAGCAGGGAGAAGCTGGAAGCTTCCATCATGTCCAGAAGAGCCAGTCCCTGACGGCTCCGAAGATGGACATGCTGCTGGCCAAAACTGGGCCAATGAGAGAGGTTGGTAATGATCAGTGATGACATACTTATGAAGAAAATCAAAACAAAGTCACAATTTTTTTGCTCCTAATCAGAGAAGAAGGTGAGAACACGTGAGGGAAACAACACGGCAAGACCAAGGTCAGTGGAGAAGGAGGGGCAGGAGGTGCTCCAGGCACCAGAGCTGAGATTCCTCTGCAGGCCATGGTGAGGACCATGGTGAAGCAGCTGTGCCCCTGCAGCCCGTGGGGATCCATGGGGGACGCAGAGATCCACCCACAGCCCACGGGGATCACAGGGGGGATGCAGAGATCCACCCTCAGCCCATGGGGGAGGTGCCCATGCTGGAGCAGGTGGATGCCTGGAGGAGGCTGTGATTCAGTGGAAGACCTGGAGGAGAGAAGGCCCCTGCTTCCAGGCTGGAGCAACCTGTCCTTGGAGGACTGCACCCTGTGGGAAGAGACACATTCCGTAGCAGTTTTAGGAGGACTGTGTGCCCATGGGAGGCACTCACATTGCAACAGGTGTGGTTTGGCTGCTGCCTGTGAGATTGGACCCACGCCAAAGAAGCTCACAGAGAGCTGTCTCCCATGGGAGAGACCCCATGGTCTCACAGAGGAAAGACTCCTCTCCCAGAGCAGTGCAAGAAAACCTCAGTGATGAACTGACCAAAACCCCCATGTCAGTGGGAGGGAGGGGCTGGGGGGAATAAGATATTTTAAGGCTTATTTTACTTCTCATTATCCTCCTCTGATTCTGTTAGTAATAAAATACACTTTGCAATTTAAATTGAGCCTGTTTTGCCCTTGAAATATTTCTCCTGGTTCTTATCTCACTCATGAAGCATTAATTTTTTTTTCCCTCCTCTGCCCAGCTGTGGCAGAGGAGGGTGAACAAGCAACTTTCATGGGTGCCTGGTGTTGGGCCAGTGTCAAACCACAAAAATGCCTCTTCTTCTGTGTCTCCTCCCTATATCACTGAGGGTTGGGAGCGGGAAGTGAGTTTGTGTCTGCATGGTACTTAGGGGATACTTAGGTACATCTGGGATTAAACCATGCCAGAATATTAAAACGTTTTCTTTGGATCCTCTTCCCTCTTTCAGGGCTTTATTCCACAGGACTTTTATCAGGTAGATCTTTCAAGAGCTCAAAGTCTTCTCTCCTGAAGTTCAGTGCTGTGATCTTGCTTTTTGACCTGCTCCTAGGATCCTGGACTCCATTACCTGATGGACATGGTAGCCAAGGCTGCCTTTGACCTTTGCATCACAACCAGCCCTTCTTTGTTTGTATGAAGTGCATCATAGCACCTCTCCTTGATGGCTTCTCTATAACCTGTGTCAGGCACCTCCTGGATTGCTTATAGCCTGCTGTGATGAACTTCCAGTGCATACTGGGATGGTTGAAGTACACCATGAGCAACAAAACCCGTGATTGAAAAGCTACTTCCAGCTCTTAAGGCCTCATCTACCTGTTCTTCCTGATCAGGTGGCTTATAACACACAGCTGCTTTAGTCACTCATACTAGTCTGCTCTTTAATAATTCTTATCCACAGGCTCTCTGTTGGTTCATCATCCATCCCCATCCAAGCACTACAGCTGTCTTCTCACATAAAGGGCAACTCCATCTCCTCTTCTTTCCAGTCTGTCCTTCCTAAAGGCCATCTATCCATCCACTGCAGCATTTCAATCATGTGAACTATCCCTCCACATTTCCATGATCCCAGGAAAATCACAGCCCTGCAACTGCACACACAGCTCTGTCTTCTTGATTTATTCCCCATGTTGTAAATATTACTGTGCAGGCACTTGTAAACAAGAAACAGAAGAGGCAACCCACAACATTATGAGAGCTTCTGATCAGCTCTCAAAAAGGGGGGATAATCCACCGGGCACATATCCATAAGATGCCATCTGAAACTACCACTAGGCATGCACCCATAAGATGCCATGTGAAATGCTGGCTGTGCAATGCAGAAATAAGACACAGAAAGAGTCAAAGTACTAACCATATTTCTAGGATCCATAAACCACCAGAATTCAGAAAGAAGCAAATAAACAAAAACACCCCAATACCCACAAGAAACACTCATGCAATCATTTTGGAGTCACCAAGCCTAGCTCATATGATAACCAACACAAACTGCCAGCCTTCCATAGGCCTTTATGGGTCTTTTCACAAACAGCAATTTAAGTAATAGCTTTAGCAATAGAAGAATGCTAAAGTGTTCTCCTTAACTATTCAAATGTCCACTAAGCTTGAGATCAAGGAAGTAATAAATTTTTCACAGTGAAGCATCATTTTTGCAAAACAGCAAAAAACCATCATTGATTTCATCTGTGAATGATAAATCTATCAGAGATTTCCCTGAGACAGACAGGGCAAAGATCTTACACAACCAGGAGCACAAGACTCGGGTTATCTCAGGACACTGCTTGAGAACTGCAATAAAATACCTTTATAGTCTGAGTTACTGTTTATTTGTGGTTATACTGCACAGACGGTATTGGTTATGCTCTGCACTTTCTCCATGTACTTTCCCTTAACCAGTTAATTACACCCTTTTAGACATCCTCTTCTAGAGACATCAGTCATTTTCTCAGGATGACCATGCTCGTTCCCTGATTTTTGCCAAGTTCATCACACACAAAGAAGCCAGGAAGATAATGGATAAGTGCTGAATGGAGTAAGACAACAATTTTGTAGACTTAGTTTCAAAAACTTAACGTTTGCGGGTTTGTTTGTTTAAGGGTCTGCAAAATCTACCAGAAAAAGCAGATACACTTAGCTGTTACACAGAAGACACAGAGGATTATTTAAATAGCACTGGCCACCTCAAAGCTACCAACTTCATGCATTTTTTCCAATGGACAGATGCAACTGCAGTTATCACATTTCCCTTAACTAAGAAAAGCTTTCTTTGTTCTTCCTAGCCTCATTCAAAAGCAGCAGCATCCTCATTCCAAAGGCTGCCCCAGAGGACCTGCATTTAAGAGATACAGGAAGAGAGTTTTTTCCCTGCAAAATCCCAGCAGAACATTTGAAGGGGAAAGAAGTTGAAAGAAAACATTTGGAGTGAAGAAGACCAAGTTAGGTAGCATTTAAACAAACTGTACATATATAAATCCATGGGGTCCCATGAGTTGCACCCACAAATACTGAGAGCTGATGTAATTGTAAGGCCACACTCATCACTCCTATCTTTGAGAAGAGCAAGAAATAAGATGTAGGGAACTACAGACCAGTTAGCCTCACATCAAGCTCTGGCAAGCGGACAGGAGAAAAATCCTGAAAATTACTTCTCCGCACATATGAAGGACAAGAAGGTGACTCAGAATAGTTACCATGGATTTACAAAGGGGAAATTGCATAATCAACATGATGCCCTTCTAGAACAAAATTGCTGGTTTGGTAGATTAGGATAAAGCAGGGGATTTGTTTCCCTTTTACATTAGTAAGGCAGCTGACAGTCTCTATAAAGGTCTCAGGGAAGCTTATGTAGTATAGGCTGGATGAGCAGACAGTGAGGTGGATAGGAAATCAACTGAACAACCAAGCTCAGAGGATTCTGAGTAGCATCTAGTTGGGAGATGGGAGCTAGTGGTGATCCCTAAAAGTCCATACCTGGTCTAAAACTTAAATATCTCAATTAATAATCTGCATGCTTGGACAGAGCGCAGCCTCAGATGATGGGAAGGTTGGGAAGAGTGGCTGTGTACTCTCAATGGTTGCGTGAGGAGGCAGGCAGGCAGGAACCTTATGAAGTTCAACAAGTTCTGCATCTGGAGAAGACTAACCCTCATGCATTAAGATAGGCTGGGGATACCCAGCTGGAAAGGAGTTTGTAGAGAATGAGGCAGCAAAACCTCATGTTGGCAAGGACCATCAGCCTGATGGGCTGCACATAAGGAGTGCTGAGAGCAGGAGAGGGATGTGATCTTCCTCCTCTAGTCAGCATTAGAGAAGCCAGACCTGGATTATTTCTTCATTCCTGGGCTTCCCGGTATGAGAGATGTGGACATGCTGGAAGTGCAACAAAGGGCCACAAAGATGATTAAGGGTCTGGAATATCCAGTATCCCTATTAGGAGGGAGCTGGAACTGTTCAGTCTGGAGAAGAAAAGATTCTTTTCTTCTCCAGAAGGAGAGGGAGGGATTCATCAGTGGATAAAAATACCTGATGGGAGGGAACAAAGAAGACAGAGCCAGGATATTTCCAGTGGTGCCCACCAACAAAACAAGTGTCAATGGAAACAAACTGAAATATATGAAATTCTATCTGAATGCTTTTTTTTTTTTTTTTTTTTTTTTAATTAATACAACAAGGGTAGTCAAACACTGGAAGAGGTTTCCCAGAGAGGTTGTTAGGTGCCTATACAGAGACATATTCCAAACCTGTCTAGGCATGGGTCTGGACAACCTGCTGCAGCTGACCCTGCTTAAAAAGGCACTTTGGACTAGAGCTCAAAAGATGTCTTTGAAACTATATATGTGATTCAGAGTATGAAAGGAGACCAGAGACACAAGCTGAAAGGTTTTAAAAAATCAAGGGAGAAAGGTTCTCATTATGTAGAAGAAAAAGAGAACCTAAAGGCAGAAAGTAAGTCTTTTTCAGCTCAAATTAGTATGAAAGAGAATGAAATGTACAGCACAATACTATTATATTGTACTATTGTATGCTTGTGTACTTGTACACAGGTAGAGCAGAGGGCGTCATTATACATTTATTAGTAGTTACTTTAGGAATGCTCCTACCTACTGTCTGGCCAATTTGTCTGTACCTAACTGCTGTCTTGGATGCTAAAGTGCAAACTCCTTGGGATCTTCATCTTTTAATGGTGCCCTCATATAAAAGAAGAGCACACCAAATCTTTAACTAGGCTAACTGGCATTTCTACCATTAAAATCATTACAATATAAATTACTTAAATGTTACAAATTTAAAAGAATAAGAGAAAGTATAAAAGAATCTCTCAGATGAGATTGGTTACTGCCTGATTGATTACTGTCTACAGCAATCAGATAACAGGAAAAAAGCAGAGGGCATAAAAATAGGATAAACAAAGCTAGAGAACTGCTTCTTCTCCAGTGTGGCAAAGTTTTCCGAAATCCCAGTTGAAAATACAGACAAAAGGATACAGAGAGCTCACAGGAGTCATGGTTATGGGAAATGAGGAATGAAAACAATAAATTGAGGCTATTAACCACTTAATTGCTAGAGATCTGCTCTATCTGCAGAGTATCTACCAGTTTCCTAACCACCTTCAGGGAAGGTAGGAAATCTTGAAATCACACAGTGGTTCTGATGACATGAGAATAGACTGAAAAGCCCCAGGGTAACAAACTAACATGCTGCAGAGTGATGTCTGATGCATTTAATAGCACTGGAAAAAAGTTTGTTATGACAGCTGTGGAGTAGGACGGCTTGAAGGCTAGGTGAACTTGCAAAATGAGGAGGAGATTTCTGCCTAAAAATAAAGTCATAGAGTTCTTCCATCACTTATAAAGATAAGGAGGAAGGGTGGATGGGGTGGTGGGGGGAAATACAAGCTTTATGATCTTAGAGTGAAGCAGAAAAGCAGACATTCCTCAAAGACTGCTTTTTCAGAATTGTCATAATTCCTCACCTGGGAGAACATTTAATCAGCTGCAAAATCTTGAGTTTGGGAACACACAGAGTTGAAGCTATCATTTACATTACAAAGCCCTTAAAATTAGCCTTTTGACATGTAAAACTAAGGTAAAGAACAGTACAACACAACATGGATATGAGGCTTTCGATAATCTTATTACTTAGACCAAAAAGTCAAAAACACCAAAGGAAAGACCTGAGCTGTTTTACTTTTACCAACTTCAGAAGAACTATTTTGATTTTCTACAATTGAAGATACGTACTGAAATCCTTGAAAAGATAAGTGTGACCTATGACCATACAAGCTCTAGTAGTGATATTGACTTATGTAGACAGAATAGGAAGCGAGAAGTTTTAAGAACTCTAAAGATTAAGACTGAGAAAGTCCAAACATTCCAAGAGACACTGCAGCCATAGACACTCCCCATTTGGCAGAAGTTCATACTCTATTTATAGTCAGTATGGGGGAAGTACTGCAGCTTAACATAGAAAGGAAGCAGCAAAAGGAGCCACTCTTCCCTCTTTCTTCACCTCTAAGCCTCAGAATAGCAACAGAGTACCTTGATATATTCTTCTTCCATAGCTGCTGCTAAAATGGATGGAAATAATCTTGAAGAATCACACCATAATCCATGTGCATAATACTGTATCGGCAAAGCCACAGAAATGATCAGCCAGCTACTTCTCCAAGAAGCAGCGTGGTCCATGTTATAAACAACAGTTCTCCAATATTCCGTTTTAGAGGTTTATTGGAAAATGACAAAATGAGATCGAAAAGAGACAAGTCTCACAATCAAACGGCAGCTCTGAGCCCAGGTTTCGAGCTGCCGGGTGAACTAAGACCCCAGCCTCTATCGCACTGGGTCCCCCATAGTTCACACTATCTATCTCTCGAAGGCTAGTTTTATAAGGTTTTTAGGCCCCGAGGCTAGTTTTCTGTCCAGTCTGAATATGCAGATAGGATTTCCGTCCACCTGGAGTGAGAGTAGAATAGAATTCTGGGAAATCTGGTCACATCTCTGGATCTGTCTATGAATTATTCCTGAAGTCTTCACTAAACATGTCTATGAATTATTCTTGAAACTCCTTGCCAGACGAACACATCTTGGTTTGGGTTTGATCTCAGCAGGTGTCAGGATTTTCCAGGAGTGATGGGATTTTCTGAGAGCTGAATCAGTTCTGATGGGTCTTAGTGATCGTTATCTGGCACCCTTTTGGCATGGGCCACCTCTCATTGATATGGAGAATGCAGGGCTATTGTTCTATGGGCAGGCTAGTTACCTACCCCGCCCCGTTGGTTTCTGTGCAAGGGGGTACCTTTTAGCATACTTTAATCAAACTATATAATTATAACAGTAAAAACTCGAATTAAACTACATATTTATAACAGTCCAGACAAAAATTAAGTTAAGAATAACAAAAAAACCCACAAGCACTGAACAATGCCTCAGCCACAGAGCAGCTGATATTATTCTTCTTAATAAGCATGGAAAAATCAGTTCTCAAAAGGGAGTACATTATCTTTTCAGAGGCAAAAAGTATGAATTCAGTGGGATTTTTAGATGAGAAATGAAGAGAACAGAAATACCTAATGAATGGAAGGCAGTCAGGAAACAATGACACCAAAATACAGAATTGTTCATATTACATTAAATGCCAAAATATATAGCTAAAACCAGCTAATGGTGTTGAAAGACAACTGAGGGGAGGGGGTGGAAAATTATTTTGGACAATTAAATCAACACGTACAGGAACAGGGCTACAATTATACTACCTAGTATTTTTATGCTCAACTTTGTTCAAGTTCACAAGTATTGCCCTAGTGTAAAAAGCGAGACAGCTATCTTGTAGCATTTCACAAAATTCATAAATTACTGAGACACAAACTCTTCAGAACTGTGTATTTTTGTGTCAATCTTTCCTACAGGAGAAAAACAATCCCTTGTTAAGGAAACAACATAACCACAGAAGCCTTCTCTCACAACCTCTTCTGTACTTATGCCTAAACAATGCTTAAACTTCTTTTACCTAAAATTCTAAACTAAGCTTCTTGTTGAAAACATGTTCAACAAGACATCTCACATCCTGTATTAAGCTAAATCATTCCCACAAATCGGGATGTTAAAGACTAGCAGACTGCATCTAGCCAAATTACGAAACCTATCTCCCTACCAGGAGGAAGCCTATGACAGAAGGTATGAGCCATGAGCAAATGATCAATCCACGCCTCTGGAGAGCAAAAGCTGCTAGAAGTGATGGACAGACATTTTAACAGGAGCAAACCAAGTTTTGGTAGTGACAGTTCAGTACAGGGCTGTTACTGTCAAAGGTTGGTCTGCCACTCCTGTGAAAGCCAAAAGGAATCCCATTGCCATGCATCTGGCACTCGCAGGCACTTCCTGACACACCTCCAAGCAGCATTCCAGCAGAAGGCTCCTTCAGTCCTACAGAACACATATGTGCTCTGTGGTGCTCTAGATTTTGGCCAGATAATCTAAATACTTTGAGCTTTTCCTTCCAACAATTAAATCTCAGTTTTAAAGGCAACTATACATTATAGTACTAAGGGTCAGGACATCTGCCAAAATGAACCACCAAGTAAGGCAACCTTAGTTACTAATTATGTAACGAATAACAGGAGTGCAACAGGCCAACTTTTCTAATGAATTTTAACAAAAATTGCACCAGATAGCTGCAGCTACATATATATTATATACCACCTTGGAATTAGAAACTTTTAAGTTAAATTCTTAGTATTTTCACATGTGAGAAGAATAATATGCTTCTACAACCACACATCTACAAAGCACTTTTTGCTTTGCATATGGAACAAAATCTTTCATTTTAAGTCAGCAGGTTCAGAGAAAAGTTATGCACATTAAACAACTTAAAGAAAAAGATTTAAAAAGGCCAATACCAACATTTTCAAAAGCATCCAACCATTTTAGCGACTTCATACATCTACAATCCCAGCGTACAAACTGTAAGTAGCACCATAATTCCAAATTAAGTCAATAATCATTCAGCAATACTGAATACAAAATATTTAAGAATATTAATAAACACCATTTCCAGATTAAAATAACTAACTTTTTTGAGTATCCTTTTCATTTGTCATGTTTTTTCATACAGTCTTTCTCTACAGTCACAAGAAAAGGTAAGCTCCTCATACCACTACAGTAAAAAGCAATCAAGTGGTTTTGTGAAGCTGAGAAGTCTGGTCAACATATTGCTAGATTTGTTAAGAACTTTTATTTTAGTCTTTCCCCTTCTTATTTGGGATCCACTCACCGAATCTTCCCTTTCCAAAGCAACGAAGGACGAATTTGTAAATACAACTACACAAAAAAGCACAGGATCAAGAATTTCTCATTACAATTGACAGAAAAATTATGATGCACACATTTCTTTACTTGTATTAAGGGTAGAAAAAGATATTCATTTTGATGAGATATATTATGAAGTATGTAATTTATGATTTCTACATGTTCACTAGAGCATAATACTGGTACTCAAATATCACGCTGTATTCCAACATATCAATAGCAGAAACAAGTTGCTACAGTTCACTGGCAATGTACAATTGGGGCCACCATCCAACTGCAGAATGCACCGAAATGTGGGGGAAAAAAAGGCAAAAAAAAAAAAAACTTAAAAAGCTTGAATGTAAGAGACTGCTAGCAAGATAAATACACTTTACTTAAAGAGCTTGAGAGAAACCTAGGTTTTGGCCAATTTTGAGAAATAAATTAGCAAAACCAGACCTCTTTCTGATGCAGAAGAAAGCTTCAACACGACTTTTTGATCAAAGCTACTCCCCAAGTGCAGCACTTTTGATCATGAAGCACTGCACTTACCATCCATAAGGCTGTTCTGATTCTGTATTTAACTTCTAATTACTTTTTACTGCCATTTAAAAGACAAAAATTATCAAACCATTTTGCTATTGCAGGATAAAAAAAGCTAGGACAACAGTATATCAGTATTAATTTGGGTTTTTTTGAGCAAACACATCCCTGTTATCATCAGGGCCCTCTATGTTACTCACTGTGCAGACATGCTGAGAGAAACATGCCTTACAACTACAGACAAAATGAACTAACAATTGGAAGAGGAGGGACCCAGAAGTTACACCACTAAGTGCTTCAGTTGCCACATGAAAGACATTAGCTCAGCCCCTTTCTTCTGACACTACCAAGAGCAGACAATAAAAAGCTTGCTGTACTAAAGCAAATGGTTATGTTACAAAACGTCAACCAGCAAAGTGAAAAACAAACAAACCAACCAACCCCACCAAAAAAATCACAAACAACCCCCTCCCCCAAAATATGCCATAAACACACTAATTATATAGAGAGGACACTGACAGAATGTGATCAACTCTCTCTCTGCAAATGTTAAGACATCTCCCTGACTTTGCACTGACATGATTCTGATACTGCACCTGAACAATAATACTCAGAGATTAGATTATGTCAAGAAAGTATGGGAGGAAACAAAACAGGAGTTTCCTCCTAGATCTTAAATACTTCTACACAGTTCAGATTGCATAAGGCAAAGCAAACACACAGGTGCCAGCTCCCAAACTTCAAAGAAGTTTTTACCTGCCTTTGAGAAAACCAACTCATCAGTACTGACAAGAACACACCAGGTTCAGGTAAGTGACTATACCTGAGCTCAAGAAGCACGCAGGGACTTCAACCAAACAGAGCCCAGAGAGCCCACAGCTTCATTTCCATACCCCCACTGCTCCTCCTATCCTTCTGCTATTGCAGGTGACAGCCACAAATTCCTCCTGGCTTTACTGGACAAGTTATGCCTGGTACACAACAAAAAGTGAAACTATTTTGACAGTCTTTAAATTGATATTTATATACAGCGCTACCAAAATAAGCAGAGAGCTCAGGGAATTAAGACATCTCTGGCTTTGGTCCTTCCTCCAAAATAACCTTCTGCAAGCACAAGTTTTAGGAATGTGGCCTTAAACTGTTTCTAGTCACAAGACCAACCATTGAGGAGACAAAAGCTTGAAGAAACAAAGCACTTGGAGCACGCTTTGATTTATCTATAAATATTGGTTTTCAAACCCAAACAATTGCCCAGTCATAACTACGTAAAATTCAGAGGGCTTTATCCACAGCATGAGTAAAGCAACTATCAAACATTTGGGACTCTGGTGTTACTAGTGTGAGTTAAAAGTGGAGCCTCTGCATCCTTCAGTAAATCCAGATGTTGCAAATGTCAGTCTCTTGATTAATTAAAAGCAATTCCAAGTTAAAATGGAGCCGCTATTGGAGGATCACTTACACTTGGTTTCGATTTTATCATATACATCAGCTTGCAAGCAGAGGCAATTGATGAAAGTAGAGTTCACATGAAGTTACTAATGCTCCTTCATTCAAAAGCATCTTTGACTTCTTCATGAAGTGCTGATCCTTTCAGGATGATGGTTTCACTACATGTGACTACACTTACATTTTGGTTCTGCTCCCCTATGACAACTTCCCAGTTATTCCCTGAAACAGATCTGATGGCAACAAGCCTACACCATTAATCCATGTTTACCAACAAGTCTTACTTGTTGAGCACAAAGTACTTAGATATGAACACCTGGAGAGCAGGCAAAGTCAGCAAAAAACCTACATTTCTCAAGATTACTATCCTATTTAATTCATAGATTCAGGCTTTTTTTACAGCAGTTACCTTTTGCTTTCAGAGGAGCAGCTGAATTTACACAGTTACCCACAGTTGCAGTGATGATTGCAGCAAGCAGCCTAGTTGTTATTGCACCACAGCTGAAAATGTTTTCCAGGGAAAATAGTGGACTTTCATCCTTCCTTCCTATCCACTTGTCTGTAGGGACAGACAATGTAAGACAGCATGTTTCATTTTAATAATTTTGGGAGGTAACATTAGACAGGTGCCTACTCTAATTTTTCACCTGTTTTTCTTAGAGTTCACATACATAAAAATGTGAACTGTTGGGAGCTTATCAGTAAGATTCTTCAAAGGAACTTTCCTATGCTCCCACTCCTGTGAGCTGCTCAACTGCTCTTGTTCTGGATTTACAGGAAAGTCACTAAAGAATCATGGAATGGTTTGGGTTGGAAGACATGTTCAAGGTCACTCAGCCCAACCCCACTGCAACAAGCAGGGTCAGCTTCCACTAGATCAGGCTGCTCAGAGCCCAACCTGACCTTGACTGTCTCCAGGCTTGGGACCTCTACCATCTCTCTGGACAACTTGTTCCAGTTTCATCACCCTCAGAATAAATACTTTCTCCTTTACTTCTAGTCAAACTCTACTCACTTTTAGTTTAAAACCATTACCCCTTGTCCTATCACAAGATGCCCTGTTAAAAAGTCTGTCTCCGTATTTCTTATATACCTCCTCATTGCCAGATTTTCTTGAACAGTCCAAACCTGTACAACTACCAAAGAGCCCGGTACAATCCATCTATATTGGATACACTGCATTTGGCTATGCCAGGTCTTCTAACAACTGTACATCAGAGAGCACTGCAGAGAAAAATATATCTGCTGACTTGGGTGGCACTGGTTGCTCGAGACAAGCACATTTGCCCTCATTCAGTTACCCTCTGAAGGGCAGCCACAGGGATATTCCTGCCCCCTACCACTCTTTCTGCAAGGTTTCTCTTCAGATATAAGACCTAAGTCCAAAATGAAGTACAAATCACAAACCCTGGCTGCTGCAGAAACGTATATTAAAATCAGTGTATTTTACCAGACTGGACTGAGAGGGACACAGATTTGGATCAGTTGTGGCTTAACTACATCTAGATCCCAGCTACAGTCGTTCTGCACTTCAATTTGACATTCACTTGCACCAGAACCTTTTCCATCTGATCAGCAGCTGAGAACCAATCCATAAAAAGCAATTTTGCTTTGTTTGTAGAAATTAATAATGAGCATTAGTACCGGGAAGTTACTGCCAAGGAGAAAATGAAGTTGTACTGCTCAAAGGAGAAATGGACTGCAGAAGTCCCTGCACTCTGAGGAACAGACAGCTCAGCTCTTTCCCTGCCACCTGAGTAGAATGGCTGACCAAAGGGCACTTGGGTGGCTGGGGTGGAAAACTCTGCAGCAGCTGCAGGTAAAATGGACAAGGGCAGTAACTCAAGAGACTGCATAGAATTTTCCCATTCCTATTCCTTCCAGCCTATTCTTGAGACTTTTTTCAACTGAAAACCCTCTAGAGATTCCTAACTCAACGGCTATTTCAAGACAACCAAACTGAACAAGTAATTAAAACCAAGCTCACTTTGTTTTCCTTCTTGGGTATCTCACAGTGCATTGCTGAGGCAGAAATTGTCTGCTCTGTGTATTTTTCAGCAGCAGTGAACAGATTACCTGAGACTAATAATGCACTTGTCTGTCTTACCTAGTTGTCATAGGAGAAAATATTAACAGTCCACTGCAGTGTACAGAATCATTCTTAGATTGATCATATGATCAATCTCAAAGAAAACAATAGCTTACGATTCTTTCTGCTTCCATAGCAGTAAAGATTTTCACTAAACTAAAACTCCAAGAAGTGTTTTATACTCTGCCACAAAAGAGGACTTGTGTTTTGTACAGGAGAACATGACCAGAGAGAGAACTACAATATCAGCCTTGTGATTCAGAACAGTATAAACCAACAGAGTCTGAAACGCTAATCTCAAAACGCATGCAGAGTAGAAGGGGAAACAATTTAACATAAATCAAATTTATGTTCTGGTCTGCAAATGTTACAGATAAAATAGTGGATGCTTTCCCAATGGAACCTATAGGCTCAGATCATATTTTAACACCTCAAAAAAGAACACTTCTTTCTCAAATTACTATCAGCACATGCACAATATTATATAAGACCCTTTTTGTGGGGCTACTTAAAACACAAAATTCCTTTGGACTCACTTGCCTTAGGTAAATTCACAGTCTGAGTCTGTGGGGTCACAAATCAGGTTTGGGCAAATGCCGAGCCTGTAGAAACTCTCACTTTTGTACTGAATGTAAGATGGTCACTTAGGCAAGTTTAAAATAATCTTAGTTTATAATTCCTATGATGTAAGGAATGTCTATGATAGGTGACCTGAGATTAACCTCCTCTTACTATAACATAATGATCATTGATTTAAAATTTATCTTAGTGAATTGAGATAAATTTGGCTGATATATTTTCTTTTTTAAAATAGCATTTGTATTCTCTTCATGTCAGATTGTAAGATCACAGGTCTTTTGCCATACCTCTGATTGCAATGTGTAGTACAATAAAACACTTTGCGAAAATACATAAATTCTTAGGGCTGTATTTTAATCTACATGTCTATTCATTAGATACTTGTATCAAGTCTCTCTTGGCAGCAACAGCACCAAAGGGATTTCTACAGTTTTCTCTCATCCACTGTGGAGAAAATTCATAGAAGAGACCTATGTTAATTAGACCTAAAGAGTCTGAAAAAATATTACTATTATTAATATCAGTACAGAAAAAAAGAAAGAATACAAATGAGCCAGGTGTATGAATATTCTCCATTAAGTAAAAAAATAGGTAGGTAGATAGATAAATAAGTAAATTAAAAGCAAACCTCTCACCACTGGTCCATTCTCTCTATCTCAAAATCAGAAATCAAGTCTCTTGTAAGATCAAGACGCCCAAAACATCATTTTTTAAAACTACAGGCTAACATTTTTCTTTAACAAGGTTAACATTTTTCTCAAGCTCACATACAATTTTTCCTTGTACAGTAAAACTGAAATAAAATAGAGCAAAGCATTCTTCAAAGATTCTGGCAAAATACTGACTTAATCGAGTAATTGGCATTTCAGACATTACAAATCTGAGCTAAAACTTCACTACTGCCATCACAGTGAAAATGTGGAAATGTGAAAATCTTAGGGTCAACTGAAGAAAGAACTTACATTTACTTCACTACTTTGAGGATATTTCAGACATTTGGTAACAAAAAAGTGAAAGATTACTGCAATGCAGTTTTTGACATAATATTTCCTGTCGAGACAGAACAAAAGGAACTGTAGACCTTCAAGATTGTAATCATTTCATACATTTCTACCCACGAAGTACTTCTTTAGGCAAAATATTTCACCCCTGCAGCTGCTACCTCTTAGATGTACTGCCACCCTTTATCTTCATCCTCATCCTCCCACAATCAGAAAGAAAGGAAGAAATGACAAGGCAAAGTTTTCAATCTTAAAACAAGAAAGTTTTATACAATATAGCAGGAATAGATAAAATAATCCCATGTGCATTATGAGTTTCTGCAATTACATCAACAGTAAGATATTATAAGTTGCTTCATTTCTCAAATCGGCATTAAAGACACACAGGCATTTGCAAAACTCTGTTATAATACAAATACGAATTTATATAAGCTTTTGCTAACAGATGTCTCCCAACAGGAGTCAATGACAGGTTGCTCTTCCCTAGCCCAGGTTTGCAATCTGTTCTTATCTCATTCAGTATCTTACTGTTTTGCTGTTCAAAAGAATTATATGTATTTTAAACACCAAGAAACAAGATCGGGTAAGACAAAGGCTTTGTATGAATTGTATGAATCTCTAAATCTGTGGCTTTGATCCAAGTTTATCTGCACAGTCTTAATCTGAAAGACAGAAGTTTGGGTAAAAAACTGACTGCAAGGGACAATAAATAGATGCTACTCAAGATAGGGTAGATATGTCTAAGGGAATTAGACGAAACTTACAAGGAAACAAGGGACATAAGAACTCTCATGCACATGGTAGGCTTTGTGGGGTTTCTTTGTGGAAATAAGGGTTTGAGATTTTATTAAAAATAATAACAGAAGGAGCAGCAGACAAGACTGGAAGGTGATTTTAAGAACTGACAGGTAAGCATGAGAAAGACTTCTAATAAAAGCTTTCATCCCTGCAGAAAATTAACCAGAACAAAATCAAGGCCAGCTTTTGTCACCCTAACTTAAATCTTATGAATTCTCATAAGCTAAAATAGAGAGATACATTACAGATAGACAAAGATACAAGCAGTTATTCCACTTCCACACAGGGAATCCATCCCAAGTATTGCTTTGTAAGAAGAAACACTTGCATACTCTCATTTAATCAATAGATTACAACGCTCCTACAACAGTTCTAGAAAACTATCTCCAGAAACAGTAAAAACTAATCTAATTTTGAATAAAGCAAAAACAACAGATAGGCAGAATTTTGAAAATTAGGGCTCACTTAACAAGACTTTAGGATTTTAGGTGCCTTTGTGTATGGCATTGTCTGAGCCGGCACTTTTGGTGCTCATGTGGCACTTAGGAAAGTCAGGTCCTCAAAATATTGCAATTTGGAGGAAAAACAAGTAATTAATGCGCAATCAGAATTCTTGTGCTTGTATCTTGAATTCTTGTTCTTTTGTAGTTTTGAGCACACTTACAACTTGGCACATAGAACTACTACATTCAAAAGGTTTCTTTGCATCTAATGCTTCCTTAGTTAAATCTGATTCAGCCCACAGAACTTACATCTTTTTCATGTTTCTTCTTTTTTAAATATATATTTATATATTATTTTCACAATATTTATATATATTTTTAGCTTTCGGTCAGTGTCTGCTGTCAACTTTGCTCACTTCAGGATCATGGCAGAGCATCATGCCTTGTCCAACACTGACCATACATCCCCTAAGCACTGTGTGACTGCCAACTTCAAGTCCATACTTGTTTTTAAATTAAGAGGAACAATAGGGTAAACAAGGATTTTGTTTCACAGAATCACAAAATCAGTTGGGCTGGAAAAGACTTCTGAGATCTTTGGGTCCAATCTCTGACCTAACACTACCACGTCAACTAGACCCTGGCACAAAGTGCCATGCCCAGTCTTTCCTTAAACACCTCTGGGGATGGTGAGTCCACCACTTCCTCCTGGGCAGTCCATTCCAGTGTCTAATCACTCTTTTCTACGAAATTCCTTCAAATGTTCAACTTAAAACTCCCCTGACACAATTTAGGCTATGTTCACTTGTCCTGTCATTTGTTACCTGGGAAAAGAGACCGACCTCCACCTGGCTACAACCCTTTCAGGTAGTTGTACAACAATGGTAAAGTCCCCATGAGCCTCCTTTTCTCCAGGGTAAACAACCCCAGCTCCCTCAGCCGCTCCTCACAGGATTTGTGCTCCAGACCCTTCACCGGCTCTGCTGCCCTTCTCTGGACACGCTCCAGCACCTCAATGTCCTTCTTTTTCTGAGAGGCCCAGAACTGGATGCCGTACTTGATGTGAACCGTAACCGGTGCCGAATCCAGGAGGACAATCCCTGCCCTGGTCCCGCTATTGCTGATACACACCAGGATGCCATTGGCCTTCTTGGCCACCTGGGCTCAGTGCTGGCCCATGTTCAGCCAGCTGTCAACAAGCACCTCCAGGTCTTTTCCTCTGTGCTACGGGATGGAACGTCCATGCTCCCGAAGTACCACCATGCTGTTTCAGTCACCGCTCCAGCAAAGAGCGAACAGCAGATCCAGCGAGGCGGTCCCGACCCCGCTGCCAGGCTGGGGGCTCCAGCCCACAGACCCGGGCTAGGGTCGGCAGCACCGGGGCTGTGGCCCAGCGGGCGAGAGGGGCCTTTCTCTGTGGGAAAGGCAGCGGACGCTGCACGGCCCTAAAGCAAGACAAGGAGCCGCGGCTGAGTCCAGCCGGGCGCCGGGAATGGCGGCCAGCTGCCCCTCCTCCGGAGCCGAAGCCTCCCGAAAAAGCGCTACAGCCCGGCAAAGGAGCGCCGGCAGGCCGGGGGGACACCCTGTGCGGAGGAGGGGGAGAGGGAGGAGGAAAAGGAGGAGGATGAGGCGGTGGGCAGAAACAAACACGCACCTTCCCCGTGCAGATCGGGCGGCGGCGCCGACACAGCCCTGACCTCCGGCCGCCTGCGGACGGGGGAAGGAGGAGCCGGCGCGGGGGTGGGAGGAGCCGGGCCGCCGCCCGAGACCCGCCGGTGCCCCCGGCCGTGGCGCTTCGTAGCCCGCCCCGAGGCCAGGCGGGACCGGTCTGGCCGCTGCTGACCAACCCCGGGGGCCTGAAAAACATCATCTGTCACCAGCCGATTTTCTAAGGGACTGAGACCTTCCGTGCGAGCGGCTGTGAGGTTGGTGAGGCATTGGACGAAGCTGCCTCCCAAAGAAGTTGTGGGTGCCCTGGAAAAAAGTTCTCATCCCTGGAAATACTCAACGCCAGCTGGGATGGGGCACTGGGCAACGTGATGTACTGGAAGGTGTCCTTGCCCACAGCAGGAGATTGGAACAAGACAGTTTTTAAGGTCTCTTCCAACCCAAACCGTTCTATGATGCTGTGAAATGTGGGGCTGTGTTTCGTGTCAGGTAGAAAAAGATGGCCTTTGTAGTTATGGTTATGAAATGTGTGGAAAAGGCCATAGGGTAATCATAAAAACATCTGTTTAATGAACAAAATGGAAAAAGCATGGAAAGGGGCTTTGGAAGTAATATTTTGCTTGCTTATAAGTGAATCATGTGAGCCTATAAGGTTTTTAATAGAAGGTTTGAACTACAGCTTTAGCATATATATAGAAAGAATTGTAATCACCCAAATAGAAGGAAGTGAGCTATTCCAAACTAAAATTAATGATCCTGGGAAGAGGAGATGGACCACCACCTGCAAGCTGGACATCACCAACAAAACTGATTTATAGACTTGAAGAGGAAGACCGAATCTCTCATCTTTGGTGTTTTTCTTCAGAAAAAGGAAATCTGGATGCCACCACCACTAATTTATGTCCTGGGAACCTCATCATCACAAGATGTTATTTCTGACCTCACTGATTTCATACCTTTTGAAGTATAGAAAATTTAACATCACCAATAGAAATTGATCACAATAGGTATAGAAATTATATTTCAAAAATAGAAATTAGGAGGAAACTAGAAAAAAAGGTTGCTGAGAAGTGATTATGGAAAACCTCAATAAATACCAGCAGAAAATCAACGCTCGGCGTGCAGTTGGAGGGGAAACCCCCAGTGTACCCAGCGCTGTTTGCTCACACTTTACCATTCTGTATTAATTAATAAATTGATTGCTGCTTGATATATTGGCCGAGTCAAGCTCTTTATTTATAACAATGCTGTCGTGAATCTATGATTGCACTTTATAGGCAATGTGTGATAGCAGTGCAAGGGCCCACAGAAAATGGATGAAACATAAGGAGCCTTTCCTGCTGGCTGCACAGTGGCAGCATCCTTCTGAGCATTTCAGAGCATGGGAATTATTATTTGTGTAGTTCATTGATGTTCTCCAGCCTAAGAGCCTTTCCTGCCTTCACGCTCCTGGGAACTGAGGCAAGGCCACTGCTTCTCAGATGGTGGCCACCTGCAGAAGTAACATTGCACTCATTTAAATAAAGGTGTGTTTATAAAAACACTTAGGTAAATGAATGCAATTTCTTCTGTAGATAAGATCTTAAAATACAAACATGGGTCTTAAACTGCAAACACTTGAATTAAAGCTCTCATTTTACTCTGTTTAAGTCAATGGGACTACTCAGGTGCTTAGAGGTAAGGGTTTTCAGGATCAAAGCCCTTGGTGCATTTCCAAAAAGCTGCTGTAGCAGGAAGACATTGAAGAATTTCCCTCTAATATTCAACATCGTATTCCAATATTCTGCCTCAGTGAAATGACTGTTACACTAATGAACTTCATGGATGTGTACCTTGAGGAGGGGTTTGAAACACATTAAGATAATGGCTGTTCCTGCCAACCAGACTCCTCCACCTCTGTATTTGAGGTGACTCATCCATATTTTTTCATTTCTGTTTTTCAGTACAGCATCTGAACAGCATGTTTTTGCAGCTGGGACTGCGTCCTCTGCAATAGAGATCAGGGAGCATGCTGGTGGGATGAAACAACGTATTTCTCAAACTGCAACAGTCCTTAAGAGTCCTGTTCCATTAAGGATAATAAAACAACTGCTTGATCAAAAATGTTACACGAGGAAAAGGCTGTCAGAGATTTTCCTGTCTGGCTCCTTCTTTGCTGCACATTCTGTATATTCTTTACATATAGTACCCTATAAGCTGTAAGCATCTATCTAGTACTGTATCTCTGGAAAGAGATTATACAGTGATTAATGTGATAAATATGTCATTGAAGGTCATGCAAGAAAATATTCTATCCCCAAAGTTTGGCTGTTACACCCACAACACCTTGAACTTAACTACCCATGGACAGCCTTCCTTTTCACTTACAGCAATAGAGAACACAGGACATGTCTTCATGAACAAGCTCATGTAAAACTGTACTTGCAATATATAAATTTAGGATTTTGCTTTATTCATGAGAGTGATTTCTTTTCATTTGCTCCCTTTACAATTAAATCACTTCACCCAACTGGCTTCCCATTATTTTTTTCTTAATTAGCTTCCTTTGTTAATCCTTCTATACCAAGAAGTTGAAAGGAGAGTCAGGCCTTTTTTTCTCCTTGATCAAATAGTCAGGAGGATGGAGATATCTTGGTGTAGCTGTCATTAATAGCTACCCTGGACAGAGGGTAGAGAACGCACTGCTTTAATCTCCTGCTGTCCTTGCCAGAGGAGAGAGCAAGTTAAGAAGCATATCAAAACCTAGAGCTCCACCCCTCTTTAGCCAGGAACATACACAAATCTGTTTACAGGTTTGAAACACATCAATACCCATTTAACCTCGGGAAAGGTATTTCCCTTATACCCATCTCTTATGTGATTTTTTCTATTCTGCATTATTCACTAAATATATAGATTTGTTTACAACCTCAGGATTTTCAGATTGCTTGGTTTTCCCTACTTAGGGCTGTAATTATAAATCTGGAAGAGTCTCGATCTGAGGAGTCTTATGATCAGTTTTACAAACTTTATAGACTACTATGCTGGGCAGAATTCCAGCCCCACCATCCAGAAATCATTTTTGTCATGCATTTTGCATACTCTTGAATTCATAAAGACAATCAGGGGCTTGAAGGTCTCTGTATGGATGCATCTCTACAAGACTGCTGTGATTATACTGGTAGAAACAGTGTCAGAGTCAAGAATTTGCAATTAAAGAAGGGGATTGAATTTATATGAATGTCAAAAATAATCATAATTATCTGATTGTAAATTGGTGCTTCAAGGAATAAGCTGGTACCTAACTCCTGGAAAGAGGAATTCAACCTAAAATAAGGACATATGACACTACTTACTGTTGGATTTTTATCAGCTCCTTTATACAGCATATGAAGCAACTGGTGGAGAGTGCTGTTAGGCACAAAACACTGCCGAGCGGCTCTCGAATTTCTTCTGATGGACAATTGCTTGGTACAATGTTTCTCTCTGCAAAGAAGGGGGAGTGACACGATGCTACTTTGCTGTGCTTTGGTTTTCCACTCCATTTAGACTGCACGGCTTTTGGAGGAAGAACTGCTTTGGTTGTCCACCAAACTTTATTGAAGTCTCTAAAATGTGACTATTAAAATAATAATAAGAAATCACAAGCATATTCACATACTAATTATTATGCAAAGTAGGGAGGAGGAGGGAAGAAAGTAAGAGATTCCTTTGAAAAGCTGCCAGCACACGTCCAGATACAAAAGGTGTTTGAAGTGTGAGCACACTGTACGAGACTGAAGAATTACCAATATACCAGTTAACCTTATTTAGGAGTATGCTCTTAATTTTCATTTTACGACATTTATTTACTTTAGCATAACATTTTTTATTTTTTGACTCAGTCTCCCAAGAGTCTTCTCTAGGTTCAGACTGGATTTTAGGACCACTACAAGATGTTTTCTTCATTTTAAAGTTTTTCTCTGTTGCTTTGCACTGTAGGCAGGTAAAAAGGGACCACTAATTAATGCAAACTTCAGCTTTTATTTCCTCTTTTTATTTTTCAGTTAAAGGAGCTGAAAAGAATTACTCGTAAGTTTCAAAGAATAATTTTTCTTCAGTTCTTTGTAGAAGGAAGTATTTAAGCTTGATCCTGATTTATATGTCTCCACTTATGCAGCCTAGCAGCAAATAAATATATCCTAGTAGTGCATACAACAGGGAAAAAAAGCAGGGACATTGTGAAAGAAAAACAGCAAGTACCTCAAAACATGCAGTTTTCCACACAGGTCTGTTTGCTTTTCTGCCGCTGTGTCAGAGACTTGTTTATTTCAAGTATCAAGATCAGATCATCAGGTGAGAACTGAACATCTGCCAGCACTGGGGTCATAGGGGGTACTTGCCTGGGATGCATCATAGGTGCAGCCTGGCCGGTGCAATGCAGGTTTGCAGTCAAAAGTCAGCATTAGTTGCCTTAACTTTCTATGTATTGCTGATATAAGCCAACAAAAGTTGATACAAGCCAACAAAATGAGCCCTCTCCTGCCAAAGTGAAGTCTCCTCTCTGAATAACGCCAGCCAAGATAGCTGGCAGCAAAATGCCACTGTATACGTGCTCCTGGCAACTGCAAGCCCTTCTGCTGTTACAGCCTCTTGCAGTGAGGGCACACAGCATCTCAAAAAAGCCATGATGAACACACATGCTCCAGGGACATAAAAATGTCTGCAACTCATGACCCCACTAAAGTTCTGATAGCAAAACTTGCTACTAAAGACATAGTCTGGCAGGGTGGTTTCTCCTGCAGACTACTACATGTTTTCTTACGGGGCAATGGGTTTGCCATACCACAGACAGGGTTTTGGTAAAAATTAGTGGAGCATGTTCCCAGTTGAATCTCCTTATGAACTGTGTGACTTGTGCTGCCATGGAGGGAAAACAGAGCATGGGAACCTGATGTAAAACCAGACATGCAAGGACCCCTCCCTGTTCATTCATACGGATTTTCAGTTTTCAGGTAGCAATTGGTCCAGCAATATACATGGGTCTGCCTCCACTCGTGTGTTTACAAAGCAAAGGTATTTGAATGTCTGACATCAATTATCATATATTTGCATTAAAAATACATTAAGTACTGCTCATAAGATCTTTCCTTATAGAAGCAATTAAATTATAGTTTCTCTCAAGAACTCTCTCCCCTAGAGCTAGGTACCTTCATTCTTCTCGGTATTTTTAGTGAGGATAAAACCCAGGTTCAACTTACTCAAAATCCAAATTTGACTTATTTGACCCATATATGTCACAGACAAATTTAAATCCATGGACAGTTTTAAAAATGCAGATAAAATACATCCTTTATTTCCGGACTTGGCCTGAATTGAACTATATTGAACAACCTCCCATGCCCACCACTGGAAGTGTTTAGGCCAGGTTGGATGGGGCTGTGAGTAACCTGGTCTAGTGGAGGGGGTCTCTGCCCAGGGCAGGGGGGTTGGAACTAGATAATCTTTAAGGTCCCTTCTAAGCCAAACCATCCCATAATTCTATGAATGCATTACAGTGTTCATACAGGTTGTGAACATAAATCCTGTATCTAACAGAGGCAGATGGGAGGCTGAGTAGAAGTGTAACTTCTCTCAGTAAGCTTCAGCCAGCCATTGTACTGGGAAGGGGAGTGTTCTTCGAGTGGCAGATACTAGACAGATGGACAGAAACTGAGTGCTAAAATAGCTTGTTATCATCTGAAGAGGCCCAAAAGTGTGGGGTGCTTTATTTTGTGACAGGTTTTGAGCATAGACACAACTCAATGTGTGGGTTCATGCTTTGAGACCTAGCTTCACCAATATTTCATTCTAGCTCAAGTCACACATTAATCATTTAAACCTAAAAAAGATGTGACTCTGTAAGAGAGTTGATGTGTTACTTCTAAAACTAACTAAAATTTTGGAGTCCTCTACAGTATATATTTAGAAGGTAGCATGATTCCTACTCAAATTTGCAAAGTCTGTCTGGTTTGAAAGTTTTGATAAGCATGCTGAAAAGTGGAAAGTTTGTAAACTGTCTAAAAGAACATATTGCTTCTTTAAAACAGGTACAGCATTTCTTAGAAGAGCCAGAGTTGATCAAATCTATGGAATTTCAGAATCTGCATTAAAAGTCACATTAGGAAAGGCTAAAGTAAAATTCTGCTTGGCTTTTAGTGGCTGAAAGTGTGTTATAAAAAGCACAGACTGGAAGAGAAAAATTTGTGATTTCTATTGCTAGAGCTGTTAAAAAAATCAAACCATGAACTGTGAGAAGTCACCTGGCTGGGCATCTGTAATCAATTTTTGAGATGATAAAAGAAAACTTTAGACACTTTTACAGCTCTTCTGTGGGTAAATTTTTTTTTTCTTTTTTTTTTTTTTTTTTTTTTTTTTTTTTTTTTTTTTTTTTTTTTTTTTTTTTTAATAAAACCACTTAGAAGCTGAAAAAGTGGAAACCTTGTACTCCTCCTACCTATGGGAAAAAAAGAAGACAGATTGAGACTTGCTGGTTCTAAAGTATTAACAGACATTGTTATTGGAATTACTCAATTCAGTAAACTAGCAGAAATGCACTTGCGTAATAAATTACAACAATTGCACGTGCTTTATAGTCAAAATAGTTTTGCTAATCTTTGTTCTGATGGGCCCAATATATTTTACTTTATAAGAAGTGCTAATTTCATGCATTTATAATGAATACTCAATTTACATTGAAAAGCAAGTTGAAACAAATGAAAGCTATAAACTGAATAAGCTGATAAATAAGTATTTATTTACCATTTTAACATAACAGAATGAAAAAACTAAAATTAGAAAAAATTAAAGTTAAGCTTTGTAATGGTTTGAGAATGAAAATAGTCTGTACTACTGCAGAGCAAAATTTAGTGTAAAGATTAAATAAATTGTGAGTTAACAAGCCATCTTGTTTACCAGCCAATACAAATTAATTTTCTTTAGGAAAATATCTGAGCAAATGCAAAACAGCATGAAAGCTGATGATTTAAAGACAAGTTTCTAGCTGCTGCTTTGATTGTAGTCAATAATTTACGCTTACAGTGAGTGTCAGAAATCTTCCTGCACGATCGAGCTCAGATCATGAAGATTCAGTAGAACTGCTCCTGACGTCTTGCCTCACCAGCATGGAAGTGGCACAGCTGCCAGCCTGGCAGTGAGGCGATGCAGCAAGGCAGGGTCCTTCATTCATGCTTTTTGGTCTGAGCAGGAGTAAACCCTTCCCTCTGCCATCTGAGACTTTTCCCAAGTCAGCATTAACTCATCTGGCACTGTGGCCTGGTCCAGAAGGAAGCACATGCTCTGCTTCTCTTCCTTTCACAAGAGACTCTTGTGTTAGCTCTGTGGTATTGAAAATTATAGGGATGAATGATGAAAACTGAACTTTGGGTTGTTTTACATTCTTTCAGTACCATTTAGTGTGATGGTTGTTGACTTCTCCCTGCTGCTATACTTAGAAAGGGGAGTAGGAAGGAGATGTGTTACTATTATGGGTTATGACACAAAAACATCAAAGAGAAAGTCTGTTCTCATTTCTCTTTGGTATCCTTTGGGGACCTGCAGTGTTTAGAAAAAGCTCCTATTCCACCACAAAAACTTAGGAAAATGGGTACCAAACTTTGTTTACACTCTAGGACTACATATGGCCATACAAGGTGGGTGGGTAACTAGGACACAGAGCTTTTTCCTCCACTGAGCTTAGTTTCCCACCACTAGATAAACTTCAAGTAGGTTGCCTGGTGGAATTATTGTTCCTTATATGTCAGTACTTGGATTAAACATAGAAAAATATCTGAATCTTCCTCTGCATTCATCAAATAAAATCCATGGGAAAAAACCCCTGCATATTGCCCCAGAAGAAATCTAAATTATTTGAAGTCACCCCCTACAGAGAACTTGGGGTCTGTTTATTTTCAACAAACTATTACAGGTTTTGCAATATTTTTCTGGAAACTTTTCCCAAACATTCCTACTTCCTCTCACTCTAGGCCAGGGCTGAATTGCCATGACCTTTGGTCATGAGAGACAGAGGCGCTCAGCCCCAGTCAAACGACAGCATTTTACAGATATATTTCATCTACAGATATAAAGCTGCAATGTGAATTTAAAAACTAAAGAGTTCTGCAAGCTATGCCATAAAAACATATATCAAAAGAGTCTGATGTAATGAAAGTATGACATCTTCCAAACATGGGAAAGAAATGGAAAGTTGCTACAATAGGTAACAGCATGTCTCGACTGCCAAGCCCCTGTTGCATATCTCATCCCTTTCTTCCCACTTCCCATGGACAAGACAACCCAGACCCTTCCAAGTGCAGCGCAGCACCCCAATAATTGCCTCCTGTCATCCTGCCAGCACCTTGTGTGGGCAGAAGGATACACGTGCGGTCGACCCTCCAGGTCCTTCACCTGCTTTGCTGCAGCCAAAATTCTAGGGTTGAGCCACCAGCAGAAGCTGTGATTGGCAACATCTCTGATGTGCTGGGAAGCTGTGCGCATCCCAGAGTGTCTCTCAGGGTATGACACCAGCACGTGCTCACTCTCCTGCCTATAGATTCTCTCTGCGAAGGACAATTTTAGTGCAATGCTAACAACTCAAAAAACCAAAATGCCTTGTAACTTTCAGTGGGAAACGGGCTGTCAGGACAGTTTCTCTTCCTGCCTTCTTTCTACTCACTCCCAATTAATGTCTGCAGTTTTAAAGGAACCCCGTCCCCTCCCCCTCATTCCCACTATAAACTAAACTCAGATACTGCAAGCACACAGAGGGATTTTCAGATTTCCACCCACGTAAGCAGCTACTTGGCACATCTGATGCACATGTGAAACCAGTTCACACGGGCCAGGGGCCAGGGCAGGGCACCCACATCTTCATTTCTAGCTCTACTGAGCTTAAACTTTATCATTTATTTGACTTCAAAGCAAAACATACACATCTTACATTACTTCACAGAGGAAGAAACCTCAGCAATCTATCTTTTTTCCCCTGGCAGGGTTGGGTTACAGCTCCTCCACTCCCACCCACGCAGCTGAACCCAGTGCCTGGTCAGCCTGAGAGCTGTGAGGAAATCAAATGCACGTGTCAGCATCCCCGTCTCCTGCTCCAGCCACGAACCAGAAAATATGCCAGGGAGTGGTATATTAGCTGTGTCTTTTCTCAGATGAACTGTAAAGCAAAGTCGTGTTCGCTCAGCCTGATGAAAGTTTCGGAAAGGCAAAACTTTAAAGGTTCCCAGCATGGAGTTTTCACACCAAAGTTCAGAGCTCTGGGATACACAGCCAAGAGCTTAAGTGTAACAAAATAAATATTAATGTTCATTAAAAGTGGACAACAAATATTTCCTTAAAGAAAATTATGCCAGTCTGATTAGGCAAGTGCTAATTAACAATTATAGCTGATTGCAAGTCTAAAAAAATTTGCTATATTATATCCAGCTATAAGAATAATAGTTTCCACAGAGAGTTTTCCTCCTTGGATTCCTCCTCCCTTCTCACTTGCTTACTTAAGGAAAATACATAAATACTCAGCATAATATCATCATCTGCCTCACTCCAATATTATTAATGTTTATCTGTACAATTTTTTCCTTACAAAAGTTTCCTGTATTCCGTATGTTACTTAAAAATAGTATCTCTTATTTAAGACTGCACTTCACCATCATTTCCATACATAGCCCTAAGTATGGGGGGAAAAAAAACCAAACCACCAACTAGTCAAAGTTACAAATATGCTATTCTCTTGTTAGGAGATGGAAGAGAACAATTTTATTTTAATTTATCCTATTTCAGTGAAGTGCAATGCTCAAAAGTGAAGAAAAAGCTAACTATGCAGCTTGTAAACATAAGCTGCAATTCACTCATAAAGCTGGCAAGCAGAGGAACCATGTACTCAACTTCTGAAGTTGTTTTGTCATGAATAAGCAAAGGTGAGAGCCTTCTTTCAGCAGAAGCTTTACACTAGTTGCATTTAGCTGCTTCTACTAAGAATGTAAGAGGAAGTAACAATTTATAACCCAGGGTAAATCAAAGCAAAATGGGGTTTTGATAAACACCAGAGCCTATCAATCCCAAGGAGACACTGTATCAGATTGCTGAGGAATTCCAGAGCTGCTACAGTGGCTCCAGCAGAGCAGTACAAGGGTCTCTAGGAAAAGCCCTAGCTAGCTGAGGGCAGGTGGCGCAGCACCATGGGCTGGCACCAAGACTGTCAGCTGCCCAGCAACATCCATGAGTAGCCAGAGTATTGCTAGAAACACATCCAGGAAGCAGAAAACAAAAGGGAAAGGAAACCGAAGACCAACTATTGCTAGGAAGCTTCAGCATAAGGGACACACATTTGGCTGCCAGTTTCTTCTGAAGAGCATTGCTGGAAACTGAGTGTCTGCATCAGACTGGTTTTCAGACTGATGAAAACTGAACTAATGTTTATAACAAAGATGATAGCTCTGTTAGAATTTTTCCCTAGTAGTATGGTTTGGCACTGAAAACAGAAAAACAAAGAGATCATGAGATGATAAATGCTATTAACACACCTACTGCATGTTCAGAAGTATCAGGTTTTTGTTAGGGAGGGTGTGAAGACTGCAATATTTCAGGTCCACGTACACAGCTGAAGCATTAAACCTCTTCTGCCTATAACAGAGTGGATAATGAATGTGTAGGGGAAAAAAGGCAGATGGAAAATAAAGCTGAAAATTTACGACTGCTTCTGTTTGTAAATAGATGCAGGAGGAATCAGACAAGCATAATATTTGGTAGTCTGCATAGTTACAACAGATTTCTATGTTGGATAAAGTGGCCTGTATAGTAGATACAGAGGCAGAGTCTAACATACATAAATAAAATCAAAACAGCTACGTATTATCAATTTGCTTATGAAGAAGGAGAAGACAGTTTATCTAGTGTTTAATATTTATAGCTATACTTACAGCAATAGTCATTGTACCCTTGAAAGAAATTCAGATCTACTACCTTAAGCAAAGTGGGCTTCAAAAAACTGGATGTCAGACTATACAAATAAAGTATTAGTTTAGGCATAGTAGACTTTATTTTGGCACTTTAACAAATGCTTTATTTTACAGCAGTGGCAGCGCATTTGCCAGAATTTTTTTTTTCTTGGCACAGTTATTTCAAGCAGTTATTTTACTAATTGAAGTTCACTAAATATTGCACAAGCTATACCTGTTAAATTCTTACCCTGTTTTTACTTGCTGAACTTGTATGGCTTTGAAAAACTTGCCAGTTAAGTATAAGTAAAAAGCAATATATTAAATATTTTAGCACAGGATAGCATTTGTTTGTTCCTAAATGACCACTGAACTTGGGACAGCAACAAATACAAGTTGCATAACTCTTATCTGAAGAGCTACCAGATCTTATTTACAATACATTGCCATTTCCAAAAAGCACTTCAGCTTGATATCCTGAACACCTGTATTTTGGGAATCTCAAAAGTAAAAAATGAGGAGGTCAACAGAGCAGAAGACAAAGCCATTTGTCTGTTACAAAGCATAATATAAGGAGGCAGACTATCATCTTCTCCCTGTGTGTCCCTCTATCCAGTACCTATCTAAGGTCTAAGCAACAGAGACTTCTCTCTTCTACTCGGAATATTTCGTTCTTCTCTTATGAAGATACTCCACTTGTCTCAACTCTTCTGCTGGAGTCTGAGCAGAATAAACCAAAATTCTCCAAAGGGACAGGGAAAAAACAAACACGAACAACAAATCAAAACCAAATACACACAGTAAACAAACTGGGGTGCTCCTTTGAACTTTACAGTAGGGAAAACAACATTTGCAGGCCTGTGTCAAGGCTGCCATTAAACATAATGCAGAAGTCAAATGTCTCACAGCTAATACACGAGATGCAAGACTTAAACATTCCCACATCTCTCTGCCACCTTAGCAGTAAATCTGGTGTGAGGATTACCCTGATCAACAGCCTTTCTTTTTTTGGTCTGGATTTTTAAGATCTACTAGATGTACTCTGTGACATTAAAACATAAGCAAAATGAAATGAAAAAAATAAAATGAAAAACATACAAAGTATATCACAATAGAATTCTCAGTATTAGGCCACATGATTTATTCAGTAGTGTTTATATTCCCAAATTACAATTATGTCTATCCATGTAAGACTACAAAAGTTACCATTAGAATTGTCTGTGCTTATAAAATACCAACATTTTCTTTTACTGTTATATACTCACTAACACCAGTCTGCAATGAGTCACATATAATCATAGGCACTTCAAAGGCTTTAAAGACGTTTACAACTTAAATGCATTTTTAAAGAACAAAAATTTAAACGTCTACTTGTACCTTCAAATTGCAAATAATTAACAAATACAGTGGCCATAGAAATCTGCAGCAACTTCTCAAAATACTGTTAGAGTCTTTGGGTTTGCTTAGGTTTGTCAGTAGCTTACTACAAATCTTCCTTAGAGGAGATTTGTTTAGTAAGAATATGACTATACAGTTTGTAGTAATAATCCAATTTTACACATTAATTTGCTGTTACAAATCTCACTGAAGCTACAGGTACGCTGAGAAACAATGCAAAGTGTAAAATTGATATTCTGACACTTAAGTTTATACAAAGTGGAGGTTGAAGTTTACATAGCTGAAAAATTACATTTACACTAAAAGTTACTGTTATCTGAATTATCTGCAGACAAATTGCACCATGACAACTACAAAAAGGCATTTTTTGGAAATAGATAAATTAATGAAATAAAAACTAACTTGTAAGATCAATCTGAGACATGCTGACCAAAATTAAACAATTTTCATTGAACCATAGGATAAAACAATAATTTTCATTATTTTATATTTATGCATAAAGTTTTAAAAATCATTCAGTGAACATCAATGGTTTTATAAAATAATGCTTTGCCACTGTTATTCACAGAACACTGCAAATGTTAAGTTTTAATTTTACATTTTTAAACGAATATGTGAAAAGTTTTAAATACAATGGGGTTTTATCATAAAGGTGCCATAACGGCTCTTTAATGAAAAAAAAACTTCATTATTCTATGCAAAAGCTTTATTTAAAAAAGTTCAGTGATCTCATAAATAGAGACACTAAATAGGAATTTTATGCATAAAACTCCTTAGTTGGTGCCTTTTGATAGGCAGCACAGGATGGTTTACGTTCACCAAGGTCGTAACTGCCTTCATCCTTCTTTCTCATGCGGTACACCAGCAGCAGGATAAGGAAGATTGCAAAAAGAAAACCAATAACTCCGCCAGCAATAACAGCTGCAATCAAAGAAACAGAGATTTACAATATGCCAGTAAAACAAGTTTAGCACCATACTTCTTTTTCATCTCACACAATGAGTTTGCTATTATTTTCAAATTGCAGGAAAGGGCTCCCATTATGCAACTGTCTTCATTATTAGTATCCTGAAATATACTGTCAGAAAGCTTGTTTGCATTCATGAAGGCAATCATTTAAAATTACATTCTACTTATAAGTTAGAGATCCAAAAAGCCAGTTTTAAAAAAGTTACTAAATTTTTTTCAAAACCTCAACTAAGAAGACCACTAGTACTGCCAGAGCATAAAGCTATCTTTCAAACTCATTTTTCAACAGTTACATTTTCAACTTTAAAAGATTTTGCTACCCTAGCTGAGAAATGGGCTTTTACTTTTCACTGTCAGCTTTCACTCTGACTCTACACTGAAATAAACTTCCTATTGATCAATAGGAGAGAACTCTTCATGCACTTGCGAGTGCATGAAAAGTATCAACTTCCAACCAGACTTCAAGAGGAAACCCACATGCTTCCACTGATGTGGATTTAAGGTTATTTCACATTTTAATGCTCACAGGAAGATGTGATCTAAGCCTATGGATCCCAACTCCCCTTCAAAATACACAGGGGGAAAGTATACCTGTAAACACTGTCCTTAGGCAAAAAAAAAAATCTCACAGGTAGTGAAAAACATTGGTGGCCAGCTTGTGCCTCCCTAGGTTACGCATAGAAATAGACCCTCTTTATCTTAAGGGATCTCTGTACCCTAATGGATTGTGCTCATCCATCCCTGCCATGAGCTCCTCCCGAGCAGTTTTCATATGCTCCAGATGGAGCAGACATTTATGTGCTCTTGGGAGGTGAGAAATACATTTCTTCATTACAAGCATCAATCAAATTCCAGCTCCTTTTCTGAGCTGTTAAAGCTCCAGATACTCAGCTGACAGTGTTCAACTCGTGGACAGCAAATCAACTAGCAACGGACTTCACTATTAAATATTTCCCCCCAATTTATTCTCATCAAATCAACCACTATGAATGTGCTTAGTACTAATGTGTTTAATAGTATGAATCTGCCAAGAAAACTCAAATGCTGAGTTTGCATTATTTGATACAGATCCCCTTTGTTTTCTATTTCTGGTGAGACAGACCTTGGCCAACACTGCCTCACCTGCCAGAACTTCTGTTCTCTGGAAGAGGTTTTCTGAATGCTTCTGAGTGAACACATCGGTGTCATCCCCTGGCTCATTGCTCTTTTTCTTGGCATCCATCTCAGATCTTTCCTCTTTATCAATTTCTTCAGGTGACTGTGGCACAAAAAAGAAAACTGAGCATTGCTTACAGAGAGGGCAGACCGCAAGTTGGCACAGTCACTGCCTGCCGTGGGCAGTCACGTAGCTGTGGCTCCACGCACAAACTGCACAATACCAACACAACACATAGGAAGTTTTTACAGCACAGAAAGCTGGTCTAGACATTGTAATTGGATCTATTTGTCGTCATCATGTCAGAATGAGAAACACTGTCCCTATGTTTAAAACCTCTGAAAGTACATTGAGCAAATAGCTCTTAGTATTGCCTGAGTTTATCAGAATAGCAGCCTCTGAACGAAGTAACAACTCTGAAATTAACACATCAGATATGTTATATGCAGAACACCTTTGAGGGTAACTTAGACAGTATTATCTATGCTGGTAGAAGGAAATAATAAAATACTAATCGGAACCTGTTGAGTGCTCAAACTACATCCAAACCATACAGCATTCTCCTTTGAGAAGGGAAGTTTCACACAGAATTTCTGAGTAACTCTGGGAAATGTAAGAAAGGTGCAGCTCAGACTCAAAGGTATCTTGAGAAACTGTCTAGTGTATCATGATACATTATTTTGCATCTCTTTTCTTTCATGTGAAATCCAGATGTTGCCATACAGACTTTCTAGTAGGAATGAAAACAAACAGCTCTGTAGTCATTTAGCAGGCTGTAGTAGTAAGTGAAGTTTGGGGGTGCTTTTTAATCCATATAAATAGAAAACTTAACATCAAACCATCAAGAATGTACAATGGAATAATTTTAAATGGTCTTGCTCTCCAGCCACACACCTTTGTTTGTGCAGGCACCTTGGTCTGCATTTTCACTGTGGTGGTCTCAGCCCTGGATGCATCACTAGTTGTTGATAACTTTGGAACTGTTCTGGATGTTGTTATCACTGCACTATCGTCATCTTCCTCGGCACCTGGAGACAAAATGTAACACTTCATTGACCTGCGAAATTCTTTCAGACCAATTACATTTTTTATTACGACACCAAGGTAGAGGTGGTTGCACAGCCCACCCTAGGCAAGGGGCCTAGATGACAATGCCTGCTAAGATAAAGATGTGAGTGCAAACAGTGCACCCAAACTGTCAGAGGGATACTTGCCCCAAGTGATCCCATGAAAAAGGGAGTGCATCAGCTGGAGTAAGTAGCAACCAGGAAATTACCACGATACTTTTCAAACAGAAGAACCCTCCCTGAAAACAGGTATGAAAGAAGCTTTAACACTTGTAGTAGGGGCAGAAAGTCTGCAGTGAAAGCAGCAGCCATCAGGCCTGCGTGACATGGGCAGATCTCAGTGCCATGGGTTCTGATGAGGTCCCATGGCATCAGGGTCTCTGCTGGAGCTTGGCAGTGCCACCTCCCACCCTGTGGGTACCCTCAGCAGCTACCTCCAGCTTCCCCAGGGCCACCATGGGCACCCCTAGAACCCACACCTTGGGGTGCAGAGTCTCCTCCTGGGCATGGCAGGAGATGGTGGTGGGGCCCCAGGCTCATATGGGGGTACCCAAGTCTCCTACAGCAAGGGTGTGTGGACATAGGGTCCTGTACACTCAGATAAGGGGGGCTTACACACCCATGGCCTGTGAGACAGGTGTCTGTGTGCATGTGGCACACACTGGATCAGTTAAAGAAAGTGATTTAGAAATTTATAGTTGCTTGTTACCGTTTTATACATGGTAGGTACAGTGGTTGTCTGTTGTACTGTTGGTATTAAGACTAAAAGTATAGTTCAGCGATTGCTAGTTAATTACATACCATAAATAAATCAATACACTTCTTTATCCGTACTTAAACCATATGAACTGAACAGTTTTTGCCTGCCAGATACTGCTTCAACAACAAAATTTCTCTTCTACAGCACATCTGTTGAATTCTAAAAGACAAAGCAGTTTCTATCTACAGGAAGATTATTACTACTTTATGTTTCAGTCACTAGGAATTCACATGGTTTTAAACTCCACATAGTTCAGAAGCCCTTTTCTTTTGAACTGAGTAAGAGGACAAAAAACTCCCTAAAGATTACCTTAAATTTAATTTCCTCCACATTCAAAGCCCTGCTGGAATATGAAGGCTCCTTTAGAATAAGTTAATGGACATCTCTAATAAATACCCTTTAGTGATAGTGAAAGGAAGAAGACGCAAGAAGGAGAGTAAATTATTAGCAAGGCCTGAAAGAGGAAAAAAGAACTGACCCATTCTTGGACCACTCCTTAGGAATCTCAATGTGTTCTGCTTGTTAGAGGCACTGGTTACCCAAGTAACCCTTGGGCAATAAATCTAACAAATGGGCATAAGAATAGTTCCTAACAAATAAAACACTCCTACAACAGAATAGTATGACTCACTTATTCCAAACTGATTTTTTAATTTGTTTTTTTAAAGAAAGAAGACAGGATGAAAATATGAGCACAATAATTACGTTTTGAAGTCATGATCAAGAATTACACACATTTGGCATTTAAAGGAGGGGCATTAACAAGACAACAATTATAACAATCTCCGTATGGTAGAAAAGAAAATTTAGAATCATTAAAAAAAGATACTGGCACAGAATAATACTAGGAGAAAAACTTCCAGAGATACCAAAATTACAGCACAACTTCTAGAATGAAGACCTCACAACAAGAAACAGGTATTTTCCTGAAATGCAACTCAAAGATCAAAAAATCAACATCCTGCTTCAAAACAGAGGTGTGGAAAGGCATCCAACAGGAAAATTTTTCTGGCTTTGACTCAAGAGTTTTCTTTGAGAAATAATGGCTCACAGGACAGCTCAACCTGCTTTACCTTCTGAAGTTCCTCCGTATTACACAAAGCTTTCACAGGCAAGGAAATTAAAATTGATTATCAAATTAAAGATATGACAAAACACATCTTCAGAGTACAGAAATGTATTTTCTTCTTTTTATGAAACAAGTCCCACTTAATCACAACTGCTCCTCCAAATCCTTAAATGCCACCTTTGCTTTAGGCAATACTTGTGTCTGCCAGACATAATGGAGAGCATTAGAATCTGAACCTCTTTGGCTAAGGAGGACACAGATCCATGTTCTCTCAACAAATGGGCAACTAATCTAATCCCTGCACTAGTTACTAGATTTGCACCAGAACCCAGCTCTTCTTCTATACAGCCCCAAGGGAATTCTGACAATCCACCAAATGCTGAAGCAACTATCATTTAGGCCTGATTTGGGTACTGGCTGAGACACGTCCCCCATGGTTCCTGCTTTCTAATTAGCTTTACCTAACAGGTCTCTGCTTGGCATGGTATAGATCTAAACAAGGAGAAGACACTTCCCTTGCTAAACTAACAGTAGTATTTTTGGAATTACCTGTAAATAGGACTGAGGGACCAAAAAACCCACTCGCTAGTCCTCTCCAGAACACAGCAACAGCATTTCACATAGTATCATGTTCCCTAAAAAGCACAAAAAAGAGCATCACCAAATCCAAGTAAGACTGGAAAGAAAAGCCTACAGTATCAAGAGTGTGACTTCCAAGTAGGTTGTTAAGGGGAATACTGTGAAATGGTTGGAGTATAAGAACTTACTTCTTCCTCTGGAAAATATCACTGTTTCTATAGCTGGTTTCTGGATTTGGTTATGGTGCTGGCTGTTCACCTTGAGTCCTTCATTCTGAGGGCACCATAAAATCCCTGCAGTAAACATACAGCCATCTCTGTGGTAGAGCTGAGAGCTCTTGGCCATCACACACCATCTTTTATCCACTGTAACCTCATCAGGACATCCAACTCAGTCGTCAAAATAGCTCTAAATTGTGCTGTAGTATTGGAAATATCTAATATAACCCTCAGTGATGTCTTGGATGACAGGAATTTGAATACTTTTTAACACTCAAAGTGCTTGAGGAAACTTGTCAGGAAATCAAGATTGTGCCACCTTAAATTACTGCATAGAAAGTTGAAATTACTGTCTAGATAGTAGTATTTTTGTAGAAAAAAGCCCACAGTAGTTAGCATTCTGACTTGCAAAGCAGCCAGTGATTAACACTTCCTATCAAAAAAATCCAATCACTTCACCCTATCTTTTGGCATCTTGTTTGTCTGCTGTCACACATCACACTCTGGGAATATTACCACCACAAGCAAACTTGTGATAAGATGGGCACACACATAACCACAATCTCTTTCACACCTTGCATCTCTATCAGCAACATGACACACACCAAAATTACGTATTTTTAGCTGACTTATCTCACCTCCATTCACGGAACAATCCTCAATGCAAGCCTTAATCAACATAATGTTAGGCACCCAGAGATGACACTGTAAACATAATTCTATGCCCTGCCAGGGAACTGCAGCTGAAATAAATTGAGACAGTGCAAGTATGTCACATCTCTGATAGCTCTCACACAAGGAAGAAAAAACAGAGAAAAACTTGAAGGAGGATTAAAAGGAATAGTCCTAACTATACTGAAGTATAAGATTCTGTCCAGTGCATCAAAAACACTTTCAAACAGTATCACAGTAGATTTTTATGTCAGAAGACCTGGAGAACCAGGCAGTCAATACATGCTTGAGCCTGGTTTAGCAGGTGGACAGAAGAAGTTCTTGCTCCAAGACAATCTGAAAGGCACTTATGAGTAGGACTATAGCAAATGAAAAATGAATCCTTGCTGTGTTGCCTGCACCACAGCAAGGGAAGCACACCAGGAGAGGTGTGCCTGCTGGGCATGCTGCCATACGGGCCAGGAGCACCCAGTGTCAGCCCTGAACCCGTGCTGGCTCCTGTGCAGCACCCAGGAGAGCGCCCGAGCCCCGCAGCGTCCCCAGCCCCGTGACCATGACACACAGTCCCCAGCCACATCACCCCCTGTCCCCGAGCCCCACACCCCATGGCCAGAGGACTCCCAAACTGCCTGCTGGCCTTGGAGTGTAAGATCAGCTTCCCTCTCGGTCAAGAGCCAAAGCAGATCTGCTCTTGTGTTTCTTGAAGAAGTTCCAACCCCATCAAAACTTTTCTCGCAAAACAGTCCCCAGTCACAATGTCAGAATACATAGTTCATCCTGAGCCAATGTTCTCTACTCAAGCTGCTATTGACTGAGAAATGTTAGCCTGGGGAAGAGAAGAAGAGGAAGAAAAAATTTGCATGATTTTCTGATATATATTACTATGAGTAATTTTAGAGAAGACACATGAACAAGACAGACAGTTTTTCAAAGAACTAGTAGATAAATCTGGCAGAGATAGTATCTTTCCTTAACATAATGGGTAGTCATGCTGCTTTAGCAGCTACTTTCACTTATCTCCAAGACCAAGGCTGTATTAAAATCTTTTATGCAGATGAAAAAGTAGCAATAGTTATAAAAGCATTTCAAGTTGTATATAGGCTGGAAAAAAAATTACTTTTTATTATTATGTTATATAAAACACCAATGCTAAAAAGAGTGATGATAGACTGAACCGTCTCCTCAGAGATGGAGACTACCAGAAGGAAACAACGGACTAATTAAATCACTATGGATATTCTACTATTGATATAGGACAATCAGAACACAGGCATGGCTTCTCTGGAAATTGTTGACCCATGGGTTCAGATTCACTTAGGCAAATGCACAACGGTAGCTGAATGCACACACACACAAAAAAAAGGCTATGAAGGGAAAGAAAAGAAAAAAACAGAACACCATCACCTTTGCTACTCCTTACAAAAAGCCCTCAGCCAATTTCTAGTTTGAAATGTGTCATGCCTACAGTGACATTTGTCCATGTTAATGCTGCTTGAAGACCTGCAAGGGCATTAATGGTGGTGCTGACAATTCCTGTTTATCTCCATAGGCCTGGTGGCAGCTAACAATTTTCACAGCAAAGAAAGGAGTCAGCAATGTTGTCATCTTGGATCTGTCTGCTTGGACTGTGCTTGCTACATAGCAAGAAAACCACTCTTGTGGGAAGGCTCTTCCTGCTGGAGACATTACATTACATCACTGAGTATCGAGTAAAGAGAGAGAAACTGAACATAATATAAGAAACATTGATCAATGGTACATCTGCAGGACATTTTCAACAAAAACCAGAGAGCAGTAATTATAGGTGGAGTAGGGTGGAAAGGATGCTACTTTGCTTCCCTAAACCAAAGACTTTTTGCTTGGTTCAAAAATATTAGATCTGGGTATACTGTCACGAGCTCTTTGCAGGGGCATCCAGCTTGTCTCAATCTACAACGAGACTTTTCCTGCAGGAAAAGAAACAGAGATTGCCAGAGACAGTAGAAGTGCACTCCAACTTCCACCCATGGCTCAAGGCTGAGCACAGGAAAAGAAAGAAGAGAAAGACAAGGTTTCCTCTTGGTGAAGTCTAGAGGTAGTTTCTGTCTTTTTGGCTTCACTTTTACAATAGAATCACAGAATTGTTACGCTTGGAAAGAATCTCTGGAGATATCCAGTCCAATCCCTCTGCCAAGGCAGGGTCACCTAGAGCAAATTACAAAGGAATGTGTCCATGTGGGATTTGAATATCTCCAGAGAGGGACACTCTACAACCTCACTGGGCAGCCTGTGCCAGTGGTCCGCTTCCCTCAGTGTCAAGTTCTTCCTCTTGTTGAGGTGCTCCAGTTTATGGCCATTGCTCCTTGTCCTGTCACTGGGCACCACTGAAAAGAGTCTGGCACCATCACCTTGGCACCTGCCTTTGAGGTATTTATAGGTGTTGATGAGATCCCCTCTGTCTTCTCCAGACTCAACAGGCCCAGGACCCCCAGTCTCTCCTCATCAAAGATGCTCCAGACCCCTGATCATCTTTGTGCCCCTCTGCTGAGCCTCTCCAGTAGCTCCTTGTCTTTCTTGCACTGAGGAGCCCAGAACTGGACACAGCACTCCAGATGTGGCCTCACTAGGGCCGAGCAGAGGGGCAGGATCACCTCCCTGGACCTGCTGACCACACTTCTCCTGATGCACCCTAGGATACCACTGGCACTCCTGGCCACAAGGGCACTGCTGGCTCATGGTCAACTTGTCTTCCACCAAAACTCCATGGGTCCTTCTTTGCAGAGCAAGGTCAACCCCCAGCCTGTACTGGTACTTGGGGTTATTCCTCCCTAGGTGCAGGATCCTACACTTCCTTTGTTGAATCCTGGGTTAGTAAGATCTGAAGCCAGTTCTTGCTTAGTCTTTTCTACTTCAAAAGCAGGTCTGAATTTTGCATTTTCCATATTAGGAACAATCAAACACCACAGAGGGATGGAAAAAAACTACACTAGATCATTCTTCATGCAACTCTTTATTGTCAACCTATTTCCTTTTCTGAGGCTTACAAAGTCACCAGCATCTGAAGACATGACAGAATGGGATGCTGACTGAAAGCACATTTTTCTGGAGATCAGAATAGGCTTTAGACAGTCCTGGGAACTGGGAATGAAATGACTGATTCACAATAAATTTTTTTCAAATGAAATATTAAATTTCTTCTCAAACAAGTCTACATCAAGGAAGGCCAATTAAGCTTCTGATCTCGCTGGGATGTCAAATTGCCCCAACAGAGGACTCCCAAAACACAGGACATCACCCAGGTATAAATGATGTTGGGCCTGGATTTGCCTGGCAACACAGTCAGATGTCTGCAGAAAAGAAAACCAGAAGTCCATCTGAAAAATCTCATGTGTGCCTTACAGGTTAACACAGACAAGGCACTAGAAGAAGGGCTCATCCTTTGAAAGTACACAAATTATATATAACCATCAAGACATATTTTTAAAAAAGTGCAATAACAAACATGTAAGTTACACACTTGGAAAATAAATGGGATTTCTACAACAGCTCAGCAAATACTCACAACAATAAGAAAATGTCTTTTCCAGAACTACCAGAAAATCCTGTGTTTAGCTTTTAACATTTGGAGTCTCCAAGCTAGTCTAGAAGATACTCTACTCAAAGAGACTTTCTAAGAGAAGTGATTAAGGAGGTTTCACTGACATTTTTTTGAAAAAATCTGAGCTAGCTACATGTCTCTAATGAGTGTTTAAGTCTGAGAACTCAGTATGTTGTATTTAAGAATTTCTTTATTCACTATATGGATGTAATTTCCTCAGAGAAAACTCACAGTTTTGGCAATATCTAGATTTCTAAATGTAAAAGAACCACAACAAAAGAGTCAGGTTTACGTGAACCTGACTGCATATAAGAGAAAACAAGAATGCTGCTGCTATGTTTTCTTACAGAGTGCTAAATTAGTATTACATCATGGGAGAACTAAGCCTTCTCTAATCCTTATTTCTAAACTCCAAGGAGAGCTACACAGAAATCAGAGGGAAGGAGAGAGCCAGCAGAGAGAAAATAACGCAGTGAAATGATGCAACTAAGGAGTAAGAGAAAAGAGCAGAAAGTTAATACTTAAAGCCTGGCCCACTGGGGTGCCCAGTGCTCTGTAAATAGCAAAGCACTCACAATATTCACTGAAAGTATAATCTCCAGCTTATAAAGCAAAACCGCACAGATTTCCTTCAAATAATTGCATTACTTCTTACACTTTTAAAAATCAATTTGTGACATGTTGTCTCACCTGAACCTGACCCAGAAGAATAATCATCATCATCAATTGGATAGACGCCTGATGCTTCTTCAACAGAGCTGTTGTCAAGGTATAAATCTTTATCAGAGGTCAAATCTGCTCTCTGGAAAACAGATAAGAGGGAATGGTTAAAAAGATAATAGTTCTCAAGTGCAGCAGTCTCTTCATCTTCAGTTCTATTTTCTAAGTTGATGGTGGCACATTGAAGTTTGTACTTTCAGTTTATGCCACACATTCATTAAGTTGTTAGTGAAATTTATAAAAATTACAGCATTAGAAAACAAACAAACAAAACCCAAACCATGGCTGCACAATGAAAACCACACTTCATCTCATTAAATGTATCAAAGAAAAAATAGGATTTGCAAATATACTCCGCAGAGCTTCTGTAACAAGAAGCAAATCCCAGGACTGAAGCCCTCTGTCAGGATCTCAAATATACAGATCTATAGGCTGTCACATGGAGTCTGTTCATTTCATCTTAGATGAGAAGGAACAAACAATGCATCAAAAACTATCTCAGAGTTTAATCAAGCCAAACCTCATGAAGCTCTCTAGTAGTAGTTAGAATGAACAACAGACTACAAATGTTTCTAAGACAGTGCTATCGATTAAGGATTATGACATTTCCAGCCAGATCAAACAGCATCGTGCTCCAATTCCTAAATGAACACATCGCTCCTAAAATTTAACTGCATCTTCTACAAGCCAAAAATCTGGTTTCTTGTGACTATCATCACATTTCTTTTTCGGCAAGTACTTCCCCACTAAAGAGAGATTCTGTTAAAATGTGCTCAAAAAAGAACAAGGTACCAGTCACCTTTTTAATTGACAATTCAGGCTTAGAAAGACTAAGAATTGTCTTCCTCCACCTCAGCTTGGGCTTTCTTAACAGAGAATAAACTTCTTGGGGAGAGCCAAGTATCTTGGATGGCTGAGAAGGTACCTGGCACTATTACTCCTATTATTTTAACCAGTACTTCTGTCAATGCCTGTTTTTATCATGAATTTTGAAAAAAAAATGACAGTTATTAATAGACTTTTAAGCTAAAAAAAACCTCTAAATAACGACATGGTATACCAAATTTCATCTATTCAGTATCTCATATAAGCACTCAATTCTGCTGCTCTGAATCCCAAAGGTTTCCAAAGGTTTACTTTTTACTGCATGGCATTGACTGCCCCTTTTATTCCACCCAACACTCACTGTAGCTTTCTGAAAGGAGTACCAAGCTGTGAATGGGATAACTCCTGTATGCAAAGACTCGCATCTGACTTTACAAGGTAACTTTCCCCCCAGAGGTCTTAAATTATTGTTGAAGACATTCATGACTTCTTTGTAGGATTTTTTTCTGGCAGCAGATTCCTGTCTAAAGCTTCTTCACAGCAAAACACTGCTCTTCAGTTTGATCTACAATAAAAAATTATTCTCTATGTAAAGCAGAAAGGTCATCCTGATTATTAGTGTATTCAGTGTAAAAGATCTTTGCATGGGTGGTACCTAACACTTCTCTGAACAGCTCTGAACTAAGACAGCATTACGCCTGTGGTTCTCTTCTGTAGAGGAAAAGAAAACCCACATGATTCTTGGTCAAAGTCTACTCGTCCTGTGGCCACTCTTACGTGGGGGATACGTAGGAGGGAAAAGATGCCCTGTTATTAATATAAGCTTACAAAGACCTGTTCTGATTCTGCTGCTGTTAGTTCACACGGTCTGCCTGGAACTGGCTGCAGTCCAAAGCAGAAATTCAAGATGATGTGTGGTCACTATCAAACAACTTAATTCCTTTAAAAGATGTCTCCAAAGGAAGCCATGAAGTACCTTAGTAGGTGTATAGGTGGTATTGTAATTAAGACACAGCTGAGACTGTTTTCCGTACAGGAAAACAACTCCCTGTCACAGGACAAATACCCTGCTCTTGATTCAGCTGCCACAACGGACCAAGCCACTTCACCCTGTTTAGCTTTCAGACACAATCATGGTATAAAACCGACCACTCCTCAATATCAGGCAGGAAAAACCAAAACTTTTTAAAAAGAAAATGCAGGTGGTTAGCTGTGAGGATAGAAAAGGCATGCAATATTCAAAAGGTATCAGAGGCAGTGAATGTTACCCAATGCTAAATTGGGGGAAAAAAATTTAATATCTACATGCAGGAATTTCCTAACAATGGAAGTTGCTTTGGGCAAGAGGTGAGAAACAGCCTGAGTTTGCAAAAGTAAGGGAATGAAAATGAGTCCTCATGAGAACAGAAGCATCACACAGCCATGCCCAGAATTTTTAGTGTTCCGTAAAAATATGAACTCATCAATAAATTTATTCTCTAGACTACTTCCAACTTCTGTCTGTTATCAGAAGCAAACTGTATCAGTAGGATTCAAAAACCAAACACTCACTTCTCCTTCCCTGCTCAAAACAACCACCCTGCTTTCCTGCTCCTTCCAGCTTCACAGAACTCAGAAAAGACAGAAACGACTTGTGACAGTTCTAACAATCCAGTTTCTGTAAGACAGATGAGCAGCTAACCCAACTCGCCCAAGTTGCTAGCGCCTGGTCAGCCAGGTTCCCCACCATCATATTAACTCCCTTTCTTTCAATGAATTATGTCTCTTCAGCTGCCAAAAGCTTTTATTTCTCACTATGCTGAGATGTTCTCAGGATTTAAACCAGCTGAATACAGAACAACAGAAATGGAAGAGAAGCCTGGGCAGCTTTCAGCAGGAATTTGAGCATCTGCTGTATTTTATTCTGGGGATGCAAAGAATACAATGTGAGACATTATTTAATATCTAGTACTGTGGATGGCATAACTCCATCAGAATGAGCAAACCCCCCAGTCTTCTAGAACCAGTACAATATTTACTATCAGAAGAAATACATGGTACAGTGAATTCCAAATGCATTCAGATCAGTCATCAATCTCCACCTCAGGAAGATGCTTTGCAGCCTCTCTGACCAGAGCCCCTTGCCTTAGTTCAGCCTGTTTCAGTACAAATGATCCTTGTCTGGTAGAACTCGGGCAGGACACAAGCATCCTCTCAAGGCAAAGGAAGCACATTCTAGCTCAAAGATCTCCAAGCATCTGCATCAGTAAATGCATTCACTGCACTGTCTCTGCAAGCTGGCTAGTAGACTCAGGGTAGAAGCACCCCCTCTGCACCCACAGCTTGTGCCTTTTATCCCAGTTGCTCAGAAACACATAGATGCCTTAGACCACTTGGAATGAAAACTGCCTTAAGGCTCAGAATAAAAAGAAAAGCCCAATAGTTAACAAAAACCCCCACAGCCATTAGAAATAATTCTGTGTAGATTAAGCTTAGAAAAATGAGAAAAAAAAAGAAAATAAAAGAATACTTTATGGCGTTAAAGTCAGTACCAAGCTTTACAATTTTATGCTATGCTATGTTAAAATAAACTTGATTTAGTATGTGCTCTAGAAATGTTTTCTCACTTGTCAGCTGGGAATCCATGGGGGTCCATGGACTACTTCCAGGATGTTCACAAAAGACAAGTTGGGAAAACAAATCTGTTGTCAGTAGGCTTGGACACAGAAAGGTCTGTACTAGCATTTCAATATATTTAGAAGGAAAAATTTTAAAAAGTTAGCAAATTCTAGTTCCATAAAACTATTTTTAGGTATTATGAAGACCAAATATTTAAGTGACTATGTCCTGTGGCTAACAATTGAAATGAGAGCACTTATGTCACTTATAAGTAGCGGCCTTATTTTCAGACCTATTAAAATGGCAGACCAGGATGTCTCTGTTATTGGCCCTTTAATCTGGCCTTGAAGCCACAAAAACTGTTTGGTACCTCTTGACAGAGATTGCATTCTCATCTATCATTGTTATCCCACTTACGTTTTTATTCCAAGAATATAATGCTGCAAAATCCTGTGACCTAAATACTTTACACGCTACATGCCAATGATCACTGATTCCTGCCTGGTTATTGACTACATTGGCATAAATCTAAATCTCATGGAACTAGTGTAGATTAGCACCTATTAAGTACTAGATGAAAGATATTTCCATATCAATAATATGTTGAATTTGAAATCTCAGTTTATTTATTTTACTGTATTTTACATTTACAGTAATTTTTAATTTAATAAATTGGGATAATCCAGGACATATTAAAAAACAAAACAAAACACCCAAACCCCTCATTTTGACACTGAGAGAGGAAACAAAGCCTGTCTCATCATCTCATGAAAGACATAAATCATCCATCAGAATTACAACGACAAAAAATTGAAAACAATCATCAGACAATGGGAGGTTTGGGAATGGATAGCATATTTCATTTGAAAAAAATACAAAGTGCCTTGCCATAGCCATTCCCATTCCCAGTGCTACTGTAACTGTCGGTCCTCCCATTCCATGGAGGTGGTTTAGGAGTAAGGCATTAAAGACTTATGCCATGTGGATGAAGCCAAGAAAGCTGGTATGAGCAGCAATGAAGGAGTAATGTCTACCATGGCTGTTGTAACTCAGACACTGGAGCAATGAGTAGCTGACACGTGGAAGGAAACGCTTTATTATTTACAGATAAACTCAAATTTTTGTTCTCTGTCTTTGGGTATATGCATGGGACAGAGAATTTGAGGTTTGCAGCTGTGTTACTAATGATAATTCCTTTTTCCCAGATGGAATTCTTTTAGATGTAACCCATTCAGTATGCAGAGAACCAGAGACTAAATATTTTAAGAGTGATGTTGTATTACAAATATCTAAGCCAGAAGTCTCTGAAAACTTGCAAGCATTACAGCTGTTGTTCAGGCAGAGTTCTTCCATGTAAGAAGGAGAAAGAAAACAGATTTTCTCTTCTATTAACACATAGTGCAGTTTCATAGACGCTTGTATAAAAGCATGCTCAGCTGGTGAGTCTGAGTTCACTGAAGTGCTATACTCTTCACATACACTACATTTTTGGAAAGTGTACTATGTGAATTCATCTAAAGCCTAAGTCTCATTGCACAGGCTCCCACTGAAGGCTGGAGAAAAGGCAATTGTGTGAAGAAGCTGTATTTCCCTCTAGGCTTTCTGCAAAAGGAACTGTGATCTGCCATGTAACATTTAGTCCTAACAGACCTCAGCATTGCTGACCTTGAAGCTGGCAGGTGTCTTCCTATCATTGTTTGCCAGTTCTTTGCTTTCCTTTATCACACTAGGAAAGGTGCCACTGTCCCATTAAGAGTTTGTTAACCTTGTTCAGGAATGAGAGGCATGATTTTAAACAAACAAACAAAAAAAAATGAAGTACAAAACTTCAAAATCAGATTTCCACCTCAAAACACTAGGGAAACCTGCCAACCAGAAGAGCATCCACTTTCCATTTCTCATTGTGTTACTGGTTCTCAGAAATGAGCCTCTCCTGGCTCCTTCAGTCTGCAATGTCCTATGCTGCCCACATGTATCAAGCCACAAACATGTAATTTTGAGAGAGGATTTTATGTTACAAGGTATGTTTACTACTAACTGTCTTACTACAGATGTCTGCCTTTCCTTTCACTGATATGCCCTATGGTTGGCCACAGTAGAAAAGGAGAGAGAAGCAGTCCCCCTTATTTCCTTCCAAGGTGATACTGCCCACTTTTAAGGACTCATAGGATAAAGTCTTCCCAGCAAACCCCACCTCAGGGGCACTGTGCCGATCACAGCAGAGCCTTGAGTGGAAGTGCTGATGCGATGTACGGCTGTGGGATTTTCTGGGAAATAAGATGCCAATAATTGGTGACACCATTTAAGCACAACACTCAAGGACTCCCAACTTTCTTCCTTGGAGAAACCATCCTGCCTGCAGAATGCTGATATTAGTGGACCAGGTACGGCTGCAAGAAATCTGCCCTGCACCACAGTCAGGGTCATTGTGATCACAGCCAAAACATCCTTTCCATGACAGGCCCCAGATTGAATCTTCCAAGTTTGAGAGCAAGGATTTTATACAGAAGGCAATATCTGTATTTCTCATTTCCCCCAAATCATTCTGACAGTTACCATCTCCCAATTTTACCTTGAAATGGCTTAAAACCCTTGCCAATCCTCGTGCCCATCTGCATGCTCACGCAATGTGAAACCTTGCAATGGGAACTGCTTGGAATTGCAAAAACCACTCCCTCCTCTGCCTTTGGCCAATTAAATAACAAGCCTTGGCTGCCATGACTCATTCTGGAGAGCTCGTTTCCACAGGTGTTTTTAAAATCTTAGAGGACATTTGCTGTCCTTTCTCAGGTAAGAGTGGAAGACCAAACTGGCTTTGTATGGTACTAGTGTAGTGTTTGCCTCTAGGGATGGTGTTGGTGCCAGCATTGACGCTGTCATCCTGTATGGTGCAGAGCAGATACTACTACTGTGGCTGGAGCACCCGCCAGAAAGATTATTCACGCTCCTTGTACGTCGTGTAACTTCCTGATCCTGCATAAAACTATAGCTTTAGGCCTCCAATCTCTCGACAGATAAAGAAAGGGTTTGACTGCTTGTGGCTATTGAGGAAAGGCAGAAAGCCCAAAATAAACATAAGTATTGCAAACTGCTTCTACTACTGCTAGTGTTCAACAATAGAGAAGTCTACCAAAAGAGCTGATTTACAGAGATTGCCTCATGTCAGAGCCAAGAGTTTAAATATGCTGGCTTTTAGGATGCACACAATCTGTTACGCCAGACTAATTACCAAAACAGAGGCGTATTTGACAGGGACTGCATTAATAAAACAACTCTTGCTGGTGTCAGGCATTTCAGCAGTCTATGTCATTTCTCGCACTGAAAAAAGCACACCACATCCAAGGAGACACCAACAAGCCACCACCACGTTAGTTACTGTCCACTTATGGCCACACACCAAAGAAATTACAGTGCTGCAGTTGATAGGTTTAAGTTCACACTCTTCATGAAGCCACAGAAACTCATGAGCCTGTTTTCTAACAGTCATCTGTGCCTTTAGAAATACTGCCTAATGTGCAATTACATGCCGTATGCTACACTGCGTGCTAACAGAACTTAAAATGGTAACAGGGAATCTTGTTTAACCTTAAATGTTTTTCTTCCCATTATAAAGACTCACAGATCTGTGCACTGGGTCTTTGGCCTGCTTACAGCTTTGGTGCTGAAGTTTGTCCTATCTTGAGAAGAAAGATAAATGTCCTCTGAAGTTCTGGCCTATTTGTGATGAATTCCAATGGGAAAAGCCTCTATCTTTCAGTTTATTTTCACAGTGTCTGCTTTCCAGCTGTGTATCATTTATCTACTAGATGCACAACGAGACCAAACTTCAGTCCTTACCAAGAAATTGTCTTGCCCATGGTGGGACAAAGGTTGCTCTATGAAGATGCAGGAGAGAGATAAGCAAGCATAGCAGCAAGATGAGGCAGAGCTCTCTGTCCTTACAAAAGTACCAACAGCATGATCTGTGATGAAGGACAGATGAAACAACTTCCTCCATGGTCTACACATTGGTTACCCCACAGCCTGCCTAGGCTATTAAATTAGGCTCAAGCCCATGAGTAGTATTAAAGGACTGCTAGCTGAACGAGACCACAGTTACACACACCACTGCAAAGATACATGCATCATCTACCCTGAGAAAGCCACCTGTACCTTCATTCAGTTATAATAACCTTCTACAAAAACCAACCTTTACCTCTGTGGATCTTTGCAACCACTATAGTACACGGAAGAGCAGTTCTACAAAGGCTACAGGTAAGCACCAAGAGACCTTCCTAATTTCATGACCACATAAAACTTACTCCAACTTCAAAATGGTTACTTAGAAATTATAGAGAGGCCCACCAAATCTGACATCAACTGAGTCAAACAGTACTGCTGTGCTGTTTATGCAAAACCCCCAGCTTGATGTTGTCTAACTCCACACCATACGGTCTTTTCTTGTATGTGAAACCCAGAAATTAACACTGCAGTTGTATTCACCTTGAAAACCTCAAGACTTAAAAATCAAGTGGAGTATTGGGCAATTCCCATTGCCCATGAAGAAGCAAAAGTTTAGTATCAAAGTTTCTCCGGGTATCCCCAAATTACAAGATTCTAAATCCTTCCAAGCTTTCATGCCAAGCCATCAATTCGTGCAAAGAACAGTTTATTTTTCAACTCTGCCTTTGACCTAGGCACAATACAACAGGGAAACTATTTTAAAGGGGCTACAGCTGGATCAGCTTCCAAAGTGCTACTCCAGACTGAAATTTTAAAGGGCAATATACAGGCAAAGCAGCATCAGAAGCTAGCAGCCAGCAATGTGCATCACAGATTGATTTATCTCAATTAGCACAGCAATTTCCTGCACATTTTCCAAGAAGCACCCACTGGTTTCCCTAAAAATAGGATCAAAATCACCATGCAAATTGTTGTCACAGCTCAAAATGCTAATTAGTTTTTTAAGGACGTGTCAACCCATGGGCAGACAGGTTAAATTTAAGGCATAGCTATGACTGAGAAGCTAAATGCAGGCCTTTGAAAACACTGAATGAAGAGGTCAGCCTGTCTTTGAATCACCAGTCCCAAGTCTGAAAGTAACAGAAGAAGCAGATAGCTTTTGGTGTAGAGGTCATAACTTCAAGTACCTGCCCCAGTCAGTGCTTTTAAGGCTAACACATACTTGCTCTTCCGTTGCACACCTCCTCTCTCCTTTCATGCTTTACTGATCCTTTTTGCTAATCAATCAGAAGAACTAAGACTTGTATTTTCTTCCCTCCTCTTGAGAGTGTGATTGAATGATTAAAGCTGCCAGGGTAACCTCTTTGGCATGCATGCCGATAACTTCCCACCTAATAGCCTTTCCTCTGCCTCACTGCCCTGGCCCACTGTGATTACTGCAATCCCTTGAAGTGGTCAAATTGCAGGGCAGGCCCCATGGAAACCTATTTGGAGTTGTTCTAGTTCATACCAAAGAATAATGTTTTTAATACAGATTGTTCTTTCTAAAGCTCTACAAAAGCAGCTGTAATCAATCGTAGCAGGAGCACTGCAAACCTCCACCAGGTTTCAGAAGCCCCATATTGATTCCTTTCCAGTCCATGGATTTCAGCAAAATAAACCCATGTGAGGAATTGAGAGTCAACTAACACTTAATCATTTAAATTAAGATCTCTTTGCCATTAGTAGCAAGAATTAGCAATAAAGTGTCTCAATAAATTACATTCCTTCTGCATAAACAGAAAAGTTACATATAAAACAAGTATATTATTGTGGTTACAATAATCAGCAATTAAATACTCCTAGCCAATGTTATGTATGGCAACTGAAGTTTGTTAGAGATGAGGAGGAATCAGACTTCACAGTTTAACGAGTGAGCATTTCCAGTTCTGTAATGCATAATCTGTTATTCAACAGGGCTGAACTCCCTGAACAACAAGGTCGGTGACTACCTCAGTGGACACTCCTGTTTGTCACCTTCAGCCACCAGCACTCCTGGTGACATTCCACCAAAGCTCCCCACAAGCAGAAAAATGAATACTGCTGGATCTAAAATCTGCTTGATCTTTCTAAATTGTGTGCAGTTGCAGCAGTTAGCTGCAGGAACTTCCCTCTCTCCCAAGAACACATGCAACCTATTTCAGAAGATAAATTCCACTAATTTAAGAGAAATCCTGGATTCTCTAGAATGGAGAGGAATGCTGGTAGTAGCACATTTATATCCCAGGCTCACTAGATTCTTGGTTAAGGAAACTAGGGCTCAAATAAGCTGTAAGTATGCTGAAATGGAACACCTTTGTACCAGGTCTCTCAGTTTCACTGCAACAGAATATGTAGACTGGGCAATCAACACAAGAACAATTAATCACTCTTTAAACAAATATATAAAAACATCCAAATCATCATCTTTGTATTACTTCAGGTGCTAGTAGAGAAGATGTTCCTCTCAAAAGTGGTACTGTATAATGATGCAAAATGCAAACTGAACTGCAGATCAATGTGAATTTTGCATTAGCCAGAACACGCTGGATGTGCTGACTTCTTTCTCCAGTCTGTGGTTGTAGAGATGGACACTGCACTCAAAGTGCTTAAGTAAAAACATCAGAAGGCTTCAAGCATTTAGCTCCTTGTTATCTAAAAGTCTCTTGTACCTTTTCTCTTTAGCAGTCCCACAGGGCAGCTCCACACAGCCCCGGCTTTTGCTCTATGATCTTCTCTCTTCCTTCTGCTGTTCCAGCTTGCTCATTTTTGTTCCTATCACAGCCACCTAACCCTGTTTGTCTTACATACAGCATCTTATCCATTCTGTCCCTTGCATGACCTCCTGTCCCTTCCTCCTCACAGTACAGCCAGCAGACTCCAACTGACTAAGACTCCAACCAGCTCCAACTGAGTTAACTCCAACTGAACTCCTTTCCAGCTAATTCACTCTTTATCACACCCATATCTGGGAGGGCAAGGCTGTTCCCACTCTTGATAATTAACACAGGTGCAATATATCAAGAGTAAGAGTGCCTTTAGTACTATCATCTGTCTCTCCACACCAGTCCAGGAAAACAATCACTTTATTTATTCAGGTAGCTACTTCCAACTTCTTGTGTGGTAGCTGGAAGCACAGAGGTAGAGGATTAGTTTGTCCTAGGTCAAAAACACTGGTAAATTCAAAACTTGGTTAAATTATGCCAGTCTCTGCTGTCAGATGGATAAATGATATCACTGCTACTCTTTCCACTGGTACAGCCTTCTCAGACACCAACAGCAAACACAGACAGCATTGAGACACCAGATACACCTATCTGAGATACCTCTTTGTATTCCAAATCACCAAACGGAAAGACGACAAAGATGATTTTATTGCTATTTCCAGGTGTCAACTCATCTCGCTGGTTTCCCAGATTAAACTGCTGGATTCAGCACTCTGGTTCCATCTTACTTAACTGAATTTTTGCTACAAAGGCTTGGTTTTCATATCCTCTTTGATGCCTACAAAGATAAGATATGAGTTTACTTCACATAGGATAAAACATCATTCTAATAACTTGCATTATAAAAGCATTTAAATGAAATCAAGAGATAGGGTGGCCTGTACAGGCTATGGGGCTTCAGAAGCAGTATTCTGGTCTGGTATAGTACCCTTCAGGCACGACTCCCCTCCTTCCACCACAGAGAAGAAACCAGTGCAGTACTGACACAAGCCTGCCTAGCTCCTCAGCCAAAGATGGCAGACAGGTTGTGCTGGGGGGGGGACACAGCATCCTGCCAGCAATGCCAGACAAATTCCTAGCCAGCTGGGGCTGGGGCAAGAAAGAAGGATTTTCTCTCCTACCGTCCATCTTTGACTTTCCTGCTGGCTCTCTGGGGCTTGCAGTGCAGCATCAGACTGGACAGGGGAACCATGGGGACAATTTCTTCTGAAGACATACACAGTCCAGAGCTGCGTTCAGAAACTAGATGGAGATACAGAGCAGAACTGCTAAAAGATAATTTCAACTACATTGTTAGGAATTTCTGCCCACACAGTTGCCCATATCAACTGCACAGCAAGACAAACCAAGGCAGAGCCTTGGTGAGGCAGTCTGCTGGGAGCCTCCATATCTGCACTTCCACACACTGTAACAATTAACAAGCATTCTCATTCCTGAGTAGAACCAGTGAACCTGTCTGCTCTTAAAAATCCCACAAATGTATACATGGATGTGGAGAGCATCAGGCTGAAACTGCACAGTAAAAGGTACACTAAAATAAAAGGGCTACTCCACAAGCAGTGGAAGGGCTGACACCAGACTTCCTACACAGGTTCCCCTCTCCTACTTCTCTTCCTTGTGCTACTGCCTCCCTATGAGCTGTGCACATGGATATGGTATAACATGGATCAAAAACTCTATATATAGATATAGGAATTTCTCAAAACTAAAGTTTCAACTGGAATTACATAAGGGACCACCTTTAAACAGCACATAGTTTTTTGGTTTAAAGCATGGTTAAGAAAGCTGTTGATTTAACTGAAGTTTTAGTGATAATCTCTCCCAGTCCTCATGAGCAACAACTTTTAATAGAACTGAAATAAGCTTAATATCTATTACCTTCAGCTGATGTTTTAAAAATAATGCTATATAAAATTAGCACCAAACAAATTAATACATTCATAATGAAGGTTACACAATGTTTGATAAATCTACTTCCCTTGATTCAATGGAAAGCAAGCCAAGTAAGTTGTTTGACAGCATATTTAACAGTCATAGATCTGACTGAAGAGTAAAATACAACAAAGACTCTTTAACGGTATTAAGTATCTTCTAACAAAGAAGAATTCTTCCTTTCTTTCTGGCATTCATACTTTAAATCAGAGTTCTGCTGGAGGGAACAAAGATTTCTGTATTTCTATAGCCAAATCTCAAATCTTCATATAGCTGTCCCAGCACCATCAATACAAGGTTACCACCACTCTACAATCTTTACTGCCTTATCAACAGTCTAAAGGTTTTAAAAATCTATATGCCTACAAAACCTCCGGGAGCTGTTACACATTGAGGATTTCACAGCATTATTGACCTGGGCAGTCTCTTTATCCTCAGTAAGTTATTTTAAGCAACTTTCTGCCAGCAAGCAAGTCTCTTTGTTAGGCTTTGTCTGTATGATTGCTAAAGCACTGCTTACAATACAGCACAAAAGAGGAAGCAACTAAGCAGAAACCAGAATGAGGTCTGTCAAATTCTCTTTTTATTTCTTTTCTTCCTCCACTTTTCCTGTTATGCTTCTAATGCCCTACAGATCACTGCCCTGCTGCCAGGAATTCCTCCATGCACCTGAGCCACCTCTTGGAAGGGGGAAATGTTTGTCTCACAGCCTGACAGAGCACGGCCCCCTCTGGAGACCGAAGCCCCACACAGACAAAACTGAATCCACGTGGTTTTGGAACCATGCACTATAACTTGCACACTTTCTTTTGCCTTGTTTGTATATATATACACAGCAGAGAAAAAGAACCTGCCAAGTGTATTTAGCTACTGAGAAAATACATCACCTGGCTTGGGAGGTGAGGAAGAGAACAATAAAGAGCGGTAAATTTCTCATACTTCAAACTTAAACCCTGAACACTCTGCTCTATTCTTAAATCCCTTATCAGATAAAGGTCTCCAGCCTGAGGATCAGATTTCTCTGGCATGGTAGGAAATGCACATCTCAACCTGATACATACCAGCATACATCAAAAAGTAATCTCATGGTCTTCAGCAGACTCGTGCCTGGAGGTATCAACAGAGAAGGCCAGTGCTAGCACAGCAGTCTTCCTTGGATGTAACTTATGAACAGCCACAGTAGAGCAGTCACATCCATGCTTCTTCTACTTTTCTACCTACAAAAATATTTACGAGGTGATCCTGTTTGAGGGAGCAGCTCTTGCTTGTACATTTACTCTGAAGCTTCGTATCTTGAAAGCTTGTGTGTCCAGTGACCCATCCTATCCCTTGTAGTCATCAGAACAACTAGGCCCTAACTAATCCAAGGGCACGTCATAAAATCTACTCAACTGACAGCCCACACAGGCACAGAGAAGCTTTAGATTTGATACCAACTTCTGTATCACACTTGATAACTAGACTCTCAGCTGAGGGCCAAGATACACAGTGGAAGCTGCCCAGGGAGAAGGGTAAAAGAAAGAGAATTTAAACTTTAATCCACAAAGTCTTTGCTAGTGGTATTTTATTTCTGGGTATTAGATCAACTTTCCTATTTCCTTGTTAAACCTGTACCCTGTGGAGAGAATGGAAAGAACGGATGTTTTTTAATTTATCAATTCTGTAATGCTTGCAAGTACCATAAAAACAGTTTTTAACCAATGTCCTATGGAAATAACTAATTCAGCACAGACATCTTTCCGCTGCTTAACATAGTTAAAGGTTGGCAAAAATAGCAGACACAATGAGTAAGTAACCTGTCAATCCTGTGTTATTCTAGATAAAGCGCAGATGTATTCCAATTATCTGCACCTTATTTCCAACAGTTCTGCTTCAAAAATACAGCACATAATCTGCTCCATATAGCTGTCAATCAAATGGACAAATTTCCTTCAGTTTTCATTGCAGATATGTCTAAAGCAATTGCACTTTGCAAGCGTATCCCAAGATTAATAACAACCCTTTAATTCAAATCGCACATTTTTCTCTGCAAGCAATAAAAAAGGTTGCTACACTGATGGCATTGGAAAGCTTCTTAGTTCGTGTTTCTGTTGGCTTCAGGAAAAGGGTCACTCAGCACTTAGAAATGAAACAAGCAAAAAGGGGTTTCATCAGCCTAAGTGTTATGGATGTCAACTGCTTAACAGACCTGACCTTGCACAGACCTGCTCACCTCCCTGGGTTCTACGAGCTTAAAAAAAAATCCAAGGATAAAGAGGGAAGGTGTAAAAACTCTGCTTAGGAAGACCATACAGCAAGACATTCAGACCACTCCAAGACAATGCCGAACAGTTTTGCAACATTACTAGCACAAACCTACATACATGAGCAAATTAGATCAAGAAGTTACTGATAAATCCAATTCTTCAAACACCACAAATGGAAGCAGCTTTTTATGGCAAGTTGAGGAAGAAGAACATAAGGAGGCAATTGCAACATGTTGCATCATGAAAGGCAGCATTTCATTATTTGCTTTGACAAGACATAAAAGATTAGAAAAACACTTTCCTATGCCTTTCCCAGGGACAACTGAAGAAGGGCAGATGATGACCAAGCAGCATTTGAGAACTGAGAAGGTGAAGATCATTTTTGCTGAAAATTAAAGTCATGTCACTTCATTCAACTTCATAATGACACGATAAACAAAAATCACTAGGCAGAGGAACAGAATAGCTACTGTCATTTGATAAAGGAAAGTCATCAACCCATTTAATTTAAGAAACATGAGTCTGTACTGGACACATCTCACCAAAACTAATTATACTTGTCCAGTGAAATACATAGCTACACTTGGCTTGCAGAAAAAAATGTCTTATCAAGATACGCTGACACCTCCTGAGTTTGCTGTGCTGAAATTGCTCACCTCACAGCCTGACAGAGCATGGCCCCCTCTGGAGACCGAAGCCCCAGCCCAGCTCCTGACAGGGACTGTCCTTCCTCTACTAATTACATGTGCACACACACAGGCCCACACAGTAATCCCCTGGGAAGCCTCTAATGGGCTGGGAGAGCCGATTACTACTAGCTTACAGCTCAGATGTGTGCAACTGAAAGGCTTAACAAGCCTTCATTTCATTCTTTGTAAGTTAGTTTGAAGGGGGAGAAATGAATGGTTATGAAGAACATCACCCAAAAAAGTGACATAAAACACAGAGCAAAGCAGTAGGATAATGCCTCAGGTCTCACTTTCTGAAATGAGGTCTGTGTCAGAAGCCTTGATACCTCTCAGGAAGGCAGAACTTGCTCTCTATTTTCTCCCCAGATACCATGTCTTTCATGAGGTGGTTTACAATTTTAAAAAGAAAGACCAAGCCATGTTCTGCAGGTCTAATATTATCAAAACCTGCTTTGGAGGTCACTCCCTTTTCTACGGCAGGCCATGGGGCAGAAAGGAGAGGAAAAGGTCAATCCCACCTGACCCCTGCCTACGGAACCCACCAGCTACTGGCCCTGGCAATGCTACTGCTCCTCACATGCACCATCTCAGCAGCCCTGGATTCAGGCAGGCAGCAAATGGCACTGTGAGCCAAAGGCATCCCTTCAGGCAAGCTGCAGCCTGCTTTTACAGAAAATTTCAGCAGCATTTTCTCCATTACTTTCCCAGCAGGGCCAGTTTGAAGAGACACAACATTTGCATTTAGAGAGAAAAAACCCCTCATTTTGTCATCAGAAAGCTGTGGAGAAATTTTCAGTGAGCTATCTCCGGGCACATGCCCATTGGACACTAACTTGTCCCCACTCCTTTGTGGCAGCTCCAATCCAAGCCCAACCAGGCACTGGCCAGCCATTGGGACTTGGTTTTTTGAAACCCCATATTGTGGGGATGGGAGAGGGCTGCATTGTTCCCCTCCCGGTGTTCATTACTGACAACTTTCAGAGATAACACAAAATGGAAACCACTTGGGTTGAACAGCCAAAAGCAGTCTTTCAGCACTTGCTGAAAAAAGGATAAAAGTGGCTCTTAAAGAACTGATCACAAAACCTCAGTACATACAGACCGCATATTGAGGGGTGGGTGCAATGGTACTGCTTTTTTTGTCTGTTCTCTTTTTAAATCAATACATGAGATTCAAATAAAGTGATAATTTAGGATACCTCACACCATTGCTCCATCTTGTATCATCTTAGGAAATTAACTTAACATTCACTACTGATGTATAAGCAAGATATACAGTATCCTGTATTTCTTGGGATATCCCATTATAAATTTTTAATCAGCCCTATTACTATAAATTAAAGCTCATGTCACTGAAAGATTTGCTAAAAGGAGCTTCTTCCTGACTTTCAACCCTCCTCCACTGAATCACACAGTTGAAGGTTTCCATTTTGTTGGAGAAGGCTGTCATTCATGACATTATGTAGCACTGAAGGAGCCAAACAGATTAAATGGACATCTGCATTTCCAATCTGCTATAAAAATAGTTTAATACCAAGCAACGTTTAAACAGTAAAACTGTCTGCAATTTCTGCTGTATAATCTGTGAGTAATCAGTCTCAATGCTGAGCTTCCATTACTGCTTCTCTGCAAGTAGATGGAAAAATTCCCAGGGCACATACTTCTTATTTATACCCCAGCATTAAAGAGGAATTAAACACAGATTCAGTCTGCATTCACAGTGATCCTGGCACACGTCAAGTCTCAGGCTTGTATTTTCAAAGCAAAGCACAGAAAGTACCGTGAAACATCCAGTTATGGCAGCTATTTGGCGTTTTACTTCCCCTCTGAATATCACTGCAATAAATACCCTGAGGACTTGCCAAAACAAAACAGAGTAACCCAATAGAGCCCTCATCCTCATACTCTTTAAAACCTCAGCACCACAGAAGTGAGATGCTCAGAGAAAGCACAGGCTGCAGCTGTGGTCCCATGCCACCAATGGAGTCTGGCTGCTGCGGCTGGAAGGCATCCCAAGCAACAGTACCAAAGTCTACATCTTTCTCAGACTTGTTGCTTGACATTGTAATGACTGTGGGATTAAGACTGTGGTTCTGGGGATTCAAAGGCTTACTTCTTTTAACAATGCAATCTGTGTTGACAAATGTTGCTTAACATGTAAGAGTCCCTTGCTCTAGGGAACTGCACAGACACTATGCAGAAAAACTATGCAGATCAGCAGCTGACCTCCCTGTTCAAGAAAACTGAAGGTGTTTCCATTTAAGCAGGGGAAGACCAAGAAGAAGACATGGGCGCTCTGACCCAGGTACAAGATTCAGGTTGGAATGAGGCCAGAGCTAAAGACAGGTAGCTCCTAGAGGCTCAGTGTGCCTTGTGACAGGGTCACACCTGGATTACACTGCTGCCTCAGCTTGACATAAGCAGGCCCAGGCCATCCCCTCTTATGCAAGAGATGGCTTCCAGAGTGGATTAATGCTCAGCCTTTCCACCTTCCTTAATTCCGTTGTGCACAGGTTGTTGCAGAGTTCTCTCTGACATGGTATATGAAGCATGACTAACATCCACCACCTGTTCACCCCTTTGATACCAAAAAGGTGACACCTTCACCCTGTCCCAATGCCAGGCTTCATGTGACAGAGACCCTTGCTTTCACTGAAGTGGTCATACAGGTTATCCCACAAACATACAAGGTCACATCATTCAATTCAGTGTGGCAGTTATGCCTAACAGAGAGAGGGGTATCAGTGGTTGAATTCACACATCTCAGCTGACAACTAGTTTAAAAGCACTGCCCACCCCATGTATTTATTCATCAATAAATTCTGGACACTGTCTAGCAAGTGTCCAGCATGGTGGGCTGGACCAGGAGCTCAGAAGATGGGCATTGCTCTTCACTGAGCTCTGCTATTGCCTGCAGTCACCAAACCTCAGTGGTGTCTCTGACATGGGATGGGGGTTTCAGCCAGCCTTATGTGAAGTTTCACAGCCTGAAACATAATATAAGCCTTGGATGAAACCTAATGTATTTTTCCAATGTTATCTGCATCTACTCCTACTCCCCGTGTCCCTCTGCTTGGCACAGGGAGACAAAGGATCAAAGCAAGTCCTGGAAGAGTCATATACACATGCCTTTCCCTATCAATACTTATGTACAATTAGGCTTAATCACTACAAATAGAGTTCACTTGGCCTAATGCTGGTTTATCCAATTCAGAGCTTTGGTACTCTAAGATGAAACTAAGGAGGTGGGGAGACAAAGTCACTGTATTTCAAGCACCTAATTTTACTTCTTTTCAGAGTAGCTAAATTTAGTACCAAAAGATCCTTCTTCGTATCAATGGAGAGGCATATTCCAGCAGGGTGCTCACAGTCCTGATTTTATGTTTGAATTCAGACTCAGTTAACGGTTGAACAGTCTTTCCAACACATGATAAGCAAGGGAGTCAAACTCTGACTGAAACAGCATGTATGACATCAGGTTCCAGTAGGTCTGAGTGAGTTTTGGAATAATGGTAGAGAGGCACATTACAAAACCAGCAGATTATCTGCATCTTTCAAGGGAACAATTACTGTGACAGCAGCACATTTACAAGACTCAGAAAAAACCTAAGGATCCCAGAGCTGCCATGAGACATGCTGAAGAAAAACCCAAACCCCCCATGACTTGGGGCTTCAGACACATACTTGTGCAACTGATGGTTTCAATAAGAGACCTCTGTTCATTTGCAATGACACAGTAAAACCCAACCAAGTAGGTGACTTGTCCCTAAGCTGGAACAGCAAGTACTCATTTCTCTGGACAGTTTATAAGGAAGGGGAAAAACAGCAAACACAGCATAATTCCTGACTGCAGAGCTCTTTCAGCAAGAAGCAGCTGTATTTCTTTGGCCCTGTACAACAGCAGCTATTCCAGCTATATAAAGCACCTGGATGTCACTGTCATGAAACTAAATGTGCAAACTTGCCTGTATAGAAAACCAATTCTGCTGGATAATTAGCACAGCATTACGTGCCAAAAAAAATTCTTCCAGGTAAACTTTTTTATCTTTTTCTCTGCTTCTTACAGTCACTTGTTGACTGCTATGAAAACTATACTGTTCCACACTTGGAGAACTGTAACTCTCCCCGAGTTCTTAATTTTACCCTGTACGGTCATGAAATCAATAGTAACATAGATCCATTCTAAATGCCATTCAGCATGTAGAGGAGAATGCATGCTGAACACAATAATGCTTTAGAAACAAGATTTTTCATGTGCCACTTTGAGGAAAGGAAACCAAAGGAGTAGCTGCATTGTGATACAGGCATTGAAATCCTCAAGACACACAACTATTCAAACTTGCTCTGTCCCAGAAGGATGTAATGGTTTGTAAAACCTCCAGACTGTGTATTTTACTGCATCTTCTCATGCACAATGAGAATGAAGTTTAATCAACTAAGGCTTAAAATTAAACATCCTGTATCTATCATGCCATGGGACAGAAACCAGTCAAACCAGTTCAAAATTAACAGTTCTCTGCTATGTAAAAGAACCTTGTATACCTATCAGTTACAGAATAGCAGAAAAATTGACCTAAGGCCAACCACTAAAAGGGAGTTAAAAAGTGCTTATGTTAAAAAGTGCTTGAAGTTTCTTGTAATTATACACACCTATTCTACCTGCAGACAATAAGAACTTACTTCCTCAGTATAAGACAGCACTCCAGTTGTTATTCTTGTGCCAGCTTCTTCACTTTAGACCCAGGCTATTGATAAATGCCCACACGGTACAAAAATCCCCTAAGGATACCTACATATAATGCACTTATAAACAATGGCGTCCTGGTCAGCACAGATGAAATTACCTTACAGTGGCTTAGAAAACCTTCCAGAGGGGACAAACTGTCCTAATGTAATAGGAGGCTGTGGGAACAAACAAGGTGAGAACAAAACAAGACAATTATACAAAAGCAACTTCCCAACAAATGCCTGTTACAGGATACTGGCGTGCTTCCTGGCCCCAAGCTGAAGTACCATCGCTGTTCATCAGCAACAGGGAAAAAGGAAAAGAGAAAAAGCACAAACAAGCAGGGAGAATGGGAGAAAACCCATTCCTGGCGAGCCCAAACTGCCCACAGGGCCAGGCTTAAAGTGGGGCATTCAACTTCAGAGAGACACCTACTTTTAGGCAGGTATTTGTATTGAGCTCCGTGCCCAAAATCCTATTTTAATCACTGGAAATCTTGTAGCTGTGGCCAGGGGAATCCTGTTGAGCTTCCTAAACACAGGCACCTAGCACTGCTTGAGATGCCTCAGACACATTGCTTTGTTCCCAGCTCCTGCTCCAGATAGGCATGTGCCTCCCGCAGATCCCATCACACCTTCCAGGATGAGACTGTGCAAACCTCCCCATGCCAGAAGGTATCTCAAATGTCACAAAAAAGTTAAGATTATTTGTCTTGTGTCCCGTGCTGGGAGAGCTGGATTAGCAGGCAGAAGGAGGAGGCTGTCTCTGAATTGGGGATTGGTCTGTAGCATACAAGACAAAAGACCCTGAATGAAGTTGTGAAGATGTCTGAAACACTTCTGGAATGCTCAGCTTTGCAACATTAACAAAGTTTGACTTATCACCCTTCAGTGACAGGACCCCTACACTGTAAGGCAAGCTTTGGAGAGCCAAACCCCCACTTGCTCCTCACAGCAGCAGACATCAACCTGAACTTCTGCATCCCACGTGTGTAAAATGATTACACAGGATACAAGACCTATACTCAGAAATTTTTTTGCCCATCATGGTGGTTTTTTTAACTAAAAATGTCAGGCACAGAAAGTTTTCAAACCTTCAAAGCAAATTTAAGTAACCTGTTGCTTCAAGAAGTGAAAAGAACACTGATGTCTTTGTAACACAAATCTATTAGACAATTTGTTTAACAGCTAGAAAACTGAGGACCCAAATTCTCGCCCTCCTCCCCACAACTTCAGTTTGCTTTAACTGGTTATCCTTGCTTCTGTGAGAATCTGCAAGAGAACCCTGAGAATCTGCAATAGCTCCTGCATCAGTGAAGGGACATGTCTGAGCTCTCCCAGTGGAGCTTTTCTATAGATCACTAAGTTACCCTCATCCCCTGCTGCCTCCAACACATCCATGTCAGAGGCTGTGGGAATGCAAGCTGCTGCATCAGCCACAGCTTCTTGCAGAAGGAACAATCCTTCTCCCCTTTGCCACAGTGAAAAATATGTTAGGAAGGACTTGAAGGCTGTAATCCCAAACTGGATCTTATATAAAATGAGCAGCTGAAAACAACAAAATGAAGCATTACCAGCTGCCTGTATTAAAACACACATAGATCTTCTTCTTCCAGAGTTTTCCATTGTACAGATCATCAGCCATACTTACACAGCCATCAGCAAAAAATCTTGGTGAACATCTGTCTTTCTTCAAGGCCAGAAAGACAGGTCCAGGCAAAATTTGCCCAGACTGATGTCTTATTACTGATGTTTCTGTCTTGGCTGGATTAAGCCAGAAACTGGCCAGACAGGGGAGTCGATAGTAGCTCTCCCTTCCTCATCAAGGTGGTGATGAAAGCTCCAAATAAGGCTTCCAAAATAAATCCTACTACAACATTTTTAGGGCATAGGCACACCCCAAAACCGCACAAACCAACAAGAGGTCTTTTGTTCTCTTGACTGAAGTCCAAGCATTTCAGAGCACTCCTCTAAAGACCAACTAGAAAGGCTACCTATTTCCCTCCTTCCCAGGCTCTCAAAAAAAATTACTGTGTACCATATCTCATTCACTTCTATTAAAAACAGGCATTTTGCTTTATTACAATTCCAAAGAGGATAAACAGACAATTTTAGATTAAAAAAAAAAAAACAAAACCAAAACAAAACAACCCCCCAACCCCCCCAAAAACCTGTATACACATATACACATTAAAAAAACACCATTCACAAAATCCAGTCATCACCAGAAAAGGACAAGTCCCCGCTTTTAATTCCTTTATAGGCTTGAATACTGTGATTACATTAAACATACGAGCAATTAGCTTTTGTGAAAGTATCATATAAACTTTACTGCATATACAATGCGGAAGCCTGGACAGCGTCTTACAGAACAGCCATTCCCACAGGGGCTTTTAATTTCTTTTCAATACAAGTACCTCTTGTGATGAACAGAAAACAATAGACAAACTCCTCACAACAGCCTGAGGATCACAACACAGGTTGGGACATGGGGGAAGGATCAGAGGATTTTTTTTAAATCTTTTTTTTTTAGAAATTTAGGAATTTTATTAACCTTTATTTAGAAATTTAGGAAACTTGCTATACTTCTAAATTTCTTTGATTTTCCCATGAAGCATGGTGTCTGCAATAACAGTCCCAGGTATCTAAGAGTCATTAGCAAACTACTTACTCTATGTTCTGTCCTTTTAAGGAAGAAAACACATTTCAAGTTTAAACTTGCTCAATGAACTCTATTAGCTGGGCCTAAAATTTTTCCTGTGTAAAGCAAGACATTATCTAAATGTTTCTACTTTTTTCAAATACACAGGCAAGGTTTGTTTGTTTGTGTCTTCCTGATATCGCCTTGAACCAGCAGCATTAAATCAAATGTCTCTTACTTAAGGAAGGAATGAGCATTATTTTCAAAATTGATCCAGCATAAGTACTACACATAAATTTAGACTTAGTTATTTGGGGTAACTTTCTTAAACAGCAAAATCTTAAGGCTGCTTCTGGCAACAGGAAAAAAAATCTTCATTTTGCTGGAACTACTGACTGAGAGATGTCCCCTGTTCAGCACCTACATGTAATGAAACTCACTGTGTTGGTTTTGGCTGGGATAGAAATTGTTTTCTTCACAGTGGTTAGTATGGGACTGTGTTTTGAGTTTGTGCTGAACACAGGCTACACAATATAGTCTCATAGTTTTAACAACATAGTTTCTGTTATTCCTGAGCGGGGCTTAAACACTGTCTTTCATACTGCCACAGTGGCACGGGCTGGGGTTGTATGGGAGGCTGGAAGGAGGCACAGTCAGGACAGGTGACTCAAACTGACCAAAGAGATATTCTGTAGCATGACATCAGGCTCAGTAAATTAAGTGGGGAGAAGGAGGAAAAGGGAAATGTTTGGAATGATTGGCGTCTTTCTTCCTAAGTCACCATTTCACTTGATGCGGCCCTGCTCTCCTGGGGATGGCTGCACATGGGAAGTAGTGAATTAATCCCTTGTTTAACTTTGCTTGTGTGCACGCCTTTTGCTTTCCCTTTTAAACTGCCTTCATTCCAAGCTACGAGTTTTCCAGCTTTTACCCTTCAGCTTCTCTCTCTGATCTCACTTGGTGGTTGGTTGCTGGATGGGGTTAAACCATGACACCCCACCTTGTGTGTGCTGAATCCAAAGCACAGGTAATATTACTGCCCTTGGAGAGGTCGCCTTAAATTATGGGAACTTGTTCCTGACAACCACTGACAGGAGGAAAAAAAAAAAAGAAAAGTTCAAGCTTTAGCAAATTCCTCTAAGGCTATAGGTTGTTGAAACACAGAAGCCAGACCTGAGGGATTTTATTTTTCCCTCAGAAATAATTAAATCACATTAGGAAAAAAATAATAGAACAGAGGTAGCATACAAACCTATCTTTTATATCGGACGCTAATGGAAAAGGATGCAAAACTAAATAAGTTTAGGAAAACATTAACCTTAATTATACTGTGAAAATCCATAGCTGGTAAAACAATCATCCACATCTAATACCTACTTATTATGTGCCTTAAGTAAAACTGAGCACCTAGCTCAAGAGAACCCCTGCTTAAAAATGAAACATAAATAAACGGAAGCACAATAAGCCTCCACAATTTAAAGGCAATGCTTTTAAGTAGTCATGAAACAACAGTTGTACTACAGCATCTCATCTGAGATTGTGTTTAGAAAGAGATGCCATTAGAGGAACAAATTTATTAGAAGAGAATGCAGCAATTCCTGCCAGGCTGTTTGACAGAAACCAGGCACCTATATAACCTAATCAGAACAACTTCCCATTACCAATACCACTTCCTAAAAGGAAGGCATTAAGGTTGAAGGGCTCTCACAGCAGCTACCACAATTCACTACAGAGAGCAAAGCAATCTAGCAGAATTTCTTTTCTAAAAAGTAAAATGGTCATCCTGAGATGTCTTTCCAAATCAGAATTATTTAATGCTTCTTAATAGAGAAGGAGTTGTAGCATACTATAGAATTTGCAAGTAATTTAGTTGTTTACTTTTTACAGGCACTCAAATGGGACTTGTTATCCAGCCCCCCTCCTTCAACGTTAGCTCTTGGCCATGCTGAAGGCAAGAGTGCTGTCACTTACAGTTTAGATAAAGAGACCTCAGTGCTCACTCAGTGCTGTGGCAAGAAATACTCTGACACAGCATGGATCTGTATTTTTATCTCTTTGCAATCTCATTGAAGACTACAGCTTTCTTTTACACAGTTGAAGTATCAAGTTCTAGCAAGCAGGCTGTAACACTGAACGCTCAGTACTCACTCTCTTGAAACTCAGATTACCAGGAAAAAAAATGCTCCCCTCTTATTAGCTTTTTATTATGAAATACCTATTCATAGATTCCTGAAATACCTGCAATTCTTTTCATTCACTAGGAAGAAACTCATATAAAGCTTACTGAATTGCAGAAACATTATACACTAGCAAAGGCAAGATGCTTTGAGAAACAGGAGGAATGCTCATTCAGCACTGAACAACAATGAAAAAATTATAGAAAGTAAAAATGTTAAAAAAGGTATATTTTATAAAAAGTTCCCACAAAATATATGTAAGGGATATAGAAACAGAAAACTGATTTATAATGCATACCCTTTCTAAAGTTGAGTAGTTTGAATGATGGTAAAATACTGTTGCTTCCATATAAACTCGTCATAAAGTATAAATTATACTTTCCTTGTCAATTTCTTCAAAAGGCCAGTGAAGCAGAGTGAGGTGACATGCTAAAAGAAATCCCACAATACAGAATTACACTGTGCTCTCAAAACTCACACAACACCTTTTTTGAGGTGTATTCCCATGGCGTAATTGAGAGGAGAGAGGTCCAAACCTAAAGCTTCACTTGGAAAAGGCGAGGTGGAAAAACTTCCTCTGCCTACTTTGCTTTTCTCAGTATTAGTCTAGCAGGTGTCACATACTCTGAAGGACAAACAGAGGTCATATCAACAGCTGGCACTAGCTAAGTCACCATACCAATACCATTTGAAAACCTGCTTCCCTAAGAGTCACACCAGAAGCATGGCTGCAGGAATTTGTCAAATAAAGTAAATCTGCAAAAAGAAAAATACATTTTGCCATGTAGCCTACACCAGTTACTTCTACTTCCAAGACACCACCCTCCCTATGCTGCTGGTGAGCAGCCTCAGGAGCAGACCAGCCCTCCATTGCCAAGAACAGACCCACCCATGGGAGCAGTGGACATGGCAGTGAGAAAAATGGCAAGACAAGGAAGGAAGGAAATTATATACTCAGGCAGGTGAAATTAAGGGATAATTTCCCAGTATAGCTTCTCTTCAATAGAGTACCTCTAATTTTACAGTAGCAAAAGCAACCTAGTAGCAAAGATGAATGATAAAAAGGTTGAGCAACTGCAAAAACAAAATATGATTAATCAAACAGTGACTGCAGAAAGGCAGCTTTTCATTGCTAATATACCCCAAGAGGATAAATCATGGTGAAAGTCCTATTACATGAAAATTCAGCCACCTGGGAATTCAAACAGTTAGCAGCCAGATCTTTTTTTAATCACATTCATCTGTCAGGCCTAACAGCAGAGGGAAGGATTTGACAAAGCCAAATCCTCTGAAACAGTGTAGAACTGACTACAGGCTTCAGAGGTACGACCTTACTGCAATCACTGAACAGTATGTACCTACAAATCCTGCCAGCGCCACGGGCAAAACAACCAGCTTCAGAGGAACACACAAGTGAGCACAGCTTCAAGCAAACCCTTGACTTCAATAAGCTAGAACTCATCTGTGCCTGATCTACATGGGATAAGGCACCAAAGCTTCTCTGGTAGGAAACAGCAGAACAAGAAATATAAACAACTTCCAGGGACAGTGAGTATGTAAGTGCAGAATTAGGGTCTCAGTCCCTGTGTAACATGTGACATAGATTTGGAGGACCCACTGCAACGTTGCTGAGGTCCATGTGCACCAGTACCTACACCTGGTGTGAGTTGGCCAACTCAACACACTAGACCAAAGCCTACAGCTGCAGATTCACAGATGCCACAGTGAGACTCCAGACCTTGCAAACATACACTGATCTTGCCCTGAAGAGTATCCTTAAGCAAGAGCAAGGCAGTGGCCATCCAAAAGCCTGGGCTTCAGCCAGACCTGTGCAGCAGTACTGGAAATGCCGTAGGTTTACCCCTAGATTGCTTAGTAATTTGATTTTAGGGCAGGGGTGAGGATCTGCAAAGAGAGGAGAGCAGAAAATTGCCAGTTATCAAGTAAGAAAAGCAAAACTGCTTCACAAATACTTAGCAAGGCGAGCTTTAAGGAATGGAAAGTATTACTTAACTGAAATGGGAATATGACAGACATTTTAATTCAGTCACACATAGGAATGGTGAGTTAAAAGAGTTACACAGGCAATGACAACCACTGGTTTCCTTCATGTGAAACACAGAAGAAACATCCTTTCTTCCAATGAAGATTTGTTAAGACTCACGAACTTCTGTCATTTTGATTTCCCCTCTCAAGGGCTGACCAAAGTAATTGAGCCATTTGTACAGCACTTTCTTCTGGAGTTACACATCTTTCCCACTGAGATGATTCCATGTTTGTCTGCAGTGATCTGCATCCCCCCTCTCAGCTGCATTCCTAACTTTTATTGCCAAACGCAGCACATAAACTGCCTTCAGTATATAAAATTTACTTTTTATAGGAAGCAACAGTTCCTAGGTCAAATTTGCGAGCAGCCAGCTGTCTGTTGTCTGCATTTGTCAGCTCCTCCTGCTCAGCCTGCTCCTCTCAACACAACACTTTGTGACTTCGCCTTACTTCCATCTTTTCACTGACACAACACTGAATAAAGCAACCAGTGCAGCGTTAGTCTAAATGTTCATACCATGCTTACACTGAATTTTGTACCATTCTCTCTCCCTCCAGAGCACTAAAATTGCTTCTGTTATTTTATAAATTCATAAATAAACTAAGCAGCAGACAACAGCATGCTCTGGCCTGTCTTGGATCAATCCAAAACTGAAAACACTTCATGGAGCAATTTAATAAAGCAAACAAACCCTCAAAGGAACATATTTGGTCAGTTTTGGCCCTGTACCCTGATACCACTTTTGGATTTTGCACCTGTGACTATGAACTTGGACCTTTATCAGATGCCTGCACTCATGTCTCACTTTATGCACAAGGAGTTCCACCCCATATGGGCTTGCTCGGTGTGCTTAACTTAGAGAATGCACTTAAGTCATGGATTGCATCCGATTTGCTTTTTTTATATATTTTTAATGCATGCCGAGAAGAACTGCTCTGAAAATACATGTTCTCTTTATTTTTTCTTTTATTTACTTATTTATGACTCCAAAATACTTTTAGGACACCATACAAGTAAGTGCTTGCACTTTAAACCACTAAGATCTTTTTATTTAGCATCATCAACAATTGAGTGGTCCTAAAAATGAAATACGTGCAAGAGAAACAAAAGAATAACATCTGGGATCCATCTAACCTGAACATCACCACCAACCTCTCTAGACGGTACCTACTGCACACATCCAACATGAAGCCCAGCAGGAGTCCACCTGTCACAACACAAACGCTATCACAGTTACACAAAGTTTTATTTAAAGGTCAACAATCATCAAAAGCTAAAGAGATACAAGTGAGGTGATGGATTAACCAGTATTTAGTGTTATGCAACCAAAAGACATTTTTTCAGCATTATCTAGTCATAAGTAGAGACTGGGATTTTCCTAAATACCAGCAAAATAAAGACCATCATCCAGCAGAGCAAAGCTATTATGCATTCATAGATGTGGACTCCTGCACAAGGAATCACTGCCATTTCAACCTCTCTCCCTTGATGACTGAAATCCTCAAGCATCCTAATTTATGCTGGCTTCAGTTGCTGATGCCACATGGCCAAGCCATGGCCCTTGGCCCAAAGGCAACACTTATCCCACATGGCCATCACATGCCAAAGGCAGGGCCACCCAGAACCCCTGGCATGGGAAGAGGAAATGCTCAGGGATCATGGGGCAGTGTGGGGCTCCCAGCCACACGCGCAGCTCACCTGCTCCCCTGGCAGCAGAACCATGAGCCTCCAAGCCAGCCCAGCCCTCCTCCACCTCTGCAGAGGTGACAAGGGAATTTGGGGAATGAGCCCCAGGGGAAGCTGGTGGCAGGTCTCAAGGCAAGAAGACTGTCCACCCCACTGTGGGCACTAGGGATGTACTTGGGGAATTAGGATGGTCACAATTCTCTCAGTGCCCTTTTGCCAGTTGAAGCATCCACTTAGTTTGGGGGTTAATTTCATTAAGCCATAACCATGAAACAGTCTTCTTTGCATCTATCAAATTTATTGATGGATACCGAGCATGACCAAAGCAACTTCCTTTCCCATACAAATGAAGTTCTGCGAAATCTATATCCCGTGTGCACACAGAGATATAGCTAAAGAAAATGCCTTGGCTTGGAACAAAAGTGAAGAGAGCTGTAAGCATGTAAGGAACTTTTTTTTTTTAAGAATCACTTTGGTGAAGTCTATTTAAAATAAATCTCTTTTGAAAGGCATTGTAATGAAGTTCTGTGTGCTTGTCACCATGCACTTTTACAGAACATACTTCAAAGCATTTCCTTTCTTTGCTGAGATGTCACCTAAACTTCTAACTTTTTCTGTCACACCATATTTATTTTTGTTGCTCAATGTTTATTCCTCTATAAATCAAAGTAGTAGAGAAATAGATGTGTATTTATTATCAAAACAAGTAACAGGTCAGCTGTCTTTGTCACACTTTCACTCTAAGAATAACAACATCATCTTTCCATACGTGCCTTCCTGCCTGAGGTGATTCCATCCTTCAGTGTCTCCCAAGCTCTAGCTTTTCTTTTTTTTTTCTTTTTCCCCTCTGGAATAAGATCTCCAATTCCTACAACACAAACTTAATGAAGTCAACGGCATTTGCTCAGGTACAACCAATAGTAAAAGCAATACTAAGCATCCCAATGGAAATTAGTAAATGCTCTAGTAAATTTTGCTCAGAAGCAGACAAGGTAAAAGATGCTACTAACATGAGCTACTTTATGCTGCACTGCTCTGATGTTCAACACTGAGCACCATCTTGTTCCCGATTCGCTGGTTTTGGCAGCAGTTACTAGACCAACACTGATGTGATGGGGGGGGAGAAACAAATACTGGTTTGTGGGAAAGAGGGAAGGAAGAAAAAAAGACATCATATAGCAGTATATAGCTTACAAAACTGCTTTTTCCTATAGAGATTCAGAACATAATCATGTTTTACAAAGCCCAAATCAATATATTTTCATCCAGAGGATACTAGAAAGTTAAGGTGTATTTATTTCTACAACTTTTCTCTTAGCAATCAACCAAGACAACATCAGGTTAGGTTTCCCCATAACTTAAGTGGCTGCAAGGTCAGCCTATACTTCCCCTAAAGCAGAGGAGTTCCTGAATGCCCTGGTGAGGCTGCCAGGCTGCCGATATCATCCCTAGGGCACCTTTCTCACCACGCACAAGACAGAAGAGTCTGGGAACAGGCACACAGCTGCAGGCATCAAGGCCCCAGTGCTGCTGTTCACCCACAGCATGCTCAAGAAGGAGCCACTGCTGTTTGCTGCATTGCATGAATGCCTGCAAGGTACCAGATGAATTATGCATTTGGGATAGCACCAGTTTCTATTTTCATGGTGCTGAGATGGCCATGTGCAGCTGGAGGACTGGACTCTATTTTTTTCCAAGCAGAAGACTTAAAATACTTCGTTTGCTGCCTGAGGGTGGGAAAGCAGCTTATGCTATTAAACAAGAACCTTCTCATATTGTTATGAGAGGTTCTAATTTAACGTAACTGGGGTAATGGGTAGCCAATTTTAAGCGGGTGGTTTGGTTTAAATATTAACTCTGGTGGTACATAAGGCTTTATTCAAAGGCTAAGTTCAGCTGCATAGTGACAGTCACAGTTTACAAACCAAGTGTGATGCAGCAGAAAACTGCCTTGTAATTAGGCCCTTGAAAGTTACTTTTAATCCTCAAAGTTTCATATGCTGCAGGTTTTTTAAAAAAAAAGAAATAAAACCTCACACAGAACACATTGACTGAAAAGGAAATTAATAAAATAAGAAGCATTAACTTTTTTATATGGTCAAAGTATATAACTAAATCCATCTCCATAATCCAGACAGATCATGCTGATGCGTGGAAATCGCTGAACTGCTGGGCAACTGAAACTGTACATTTGAAAAAGTAATGTCCCTAACTTGTTTTGATTCTTCAAGGCAAGTCTGCAGCAAAATGCCACTTAATGCATGAGCAAAATACCACTTACCAATCATTTCTTTTCAAAAGACCCAGCAACACATCCCAAGCTATTGTTTGAGGCTAGATTGCTATGCCTTTGCTGATCATGGTAAAATCAGTTCAAATTTTGGGGCTGATCTTTTCTTTTGCTTTGTTTGCACCTTGTCTGCTGTTTTTTAAGAAACAAACCAATACAATTCTGAGCAATTCCTCTTGGTTCCCCTTTGTTCTGCCTTATAAATGGAGTTTTGCCTTTGCCATCAAACAGCCATAATGCATACATATGAATTATTGTTTTCCTGTCCTGTAGAAAATCCTGCCTGCTCCAACCTGAACTCTATATGCATTCACATGTTCTGGATGTTCTGGAAAATGGTAGTATTACTACTGTCTGTAGTACTACCAGACATTCTCTGACACTAAACCCGAACAGCAATCCCAAATAGACTGATGCTTCACTTCAGTACCGCCTTCCTACTTCCCCCTCCACAAAGACTCTCTGGTCCTAAAAAGACACCTATCAATTCTGGATGCTTAAGTTTCAGAGTTGTATCTACTGACACTTAAAAACAGATTTTAAAAAGAAAAATGTGTTCAGAAACTCAGCTGTGTGACATGCATAATATTCACCTAAGGTCATCAGGAAAAACCTTGAGTAGATGATCCATTTCAATCCTCCCTGAGAAACAAACAAATTCATATCTCTAAAAGGATTTGTCTTGGAGAACTAGCCCCGTTCTGAAGGCTGGGAAGTGCCAGATACCCACATCTCCATCCAGACCCACTGACAAACACTGAAAAGGGACATTCCAACAGCAAGCAAAAAGCAGCAGGTGGGAAAGACATTGCCTCATGCAGATCCAGGCAAGGAGAGCAAGAAGAGAGATGCCTTCCCAGCTGAAGCTGCCTCCTAGAGAACCTCATTCACCAGGCATGAATAACTAATATTTAGCAGCTAATAAATATTTATTAGGTAAGAGCTAAGAATGTTTTAATAGTTCATTTAAAATATTAGCTAATTTTCACCATGTAAGTAAGAATTTATAACCATATGCACTGTAATACATAGACTTCAGCTTGGTTAATTCATACATTGAAAGCCCTGAGTAGCATAGATTTTCAAAGATAAAACTGGTAAGATACAGGTACTGTACTTCTTACATGAGCATAACAATGTAATCACTGATTTGCTGAGCTAGAAGTTCCTTAGATTAGTTTAAGTATTGCCATGACAGCTGTATCAGTTCATATGCATTTTCATATCAGTTCAGATGTTAAATACCATAATGGGTATTTGTGGTTTTTACACCCAAGCTCCAACTTGCCAGTCTGTCCCATTTCTTCCCCTAGTGAAGGTGGTCCTCTGTTTTCACAAGAGCTACACAAGAACATGCCCACTTCCCTGGGTCATCTTTCTGAATTCCCACAAACAAACACACCATTACCTTCGCCCTCATCTCTCACATTACTTGCAACACTATCATGCTTCCCTGATGAGGGAAGGGTTTGAAGGTGAGCCGCTCAGGGACTGGCGATAAGTCAGCTCTTTTTCACCCTCTGGCACATGTGCTGGGAATGACAATGCCATGTACCCATTCACTTTCCATCAGTGCTTCACTTGGCTCTTGGACAGTGTAGAGTGAGGAAATGACTACAGTCACAACCTCCATGCAACAAAAACAAACACAAACAAACAAACAACCCCAACAAAAACAAAATTAGAAGGAATCAAAAGTTACAGCAAATGGATTTTCTTCAAGGTTTTCCCTCCTTTTCAGGGAAAGTTGCCTCTCTCCTATCTACTGTTGCAGCCATTTCCAAAACATGCACAATCTTCTGGAATGGCATTAACTAACAGTTGTGAGCAGTCACGGAATGATTTTCAGCATGTAAAGTCACACCATGGCTCTTATCTTTCCTTCTGTCTCTCCATTTGACCTTCTCAGTGTCCTCTGTACATACGAGATCAGCAGCAGTAACACAGCATCACACCATCTCCTCTACAAAATTTTCAACAGAGTTTGACACTTCTTATTAGTTGAGGGAAGATCTCTCCACATTGGAAATACAAACACCCAAACCAGCTCTGCTAGGAGGAGTCAGCTGAGAGGTAAATTGAACAGAAGTTGATACCTTTTTCTCACAGAAAGTGCTGAGACAGCATCACCGCAGTTCCAGGCTACTTCACCCCTAACTTATGCTGATTTTACAAGAAATCCAATGTATTTATTTACTATGCATCAATCCAGCCATTATCATAGAATTAAAAAGTAATTTTAAATTAATGAAATATGGAGGAAAAATACTTGGATTTGATATCTGTGGTATTTCCAAGACTGCCTGGAAATGCAATGACAGTGAGGAGGTTATGACAAGGCAGATCCATAGATACTCTGAAAATTAGGCTCCTTACCAAAATACATATTTACTTGTTTGACCATGATGCTGCCAAGAGACACACTGTCCTTTTGGAAAATGTCATCCATTTCACAATTTTCCCAAAAACACACTTTCTTATGCTTTTGTGAACACCCTAGCATCCAAACACAAGCATCAAAAATACAAGAAAACCAAGAGTCACAGACTGCCAAGTTTCTTAATCACAGGCTTCTTCTCCCAGCATTAGAAAAAAATAAATCCCGGTCAGCTTGGCATGCCAGTATATTATTTTAAATAAGTAGAAGGGCTGAAAGAAAGTCTCCTTTCAATTCTCAAACCCCAAGAGAAAATGGAGGAGTTATTTCCAGAGCATGTACTCAATGACCATCCAGTGAAGCCTATTCCTTTTGGTCAGTCATCATAAGTCCTTCACCACACCTAATGAACACACTGCCTTCTTCTGATGCATCTTACATGGCCAGCAGGAGAAGATTAAAAATAATTATGGAAAAAGAAAACAAAACAGCCCTAAAAATCTTATTAAAACAACTCTCTAATTTCCTTGGTTTGTTCCTCCTCCATTGGAAGATGTCACCTCATGCAAGAAGTCAGCCTTACAATTTCAGATTCTGCTCATATTTTAAAGCAAAAAAAACCTGAAGAATTTGGACAACAGGGACATGTGAGATCTCTGCTGCACAAGCAGGGAATTGGAACACTCCAGCCATCCTCCTGCAAAGTTTAAATAGTTCCCCAGGAAAGCCTGGATGTGCCACCCAGTCTTCCTCTGATGGGGAATTTGTTATTGAGGCACCTTGTGTTTGAGGTCTTCTATGAGCAAAAATTATGAGGTACCAAACTTGTTTGTCAGATCTCCATGCTTTCTCACTACTGAGCAGTTTCTCCACTTTGAAATGAATGTCTTCCAAGACTCTGCAAAGCATAGGCTTCATTCAAGTTAGGTATTAGGTTAGAAAAGATAAAAGGATAAACTGGGTGCTTCTAAACAGCTGAGCAGCTGCAACCCAGAAAACATGAAGTTCACGATCTACCAATAACTTAACTCTCATCCTGTTTCTTTGCCCTGACTGGATTATGAGCACTGCTCAGAGCATACTCTAAACTCTGGAAACATTTAATGTAATTGACCACAAATGAAGTATCACAGATGTGCTCTTCCGTAAGCTGGAGAGGCTCTTTGGTCAGAGAAAGGTGAGTTTTCAGTCACACTGGCAGTGCACAGGGAGGGAGGGAGCAAGGAACGGGTCTCCTGCAAACTCCACAGCTGGGGCTGCCCAGCTTCCCTCCTGTTACAGCCAGCTATTAAAATATACTCAGTGAAACTCCTAGTACACTTTTTCAGACCTGTGTGAGTCAAGTTTGACTCAGATGATTTTCTCAGAGTCCTTTACTCCTTCTTCTTGCCTTTCCTAACCAGAAAGGGGAGTTAGATTTAACAGCTAAAGCTATGCTTTCTGTACAGTGCAGCTCAACAATTAGAAGATTATTCTTGGCTTTACCCCCTGCAATTTTTAAGTCTCTTATTCCTGCTGTCTCTACAGATTCAGGCTTCCCAGTTCAACCTCCCTTCTTCTCATACCGTCTGTTGCAACAGCCCTTCCTCAGATGCTAGAGAGTCTCTCTGCCTCAAAGGAAATCACAGCTTACAGCCCTCTGACTGCTCTCCGAGTAAGCCTCTGACAGGCCAGACACTAATTCTGAAGGGGTGAATATTAAGAAAAGGCTTTGTTCCAGATGATTATTCCCAAAACTTTACTCCAAGTCCCACAAAATAAAGCCCAGGACCGACATATTCTAATAGTCTTACTTATCCCATTCTTTCACATAAACTTCTCCCCAACACAGGCTTGCCCTTCATTACTGGAAATAAACTGCAACCAAACCTCAGCAAGGTATTTTTGCGCATTTTTTTCTGTGGCTGAGTCACCCACATGAGTTTTTGTTTAAAATAAAATAAACTGGTATTATTCAAAGGGAGGTAAAAATAGAGCTCAGAGAGGACTCTCATAGCCTGTTCCTCAAACAAGGCTTCTCCTGTGCAGAACATCAAGGCTATTTGAAGAAGCACCTCCCATTTTTCACCCCTGAGTATGTCAAAGTGTGTCAGCTTAAGAAGCCAAAGAAAGAAATAGTTACTTAAGGGCAAGTGCAAATACCTTGAAGGGCTGGGAGGGAGACAGGGTTGGGTTAAACAGGTTGCTCAGCACACAGGTTATGGAGAGGCATGCATCCACACAGCAGTTTCTGAGCCACAGATAATCGCACCCCTCCCTGTGCGAGGCTCTGCATCTCCAGTGGGAGCACAAGCACCTGGGGAGAAACTGCTTCCTTCCCTGCACTGCAGGCCTTGAGCATGGTCATTAGCTCATGCACACGTTCACACTCTTGGGGTAGCAACACTCAACATTTTCCCCTTTGGTATCCAGAGAGATTAGCACTCCTGTATTTCATCAGCCAAGAATGCTAAGTAATCCACCAACCTGTGGAAAGAGTAAAAGCACCAAGGTTAATGTATTTGGTGAGGCTCCGTTGAATGGTTTGGGGTATTTTGTTTCAGTACAGCATAAGGAAAGCAGCTGTCACCTTGATTATAGTGCCCTCGGTTATCTGACACTTCAACTAGTCCCAACTTCAGAAGGCTCCCCCTCCATTTGAGCGAATGCAGTTACTGATCACTTAAACAGACAAACGGTGATTTGCACAAAATAAGTTTTGAAGTAGGGCTGTAGATCAAAGGAGGAGCAATTTGCACCCATCATTCCCATCCTTCCGCAGTCAGAAGGGAGAACACAGAAGTCTTCCAAGAAAATCCAAAGAACAGAGAGAAATGCCAAGCTGCAACATTTGGCTCCACACACTCACTTCCCAAAAAGCAAAGGGGATGAGGGAGGCAGAGCTCAAATCATCCTTAAACGCTTGGTTTGCGTGCTCCAGTGCTGTCAAACAGACACAACTGATGAGTGAAAGATGGAATTAGCATCCCTGATACAGCAACTCTTTTCCAGTCCAAACCAGTCACCTCCAGGCTTCTCCTTTAATTAAGGTCTGGCCAAGACATGTCAGCAGTCCAGCACCCCCTTCCTGCCAACAGCTCTGCCAATACTTCGGTCACTCACAACCAACTCCTCCCCACTCCCTCTTTTTCATAGCTGTGAGCTGAGTGAGCAGAAGGATTCCTGAAAGTGGGCAAAGGCCCAGAGCCGGCCGGGTTTTTCATCTACTTTTTCTTTTGCTCTTGGATCTTGTTCTTGCAACATGAGACTGAAGCGCAGTGCCAATGCTAACAGTTACCTTTTGTGCCTGATAGCACAAAAGCAGCAGGAGGGAAAGAAAAAATCAGTCCAATGAGGTTGGAAACACAAGAGATTGCAAAGAAAAAGAGCAAATAAATAACTTAAGGTATAAATTACAATTAAGTGCCCCATTGATACCATGTACTGTGCAGTATTGCTCAGAAATATCACCAGCACAAGTTAAAACACCCCACATTGAAAAAAAATCCAACATTTCCCATAGGAAACCAGTAGTCTTACATCACCACCGTGGTGATAATGGCATGAGAAATTGTACTAGTGAAATATCAGACAGAATTTAAAAGCCTTCGGTTTGTGTTGCTTTGTTCATTTTTATCTTCTGATAAAACCAGTCTACACCAACACAGACAATAACAGAGAGCACTGCCCATCCTTGCAGTACACTCTATTTTGCCACTGTTGAAAAATAAATTTGTTTTCTCCCCATTTTCTTTTGAACAAAAGTCCATTAAGATGTAAGACATCTGCTTAGATTTATCCAAAGGAAAGTCAAAGCACTTATGGTTTATGCTTTAGCTGAAAAATTTACATAACTACATGGACAATGCCTAATAATTTAATGTTTTCCCTTGAAAAGAAAGCAAACTTTTATTTATAAGCTGCTTTATACTTTAGAGGTTTCCAGCATAATACAAAGCCTTTACTCACAGGTACAGAGCCAGCACTGAACTTCAATTAATCACAAAAAAATCCAGCAAATAAAAAGAAGTCTTAAGGAAAGCTAATTGACAACTGCAAAACACAGAAGGACATGCCTCTGATAAACTGAACGTCTTTTCTGTTAAGCTAAGTACTATATTTACCACCTGGCCTGCAAGGGCTGCTTTTATTCAAAAGCTCTGCAGTAAAATATACCCAAATGTAGAGGATGAAGACTTTATCATTGAAACCTTCTGCAAAAAATTAGGGGAATGAGAAAGACTCACACACTTCCGCAGCAAAATGAGGTCAGGACGCCTTTGAACAGCTCCATTTGAAGGCTGTGCCAGACTTCAGATCAAATACTTTTTAGTTGCGTTAGACCCAATGGCTTAAGAGATGAACTTCTATACTGCTGATAATTATTACTAGTATTATGCATTGCTGCTTTCCTCTCCACCTGTGGATAATTATAAATAGCCTAGATTTTCCAGTCCCTGACATATGCCACTTGGTTAATAGCACTTCCAAAACCTATCCTTTATAACCACAGGTCACATATTTCAAATACGACAACCATGCAACTCCACAGAGATGGCTACATCATGACTTGCCCCACACATGCTCTTATCTAAATGCTCCTTGAATATACAGAGATGGCTAAATGACATTAGCATGACAGTAATTAATGATGTGAAGCTGCAAAGTGCCAAGCTGGTGATTCAAATGCAAACCTGCTTCTGCCCTCCTGTGCCTGCCTAGCCCTGGACTATACAACCAGGGAACGTCACTGCCAATGGCTCCATCACCTCCTGATGGGGCTGGTGCTCTTCTTCATGCCAGTTCTTGCTCTTGATGGCCTTCAGGGCTATCCTCAAATAAAACACAGTCAAGTAGCCAAGCTGGGAGGGCAAAGGCCAAGGAAATATCCCCAGATATATAAGGCAGTTAATTATATACCTCTTCCCTGCTCAGCTTTACTGTTCACACCCTAAGGAATGGGCAACAGAGCCCACCAGTCCCATATCCAGTCATGTTTGTGTACATTTTCATTAAAAAAATCAATCTATAAATAACCTACAACAATGCCCAAACCTCAAAACTATTTCATCGAGTCATTCAGAATTTTAAGCCTTCAAAAATTCAGACTTTTCTTCAGGTTTTTTAAGCTCTTAAAATTCACAGCTGAATTCACTCTAGCAAGCTTGGCCCTTGGGAGGGTTGTTAAGATACACTGAAACCTCCTACTCCAGTTTCCTACTGCTCTTTGTTTTGCTCTCTTGTTAGGTGACACTACTAATTGTACAGCTGCTACAGCTAGCTGCAAGAGACTGCTCTAAGGAGGTTTTCCAATTAGATTAGCTGAATTGAATAATGCGAGAGAGACAGAGATTAGCTTTTTCTGTGCATCTCTAGGAAGCCACAGAGAAATCCCCCAAAATACTGTTGCTAATCCTCCCTTAGGATCCATCATCTCTGATCACAAATACAGAAATGCCATGTGAGTGACTTTACTGTGTGGGAACTGTGCCAGCTCTGACTGTTTGTACAGGAACAACCTTCATGACAAGGGATCCTACCTACTTTTTTTTAAAACTGACAGTGTCTGCCAGAAGTTTCCTCTTCAGTCCACATCAGGTTCCTCAAGTCAAATACATTTACCCATGTAAATCAGAGGAGGCAAGCCTCACATGTTAGGTGAAACAACAAGAAATGGCAAAGAAGCATCACAGAGACTCTTACCTGTACATTCTAGAACCACCACATTTCTTTCCCTAAAGTAAGGGGACTTTTTGTCATAACCTAAAGCTTCCAAATTCTTTCAGTGCAGATAGAGAAGGTCAGAGGAAAAAAACCAAAAATTAAATACTGACTGGCACATGAAGTCAGTAGCATCACAAAATAGTCACAAACCCAGAAGACTTCTTTAACCCACAGACAACATTCATAGTTCTCAAAAACAGTATAAGAAAATATACATCACTATTAAGTTTATGCCACCAGGCAGAAGACCAATTCAAGGTGTCCACCAGAAGAGACCCACATCAAGATGCCAAGTCACCAGCTTTTGGTTAAATAGCAGATATATAGTCAAGCAACATTAGTGGAAGCACCAAACCCAAACCAGCCAAGGGTAGAATAAGCTTTCCAGGCTGTAAATTATTGTAAGAACAAAAACAAAAGAAAGGTAATTTCCCTTTTCTAATGCCCTACAGTTGTGAAACAGACAAGAAATGGCATTTTCATCGCAGCAATACTGTTAAGAGTACTGTCTCAAACCATTTTGGATCAAATGCTCTGTGTTACCAGGAGCTCAGAAGTTGCCTCCATCAGAGAGCCCCAGTGGCATGGGCACACAACTGCCTCTCCACCGCTGCAGAAAGGCTATTTATTACTGAGCCTGAGCCCCAGTAAAAAGGCAAAGATCCCCCTTGCAGACACAGCCCTGCTCTTCAATACGGCATGTCATGGCTGGCTGGGCTAAAGAGCACCAGAAAAAAACATCTGCAATAGGCAGTATGACTGGAGACAAGTCAGCTCAACTCCAAGGCCCTGTCTTCTCCAGCACCTGCACACCTTAAGAGGGTCTGTTTTTAACAGGTGGCCAGGGAACCTACTTTCCTCACCCTCAAACCCTGCGCCATCAGGCCATCAAGCAACACTGAGATGTCAAAACATCATCCAAACACATACCATGAGTCTTCATTATTTAAAGCTGTTAAATAATGTATCTCTTTATAGTCAGTTATCAGACTTGTTCCTTCTTCCAATGTTTTCATGCCATTCCTTCCCTCTGCATAGCAATGGATGCTCTGTGCTGCAGGAAGGACCACAGCTCCTACCAGAAGAGCAAAAAAACATCTCATAATTTTCCAGAGGGCTTTGCTTCCATGCAGCAGAGAGACGTGTCCACTGAAATATTTCGGTCAAAAGCCATAAAAAGGCAAATTCAATTGCAACACAGACAGAAAATTTCTGCTGAGCCAGAGGTCCATTCAGGTCACAGCAGCTCTGCTGGGAACTCCCAGCCTGGTCAGGCTGGGTACAGACCTATGCTAACCACAATTCCTAGTTTTTCTCCTTAGACCTAAATTTTTCTACTGAGAATAAAATCATACATATAGGGGGAAATTTATGAAACTGCTGTATCAAATCACAAGTGAAGAAACAAAAAAACTAATTCAGGCCAAGAAGATTATTAACACAATCTTGAGAGAAATTTTGCTCTCTTTATTTAACTGGGAAGCAAGTTCTGTGGGACATTTCTTTTGCTGACATTTGAAAGACACACACACAACAGCATAAAAATTAAAATATATATAAAACAGAGCTCCATATAGAATAAAGTTCTATATAAAATACAAACACACGAAGTTTCAAAAACCTTTCAAGCTAGAACTGCAACAGCTGGAGAGAGCGAACACATAATTTCAAAAGTACCCCAAGAGTTTTCAATTCATGACATTTTAGACATCACATTCAAAAAAACCTCAGCCTTCATGGATGAAAAATAATCAAAGAGCACATGTTTGGAAAATCATAAATAGCTTCACCAAAGACAGGAATTTAGAATATATATATGGCACTTTTTCTGTCTATCTCCAGGACTAGCCATTTTTCTTGTTATACCATGGAGAAGGAGATTGGTGAGTTGCAGATGCTACAGATGCTTAAGTTACCAATTATTCTAAAGCATTAATCTTCTAACTTCGGACGCTGCCTCAGCAGTTCCTGAGATCGTTAAATCTTCTCTCAATGACATTTACGCAAGTAACTAACACAACCAAATTTCACACATGCTGTTCATGGATGCTCCTTCTCCTTGCTGGACAAACGCTTTCCTTCATGCTTGCACTGCCACCACTGGCAAGTACCAAGTGCCTCTGTGCTCTCAAATGGGAGAAGATTCAGTCCCACAGACAGGACAGGACCTGAAGGTTTTGCAATATTTGCAATATTTTTTTTCCACAAAAACCATCAGAATCTTGCTTCTCAGCAGCATTATCTTATACACATCCTTGCTGTAGGAATTATAAATTATTATTATTATTTATAGGACTAAGAAATATCTATTTTTATTTATATTCAATGGAAGCTCAATTTCTGGCTGTCCCAAAGATGGTGTGTTTCGATTGTTTTGAACTACCTTCAACCTTCTGCTTTGCTTCCCTTGCAGGTTTTCATTTTGAATAACACCATTAATGTCATACCTCAGTGACTACGTATTTGAACACGGAACTGCACTTGAAAAGGATTTGAATGGAAAGGCTTTGTGGATGCTTTCACCTGGTAATCAGTTTAAGTGACACACTGATTCTGGAATCTCCACATCCAGAGGGAACACAAATAAACAATCTGGGAAAGGAAGAATCTGTCTCCTGGACATCACTCATGTCCGCAGCCTGCAACATCCAACATGTATTCAAACCCATTTCTAGCCTTCCCCTGCAGACCTCAGTCCAAAAAGCCAACAGGACTCAGCTCTTAAAGCCCAAAGATATCAAGTATGTGGGATTTGGCTGTGTCCAGCCAGCTACTCCTGCAGATACTGAAGAATCAACACAGCTGGAATTAATGCAGCTCAGCCCAGAGAAAGGGGAAAACTCGTGTCTACCGGTAAAACTAATGGAAGGACACAAGCAGACATACAAGATCTTGTAGAAGGTGGGAGAGGGAAGACCTGGTTAGGTTATTCATTCATGTGGCAGCAAGCATGACATTTTTTTGTTCTCTATTGAAACATCCTTAGTCTTGAGGCTATGCTGGTGATGCATCCAACTGCTCCCTGGGAAGTATTTCATCTCCCAGGCTATATTACCTTAGCAGCACTCTTTCCTACAGCTCTGTGAGAGTCAGCCCACACAGACAGTCACACTTCTGAAATACACTACAAATAACAGGGATGGGTCACTTCACACTGATCTGAAAGGTGACAAGTGACTTCCATTAGTGTGGAAACTCCTCTAGAGAAAATTATGCTTTATTATGGTTAATCAAACAGGAACAAAACATGTCTGAGAACATAATATTTAAATGCAGACAATATATTCTGGTTGTTAATCATAATGCTGCCTTCTAAACAGTTTGATTCCATGCCTGTGTATACCACAGGCTATATGACCTTCTGCAAGTCCCTGTGTGTCCTTACTATTAATAAAAGTACAATGTATTTATCTTCATGCTCACAATTCAAACACAGCCAAACAGGTTTTTACTTGAACTTCCCCAAATCAATTCACCTTGGGAACAAAACAATTTAGCTTGGAAGGGAGATTTCTGAAGAAGTTGTTTATATATAAACTAAAAATAGTGATTTCAGATGGAGCATCCACTCAGGCTTCAGTTAAGTACAGCTTATATACACTACACTCCAACAGCCTATCTATGGACAAGGCCAATTTCTGCAGATTCATCACCACCCTATTAGCCATTATTTCACTTTAAAATAAACTCCTGCTTGAGACGTCAACAAAAATAATCTGCTCTGTGCAAATGCACTTGTTGCTAAATGCTACGTTTTCTCCTACTGCAATCAGTATTCCAGGATTACATGTATTCTGTATTTCTGCCTAAATATCTAGTATGCTTTTGAAAGCATCCCCCAGGGCTGAGCTAATCAAGAAAACAACATACATGCAGAGAACTGTCACTATTAGAGGGTCAAACACGAATGCAGTCTGTACTCAAGAGATTGCAAATTATACTTCAATGTGCACAGGAGAAATCATGTTTCCAAATCACTGAATAGTGTCATGTAACCTATGAATAAATTACTAGTCCTGAAAAGATTATAGATAGCAATTTATTACCATCTTGTAAGCATGAACTGAAGACAACCAAACAACAAGCTGTTCACAGAACAGACTCCTGTAATTCTCTCATGCTTCCTACAACACTGACTGCAAAGTGACTTGAATGTGGACCAAATCACTTGCTCATGACTTGTGCATCCTCTCTCAAATGCGGCAGCACAGAGGGCATCTTTATGATTCAGATTCAAGTAGGGTCTTATATGAGGCCTCAGATAAGCCTGCCAATCTCAAACACAACATTTATGTTAAAAATCATATTCTGTCAAATCTATTCAGAAGACAAAAGAGCACTTCTCCATAACTAGACAAGAGTTCTTTGTTCAGCCATTGAGCCTTACTAAAGCCTGCAATTCTTTGCCATAAGCAAGATGTTTAAACTGCTCAATGGCAAAAGTCAGCTTGGTGAGAAAATGTAATTAATAAATGCCATCCATATGCCTCTGCTTGACATTTTATAAAGACAACTCGCCATAAAGAGCAGTGCAAATTGAGAGCTCTGCAAATGACTGGTTCCTCTGCAGGCTCTTCCCCAAGCTTAGGAAGCCCTGCCAAAATGCCGCATTCCCCACCAAGGATGGCAGGTAGCTCTCCACCATCCACCCCTCTCCCCACACCAGAGGCCTTAGATCGCGGCTGTGTGTTTGACTTGTGACTTCTCATAACTTGCACCTCTACTAGTCAAGAAATTAGGCCTTTATCTTGTCATCCTGAGATTACACTTAATTTAGGACTATAGAAACTTAGATCCACCAAATCTCCAAGCAAATTCCAGACTTACTCCACACTCCAAAGTCCACCATCTTTATTCCATTAGCTGCAGTAACTGTCTCAAACCTACCACAGAGGTGTTATCTGCCCAAGAACCACAATCCCAGCACCCAGCTTCAAACCCAAAGGTATTTGCCTGACTTGTTCCTGAAGATGATGCTCTCATCTACTTCCTTGATAAGGATCTAGGAAAAAATGCACAGAAAACATCTCTGCACTTTAGGCCTCAATACTAAGTCAGTTCCAATGCAGACCTCAGGGCTAAGAAATTAAAGAGAGGAACTTCAGTGTTTGATCTTGGGTCAAAATTCATCTGTTCTTTAATTTTTAACCGAGAGGGAAACCCATTTCTAGAAAGTGGTTCCTGAGAACATCCCTCTAAGAGGTGGCTGCAATACCCAAGACTGGTGGCAAACCCCAGAGCTCCCCAGAATCTCCAGTGCATGGCGGTACAGGCAACAGTTGTTGGATGGCAGAACCCAGAAGTTCAGTCAGAGCAAGGGAAGCAGCCATGGCAGATTCCAGCTGTTGCCAAACCCCAAAAAGCAATGGATGAACATTTATTAATTCTACAGTGAGAAGAAAAAATACATGTGAATTGGAGGTGGATAGAAATAAATCAAGATTGAAAAGACTTCCTCCTTTCTTTGGAACTTATTTGACAAAGCAAATTTAGCACACATAAGAGAGATGCACACAGCATATAAATCTAAATACCAGCTATATGTTCAGCCCTTCTTTTCCTCTAATTACTATCTCTGAAGTCTAACTGCCTTTTTCCAAAAAACATTCCTCCTCTCCAACATGCTATCAATTTTCCAAATTCCAAAACCAAAGTAATGATTAGAAACAAATGTAGGAAAATTACAGCATCATGCTTCTCAAATACTAAATACTTCTGAAAAATATACCAAGTATCACCCTTGGATAATCTTTCAATGATTATATTTATGCCAACAACTCAGCAGTCAGATGCTTACACAAGAAACTGAAAGACCCCTCAGGTGATGCCCCAATGCTCATTTCACTGAAAGTCCCAAAGTCAGCCCCACACGCATGTATTGATGATGTGAAGCAGTCTCCAGACTCCAGAAGCTTGCCAGGGAGAGATGGACTCAACCTTCCGTGAGGAGAGCATCACCATAACGCTGTAGTATGCAGTGCAACCTGCTAGCCAGCAAAGTTTCTCAATGCGCACTTGGGCATGCAGAGGATCAGACTGTCGTACAAGCTCTGGAAAACCATTCGTCCCACTGCTGCAAACTAGAACAAACCAGAAAGGTTTATCAGCCTCTTCCGAATGGGAGCTGACAACTACAGCTGGATACTTGGCACTGCTCTCTGATGCTATTAAAATCAGCAAAAGCTGGGTCCCAACATCATCAGGACTGGGCTCAAGGGCTCAACCTTTTAAAAGGCACATCAGGCACAGAGTTTTCCTTTTCTTTCCCGCAATTTCATGGCACTGTCTTACCCTCTCTTATAAGCAATCCAAGAACCTTTCAAGATAGCTAGAAAGCACATTTTTTGCCATTCAGCCAAGCCTGGGTGAATCCCCCATGTCCTTCCAGACCCACATAGGTTGTCAGACCCCACTGTAATCAGATGTCTCACTGCACACTGTGCTGATGGCAGGAAACCATTCTGCAAGCCCCAGGTGCAATCCACCAGCTTTGGAGTGGGTACCATGTGCAGGCTGGCACTAACAGGTTGGGCTCCCTCTCCCCCTCTCCATCACAGCCCTGTCCTGAAGCAGCTGCTCCCCCGGGGGAGCTGGCATGGCACAGCAGAGCACAGCTGCGGTGTGACAGCCCACGTCACACACACAAAGCACGCACCCAGCACCGACAAACCACTCTCGTGGTTCAGTGGCAGGTCTCACTTCCAGGACATTCTTAACACAGTGCTAATGTCTCCTTAGCCCACCCCAATAAAAGCATCTGTTGGTTATGTGGACCAAAAACAGGGAACTCATTACTTTAAGAAACAAAATCTGCTGCAGCTTCCCCCTCCTCTGCTCAAAAGACTCATGGATAATTTATCAGAAATGAGATTTTTACCATATGGTTTTGCCTAAATAATGATAATAAATAGTAGAATCTAAAATCACGACAAATTTAGAGCTAAATCCATTTGACAGTGGTCTGGAGAGCTGGGAGGGTTTTTTAAGCATCCATATAGAATTCATCTTATGGCAAGGACAGACTAATGCAGAGAAGACAGATTTGACATCTGTCTTTTCCCAGAGACTGGTCTACAAAATCCTAAGCTGCAGCCAGGCACTGTTAAAGGAAAAAGAAGGGAGGTGAAAGAAAAGAAAAAAGACCAACCTCCTTTTACTGTTCCAGTCCCTCCACAACTTTCTGGCAGCAGTAAGGGCGCTGCAGCAGAGCCAGGCAGGCTCCCCCCACTTACCCCTGAACCACGCTACGCCGGATATGCCCCAACAACCCACCTCACACTGCCACAGTGTGTTCATCCTAAGGCAAAACCCCATCAAACTTAATATTTTACTAATTACTGTAGCAGTAATAGTAGCAGTTTAATAGCTACTCCACCATCAGAGAACTTCCTACTAACAGCGTTTCTATAAAATTACAGTGTATTGCACCTCATTAGCCAAGAGTGTTTGTGCAGCACAGTTATACTTAGCGGAAACAAGGGTCAGTGTTCTACACAACCCTTTTTTAATCAGTCTTTTTAAAAAGTGTTTTGCAATTGTATCCTTAGAAATCCCTAATGATGAGCCACATTTCATGAAGGCTGTGACTTGGCTAATTTATACAATAGCTAGAGAACTTCAAAAGTTAACCCAAGCTAGTGGCGTTACTCAGTTCAGTGAAGCGGCTCATTCTAATTGGATTAAATTGTCTTTTTTTTTTTTTATTTCATATTGGAACCTAAATTTATCAATTCCTAATATTTGCCCAAACACTGCATCAGTATCATTTGCATACCCCTTCACTCAAGACAATCTCAGATCTACAGATGGAAAAGACCAAAACCTTCCGGCCGGTCCTCGCCGGCTCCTGCAACGAAAGGGTGGGGGGAGAGGCTTTCCCAGAGGTAGAAATCCCGGCAACAGAGCTAATTGCATTAAGCAGAGGGCCCGGTTAGCGAATACACTGGTGGCGCGGAAAAAGTGTAAACAGCAGCATTATCCCGAGCACCTCGCGGCCAAGCCCGTGGGGAAGAGCCGGCCGAGAGGCGCGCAGGGCGTTCTGTCTGAGAGGTCCTGAGCCGCGCAGTCAAGGGTAGTGGCTGCCTTTTTTTCTCTTTTTAGCCATGGGCCGTGAAAGGTGGATTTTGCAAGGGACGCTCCCGCCTCACTGCGCGCGAAGCCGGGGAAGGCGAAGTCCTCGGGCGGCCGCCCGGACACGGGGCGGCCCGGCAGCTCCCGGCGCTGGTCCGGGACGGGTACAAGCCCCCGCTCCCGGACCCAGCCCCGCGCCGCGGCCCCTCGGGCGCCCCGGCAGCCGCCCCTCCTCCGGACAGGCAGGGAGAGAGGCACCGGGGGGGCTCCGGGACCGGCTGGCGGCTGGGTCGTCGCGGCAAACTTCGGCGGGGGTTCGCTGGAGGGCGGCAGGGTGCTCCTCTCCTGCAGGGTGGTCCTCTCGCCTTCGTGAGGGTGTTTGGGGTTTCGGGGTGGTTTTTTTGGTTTTTTTTTTTTTTTGGTTTTTTGACGGGGGGGGGGGGGGTCTCTTTCTTTTCTTGGCGGGTGGGACGGAATGGTGCCTTTCGTTTGCAGACCGCTCAACTATCAACAGATGTCCCCCCGAGCCAGCCCAGTGCCCCGCGGACCGCGATGCCACAGGGCAGGGCTCGGGCTGCGCCGCCCCGCACTCGGCTGGCGGAACCGAGTCGGCCGCCCTCGACCCGTCCCGTGCCGCCGCCCTCTCCCCTCTGCCCCGGCACTCACCGGCTGCCCGGAGGCGCAGGCCACGAAGCTGACGGTGAGCGCCAGCCACACGCCCCGCATTATTCCCGCGGAGCCGGCGCGGCGGCCGCCGGGGGCCGGGCACAAAGGAAAAACCGGGGGGGCGCGGGGCAGGGCCAGTGGCGCCCCGGATCCGGCCCGCCGCTCTCCTTCCGCTGGGCTCCGCGCTGCGCTCTGGAGCTGCCCCGCGGGCCCGGTGCTCGCGGAGCTGGGGCGAGCGGGCTGCAGGCTGCGCGCTGCCGGCTCCGCCGCCCTCCCTCCGCCCCGAGTGCGCGGCGGCGGCGCCGCGGCTCCCAGTTAAACCCCGCAGAAATTCCTGCAGGATTACAACACAGATTGGCAGCTCCCCCAGCCAGTGGAAAGAAGCAGCGCGCCGCCACCGCCGGCTCTCGCCCCTCGCAAATTCAAGCAACTTTTCCCCCCCTCCCTCCTCTTCCTCCGCCGCCGCCGCCCAGGTCTCTCCTCGTCCTCCCCCCCAGTGGAAAACATGAGCAGCGCCGCGGACCGATTAAGAGAAGGCTGGCCCCGTATAAAATCGGGGACATGGAAAGGCTCCCCCTTCGCAAGAGAAATCCGGCGGCGGCCGCGTGTTTTTAGCGCTGTACTGCCGGAGTTCGCACCGCTGCTCCGCGCCACCCTCCCCGGTTAGCCTCGGTGGCAGCTTCAAGTGTCGGAGAAAAAGCAAAATGGAGGGGTCAAAAATCAGGGAAGCGGGACTATCCCGAAAATGCCAGCTCATTGTGAATCCCCACTTAGCTTTTTGCCTCGGAATACATTTTATTAGACTTTTCGCCCTCAACAAGAAGACTAGAAAGTTTTAAGGGTGAGGAGCGGTAAAGTAAGTGAGGGTTGCGATTTTTAGCTAGTTACATGGATCTAGAAGCTATGTCTTTAAAACAGATATTGCAGGAATTGACAGCACCAAGAATGTGTGCTCCAGAAGCCAAAACAAGAAGCCTTGCTACAACTAGTCCATGGTATTTCTCACCTGGGGAAAATGGTGCTTTTGCAGAGCTTAGGAGCCTCAGCCCGATCCACTTGTTTATGCCAGCATGTTTCCACCACTGAACATGTACATACATGACATCACTCATTCGACATGGGAAAGGAGCAATAACCAGGAAAGCAAAATGTATCGGTCTCACTTGCAAACTACGACTGATGGTTTCAGTCAGAAGGCAGCAAACAGCGTTTTATAGCCTGAACCAAATGGTCACAAGAACCATAAAGGTCTCTTTTGAGGAAAATCTATCCCTCTCAGGGCACCCGGGCCCCGGAGAGGGCAGGAAAAGCCCAGGGAGTTACCCTGGGGAGATGTTTTTCCCAGGCGGATGTTTTTCTATGCCCTTCACTTTGCTTACTCTGTGCTGTGTGAAGGACTTTGGCCAACGGGTTGTGTTGAGACCCGATCCACCTCCAGTTCCCGATCTAGTTGCTCTCCTATCAAAACAGGCATGCAATGTAAAAAAATAAAATAATCTGGCACAAGCAATCTCTCACCCCAATCATCACTTTCCCAGCCTCTCCCAGGCAAGCACATCCCTGGTGATCCCTGTGCAGTGTGGGCACGGTGACTGAGTCTGTGCTGGACCCTTCTCCTCAGAGGGGAAGATGGCCATTGCTCTTACTGTGTGCGACCCACTCCCAGGAACGTGATACCTCTCAACAGATACCACACTTGCTATTTCTAGATCCACCTTCCGGACATGCCATGCCATTGATTTTTAGGCTGCATTCCCCGCTGAAATCCTACCAGATTTTCCGTGGTCTGCTCCTTGTTGGTGTCACATACATGGATTGTTTAATGTATCCCTTATATTAAACAAATTGTTTAATATAATCTTTCTCCTTCAAAGTATGTTGCAAATACTTAAGACCTAATTCTGTGTATCCTCTTCCTTGGTAGGCAGCCGGATTTCAATTCAACTAAGCAACAATTTCAGCACTGTTTGATGTGGGTGAGCGAAGTACAGTGAAGCAAAGGGAGTAAAACTCTGTTTGGGCAAAATCTGTAGGACCTCACATAGGCATGGGGTCTTACAGGCAGCCCAGTCTGCAGGGAGGGGAGAGATGTAAGGGTTGCAACTTGCCCCCAGTCAAGGGAGAAACAAAAAAAAGCATTCCTTGACAGTAGGAAAACAGAATGCCACATTAGAAACAAGTAACATAAAAGAGCAAATGTGAAGACAAAGATGCTGCATACGGGAAGCATCCTAAAGGTCATCAGACACCAAGGGGCAGATGATTTACTACATTAGGGTGTTTTTTTAGCATTCTTTAACATTTTTGGTGTTCTGTAACAGGCATATCTTTTAACATATAGACCAAGCTCAGCTTTACTTCTATGTTACAATGCATGATTATCAGCGTTTTACATACTTGGCAGAGTCTACCAAAGATCAAAATATCATCTGCAACAAGTGAAGTCCTTCCTCAGGCAAAGATGATGGCAACAAATGGGCTCCTCATGGACCACCAGTGTACTTATGGGCAGTGTCCTTAAAGGATCTGGGGCTAAGACCTGCAAAACCTCTAAATCCTTAAGCCTCTATGGGGACAATATCTGATGCCAAACATGAAGATAGACACACACATTAATGCGAGAAGAAGCAGAACTAAAGACCAGAAGCCAGACAGATGATTTGAAAAGATAGAAATGAGCATGAGGATTAAAAACTAGAAAACAAACAACCCTTGTAGTTCACAGAAATAACAAAATATTGTTCTGTATCCCACTTACTCCCTCCCCACTCCCAGAGTTTTCTGTCTGGGAGCACCCTACAGCATTAAGAGCATTTCCACATGTGGTCCCATGAAGAAGCAGCTGCAGGTCTGGGCATTTCTTGCTGTCAGGCAGCATTCACTGTGCTGCCTTTTTGTCACCCTGGGTTCCCCCAGCCCTCCAATAGACACAGGCCACCCAATCACCACACCAACATTAAGTCAAACCAGGCAGGAGTGAGATTCAGGTGAGATTAAGAGACAAAGTTCACCAAAGGCCATTTTTTTTTCAAAATACCTTATATGCTGGAAGGATGCAAGAGGACCTCAAGTGTAGCATGTGCTTTGTGATTATCAACCACAGAAGACCCAAATGTCCACCAAATTTGAAAATTCAGTTTTGGTTCTCTTCTAAGGGGAGAGTTACTGGGATTTTTAGGGAAGAGTCATGGTTAGAAATACATGGGAACTGTACAAAAAGCAAGATGGGAGATCTTGGGAATAAGTTTCCAGCCTATGGCTGCCAAGGAACCATTAAGGATAAATGTGCATCACAATTTTTTGAGTGCTTCCCAAGCATTTGTTTTTGCATGGCCAATCCTTCAGGAGACTTGCACAACCAGCAGGGCTAAGGAAAGAGATCTACATGGGGAGGAGTGTTCCTAATCATGCAATTTCTCCATTAAGATTTCCTCAGTAATACAAGTAGTGGTTGAGAATGCTTGACCCAAAGCACAACTCTGAGCTTCACACTGCAGTGGGTGACAAGGTGGTGTTGGCCAGAGCTGTTTGTTATGTAAATAACGGATGGTTGTATTTGTGCCCAGGATGGGATAGCCTTGGCATCACATTCAAAGACCATAAGAGGAGGCAAATTTTCTCAAATAACTTATTCAAAGAGAGCAGAACCTGTGAAAAGGAAAAAATATAGCTGACATTAAATTTGTTTGAAGACACACTGACAATGAAAGACAACCTGAAAAAAACTTGGTAAAATGTGTTGGTAGGACAGTTTAAAGAGATTTATTAACACATCCCCAAACTCCCCAGTTTTTTGCTTCTAATTTAAGAACAATAGAACTGCTCATCTCTTCTATAAAAATGTCTGTAATATTTTTAAGTGCAGTTGTGTTTATTTCTGTAGTGCAGTCTGAATTCAGGGATCTGGTAGAATGGGACTGGTACTCATGGGACTATTGAACCACAGGATAGGTGCCAGCAATTTTTGGTAACACATCAATGAATGATTTTTTTCTGCATCAGTTCTTAACAGTGTAATTACATGAACATGCATCCTTCCTCAACAGGTTTTTGTTCTAAAGGGTAGCTCTTCTGAGCATCCCCAAAATACCCTAGGACATTCTTGCTTCTCTTTGATCCAGAGGCCTCTTTTGCTATGCAGTTTCTGAATCACAGATGTATGCAGGGGTTTTTTTATTGTATCTATAGTTTTGTTTTGGTTAGATATGAAGTACAAAACATGTCTGCACAAAACCAGGCATCCCTGATAGCTGAAACAACAGTGCAGCAGGAGCTGAGGGCATTGCTGAGCAACCAGTGCTTGTTGTGTCTGCTGTGGCACCACTAGGACCACACAGCTGGACTATATGGGGTTTGTAATGATGGGCTTTATATGAATGCAGCAGAAAGTCTGAGCATGGCCTGCAACAACTGACAACAAAAATATGCAGCTGACAAAACCTTATTTTGTTCATTTTTCATGGGCAAGTATCGTGGTAGGGAGACGTAATAAGAAAATAAAAGGCTGGCATTAAAGGCAGAGCACAAGCAGCAGCCTCCTATGAGATGGTGGGATGGGTGTAACAGTCCAGAAGTAGCCTGCAAATGGGGCTGGTTTGTGTTTGTCACTGTGCAACAAAAGGAGTGAGTATCCATGCAAAGAGACAGAGATGTGTGCCTGGGCTGGGGGCTTCGCTCCAGTGAGGGGATGCAGGGGGAATGTGCAGGGCAGCAGGGGGGTCCGGAGTCACCTGTGCTCATTGAGAACAGTGTCAGCCAGCTTCCCAGGAGAGTTACTTCCAGAAAGTCCCAACCCCTACCTAGAGGGGAACATCTGAACCAGTCAGTCATCCAGATTCAAAGATGGCCTTTAGTCCAGCTTTGGCAGCACTCCTGGAGTAGGGTTCATCCCCTGCTATTCAGCAACTTGATGAATATTTTAAAAGTAAAATACACGTCCCAAGTGCCCTTGCTGATTTAAGAATCTCTTTTCCAGGGGAGATGCCTACCAAGAACCACAAGTAAAGTGAATGACACAATGCTGACAGGTAGAACGACAAAAAATTATGGAAGTTGGCCAAAACCCACTACTGTCCAGAGTACAGAAGCTTTGTCTTTGGATGTTAACTGCTGTAAGAAACTCAATGTCACTTTGTGCTGGTCTCCTGAACAGCGTAAAATTTATCACTCTGACAGTTCTAGCCAAGGCTGTTGTGCTGCCTTTTTTTTTTTTTTAATTCGGACAAAATGTACCTTTAAAATAGAAAAGGTATTTCTTTATCTCTAAAAGTTCCATTTAGAGCCATGGCTCAATATTTGCTTGAGACATTTGCATACCTGGAAGTGTCTCATGTGTGATGACCTCTGCAAATGAAATGCATTGTTGATTTAGTTTATTATCCCAAAAGATGATACCGTGGTTAAGGTTTGTATGCAGTACATCAGGAGAAAAATACAGAAGGGTTGAATTGAAATAGATTTTAATACTGCAAGGTATGCTGCTCAAGTTAATGAAAGTCAGACATACATTTGGCTTCTGTTGCTAACTGAATAATACAAGTAATAACAGAAGCATCTATTCAATTCCTGATGAACATGAGTAATTTCCATTATCTTAAAATGTGTGGGAGTTATTAATTAGAGGTGCAGTGATTGCCCAACACTTTTTCATTATTATGTCTTCTTGTCAGTTGCTTATACATTTGCCAAAGTTTAATGCATCAAACTGAAATTTCCTGTACTCGGTATCAACCTCCAGCTGACTTCATTTTGTTTCATTTTATTTTTGTTTTGCAAGTTTTATCAAGAATGGTGCATCTGTTTCCAAGACCAAGGTTAGGCGAAAGTATGTTATTTTGTCTATGGTAATACAAATTCCCTCCAAAATTTCCCTGAGAAGATGTTTTATGTCCATGCATGGAAGGGAAACACAAAAATTTGGCAAAAGAAGTCAATGAGACACCAGAACTTTCTTTTCAACACATTTGGGAAATTATTCCCCACTTTGGACCATGTCTAAGCATTACTGTCTTTGCAGTTTGTACATGCTCAGAAGAGACTTGTTAAATTCTGACATCTAAAAATCCCATCTAGGCCAGACATGTTTTAGCTCAGAGCCATAGAAATCTTTCTGTGCTTGCTTTCCAAATAAAAGGGCTGTAGAGTTCCCCTTGGCAGTTGTGAGACAAGGTGTGCCTGTGCGTCAAGGGAAAAGAGAGGGGAATTTGGTATACCCATAGAGGAATAAAGAGAGGGTCAGTGGTTGTAAGAGTTGGAGACTGAAGAAGAAGAAGAGGGGGGATATAGGGGGGATATGGGAAGGGAGAAAGACAGGAGTGAGGGTAGAAGAAGACATTGGCACAGAGGGGCAAATGTCAGGACATCAGACCCATGGTAGGTCATACCCATGGGGGCAAGTGAGGGAGGAAAGCAGGACCATGCAGAGTTTGAGGTGGTTGGGAGGAGAAGGGGAAGGATACAGTCCTAACCAAGACAAGAGCATAACTTCCATCATTGAGCAACTGTGTTCTCCTCTAGACCTTGAAATTACACTGCCAGATGTAAGGCACCATCTTCCTTTCCTGTCAGCAAATAGCAAAGGGAAGATGTCTGTCAGCCCCAACGCTCTGCATTGGCTGATCAGTATAAATAATAGGCCTTTTAGTGAGAGATAATGTTGTCAGTAAGATCCATGCAGCAGTAAGATCCATGCAGTACTTTGTTGCAGAAATTTAAAGCTATGGAGACAATGACACAGACAAGTATAATTAAAGATGGTATCATAAAGCGTTAGTTGCAAGGACAACCTTAATTTTGATTTTTTCTCAACTTCAAGCACATTGTTTTCTAGCTTAAATGTTTTTATAGCAAAATTTTTCTTCGTGTTATTCTTATTATATAATACCCAACGTGTCCCACTTAACTAGTTTCTGTTGTCTGGCCCTGGAAATCCGTACCCATATGAGTAATGCTTACACACATCAAAAAATCACCAGAATTAGCTGACACCACTTATCACCTCCTAACTTACCGGAGTAAACAGATCCTGAAGTACTTGCCCATTTAATTCACTAGTTAGTCCAGATGTGTGTAATTAATGAAAGTATTTTAAAACAGTATCTGCTACTTCTTGCCTGCTCCTACTTTATTGTTCAGACATAAATACATTTTAAATAAACATATATTCCAACAGCAAGTGAGCATCTGTCTATGTCAAGCCTTATCACAGCTATCTGGGTTTTTTGCGTTTCTGTTTCTCTCTCTGTTGTGTTGCTTTTGCCTTTTCAGGATGGAACTGGATTCAGAGCCAAAAGAATGAAATAAAGATGTGTCCAGGTTGTACGTGTTTCAGCATATTTATTCCAATTTCAGGATATACATCCTGTGAGCATCAAAACAAATTAGTCTAAAGTACAAGGAGATACTGTGGTCTGGCTGTTTTCAAGAGAAAATGCAGCTGGACTTTTCATGCTAGAGAAAAAGCTTCATTTTCCTGCAGCAAGCTTTTATTTTTTGAGTCTAATTGCAAACTCCTCAGGTATGTACGAAAACCTGCTTATTAGGGGCAAAATGAAATAATAACCCTGTCCATCAGAGCTTGTAGAACAGTCTCCAGGGGAAGTCTGGTACTCAGGTGAGAAGAATCACCACCTACTGCCATAAGATGGTGTGGTGTTGGGCTTCCCCTGACTGGAGTATCCCTCGTTTGGGGGTTCTTAAATCAAAGGATAGTTAATACACACATTCTTGAACAAAACCAGTTTTCTAAGATAGTAAAATGGCAATTATGCAGGGCTGCAAGCAAAGGATAGATTCTGAATGAGAGAAAATGAGTTCAAAGCATGTGATTAAATAGTGGTAGGCTTAAGGTCTTAATTCTCATCTCCCTCTATGTGAAGCAGGAATAACTCATTTGTAGTCAATGAAGCTACAGAGATGTAAAACAGCATTGGAGGAGAATCAGGCCATTGTTCTCTGCAAAACTCACTGATAAGACATTAATACGAAAGAGAAATTGCATCAAAGTATGTGAAATTCTTTGCAGAATTCAGGAGACAAACTCATTAAATGCTATATCATACAGGGAATTAGTTCCGAATTTGTGAATGTGAAGAAGGCAAATGCTGCACTACAGATAAATGAAAGATCGTCTTGAAAGCTGTCTTGGTTTTGAAAGAAGACAGGTATCTGCTAAAGAGAGGCAGAAGCTTCTCTTGGGATGGATAATTCAAATTCTTTTCTCTCAAATTATTATAATTTAGAAAATTAAAACGGCTCTCAGGCAGAGATATGGGGATAGGAATAACAGTTCTTTACTAATAGGTATAACAAGGCAAACAAACAACGACAACTACAGCAATTAATAGCGAAAACAGAACCAGGGACCTTGACGGAGCTTGGTCCCACAAAACTCGGGGCAGTCTGGTCTCTGGGGAATCCAAAAAAAAAAAGGTACCAAGCTGGAACGGTGGGGTATCCCGGGCTGGTGGATCGGATGAAGTTCGGAGCTCCGTCGGTGGTCACTGGGGGGCAGGGATGTCTGGCAGGGAGGGCAGTGTGGGCCCGCAGTGCAGAGCAGCTCTAAAACAGCGCCGAGTCAGTGGGACAGGGCTGAGACCACTTTAGCAGGGCAGCAAAGGAGGAATCAGGATCTTCCTGCGCACACAAGCAGATGATAGTAGCTCTCTTCAGGATCAGATCCCGGTGGTGCCAGTGAGAAACCCACGCAGCAACGGCAGCCCCCTCTTCTCCCGATGCAGACTACACCAAAAGTGAAGCTGCCTTCCAGCCCCGTCTTTCTCCCCCCCTCGAGAGAAACTCCCAGAGACAAAGGGTGTAGCCAAATGCCAGGGTCCATCTTTTTTGTTTCAGCTGAGCACTGGTAAGTACCCAGCCATTAGCTGCCAAGCAACCCTTGGGAAAAAATTCTATAGGTGAAAAAGAAAGAAACCTAACCCCCAACAAAAGCCTTCTTCAGAAGACCACTTGCTTTTGGAGCGGGAGCCAACCCCACACATTACATCCAGAGATGTGAAACAGTTCCAGATAAAATGAATCACCCTGAACCTTGGTCCATCTCACATACTGAATGCCAGCCAACTGCAGTTGTTTAAGGTTTGTAGAAGTTCACTGGACTCTGTTTCCTGCCCAGCCTATCTTCTCTTCCTCCCCTCCACTCATAGCGTTCATCTTCGGTCAAGCAAATCTTGGAAGCAGAAAAATTAAACACCAGTCAGAAAGCACCATGTGCGGTCTCTCTAACTGAACACCCAGTTAAGGCACAAGAAATCTCTGGAGAAAATCCCACCTCCAGGGATGTGACAAAATCTATGGTAAAATTCTCATTTGATCTCTCCAAGGGCAAGATTTTATGCTCATCCTTAGGATAATCCCCAGGTCATTTTTTCAGACCCTAATTGCTGACTTAGGGTGACCAAGCATGTGAAGATTTTGATGTCTTTTTGAACAAAAGCCCTGAGAAGTTAACCCTCAATTAAATCTGCCATAGAGGAGATGAAGCATATTAGTGTACAAGAAGGAGCAGCAGAGGAGTTACAAAAAATGACCATGTCACAGGGGACAGTGCTGTGAGCCTCAGCCACCACATGTGCTGTGTCCTGCTGGTGGACCCTGGATGCTGAGGTTCTCAGTCCAACATCATGGTTGTCTTGAAGCCTCATTTTTCCCCCTGGCTATTTGCTCCAGGCATGGGCAAAAGCCCTGTGGCAAGATACTGGGGGTGAGGCTTCTCAGGGCTCACTCGGCAGGACAAAAAGATGTACTTGTCAGATGAGACAGGGATAGGGTGCAGATGCCATCTTAATATGTCCCTAATACATGACCTGTGTGCAACTCTGTCCTGGGATCTGATGGGGTGACTACGTTCTTGTCATAAGATCTGTGTGGAGGACAGAGCCCTTTGAATGTCCTTTACATCCCAGCTCTTTCTTATCTTATCATTGTTCAAATCCAGTCACTCAAAGCAGGAGAAGGTTCACACTATGCCATTGGCATCATTATGTACTGATTGCACTTTGGGACTGGTGGCAGGAGCTCAAAAGGATTATTCACAGTCCCTCGAGCTGCCAAAGAGGCTGTCCACTGCAGAGCAGCAGGAGTGGTTCCCTGGCATATGGGAGGATGCATCTGCCAGGACAGCAGTGTCCTTAGCTGAGGGCCATGTCTGCCAGTACAGCAGTGTCCTCAGCTGCAGGACTTGCCTTGTCATCGCCATCCAGTCCTAGGCACCTGCAGTTCAAATTTCTAGGTGACAAGAAGCATAACAGGTATACAGCTGTGGTCAAAGTGGTCATGAGAACACAGTTTCACTCCTCAAAACAGAGATAACTTAAGCATCGGCCAGAGACTGCTCCGATTATGTCTCTCAGTAAATGGTGCTGCTGCCTCACAGACATAATTTCCATCTTGAGTGGCACAGTGAAACTGTCACCTTTCCCTTGCTCTCTGGGATGGATGCTCTCACGCTGTCAGATAGTTCAGACTTCTACCCCATGTAATCTTTGACTTCCGTGGTTTGGCTGCACTTGATCTGGAGCATTGCAGCTGTCAATCCTGTGGTATAATTCCGGGCAATAGTGCAGATGCTCAAGGAGATCAAGTCTGACCCAGTGGGTGTAACCACAGAGGCCCAAAGGCAGAGTCCCTTGAGGTGCGAAGTCTTAGACACAATGCAGAGATTCACCTGAAGAGTGTCTAGCTGCACAGTTTGAAGAGGGTAGAGGTTTTGGTTGTCCTATTGCAATGGTAGTGATAGCTGTGACACCCTGGTGCTAGACAGTGTTGCTCACTGAGGCAGCATATGGCCAGGCTGGCTGACTGCAGGTGTTTGAGACTGTGGTGGGAAGGGAAATGTGTGCCACTGGCTAGAGAGATGTACAGTATGAGGTGAATGCTTCAATGAAGGTAGCCACTGTCTACATGGAGCATGGCTGACCTGGCCACTGTTGTCTGTGAGTTCCTGCGACAGCAAAAACATGTGGTCCTGGATCGTCGTAGAACCCAGAGAAGGTGTGAGCTGGAGAAACCACCTAGTGATTCTGGGAAGGACCAGAAGTTGACATCTATCAAAGGTCAGGAAAAGGCTTAGATGCATCTCCACAATGGGCTTAATTTAACAAGTGGATGAATTTGAAGCACTGCCTGGAGCAGCCAGTCATCACACTAACATGCAGCTCCAAGTCTAGCCAGGAGAGTGTCCTTATCAAACAACAGGTCATAGATCGAGGAGACATAGTAGAAAGAGTGTCCTTTTTTTGTGAGTGATGTATTTTTAATCCAAATCTACGTAGAACCTATTTTAATAGTAAATGTATACTAAACTGAGGAAAATCTTACAGATACCCTTTTTTGTTGTTGCAAAGGTCTCTTTTCAAAACAGGCCAAAATGTAGATTAATAGTATGGAGTAAAAAAGAATTAAAACAGCAAATGTCAAAGTCATGGCTGTGCTGCTGCAGTGTCTCATCACTAGGCATCAGCTTGCTGGAACTGTGTCCATTCCAGTGTTTTGTTAAAACACTGCATTGGGAACAGCAATTAAACAGATTCTGATGATGGTTTTCAACACATGCCAGCTGGCTCTCAGCCAATGTCAAAGCAGAAACATTGTAGAAACTCATGGTCAATGATGACTTTGATCTTTGAAGGGCTTTGTAGTGGTGGAAGGAAATTGGAGAATAGGAGGGAGGGAGAAGGATGCAAGCAGTAGGGAGAAAAAAGACTAATGTGCATTGGAGTGGGAATTATCACCTTGACAAAGGCAGTGTGTGCTTTCTTCTTTCCTCTCTTTTTTTACGTAGGGTAGTAGGCACAGTCATAAACTTTATGGTAAAGACTCATGTTTGTTAATGGCAACCCATATGAGCAGCAGAAGTCCCTTGAATATTCCCACACGTCATTTGGATTGCTCTGTGAGTGCCTTCCACTGCATGCTGGCTTGCAGTGACAGCATGACACACTGATTTGCAGTGGACATTGCAAAGTGTTGGAATCCTTCAGGACAGGATCCAGAACAAAGATGAAGAAGAGCTCTTCTGCAGCCAAGAAAATCATAAACACACATGCTATTCAAATTATCTGCTTAGACATTGCCTGAAATGCTACAACAGCTCTTTAGGCACAAGGAAGATCATTTCTTCTGTCCCACAAGGTTCACTTTACAAAGTGTTTACTTTACAAGGTTCACTTTACAAAGTGTACTTTACACAAGTTTAGATGTTTCATGAATGAGGAACAGGGATAATGGACAGCCACATGTGGAATGAATGAGCACAGAGGGATGTTTCTACAGTTCCAACCAGTTAGTTGAAATTTGGTATGACTTCCCCATGTTAACAGCAATAGGCACAAAGAAGGAGAATCATGTTGTCCTTTTAAAGCCTTAGAGACTTACAGAGGAACAGGATGTTGCTGATTTTCAGGTGTAATGCCAGCTGTGACTTGGTCAGAGATGAGCCCATGTTCGCAGCCTGTGCTGGAGGGCTCTGAATACTGGTGTGGTCTCTCTAAAGTAAACCTCACTTCTGAGATCACAGGTGCTTTCACTCTGTTGTTCTTAGGAACTTCTTTACTGAAGTAGGATTTGCTTGACAGTACAAGATGCAGTGCTTCTGTAGAACCCCAGGAAAGCTGGAAAAACTTGCAAATATCTTCACATTGAAAAAAAATTGCCTTCCAGGTTCTTCACTAATGTTAGACAGTGACACCTATGACTTTTTTTCTTTCAATTTTCTGTAGTGAAAAACATTTTACATTCATTAAATCCCAAGTTGGGAAGGACACATTTAGCAGCCACAGAGTTTTGGTGCAACTCCTAAGAATTTCAAAGAATAAAGTCCTTAATGAGTCCTCATGTGCTTTTGCACACACAAAAGATGCTGTCAGTGAGAATAACCTTTATTTTAGTTCAAGGGCTCTAGCAGATAACTGAGTTAAGTAACTAAACTTGCATCAGCTGAGCTCCTAAAGACATCAATAATCATTTATGTGCACTCCTCACCTGCTTTAATTGCAAAGTAAGGCAACTGAGCATGAACTCTGGTGGGAGCATTTTAAACTAAAGCATGTCCTCCAGAACTGAATGACAGTAGTTCAGTTTTGTATCTGAGTCATAAGAAAACAATAAGCTGGAAAAGATAACCCTGTTGTTTACAGGATAGTGTCTGGCCTGACTGCAAGGAGACCTTGAACTGGAATGAAAGTTGTCCTAGGTCACAATGTAAAATTGTTCCCAAGGTTTGTATTCTATCCCCATGAGCAGTTGAAGCCAAGGTGGGGCAGTGTTTTTCCTTATCTTCTGTTAATGAACCTAACAATGCCTTGCCACATGACTCATAGATAACTTCCTCCGGGAGTTATCTCTGTTTAATGGGCCATCAAGGACCCACTGCATGACTCATAGAATGAGATCAGCCCATTGGGAGATGCTCTGCCCAGGGGGAGGAGCCAAGCATTCCCACCTGGATAAATCCAGGGTTTGGGACAGCACCAGCAGCTTTTATCCACTGGACTCCCAGAGGAGACAAGAGCTGCCAGACCTTTCTACAGGATCACTGCTTCGACAAGACCATCTCATCTGGACTGCTACTACCACCCTAACAGGATGTCAGGTTGTATTCTGACTCTGTCAGGTTTTTTTTTGTACTATTACTTTTATTTTATTTTACTTTCCTTTATTTTCTTTTCATCTTATTAAATTGTGTTTCTGACTTGGAGTCCTTCACTGGTTTTGCTTTCAAACCAGCACAAAATACAAGCAATCTGAGAATCATTCTTGCCTTTCATATCAACCAGGTCCTCTGTGCAGACATATTTAATTGACTTACAAATTACTAATAGCAAAGGAATTTATGTAAACCAGTTATCAAACAATTTAATGTGCAAGATGTATCTCATGCTCTTAATTAAAAACCTATTAATTAATGTATTTTTTGCATTTATACAGTACATATTGCAAACTTCTTTATGTAGGATACCTTGAACTCTGACTGCAAAAATGACCATGATACAAATGCCATGCACAGAAAAAATTTCCTGGTAATTACATTCACCATGGATTCTTAGGTAAGATATTTTTCTGTGTGCTTCTCCAATGTGCCTCACATAACTTGAGCATTCTTGCTTTCTGATTTTGTTTGTATGCTGAGGCAGGCTTGCAGAGATGTGAAAAAGGAGGGCATCAGGAACTCAGAGGTGCTTTCTCAACAAATGGAGTGTGTACCCACTTGGTCTCCCTGTTGGCGTGTGGGAAAGAGACATGTAATCATAGCAGAGCTAACTAAATCATAGCATTTAGCTGACTAAAATGCTCAGCCTCTTGGTCATTATTTCAGTCCTATGACAAAATGCTTGTTTAAAAAACTGGGAATAAAAAACAGCTCTAGCTGCTGCAGTAGTAGGACTGGGGCAGGTCAGCAGCCACTGCTGGAGAAGCAGCCTCTTCCTACAGGGCTCTCAGCTCCTCTCACCCCCAGGTCAGCAGCCAGGGGTGCTGCCAGGCCCCTGACATAGGACAAAACTCCTGAAATTTGCCCACTCCACAAGGAGCCAGGAGCACAATCAAAGGAGTAACTCTGTCCTGAGGGTGCCTGGGTGCCTCTGTCTGTCCAAGAGCACTGCTCCCTGCACTGGAAGGAGCTGCTGGAGCTGTAGGACTGCACTGTAGCTGGAGTTCTGGCCACCTGCATTTTAAACTGGATATTTCCCAGGTGGGCAAACACTTATCCATCCATGGCTGATTTTCTCCAGCAAGGCATGGTTTGGCTAAGTGAAGATTGTAAGGCAGAGAATCTTGTTTGGAAGCAAGGCCTTGTTTACCACAAGCACAAAAGGGAAACAAGGCCAAGATTATCATCATCTACACCACTGCCAGTGAAGCCGCTCTCACACCAGCCAGCCCTGGGGATGCGTGGCAGGAGGGGCTTGTACTTGTGGGGAGGAACAGGCACAGTGGTGCTGTCCACAGGCAGCTGAGGCCGTGTGTCACTGTGGGAAGGTGACACAGGCAGGGGAGTGACAGCCACACATGGCTGAAAGTAGCCTTGTTGTGAGACCTCAGCATCAGGCTGAGCTCTGACCTCAGGTCTCTGCTCTGCCAGGAGCACCTACCATGAGGCTGAGCCTTCAGGTAGCTCAGCTGCAGGCAGAAGGAGAAGGAGGTGGAACACTTCTCCACTGCACAGGAAGGAACAGGGACAGCTCACTGAAGGCTGAGAGGCTGTCATGTAGCAGGAGCAGTGTGTCTACAGCTTTGTGTTTTGTTGGAAGTCACAATATGAATGGCTAGGAAGTCACATCTGCATCCCAGTGGAGAGCCAGACAAAGCCCAGTAACAGCAGCATTTCTTGATGAGCCTTCCTTCCTTAGTTAAGTATTATTTTCCAAAATATTTGATGAAACTAGAGTCACTGTTTTCCTTGGTAAACCAGGTTGCTGCTACCCTTATTCTTCTGGACTGCTGCTCTGTCCATGTGAGAGGTGAAAGGGGATTCCTAAGAGATCTTTAGTCACAGTTTAAACAGACCTTGCTTTTTCAGTGGTGTGATGGCTCACAAAAATTACTCCTCCCATAATGAGTCCCTGGGGATACAGTTGTGTATTTTTTCAAGATCTGTGATGCACATATGTATCTATATGGCATCCTCCCAAATCCTTTCAAAGATAAAATGCAAGATGAACATCTGGTTTGCACTATTGCAGTCCTTATTAAACACTAATTTCTTCTTCAGAAAAGCACCATCTGCCACAGCTCAAGCCCTTGTATTCTAACAGGGATTTTTCTTCAGAAGTACACTATGAAATAAATCTTCACCAGTTATAGTTGCAGAAATTTCCTGAGATGAAAAAGCACAGTGACAGTAGTAGACTCCAAGAGTTGATTTGTTTCAAATATCCTACATTATTATTTAACTTGGTAAGAAACTGTATTATAAAGGATACTAGTTCCACTTCACATTATGAAGAGTACATTTAAATGTTTTGATAAATCCCTTGCTGAAGGATTTGATACTTTTTCAGCAGCTTAGAGCACTGCATCGTCAAGCCTTAGTAGTCACGGTGCAGATTTAGCAAAATCTCTCATTTTTCACAAAATTTCTGGAAAAGAGAGACAGCTAGTTATAGATTTTAGAAAGTTAATTTTCATGCCAGTTCAGTTTGTCTTTATGACCCCTGTTCTTCAGCCCAGCGGTACCAGAAAATCAGGAGCGGAAAACACCTCTGAGCCATCCATCATCTGCTGCCTCGTTCAGAGGCAACAGGATTCCCTTCATTTCCTGTGGTTTTGGGTCTCTCAAGTCGTTTAAATGACATTGGAAGATTCACCTCACTCTGCTCAGGAGCTTGAGTGTCTAAAAGGATTATAGTCTCCTGGGCTCTTAGGCCCTTATTCTTGCCCATTACTAAAGCAAATCTAAATAAATGCTATTAAGAGGGTAAATTCAATTTGCTGTCTCTTCGTGTTCTGGTATCTCACCAGTGAGAAGCTATGTGCATATCACTGTGCCCACAGAACACCATATAATCAGCACCCTCAAAGCGCTTTGTAAAGTTCTAAGTTGGTGATATCATGGTGCTGGGCAGTGATGGGGCATGACTCCGACCCCTGCAGGCAGTCCTGCCTGGAGAAGATGAAGCTGAATGAGCACATTTAGCTTGATTTCAACCCTGCTCAGGTACTGGCAGCTGAAGAGATTTGCACAGAAGGAACTACTGCCAGGATCAATGTTGGATTTAGATAGGACAGGAAGAAGACCAAGGTGGACTCAGTCCCTCCACCTGTAGATGGCTGAGGATCTGACTTGATGAGACCAGGTAAGCCCCTGTAGAGAGTTTTTTTCCAAGCATGATACTATGGGTCCTTTCTCTTTGAAGAGACCCCCAAACCTGCTGCATGGCTGGTGTCAATGGCAGGCCAGAGTGTGGCTGAACTCCACAAATGCCTCACAATGATGCTTTTCCTCACGTCAACATCCAAAAGCAGCTTCCTGCACCCCCAGCTCTCTGTGATGGCAACATGCAGCTACTCTTGTGTTTGCAAATTCTTGCTGCATTTTGATGCCTCTGTAATTAGCGGGCGTTGCATGGTCCACGGTTCAGCACAATATGAGCACAGCCATGGAGACTGGGTCTCCTCCTCTTCTCTGCAGCCTGCCCTGCTGAGCTGCCTGCCCTGCGTGCACTCCTCTCCCAGGAGTCTACTGGAGTTTATGGCCACAGCAGCAATAAAAAGGAATTAAGAAAAATAACCTCATCGTGTTACAGCTTCATGGTGAAACTGTGTTGGGGGTTAGGTTTCTTTATTTTTCACCTATAGAATTTTTTCTCAAGGGTTGCTTGGCAGCTAATGGCTGGGTACTTATCAGTGCTCAGCTGAAACAAAAAAGATGGACCCTGGCATTTGGCTACACCCTTTTGTCTCTGGGAGTTTCTCTCGAGGGGGGGAGAAAGACGGGGCTGGAGGGCAGCTTCACTTTTGGTGTGGTCTGCATCGGGAGAAGAGGGGGCTGCCGTTGCTGCGTGGGTTTCTCAGTGGCACCACCGGGATCTGGTCCTGAAGAGAGCTGCTATCATCTGCTTGTGTGCGCAGGAAGATCCTGATCTCTCTCCTTTTGCTGCCCTGCTGGAGTTGGCTCAGCCCTGTCCCACTGACTCGGCGCTGTTTTAGAGCTGCTCTGCACTGCGGGCCCACACTGCCCTCCCTGCCAGACATCCCTGCCCTCCAGTGACCACCGATGGAGCTCCGAACTTCATCCGATCCACCAGCCCGGGATACCCCGCCGTTCCAGCTTGATACTTTTTTTTGGAGTCCCCAGAGACCAGACTGCCCCGAGTTTTGTGGGACCAAGCTCCGTCAAGGTCCCTGGTTCTGCTTTCGCTATTAATTGCTGTAGTTGTCGTTGTTTGTTTGCCTTGTTATACATATTAGTAAAGAACTGTTATTCCTATCCCCATATCTCTGCCTGAGAGCCGTTTTAATTTTCTAAATTATAATAATTTGAGGGAAGGGGATTTGAGTTATCCATCCCAAGAGAGGCCCTGCCTCTCTTTAGCAGATACCTGTCTTCTTTCAAAACCAAGACAGATTCTGGCGCCCAACGTGGGGCTCGAGGGCATTGAGAGAAAAAGGAATAACAGTTCTTAAGTGACCTGATTTCTTGTGCACTGGATATAGAAACCTCGATAGGTAACACCATGTGGTCTAACTTATCCTGGTTCGGGTGGCATGTGGTTGTGGCTTTATTTTGCCCATTTGCAGGCCCTTACCTAAACATGGGCCCTATAACAAAAGCTACTGTGGCTGTTATCCAGTTTGTTTTATGGGCTGATAAGGTGAGGAATTCACTGATTTTTAACTTGCTCTGGACAGCAGGCACGTGGATACGTGGCTACCACATACTAAGTGGGTGTATTTGGGGTTACTTTAAGAATGGTACTTTCTGTGAGGAAATGACAGTGAGGGAAGTTTTCCAGACTTTTAGCCAGTTCCTTTTGCCTACTCTCCCAGCTTTTGAAGAGTTCAAATTTCCTCTAGAAACTAACCAAATGTTGCTGATGATCCTAGCTTATTTAGCTTTCAAAGATAAGGTGAGGTCAATTTGGAGCACTGCACAGACTAGGGATATTGCTTTAGGGCCTGATACTGTCCCAGAGGCTAGAGATACTGCTGTAAGGCATGATACTGCCCCAGAGGCTGGGAATGCCATAGAGCCTGGGGCCAATGCCCCAGAGACTGGGGATGCTGGCCCACTGCCTGACCCTGCCCCACAGCCCACCCCAGAAATGAACCACCCCGATTGGGTGGGGGTTCTAGTGAAAGTGATACGTGAGATGGGCCAGGTGCTGAAAGAATACACTTCCCCAGCTGGTGAGAAGCCCTCCCCTTGCCCTGAAAAGGGAGAATCCGATGGTGCAGCAGTGGAACCCACGGAGGTTACAACCGTCCAGGTTCCAGCTGAACCACAGGACCAGTCACAACCAGCCGCAGTTGCCCCTGTAGAAACAAAGAAGTATAAGATGAAATCAGAGCACCCAGGTAATAAGGATAAGAAAGGAGGGCCCTCACAGCCCACAGGGGAACCAGAGGTTGAGATTGTCACCGAGTCCCTGACTTAATCTGCAAAAAGATATTGCACGACGGGGACGTGAGGCTTATACAACTTGGTTACTTTGGGTTTGGGACCTTATAGGTACAGGCGTGCAACTGGATGGTGGTGAGGCAAGGAATTTGGGACCCTTGACCCAGGACTCAGGGGTGAATTAAGTATTTGTGAGGGAGCAAGGGCCCCTTCCCCTCTGGGAACGACTTTTAATGAGTGTAAGGGAGAGGTTTGTCCACAGAGACAGAATGCAGGAGCACAATCACAGAAGTCACTGGAAGACCCTTGAAGAAGGGATCCAACAGCTGAGGGAAGTGGCAATATTAGAGGTACTCTTTGGGAGGGGTGGACAGCATGACAATGACCCTGACAAGGTAAGGTGCACAGGGCAGATGTTGTGGAACCTGGCAAGTAAAGGGCCATCTCAATACACCACCTTCATTGCAATGATCAATCCTGATAGCAACCAAGAGACAGTGGGTTCTGTCGCCAACAGGCTCAGAAATTATGAGAGCATGATCAGTGGCCCAATGCAGGCTCAGGTCTCTGCCATAGCTAAAGAACTCAAAGAGGAGATAATAAGGGAGGTGAGAGGGGAGGTGAGGGAGGAGGTGAGGGAAGAGATGAGGAGGAACAGTTCCCATGCGGCACCAGTGCGAGTCACAGGCCCCAGAGCCAGAGCCCAACGCCCTCCAGCTAGAGAGAGAGGGTACACCCCAAGGGCTGACCTGTGGTTTTTCTTGCGTGACCATGGGGAAGACATGGGAAGGTGGGATGGAAAACCCAGTTCTGCCCTGGCAGCACGGGTGCGTGAGCTCAAGGAGAGAAACACTAACCGAGGGGGTCCCACTAAAATGAAAGTAGCCTCAACCTCCCATGACCGAGCCACCAGGTATTATAGAAGTGAAGATGATATGTCAGATCCCCTTGAAGGAACCTCTACGATGTATGCCCAGGAAGGGAATAATAACCAGTGCTAGAGGGGCCCTGCCTCTAGCCAGGAAGAGGCACGGGAAAACCGAGTCTTTTGGACTGTGTGGATTTGATGGCCTGACACATCAGAGCCACAGAAATATGAAGCTTTGGTAGATACTGGTGCACAGTGTACCCTGATGCCATCGGGACATGTGGGGGCAGAACCCATTTCCATTGCTGGAGTGACAGGGGGATCACAGCAACTGACCCTGGTGGAAGCTGAGGTGAGCCTGACCAGGAAGGAGTGGCAGAAACATCTGATTGCAATTGGCCCAAAGGCCCCGTGTATCCTGGGCATTGACTTCCTCAGGAATGGGTATTACAAAGACCCTAAGGGACTCAGATGGGCTTTTGGAATAGCTGCTGTGGAGGCAGAGGGCGTCAAGAAAATGAACACCTTGCCTGGACTGTCAGAGAACCCATCTGCAGTAGGACACCTGAAGGTAGAAGAGCAACGAGTACCAGTTGCCACCTCGACGGTGCACTGCCGGCAGTATCGGACCAATCGAGATGCCGTGATCCCCATCCACAAGATGATCCGGGAGCTGGAGAGCCAAGGGGTGGTCAGCAAAACCCATTCACCCTTCAACAGCCCCATCTGGCCTGTGCGCAAGTCTGATGGAGAATGGAGACTGGCTGTGGACTATCGTGCATTGAATGAGGTGACACCACCGCTGAGCGCTGCTGTGCCGGACATGCTGGAACTCCAGTACGAGCTGGAGTCCAAGGCAGCGAAGTAGTACGCCACTATTGACATTGCTAATGCATTTTTCTCCATTCCTCTGGCTGCAGAGTGCAGGCCTCAGTTTGCATTCACATGGAGGGGCGTGCAGTACACCTGGAACCGACTGCCCCAGGGGTGGAAGCACAGTCCTACTATCTGCCATGGACTGATCCAGGCTGCACTGGAAAAGAGAGAGGCTCCAGAACATCTGCAGTACATCGATGACATCATTGTGTGGGGGAACACGGCAATGGAAGTGTTTGAGGAAGGGGAGAAGATCATCCAGATTCTCCTGGAAGCCGGCTTTGCCATCAAGAAGAGCAAGGTCAAGGGACCTGCCGGAGAGATCCAGTTCTTAGGGGTAAAGTGGCAAGATGGACGTCGCCAGATACCCACAGAAGTAATCAACAAGATCACCGCAATCTCTCCACCGACCAACAAGAAGGAAACACAAGCTTTCCTAGGTGCCATAGGCTTTTGGATAATGCACATTCCCGAGTACAGCCAGATTGTGAGTCCTCTCTACCTGGTTACCCGCAAGAAGAATGATTTCCGCTGGGAAAACAACAACAAGCAAGCAGCAGCAAGCCTTCGCCCAGATCAAGCAGGAGATCGCTCATGCGGTAGCCCTTGGCCCAGTGAGGACGGGACCAGAGGTAAAGAATGTGCTCTACTCAGCAGCTGGGAACAATGGCCTGTCCTGGAGCCTATGGCAGAAGGTGCCGGGTGAGACTCGAGGCCGACCACTGGGATTCTGGAGTTGAAGCTACAGAGGGTCTGAAGCCAACTACACTCCCACGGAGAAGGAAATCTTGGCCGCCTATGAAGGAGTTCAAGCCGCCTCGGAGGTGATTGGTACAGAGGCGCAACTCCTCCTGGCACCCCGACTGCCTGTGCTGGGGTGGATGTTTAAAGGAAAGGTTCCCTCTACCCACCATGCCACCGACACCACATGGAGCAAATGGATTGCCCTCATCACACAGCACGCCCGTATTGGAAACCCAAACTGCCCTGGGATTTTGGAAGTTATTACCAACTGTCCGGAAGGTGAAAGCTTTGGTCTCATGGACGAAGAGGAGCAGGAACAAGTGACACGGGCTGAAGAAGCACCACCATACAATCAACTGCCAGCAGAAGAGACACAGTATGCTCTTTTCACTGATGGTTCCTGTCGCATTGTAGGCATGAACCGGAAATGGAAGGCAGCTGTATGGAGCCCCACACGACAGATTGCACAAGCCACTGAAGGAGAAGGTGGATCGAGTCAACTTGCTGAACTCAAAGCCATTCAGTTAGCCCTAGACATTGCTGAAAGAGAGAAGTGGCCAAAGCTCTACCTCTACACTGATTCGTGGATGGTGGCCAATGCTCTGTGGGGTTGGCTGGAAAGGTGGAAAAAGGCCAGCTGGCAGCGTCAGGGAAAACCAATCTGGGCTGCTGATGAATGGAAGGACATTGCCACTCAGGTAGAGAAGCTACCTGTGAAAGTCCGCCATGTAGATGCCCATGTCCCCAAGAGCAGAGCTAATGAAGAGCACCGAAACAACGAGCAAGTAGATCAGGCTGCCAAGATAGAGGTATCAAAGATAGACTTAGACTGGCAGCACAAGGGAGAGCTGTTCCTAGCTCGATGGGCCCATGATGCTTCAGGACATCAAGGCAGAGATGCCACCTATAAGTAGGCACGAGACCGAGGGGTGGATCTAACCATGGACAGTATTTCCCAGGTTATCCATGACTGTGAGACATGCGCTGCGATCAAGCAGGCCAAGTGGGTGAAGCCCCTATGGTATGGGGGACGATGGTCTAAATATAAGTATGGGGAAGCCTGGCAGATTGACTACATCACCCTTCCCCAGACCCGCCAAGGCAAGCGCTATGTGCTGACCATGGTAGAAGCCACCACTGGATGGCTGGAAACCTACCCTGTGCCTCACGCTACTGCCCAGAACACCATCCTGGGCCTTGAAAAACAAGTCCTGTGGAGACATAGCACCCCTGAGAGAATTGAGTCGGACAATGGGACCCATTTCAAGAACAGCCTTGTAAACACCTGGGCTAGAGAACATGGCATCGAATAGATATATCACATCCCTTATCATGCACCAGCTGCCGGGAAAGTTGAACGATGCAATGGCCTGCTTAAAACCACCTTGAAGGCACTGGGTGGGGGGTCTTTCAAGAACTGGGAGATGAATTTAGCAAAGGCCACATGGTTAGTGAACACCAGAGGTTCCACCAACCGAGCAGGCCCTGCCCAGTCTGAGCCCCTGAGAACAATGGATGGGGATAAGGTTCCAGTGGTACACATGAGAGGTATGCTGGGAAAAACTGTTTGGGTTAATCCTGCCTCCAGCAAAGACAATCCCATCCGTGGGGTTGTCTTCGCTCAGGGACCAGGTTGCACTTGGTGGGTAATGCAGAAAGATGGACAAACCCGATGCATACCTCAAGGAGACCTTGTTTTAGGGTGAACTACCCATGCCACTGTATCCGTACCCATATCTGCATGTATATATGTATATAATTAAGTTAGTGCATGTATGTATATAGTTTAGAGGTTTAAATTCAATGTAATACGTTGGTATGGGAAAAAATTTGGGGTGGATTAATGTTGGGGGTTAGGTTTCTTTCTTTTTCACCTATAGAATTTTTTCCCAAGGGTTGCTTGGCAGCTAATGGCTGGGTACTTACCAGTGCTCAGCTGAAACAAAAAAGATGGACCCTGGCATTTGGCTACACCCTTTGTCTCTGGGAGTTTCTCTCGAGGGGGGGAGAAAGACGGGGCTGGAGGGCAGCTTCACTTTTGGTGTGGTCTGCATCGGGAGAAGAGGGGGCTGCCGTTGCTGCGTGGGTTTCTCAGTGGCACCACCGGGATCTGGTCCTGAAGAGAGCTGCTATCATCTGCTTGTGTGCGCAGGAAGATCCTGATCTCTCTCCTTTTGCTGCCCTGCTGGAGTTGGCTCAGCCCTGTCCCACTGACTCGGCGCTGTTTTAGAGCTGCTCTGCACTGCGGGCCCACACTGCCCTCCCTGCCAGACATCCCTGCCCCCCAGTGACCACCGACGGAGCTCCGAACTTCATCTGATCCACCAGCCCGAGATACCCCGCTGTTCCAGCTTAGTACCGTTTTTTTTTGGAGTCCCCAGAGACCAGACTGCCCTGAGTTTTGTGGGACCAAGCTCCGTCAAGGTCCCTGGTTCTGTTTTCGCTATTAATTGCTGTAGTTGTTGTTGTTTGTTTGCCTTGTTATACTATTAGTAAAGAACTGTTATTCCTATCCCCATATCTCTGCCTGAGAGCCGTTTTAATTTTCTAAATTATAATAATTTGAGGGAAGGGGATTTGAGTTATCCATCCCAAGAGAGGCCCTGCCTCTCTTTAGCAGATACCTGTCTTCTTTCAAAACCAAGACAAACTGTTAAATGGTATTCTACATACTACAAAAGCCACATTTTTCTAGTCTGGATCTGCTCTTTGTAGATTATTAGAAAGCTGTAGCAAGTAGTGGGAGTGCAAGAGATGAGGGGTGTGCCTTTTCAATGTAAATCTGAAATTGATCCCAAAATTGCTGCTTCAAGAAAAACCCTTGGGAGGTATAAATGAAGCGTAGGGATTGTCATCAGTTATGACCTGTTGGGTGGAGGTTCATATACCTGATACATCTGTATCAGCTTGACAGTAAATTTTACAAAAGTGAGGGATTAACAGGTAGAAACTGATTATAAAGAGCAGGCAAGCATCATGTGGAGTCAGAAATGCCTGCTCACACCATGGTGAACATGAGGAAGGCACAAGTGCTGGCATCCTGACTTAAGGGAAACTGTACGTTTTCCTGCAGATCTGTATCTGATCCAAAATCTGTACACCTATGGGGAGGGAAAGTTTCAGTCTCTCATTGAAAATTGACACCAGCAAGAAGGGTTCAAGGGAGGACCAGGCATGACCACAGTTATCTCAGGAAAGAATGACCTTTTCTTGGTGGTTTCTGGATTTCAGTGTTGATCCAGCTCTAATAGTCTTCACTTGCCCTCTGGTACCGGAACCAGATCCTGAGGTAAGGTTCAAGAGAGCAGCTGAACCACTGCACCTCTCCTGTTGGACACTCCTGCCCTTTGGTGCTGCCCCGTCATATACCACACTGGTGCAGAGCAATTTCAGAAGCTCTGTAATTATCTCAGCAGGAAATGGGGCCAAAGTCACAGTGGGTTCAGTGCACTGGTAACTTCTCCAACTGTGCCTATTGCATAAAAATCCTCCTGTTGTTCCTCCAGTGATACATCTTTGCCTAACAGCCGGGGGTCTCAGTATACCTGCTACTAAAACTGAAACACAGGCAAGTGGGAAAATTTGCTCAAAAAAAAAAAGAATCATAGGAAGTCCTGTTCTTGAGGGTGGCACTAGCAGAGCAGCCCAGGGCTGGCAGGCTGCTGCTCTGCCCATCATCCAGCTAGGCTCTTTGAAAGAAGGGAGGTCAGAGGTGGAGGTCGCCTCTGTGTTGCCCTCCAGGTCAAGGATCAATCCTGTGGCATTACTTAAAAAACAGAAGAGTGAATGTGTAACCTCAGAAATGTCACCAAAATTCCTTTTGACCATTAAACAAAATGAAAGAGCCATCCAGAGCCACTGGAGTTGCTGTGGCTGAGAATTACCTGTGGAACATTGTTGTATAGTTGCTACCAGCTGATGGATATCCACGGCAGTTTTGTGTACCCCAAGTGTGAAAAATCCAATACAAACTCAAATTCCTCAGGAGTTACTTCACAGCAATTTTAATTTTAAATGGCTCTTGCATACAGGCAGATTTTGAATGAGAAGCATATGTCCAGATCCAATACCTGTTGTCAAGCACATGCACAGGAAGATGAGACACAAAGCAACAAACTCTAAACGTGTGATCTGAGTTAGTTGTGTGAGCCACTTCCATGCACTGAGCTGAGAGTTTACAGGAACTTACTGCACTGAATAATTCCAGCAGGGTACAAGGAGTTTCATCCCATTGCCTGAGGGAGGTTTGATTACTTTTTACTGCATGTTGCTATCCTCAATCAAAATGTTTCACTATGTTCAGTCCACCGAATAGGAACATCTGGCAATTTACAGCAGAACATCTTGTAGCATTTAATGCCTGAGTATCTCTTTCCTACATTCTATTTTCACTTTACTGAACAGAGTCCCAATTTCCTGAATTTTTAAACAGTCTTGCGAACATAATCAAATTACCCTGATTCCTCAGCAACGATTTCTAGAAGTCATAAAAGCGCTGTTCTGGCTTTGCAGTGAATCCCTATTACATGTAGAAGATTTTGTAAACATTTTAAATAGAATGCTTTTAATTCAATCAGATGAGTAAACAGTGTTTTGTTTTGACTATTCAATGTATTTGAGTCACAAGCATTTTTTAAAGTGAGTGGCTATGGGAGTTTGTAATGCAACACAAAGCAAACACGGAGAATATAAAATCACACTTGTTCAAACAGGATTAGAGAGTTTATTCTAGCAGAGTTTCCAAGGATTTTTGTTGTTGTTGTTGTTGTTGTTGTTGTTGTTGTCTTAGAGAGACAGAAAATATGTGATGCCTGGTCAGTGACTGTACTTGGTAGAATCCCAGCAATACTGTGCAGTGGTTCTTGCTGGGTAGCAGGGCAGGGATACCATTCATATTTTACAGTCTCCCATCCCTTTGCATCTCTCTCCAGTTCTGCCTTTGCTCAGCAAATGCTTTCATTGTATTTCATTTACATGAACTGGAAGTCAGAAAAGAACGAAAAACCTGTTTCTGGCCTGCATGCAGCAGCTGCTGAAAATAGGAACTGCTCCATGTGTCTTCATGTATGCTTTTGCAGTCCCTGGGTAAGACATGGTTTTAAGAAAGGGAGGAATTTCCTTAGCCTGGGATGTGGGTACAGTGCCTCAGTCCTTGCTTGGGCAATAGCTCTTGCTCCCCTGCCCACACCACTGTACCTCTCCCTGCATCCCTCCTCTCTTGCCATCCCTCCTTGTGCCTCCTGCAAAGGTCTCCAGGTACCTTTTGCCAGCATTTCCCAACAGAATGTCCTACACAGCGCTGGAAACATCCAAAAGCATGGAGTGAGCATCATCTCTCCTCCACTTCCAGCTGCGTTGGGCAGCATGGTGTCTGGTCATTCCGTCTCCTCCAGCCTTCCTCCCCAAGGCTGCAGCACATCAGGGTGATATCAGAGATTCATGGGAAATGACTGCAAAAACCTTGCCCCATTCAAAATATTAGGCAGCACAGAGAGGTTTCTGCAGACTCCCCTAAAAGTATTTCCCAGGTACTGCATTCCAGTTTTTCGTGATAGTAAAGTATATGTTGTAGGGGTATGTGAATCCTTTGTCCTGGATGGTGGTTAGCAGGTCAGCTTGTGAGCCCCCACTCATTTCTTCAGAGGTGCTTGTTATTTGTAAGCAGACACTGAATTGCTTGAACACATTATTTGTAGAGTATGGGTTGTGCACAACCAACCACACAATTTTGCTTGTTTATTTGGTTGGGTTTTGTTTTGGGTTTTTTTTTGGTGGGTTTTTTTGGGGTTTTTTTGGTTGGTTTTTTTTTCAGCCACTCACTATTCAGCACTTGTTTTATGCAATTGGCAATTTTAGTGACACAGTGTCATTTCTGATCCTGGATTAGATGGCTGAAGTATTTTAAAGAGAAGAGGCGAGAACAGCAGACAGAAAACAATGCCATTCTGCTGCAAAGACACATTTCTCCTACAGCTCATCATCAACTTCCATGGAATTTTTGTAGGCATGAACAGTGGTCCAAATACTGTCAAAATGTCAGTAAGAAAATTCCACTGTACCCCAGGTATTAAAAAATATACTAAAAATGTAGATTTCTTTTACGAACTGACCTCATATGTCTGCATAAACACCCACATTTCTACAGGGACACGTGTAGATACAAAACCAGAAAAAAAATATTAACCATGTGCAAATACCATATGTACAAATAGTTTCTAGGCATTTATTGTAAAAATATACAATTTTGCAATCCCTCTGCAAAGTTTGAGGAAATGTTTAATATTACCCACTATTGTGCAGAATCACTAAATGCTGCCTTGATTTAGAACTCTGTGAGCAGTCCAAAATCCTTGTCAAAAACGGTTAGAGAGCTGAATTTTTATTGTCAATTTCCTTAAAGCTGATGTTCAGAATCAAATAATATTTAGCCACTGCAGTGGTACCTAATGATTTCTGCTTTTCTTCAGGACACTGGAGTGCTCTAGAGAGCCTGGGTAATATGAGTGAAAATTTATGAGTCATTACTGTTAACAGAAGCTCTAAGATAAAACCAGCTATTTCACATGAGTATTTCCAAAAAAGGGTGATAGTCATCCCAGACACTTTGGGTCTGGGCGGCATTACCCTGTGCTATGCCCCTCTCACTGCTCCTCAACTCTTCATGCTTGAGGGCTGAGCAGCTCCAGTGCCCCAGGATTTCAAGGCTGTGGAAAAGCAAAGCTTGGAAGTGCATCCTTCTCGCAATTCCTCCCTACATCAGCAGATTCCAGAGCTAACAAAAAGTGCAGGTTAGGGTTCCTTTTCACCTTATTGGTGATCTAATGCTCACTTCCATTTGACCAAAGTAGGAAGAATGGGATTAAAAACAGGGAAAGTGAATGCCTTCAGTGGAATACTTAGATTCTGAAGAGTTATCAAATATGTTTGTCACATGGGTGGGAGAACTTCCCTATAGAGCTTGCAAGATGATATTGCAAAAAGACTATTATAAGGGTAATATTAGGCAATAGTTATATTTTTAGCAACATTTTAAGTAATTCAGCATCTGGAAATAAGGAGAGAGAATCACTCCCAAGTGATTCACATTGTAGAATCTGCTTTGTAGGCCAGAGTTTGGGATGCTCTCTTGCTATCAGTAGTTATTTCTGCAACAGTGTGATACCAAGAAATATTCAGCACCAGTGTTTAGTGCTTCCTCAACAGCCTGTGCTCATTTCAGATCTTTCTTAGAACCCAACCACAATGGCAAAGCTTGCACAATAGGGTCTTCAGACATGAGACTGTCTCAACCTAGAAAATAACCTTGTCCACAGAACTAATGGTGAAGAATTCCTTAACTTTTTTCTCAGCTGTGTGGCATTCCTTTGACAGTGGAGGGACAGAAGAAAGTCTATGGCTCTAAACAGGTAATTGAGTGAGTTAAATGGTAACAGTTCTCCTGCTGGAAGACCTCTTGCAGTTTTTTCAATCCCTCTTTCTTGGTTATTTTTATTTAGGTAAGTGAAATATAAATTAACAAAAGAATTACTGAGAATTTTGGAAACAAATTTCAAAACTTTATAACTGGCTGATATAGTTGGGTGTCTACAAAATACTGAAGCGATGAGATTCTCATTGCATTTGTTGAGAAAGGGAGGGTTAGAGTATTTAACAAATTTATTTTTCGCTGACCAAAACCATGCTCACAGCACATTACACCTCTTGCATCCAGGTATTGATTTTTTTTTTCCCCTAGATGAAAGCCCTGGTAGGGTAGGATTGTACCATATCAAGATCACATAAAATAAATTAAACCCTCCTTTTCCACAGCTGGATGCTACAACATCCATGGTGCCCACTGCCGGGGCCTCCAGTCAAGGCCAGCAATTTACTGACACAACAAATCAGAGGGAAACACTGGCAGCTAGTTAGGCACAGTATGAAACTTTCAATTCCTGCTTTTTATCATTTTATCTCATCACCTTGTCATGGAGGCAGCATTTTATTGGTAAGTTTTGGAAGTCAGTTGTGTAGAAAAGTGCTGTGAATTAAGTGCTCATAATTGTGAGCAGGCTGAGATTTTTAAATACCTCTGCAGATGATAGAAGCAGGAGATAGGCACTGGGATATATGCTTTTTTAAAAAATTATTTTGGTTTGTGATTGGGTTGTTTTTTGTTTAAACTGCTGCAGGTTGTGTAGTACATTTGCAATTAAAATACCAAAGACCAAGCAGCCGCAGGAACACAGTCATTTCCGATTGTGGCAGTGAAAGACAAGAATGTTGAAATTTCAGTAAATGTTATTCACAGCCTCTTACTTATCAAAAGAACCATGCTGTTTAGAGGTAACTAATGGATAAAATATGAACAAAGATTAAACTACAAAGGCTAAAAAGGATTATTTAGAACATTGCCATTATGCAAAGTCCTGACATTAATATTTAGACACTCATGAATACTTACATAACTGCAGCTTATTTTTAATGGTCTTCTATCTTGCTTTGACAACAGGCTGACAAAATGTAATTTAGGACTATAAGCTGTGAGCCCCACATGGAGAAGAAAAGCCTGTAATTCACATCATGCCCAGGCTTTTAAGACTTAAGAGACTATAGCAATTGTATGGCAGAGTGCAGCTTGCAGGGCAATATCCACTTACATGCCATTTGAGCACCTCAGGCTACATGAAGCACTGCAGAGTGCATCATTAAAAAATAGGATGAAAAGAAGCCAGTTTAGTTACAAGTGAGCTGACATGAAGGCAAATTAATTCATAAGGTAAGAGGAAGAAAAGAAGTCCTGGTTCTGTCAGTGCGGCCACATACCCACTGAGTCGGGCACATCTGTGACTTCACTTTGTATTGTTGATTCATCACGTCAGATTTTCTGTCCTTCCCTTGGTATAAAACTGCAGGAAGGGTGTAAAGCATCAGATCAGTGTTTCCCAGTCAAATAGAAAGTCAAGCAGAGCCAATGTTTTAAAAAACCCCGTGTGTGTACTAGGAAATCAAGGTTATTAGTTAACATTTGTTTTTTTCTTATCCAGCCTGAAGTTAATAATTATTAAGCCTGTTTTGAGAAAGACAGGGCCAGGGCTTGACCCCTGCTAAGCATGGATGTCACCAGTAATTAGCCAGGGCTGTCCTTGATGTGCTCCCTGGGAACTTGGTGTGGGTGACAGGCTGTGAGGTGCTTCAGCAGCACCTGAGTAGCTGATCTGCCCCATTAGTGTTGCTGCAACTGTTTTCCACTTGCATGAATCTGTGTGTGGTTCCCTGAAAAAGACCCTCAAATCCCTGTGTGTGATTGTGCTCTGAAGTTTGAAGGTGAAGCCCTGCTCCTGCTGTCCACACTCAGGTGCAAGGAGTCAGGCACACAGGGCTGAGGACACTGAGGCCATGTGGCTGCTGCAAAGAGAGGAGCCCCAGACACCCTGGGGTGAGGGCTGATGATACCTTGGAATGGCTACCTAGAACAGAGTCTAGACAGTTAGAGAATAAAGTAAGTATTTATTGAAGGCCTTTAATAGATACACCTTGTCAAGTGCAAAAGCCTTGCGGAGACTACACCCAAGGTGGACGATGGTGATGAGTTTTTCAGACAGATACATTTGGTCTATTTGCATATCAGGGATTAATTGTCCAATTGCAGATTCAGGTAATGAAGTCATATTCCCCCAGTTTGCTCCCCCCAATTCACTTTTGTTTATACTTTTCAGGGCCTGAGAATGTGAGGGTGACCTTGGTTCTCAGGCCTCGAAGGATTGTTTTGTCTGACCAAAATGTGAGAGAGCTTACTAACACTCTATATGGAGTTCAGAGTTATAATCTAATGCAGTACAGGATCTGAAAAATATAAAAGCTAAAAACTTAAGGCATCACTGATGGTGCTGCTGTGCTGAGGCATGTCTGAGGGTGGCTGGTGGGGTGGCTTCCTCTCAGTTAGTCCGCTCAGGAGCCTCTGAGGAACTGAGCAGGAATCCCATCTCTTTGCCTGTCGTGGTATGTCCTGTTTGCCTCCAGTTTTATGGCTGCATGATTTGGCCTTGAATTTATATGCATAAAAATAAGCGTTTATATTTCCACTCTAGCAAAGGTTGGCTTTACTCAGGGATTGCAAGCAAGAGAGAATGAGTATAAAAGTAAGATGAAGACAGAAGATCACATTTAAGTCCACAGTCAACATATCTGCCATCAGTCAAGGTCTGTTGCTGCACTACATTTCCAATCTACTTCTCAACTAAACTGCCAGTGGAGACTCATGGTGGCATGTTGGTCTGGGTCTTGGACACTCCGGGAGAGACCTCAGACATTGTTCCACTCCTTCTCCTCCCAGAGCTCATCAGGGAGCTGAGCAAGGCTCTGGTTAAGTGCTAGGCTCTCCTTGGCCAAGCCCTGGAGCCTGGGCTGCAGATCACCACCAGTGGCCAGCACTTTCCACTCCTCATCCTCTTTTACAGGTAATGAGCTCTCAGATGGGCTGTTTGCTTTATGTCAGCTTTGCAATAACTGGTTTAATCAACACCTTCATCCATTGTGGCTGGCTACAGATGGAGGGAAGTAACAGGCAAGATTATTAGCCCTCTGTGTGACTTCCAGGCCTGCCTACCTAGCTCTCTTCAGCATATGTGTCCTGAATCTGGCTGAGACCTGGCACTTCCTTTTGTTGATGAAGCCTTTCTTAGGAAAACAGCTCTCTAGAAGGTGCTTTGTGGCCTCACAGCTTTACCAAATCACTAACTGAGATGGTGTAGTCCATCTCCATAGGTGAAAGAGGCCCGATAACAGTGGTGATATGCTAAAGAGGTATTGGTCCCAGTGTCCATTCAAATTGTGGGAGGGATTTGGGACTTTCTTGGTGGATTTGTCTGGGAGAAGAATGGGCACACATGCTTTCTGCTGAGGCTGCTGGAGAACACCCTTACCCTGAAGATACACTTGAGATTTCCACTGGATTGTATCACTTGGGTCATCCTTCATCTTGTTTAAGGATCATTTGGGCAGTTAGCCCAAGGGTGTGATCTTAAGACATGGTGTGATCATAGGACTGCCTCCCTCAGCTCCTGCTGCCAGCAGGTAACATAGGCATCTCCTGAAAGACTGACACTCCAAGATCTAACACTGCTACAGAGAAGACAGTGGCTGATGGCTCTTTGTGATGTTAAAATGGAAAGTGTGGTGGTGTAACTTCAGGAGTCTCAACATGCCACTCTGTCAGTGTCAAAAAATGACTTGGAGAAAAAGTCACTTCAGATCTGACAGTTGTAATTTCTTTCTTCACTTCTTGCTATAAAGATAAACCCTTCCTCTCCCATCTTTTTCTGCTTATCTTTACTGAGGGGACTTGTGTCTTGAAGACATTTGTAATAGGGAGTTGGAAGCCTCCTGTTTGGTGTGTGACAGGCAATCACTCAATGCAAAATTAACTTGAGAGAGGACAGGCTGACCTGGTCCTGCAGCTGGAGCAGGCACTGTTATGGCTCTGTCAATAAAGAGGCATCAGGCAGAAAATCTGGGGAGCCTGAACTGGGGTTGCACACAGAAGCAACACCAAATAGTACAAGCAGGGAAAAGCCACATTGCCCTGCATAGAGCCATAGGAAACAAAAGGGACACTTCAGGTTCTCCACCCATTAAGGGTGTTGTGAAGTGCATGCCATAAGCCTGGAGGGTGTCTGCCATATCCCTGCCCAGAGAGCTGCTGCTTTGGAGCAACAAAGAATGATGAAACAGGGTGAACAAACCATTAACTGGAAAGAAGACTCACATTTTCTGCATAGAAAGTGGAGAGAGTGATTGAGGATGCCTTCTAAGGCTGCATGAGGATGTCACCTTGGGTGTGCAAAGTTTCTACTTCTCCAGACTGCAGAAGGGGGAAGAAATGCTCCTGAGACAGCCGCTGTGCCTGAGAAGGCCCCAGAGACAGCCATGGCTGCTGGTGATCTTATGCCTGAGAACATGATGTGATGTGATGTGACATTACAGAACTGAGCTAATGAACTCTCTCCATGATGACACCAGGTAAACCTCAGAGGTCATGAGACTGGGCAGCTGCTGCCTGCCCTTGGACCAGGAGCCTAAATCCCACCAGAAATAGCGATTCTGGGAAGGAGGAGGCAAGAAGCTCTTGAGCCTTCACTGACATCTTGGGAAAATATGGCAAATTATGAGTTTTTTTTAATATGTGCTAGGATTTCTGTTGTGCTAATAATAATATTAGTGACCTTTGGTTAGGCAAGGAAGAGGTTGGTGACAGCCCTGCAAGAGGCCCACCAGAGCCAGTTGCTGTCTTGTGCAGCAGCTGATGTTAGGCCTTGTTAAGTGGTTTTGACTCAGACTCAGCAGAAACACATCTGTGATGATTCTGTTGCCAAAAGAAGTCTCTAAGCAGTGCATCTATAACCTGCTTATACTTTTATGTGTGTAAAAACATAAATGTATCACTCTAGTTCTGGACAGACTATGCCAAAGCCACAGGTAAGTAGCTGTCAGCCCAAGCACTCCAGCAGAGTTGGAAAAGGGATGACAAGAGATGCTGGGGACTGCACTCATTTTGCTTGGGCTCTTAGGAAGCTAGTTGTTGGTGCTGTTTGTGAAGTTTATGTTAGTGCCATATTGTCAACAGAAGGTAGTCCATTAAATATCGGATCACAAATCAATGATGTGCAAATGCTGTGTGCCACAGAGAGACTTCTGCTCATTTCCTGTGTGAAACTGTTTATTTATTTTCTTCAAAACCTGTAGACTGGAAATTCAGGCTTCTAAATTGAATGTAATTCATCCATCACAGTAGGATAGTCATCATATTCCCCACAAAACCATCTGTAGTAATAAAATACAACATAAAACCTAGGCCTCACATTGAAAAGTCCACTTCATTTTTTAAACCTTCTTCGCAATAGTGATATTCTTCACTTGCCTCTTGCTTATGGTACTAAGAGCTCAAATGTGTCTGCCACACTAGTTTAATATTCTCTTTGGAATATGAAAAATATTTGCTGCCAGTGATACATTGTTATTAACCTGCCAAAGAAGGACTCCTTCCAGGATAGGATAGCTTCTGCCTTCTTCTGTCAATCTGAGTTTTTAACTTCTCTGTTTGTGATGGCCTGGGCACCAGAGGAAGGGAATTATTTTGTTATGCTGCAGCGTAAGGTGTTTCAAGGGTGTTTGGCTGTAGGAGTGTTGATCTGCTGGAGGGTAGGAAGGCCAAGACTGGGCCAAGGCCAATTGTGTGAGGTTCCACAAGATGAAGTCTTGCACTTGTGTCACAACTACCCCAGGCAGTGCTACAGGCTGGGGGCAAAGTGGCTGGGAAGTGGCCCGTTGGAAAGGACCTGGAGGTGCTGGCTGACAGTGGCTGCCTGTGAGCCAGTGCGTGCTCAGGTGGTTAAGAAGGCCAACGGCATCCTGGCCTGTATCAGAAACAGTGTGGTCGGAAGGACCAGGGTAGTGATTGTCTCCCTGTGAAGGCCACAACTTGAATTCAGTTCAGTGTTCAGTTTTGGGCCCTCAGTACACAAAAGACTGGTGTCTAGAGAAGGGCAGTGGAGTTGGTGAAGGATCTTGTTGTGGTTTGGCCCACCCTAGGAAGTGAGAGAGAGCTGGCTCTGAGATTGGTACCTTGTTAAACCAAGGAAAGGTCATGTCATCTCTGTGAACACACATTTCAGGACGAGAAGTTGCAGGGGTAGCCTCTTCCCCTTCCGGCCTCCAGAGAGTGAACATGCGCCCCTCCTCCTCCTGGCTTTGGAGGGGGAGGGGAGGCCTCCCCTGGCCAAGGCTGAGGCCTGCCATGTGGCCTGGGCTGGGGTAAGCCTGGATAGCACTTGCTGGCTTGCTGGCACAGCTGTATGTGAGCTTTGCTGTTGTTGCATCTGGGCCAGCACAGCTGCCTGTGAGCTTTAGCCTTGGCCGAGCTCCTCCCTCAGACCGGAGAAATGAGGGAATGGAATTGTGTAGCTCGCCAGGCCTACTGAGAATGGAGCGGTGGAAGATTTATCACTGGGATGTCCCGGGTGCCAAGCCACTCCTCCCCGGAGAGTTCGACCAGTGCCGCTTTAAACCTGATATCAAGAACTTTTCTTTGGCTGTGGCTTCTGGAAGTGATGGGAGAGACTTGTGATGGCCTGGGATTGGCCTGGGACTTGTGATGTCAGCAGAAGATAAAGAAGAGATTGATGGAGTGGCTTTTGGCCAGACTTTTCTTGTAGTGGCCATAGAAACTGAGTTAATGCTCCTGTAATTCATAGCAAATTCATAGAAAGTGTGTTAGGGGGATGTGGTGAGCACTGTGTAGTAGAGATGCCAGTGCAGGAGTGAGTGAACAGAGGAGGATTAAGAGGGTGCGGTGGTGCCCTCTGTTCTTAAAACCTTTGCTCTGAGGGAGAAATGGGAGGAACTTGTGTCCTGAAACCACCTTTAAAAAGGGAACCCTACAAGCAGTTTTTGGTCCATGGGTGGTGGTGAGAGCACCGTTCATGGAAGGAGGGCTTCTCAATGGCACATTTCCTCTGCATGGGGTGGGCCATCTGAGAAAAGCGGAGGCCACAAGAGACTGTGTTTCTTGTGGGAGTTTCTATCGGGCAGAAGGAAGACTCCTCTCCCTTAAAAAACTAAAAAATGATTGGTTTAGAATTACTAAATTAGCTGGGAGTTACAGGTTTTGTCTCAGAAAGTTTTGGTAGGAATTATGGTGGGGGGGAGGAGGAGTGGTTTAGAAGGTTTTTTTACTCTAGATTTTGTTTTTTTCTTTTCCTTTTTTTTTTTTCCATATAGTGTAAGTTAATAAAGTTTTTCTTTTCATTTCTAAGTTGGAGCCTGCTCTGCTCTATTCCTGGTCCCACTCACAGCATCATTTTAAGGTACTATATTCTCATGGGTGCACGGGCATTGGGCCAGCAACTGAAACCTGTGACAGATCTGGAGAACAAGTCCTATGAGGAGCAGCTGAGGGGCCTGGGCTTGTTTAGCCTGGAAAAAAGGAGGCTCAGGGATGACCTTTTCACTCTCTACAACTGCCTGAAAGGAGTTTGTAGTGAGGAGAGGGACAGACTCCTTTTCCAAGTAGTAATCTATATGACAAGAGGAAATGGCTTCAAATTGTGCCAGGGGATGTTTAGATTACATACTAGGAAAAGCTTCTTCACTAAAAGGGTTGTTGGGCATTGGAACAGGGTGCTCAGGGAAGTGGTGGAGTCACCACCCCTAGAGGTATTTCAAAGACATGTAGATGTGGGTTTTAGTTTAATGGTGCACTTGGCAGTGCCAGGTTAATAGTTGGACTTTATGATCTTAGAGGTCTTTTCCAACATAAACAATTCTGTAACTGTTTGTTTTAAACATTTCTTTCCTTGATCACTCCTCAGCTGCCAGACCACAGGGCAATATGGAGCAAGGAAGTCTCATGTGAGTCTTGTTCCCACTGTGGTCTGCAGAGCAGCACAAGTAACCAGTGAGAGCCCTTGCTATTCAAATGCCTGAAACTTCACTCCTTCCTAAGGTCCTGAATTCAGCTGAGGCATCCTCACACTACAAGCTTGAAGCTTCACTGTGCCAATGGAAATTGAGTGTTTCTGGGGTAAGAAAAGCTCTTGTTTGGGTCCATGAATGTCCTCTGAGTCCACTTCATTACGTTTCCGGTAGGCAATTTTGCCTTGGATTTCATCAGGGATTTATCTTGATACTCTCTGGGTCATTTCCTTGGCTTTACCTGCTGGCGTCAGGACTGTGGCTAGAGGCAAATTGATTCTCTGATGTCCCTAGAAATGAATTAAAAAATCATTTCAAATACAGTTGAGAAAGGTTTCTCAGGTTCCTGTGAACAGCAACCTTTCAATGCTAAATGATTCTGGCTCCAAATCTTTTCTTTGAAAATACCTTGAAAATAAACACAGTCTCATAAAATCATTTAACTGGAGTAAGACTGAATGCATAATTGCTGTTCATAATAAATAATTAATCCAGTGAAGGAAATTTTAGCATTAGCTCTGTTTTAATTTTCAAAATAGAAAATTATATCAAATAGGAAAATGGAATTGCTTTTCTAACACAGAAATTACAGGGATGGATTTTCCCCTCCTTTACACGGACCTGGAGTCTCTCTGGGTGAGTGTAGTATCTGTAAGGGGAGACCCTAACTTACAGGTTCAGGTGTAACCAAACCCAAACCTGCTGCAGTCAGCAGGATGTTGCCCTTCACTTTGGGATGTGCAGACTCTGAGCTTTAGATGCACATTTTCCTTTAAAGTCATTGCACACCAGTTAATTGTTTGTGTGTGTATGTGTGTGTATGTGGACCAGATGCACAGATTTGCAGACCCCAGAGAGTTTCAATGCTTTCAAAGGATGTGATGTAAAATTCTGTACACTAAATTTATTTCTTCCCATGCAACTGTGTACAATCAGTTCTAATAGGAACTAGACACTTCCTGCATGTCTGTTTTTTAATGGAATCTGCTAAGTTTTACAAGGGCCATATTCAGCTGTACATCCTCTCAACTGTTAACTGTATTATCCTTTTAAGGAAGTCATTAGCTTCTCACTAAACACTCTTCCTATAGTGGTTTTGCAATGCATGTACACTGAAATGTGGTTCTCCGCAGGCTAAAAAGCTCTCCGTAGTAAAAGAGTGCATATGTATGTGACTGGAATAAATGAGGAGAACCTCTAAAATGTATGGCACAATTAGCAAATGATTCCTTCCTTTCTGCCCTCCAACAGCTCCTTAGACAAACTTCATATACTTAAACAATTTCATTTTTTTTAAACATCTGATCCAGGATTTTTGCTCATGCCACCCAGACATTATATTTTTTTACTACATTTTTTTTCAGCCTGAAGGAGAGAAATGATTTTCACATCCTGACTGGATCAGCATTTGCGGCTGAAGCTGTTTTCTTCTGTGTGCTATTCTGGACTAGCTTCTACTTTTCATCTCACACCATTCTATTATGCTTTACATGTACAAAGTGGAATCATCAACTTTCAGCCTAAAAGGTCTATTTTAATATGAAGGGGAAATAAAATGAGGAAGATCATAAGTGAAATCTCCATGAAGAAGTTCACTGCACTTCCTCTTTATGAAAACAAACTGGAGGCTGCCTCTGGCAAATACAAGGTTTGTTTTAATATAAGTGTACAGGAAAGACCTTATTCCTTGAACCTGCCACAGTCCTGCTCTGTGAAGTCTGCATAAAGTTTACATGGGAGTTACAAATCAGGAAGAGAAAGTACTGAAATAAATGGTCTCTACTTCCTATGGGATAATGGTATTGTACTCTACCAAATAGCAGGTTGGATTTTTGCTGTACTTCTTATTCCCTTGAATAATCAAATACCAAGAAATTAGAATCCACATTTCTTTCTTTACTTACCTGCGTCTACTTCCTTTACAAAAGCAAAAAATAAAGAAAAGACCCCACCAATTCTTACTTTCCAATGTATATGTTTTTGTCCTAAGTTTTGCGGTTACACCTCCCCTCTAACCGAGACTTGTGGAAGTATGTGAGCAGATGCCTAAACAATTTCAAGCATTCCCACATCAGGAAAACTTCCCTTTCCAACTCTGGAGACAGGTCAGTGGTAACAGGAACTGCCCATTGGCTTGCATAATCCACCTACTCTGCTGTCCACTTTTATGGGATTCTCCCACAGCAGTGGTAGACAGTGGACAAAAATAAATGGCAGAAAAATTATTTTTACATTTTTGAGAATTTTGATGATTGGACTCTTTCCTCCTGTCTGAGCCTGTCATGGGCAGGTCAAGGATCGATGGGGTCACAATCCCAGTACAGAAGCAAAATGCTGAGGCATGGACACAAAAATAAAACCTGCTATCCCAGCTGGCTGGCAACATGTATTTGGAGAAACAATGAGATAGCTGGGTATCATGAAACCATGACAGTGTGTTTGCTCAGAACAGAGAAGTAATGAGACTTGGGCTCATCCTAGGATGCTGGTGGCATTGTGACTTGAGCTTGACTTCTGCTTTGCCGTGCTCTAACCAACGCAGGGGCCAGGGAAGTGGGAAGGAGCTGGTAAGTCTTGTCTTCAGTCCAGCAAAACAACACCTCACTCTCAGCCTGTGTGAAGCCAAAGGGCCACACCACGTCATTCTTCCCAAAAATGCAAATCCCAAGTGTCTGATAACTGGGAAAATCCAGAGTAAAACATGAAAAAATGTTTTAGAGTTTTTCCTTCATCTGCATTTTTAGGAGTGGGATCAAACTCTCATGGTTGTTAGCCTAACATTTGGCATCCATTAAAGAAAATATTTATTTTCATCATCCACATAAACAGGATCTTTCTTTTTTTCCCTCCCTTCTGAAAGAAAAAATACTGGCTGATATGTTTCTAGGAAGCTAACAAGAGCAAGAGTGCATACAAAGCTGGATATGTCCACTCCCCACAAAGCTCTGGTGTGTTCTGGTGTTTGTAGAACTTGGTCTTTTATAAATGAAAACAAAAGAAATTTATTGAATTCAATATGACTTAAAACAAAGATTCTGGGAGAAACAATGTAAGAACAATGAAAAGGAAGTATTTAAATTTTTACAAAATTATGGGAAAAAACTACTTTTCAAGAAGTCCCCAAGCTTCAAAAACTAGTTTTCAAAAAAATCCCCAAGCCTCTTTTCAAAAAATAGTCTGAACTTAATTTTTCAAATATTCTCCTACATTTTGTTTTGTTAGTTAGAGACTACATCTGTTGACAGAGCAAAGAAAATCGCAAAATGACCATGTGTGTAGCAGACATGATTCCAGTCGTACAGAGGACTGTCATCTCCATGTTAGGCTTCCAGGGAGAACCCAAGGGCCTCATTCACAGCTTAGACCCCTCAAACTAGGCCCGTCCTGTCCCTGAGACATGCACAGCCAATTTACTTTTAAGAGCAGAAATATAGAACAAGTCATTATTATTATTGTTGTTCAAAAGGAAATGGATGCAGAGGGGACGGTTTTGATTAAGGAGCAGTTTACCTCTACTAGATGAAGGAATAAATGACTACACAGAGAGCAGAGCAAGGGGGAAAACAGTCTTTTTGATGGAAATCTTCAGTCTAAAAGCCAAAGTTTGGTGTTTAGGGTAAAGGCAGACCCCTGCGTCGTGGAGCTGGTGGAGAAAACACTGTGCACTGACTCTTGGCAGATGCAAAGAATGAGACCACCTTGCTTCTTGTCCAGTGACTTCTGACAATACTCATAACCAGAGCCCTTGGGCAACTACAGGCTTGGTTACATAAAAGGAAACAAACTACAATTTTTTTACAATGAAGGTCACGGACAGACTTTAGCAATTTGTGCTGGGACCTGCTGATCATAGACTCCTAAATGACCTAGACAAAGAGGTGGGCAGCAAGATAGGGCATTTTCTGATGATAGTAAATATTGAGGATAGCAAGGTACCCTGCATTTGCCAGGGCAGGGTTATAAAGTTCAACCTGATGCATAAAACATGCGAGATATAAACTGAACATGCATCACCTAGTAACAATGATGGTAGGTCTAGACTGCTAATGGTGTGTCATATGCATAACAACACTGTAAATAGATTTATTTCAGTTTATCTTTTAATTAAATTCATGTCTATAAGCTGCAAAACCCAAATACTTCCTGTGGACTCAGAAGGGCTGTGCCGGAAGGAATGACGTTCTTCAGCTTTGAATCAGATCTTGTGGTCAGTGAAAGAGTATGATTAAGAAAGGCTAAAACATCTGGAAAACAGCTGATGATGATGTCCCCCCAGGGGACATCATCAAAATATCCTAAAAGAATATTTTTGTTTCAGAAGCAAGTCCAGTGTTGCACACACAGAAGTAATTTTTCTTGGGAAAATAAAAAACTGTCCTCATCCAGAAGTTTTTTCTTCTCTCTATTAAAATTCAGGAAAAAGAATTGAAATAGCAATTCCTCCTTTTTCAGATAATGAAAACAAATGCTTACTAATATCTCCATATTTAGACAGGACAGCATATTTGGGGGATGTAGTCACTCATTTGGTATCAAGGGTTCCTTTGTTTGCAGAAGCAAAAATAGCATTTGAACAACCCTCATGGACATTTGGGCCTTCAAGCATAACGTAGCTTGTACTAAAAAATTGCAAGTAGTTCAAAACTCCTTTGAAATTTATGTTGAGATTCAGCTCTTTAAAAAGTTGCTGGAGAGGCTGGTTTAGGAGGGGCTTGCAGGGCGTTGGGTGTCCATCAGCCAAGTCCTCCCAGGTCCCAGAGCTGTGCGTCTGGGTGGTGCAGTGGCTCAGGCGATGGCCAGCAGCCTTCTGCAGGACAGCCCTCCTTCTAGCCTTGCTTCTTAATTGCACAGAGAGATAATTGGACATCATAACTGCTCATCAAAGCTCCTTCCACAAAGAAAGAGTGACCTGCCGCTCTTGTCCTTAAGGCCTGAACTTGTTTCCTCCCTGTCAGAGTCAGACACATCCTCTTGTTCAGTGACACGGGGCTCGTCTCTGCCCTCCATGGCCAGGTGCTCATGGGATGGCACAGAGCCGGCTTGTCACCAGCATAGCTGGTCAGGACAGAAGCAGCACAGCTAGACAGCTCCTTGACCTCAGTAATGAAGGGAATAACACCTCAAAACCTTCCTGAAGAGCATTTCCACCCCTCTGGCTTTCTGGTTGTCCCAATCTCCTCTTAATAGCCTGGAATGAATGGGGCTGGCTTCTTCAGCTTAACAAAGTGAGACCTTGGCAGCTGCTCTCTGTAAATTCTTACCTGGCCATACAAGGACATGGAGGTCATGGGTCAGCTTCCTAGTCAGGCAGTAGGGAAAAAAATAAACTGATGAGTTTTAAGATGGAGCTTGATCCTTATTGATCCCAAATGAGTTGTTGGGCCACTTCTTAGCAACCTGGGAGACCCATGTTCCTAGGAAGCTATAGGCTCAGTGTTTTCCATCTCTATGGTACCAGCTACATTCCCAGAGGATGACAGGCAGCATCAAACAGCTGAATCATGGAGTGTTGCACAGTCACAGAAATGCTGGCCAGTACTCTTTTCAGATATTAACCTTTGATGATAGCATTTAGTCAATCATTGCCCACACTATGGCAGCAAAAGGCTCCTCCTTATGGGTATTGTTGAGCTCTCTTCTATTTCTAAGGTAGTTTTCTCCACTTCTGTTACATTTCCAAAGAGGAAACCAATTAATCAAATGGCCTTAAACCAACTTTTTTTCAGCATGTTATTTTCCCATTATGTCTTGTGGTCAGCAGCCTCTTGTGCCTGCCTCCCTGGGATTAAATTTTCCCTTCGTGGCAGTATTAAGTTTATACAATCCCACCATCATCTGCTGTATTTCCAAGGTGAGTCAGGTAATTTTGGCGGGATCTCAGAAGCAGGCATGATCGACTGCAGCAATTTCTGGCACATGGCAAGTACCACATTCCAACTTGCCAGAAGCAATTACCTCTTTAATGCAAACTTAGTCTACATTCAAGGTAAGGGAACTGAGAACATGGCAAGGAAACTGAAGAGTCACAATCCAAAATTTTGTGTATTTAAAGCCATCTGAGATCCCATGCTGCGAAGATTGCACAAGATATCTAAGGCTACGTCAGTCCATGCTTTAGTCCCTCTTCACATCCTCATGCAGTTTTGCCGAAGCCATGGTCAGTCCATGTGGCTTCTACTATTTGGAGTTTCAGGATTTTTGCCTGAGTTTCAAACAGTTACCAGAATGTAATGGGAAATTAATCACAAGGGGTCCGAACTTGGTAGCTTTCCTATTTAGTTAATAAACCCATTTATTTAAACTTAGCAATTTCCTGTGGTCTGCAGCATATTTCCAGAAAGGAAACTCAAGAGCTGCTGTACAACTGCTGTCTATAAGCAGCACCACAGAAAGACAATACACAAGCCACTTTCATTTATTTCACAATTTGGAAGTAATCACACTCCTTTGTAGCCATGTGCTTTTTACTCAAAGCTCTCTGTGTACTTCCCCTCAACACAAAGTCACGTTCTGTTACTAAAATTAATGTTTCCTGAATAGTGATCTCATGCCAGAAGAGCTGGTAACACCAGTGACTCGGAACCACCCACATACATCACTCCACCCAGCCAGCACCTTGTCAGAAGTCATCAACCTGCCCTAAGGTGCAAGCTGACCCATGCAGAGTCCATGCTCCAGCACCCTACCCAAGGTTCCTAATGACCTGTTTTGTTTCCAGCTCCATAGCACAGCACTCACACTATCTTTCTCCATAAAGAGATACCCAAAAGAAGTTTTGATTCAGCCTGTCCAAGTTGGGTGGAAGACTAATGGCCTCTTGATTTCCAACCATTAGTTAAATTTCCACCTGATACTTGAGTGGTGTTTATTTAAAATAATAACAAACTCTCAAAACAGTGTAGCATCCTGTTGTCCAAAACCAATCCGTTTATGAAGAAGAGCATCATCACTCAAGACTACAAAAATAAATAGAAAAGGATAGTTACTTGGGGTATGTTACAACTGGTTGCCAGCTCCAGGCAGCTCATGTGTGCCATCAGACCTTCTCAGGGTTCATCCCTGTAACACCGATTAAATTAGTTGCCAGTAATCTGGCTAAAGATGGCCTGTGGGGATGAGTTAAAACAGTGTAAAGAAAACTACAGCAATAAAGGAAAGTGAATCTGAGAAATTATGCATAACAGTAAATAGCAAGAAACCTGGCTCTCTTTTCAACACCATAAACGGTTATGAAAATTCCATGTGATCATTACAGGGGTGGGGGTGGGGGGCTGCACAGGAAGCATCAAATACTTACAATCCAAATTCTTGCAGATTTCAGCTGTTAATGCAGGCACTGCTGTGTCGACTTCACACCTTGCTGGCCCTGGGCAGCCTACACTCCAAAGTACTGGGTAGTTTGGCATGGGGGAGTCTGGGAAGGGATCTAGAAGTCATGTTTGCAAAGATATTATTTAAGATACAGAAATTCAAACTAGCAAATTTTTGGCCAGATTTTATCAGAATACTTGTATTTATTGCTTACGCAGAAAACTGACTAATTAACAATTCTTCCTGAATCCACAGTAAGTATTTGCACTGCCCAGGGTTTGCATAGTGACTCTGAAACCAAGCTGAAGCTTGAATTTCTAGCCAAGGCTTTTCACTGAGACCTTTGCCAGTGCAGGTTTTGGAGTGAAACAATCTCCCCATCTTTCCTTGGAAAGACTATCTCTTAAGCCCCAAATATCCCATATCCTCTTTTCTTTTCCCTGTTGTTCCCACACCATCTGTGCATGTGCTGCTACCAAGACTTATGATTCCTTGCCAGTGGCAACTACTGCTGATGGGGAACTGATGGGAGTAAGCAGAGCAGGCCCCAGCTGAAGGGAAAAATACTGCCTAGGGTCAGCACCTGAGGCCAGCCCCAGTCTTATCCACGCCATTGGATACAACAAGACACCTCATTCAGGCTGGCTAGTAGTGGGACAAGAGCAGGTTAGGTACCTGGAGACTTCCACAGGCTGGTATGGAGGGCACCCAGCTGAGCAGGTCCTGCTTCCATCCATCCCAGCAGCCACAGACAGGGTGTGCCTGCCCACAGCAGGTGGAGCTGCTCAGGGCTTTGGATAAGCAAGCATGCCAGTGGCCTAGAAGGTGGAGAAATATTGACACATGGGTGGACTTTAATTTGTGCAGGCAAACTCTAAATATCACTGCATTGAGGGCAATTGCATGTTTGTGCTTTTCCAATTAGTCTGAAGTAATTTCATTGGAAAGCACTTAGATTCTCAGGTGGGGGTTTTGGGGTTTTCTCTGGAGCATGGACTGGGAGGCACTTTTAACTGGTTTCTGAGGGTTTCTCCAGGGAACTCCATGTGCGGAGAGTCTGAAGGCTGCTGAGCATTGCTGTGTGGATGCTGTTTTATATACATGTGGTGTTAGCAATGCTATCCCTTCACACACAGCAGAGCAAGCTGTCTTTCGTCTGCCTTTCCAAGCCATCACAGCATTTTTTTTCTGCTTTTAGCCTTAGAAAAGATTGGAATAATTTCTCCGAGAGCAGCCAAGTTATGGATCTAAACCTTAGCTTCATTTGGTGTAGAAATCCAACCAAAAGGAAAGTGGCATTACAGAAAACTTGTCTTCATACAATCGTTGCTGTCTCCTCTTCTTCTCAGGCTTAGGATTTGTACTTCAGTTAACTCTACATTTCTAAGTGTCTTTTTGATTTAACAGGATTGGCAGGGAAGAGCTGTCATAAATTGTTCCACTATCCTTTCTTTTTATTCTATATCAAACAAACTTTGGAGGAAACTGTTTTACAAACAAAAAAATTATAATCTTTAATGAAACTTTGAGAGCTGTCTTGTCCCAGTTTGACACTGATTTCTGGAGCAGTCACACATAAAAAATATGAGTGTAAAATGCTGAAGAGGATCTGGTTCTGGAAAACTTATGTCATGAAAAGTTTGTTTATATTACAAATGCTAAATATAAAAATGTATATAAGATTTTCAGGCCAGAATGTTAAAAGGTGGCCCACTCTGTCCATTTCATGCAACAGAGAAATTGACAAGTGATTGCTACCAGTTTCTTCATGCTTGGGTCCAAAACCACCTCCTCTGTTTGCAAATGCTTTGAGAGAGGTTGCTTAAGAAGAGAAGGTGTGAAGTAAAACCCAGCTTGTAAGACATTAACACTTGTTGGCTCCAGAAGAGAAACTACAATGACAATTAGATTTGGCCATTGGCAATGGAGCAGCTAATCACCAAAGCTAAAATCAGATTACCCAAAATTAAAATCTTGCCTGGCTACAGCTGAGTTTCAGATATTCTTGTTGTAAGTGTACCAAGAGGAATTGCAATCCTGTTATCCAGACAAGGACCAAAAGCCCAAATCAAATACCAGACAGATTAAACTGTAGCTTCTCATGTCCCCTCCCTCCTGCTGAGCCCAGAGCCAGTCACTACCCCTTCTTGGACACCTCCTGCCAGGCACTGCCTTCGGCTCTCCACCAGCAGCCTCTGAGCCAACTCATAACACCCAACCTGTAGATCCTGTTTAAAAGACAGTGTAAATGCAAGCTGAAAATTTTTTGTCTCATTGGTCTCTTGAGCTTTTCCACTCTTTGTGTTCACACATTGGTTGCAAGGTTGCACATAAATTCAACAATAAATTTTATCCTCTGCTGGACAGGCATACTGCGGTCAGAGATGGTGCAATATCATGTTGGCAAACATTTGGGCTCCTTGGTATTTTTGTAAATTTCTAATAATTCAGCCAAAGTTTGCAGAAGGCTTTAGCTAAAAGGTCAATGAAAGAATATCTGCATATTGTAAATCTAATAATCAGAGAAGATGTAATTTGTGTAAATTTGTAAAAAGCCAAAGTAAACACATTAAAGAAATTGCTCATATATCTGAGGCTAGAAGTGGGTAATAAAAATAGGAATTATGTACTTAGGACCCATTGTGGTATAGAAACTTAACCTCAACTTATTGATTGAGGCAGTTCTTTTCCCTGAATTAATATATGCCTACAAGTGAGTATTTGTTTTAGGAAAGTTAAATAGAAAGGCCATGAATAAATATAAAGGCTGAGAGGAAATAGCTATCTGGACTGCATTAGCCCAAAATGTGTAATAGAAGCAAAGAGAGCATACATCCTTTGATCCAGTCACGCACAACTGAAATGAAAGTCAATGGGCAATCCTTCTTATCTAATCGTCAAAGAGTTTGCAGCACATGTGAGTGAGAAGGACCACTAGAGAGATCCAGCTGGGGCCAGCTCTGCAGCAGGAGTCCAGGAACACAGCCACAGGTGTCCCTGTGTCTGGTGCTACATCAGGGCCAGGACTTCAGTGCAAGCCCTAGCTAGGCTTATGTTTAAACTGCTAATCCATGTGTCCAGCCTTGCATCTCTGCAGTTTACACACAATTAGCAGCAGAACCATATGGCAGGGCAAGCTTGAGCTTGGCTCTGTGCAGCTGGCTCTGTGCAGCTGCACTCTATGCAGTGCCCCATTCAGCCATGGTGGGGAACACCCAGTGTCCCACAGTGAGCTAGGGTGGGCAGTCAAGCAGGGAAACACCAGCCCCTTTTAATCCAGATTGGTTTTGCAAGCAATGGCATAGAGAGGGGGCATGTAGAGTTGTACTGCTGCCTTGGAGTATCCTCCATTTGGTTAAAGTTGAGGACATGGGAATGGGATTGCCAAAAAATAATGATGGGAATGACATCCTGTACTTTCAGAGCTTGAATTCTGCCTCAGCCTTTGAATCTAGGGCTGGCTCTGGTCTTCCAAGGTGCACAGATGCACTTAACACTAAGGTGAAGGAGCGGACAAATTGAAGTCTTTGAATAGGATTTGTAACCTATGGTTGAAATCCCAGCCAACTCCTGAATGAGCTATAAACTAATCAAAAACTATTTTCAGTAAGCTCTGCTTCCCTGAGCACCTCCTTGCCCAGGCCATTAACAGCCCATTATCGAACCAAATGATGGAGGCTCTGCCTTCTGGCCCCTTGGTCTCTTGGTCAGAGGTCCTGTTTGTCAAGTATCCCCGGTCCTTTCAGAAGTCTAGTGCCTAAGCCATCAGAGCATAAGGAACTTTTCACTGCTGTAGATGGCTTAAGGGGACCGAATGAGTGGGCAGGGAGTGGCAAGGGGCTGGTAGTCAGGGCATAGCAGGGGGCCAGGAGGCAGAGGCACCTGCTCAAGAGCCAAGCAGGAATAAGATGCCTGTTGATTTGGTGATGGGCAGCACACTGCCTGAGTGAGGAGACTTGGCAGTGCTTGGGAAAGCAAAGCTTGCTGAAGGCAGCTTCTGATTAGTTTTTTCGCTTACTCAGGAGCTAGCTGGGATTTCAATAGCTGGTTCAACCACAGTGAACCAAACTGTCTCCTAGCAGAGCCCTGTCTGGAAATGGGGAAGAAGAAATTTAGTTGAATCCAAGGAAATAATTTTTCAAGATCCCATTGTCAACTGCCAGCCTCTTGAATAGCTTTTCCATTTCTCCTGTGCTCCTCAGTTCTGTGCCTGTGGTTAATGTGATGGGTTTGTAAACAGCCCTTCTGTGCTGAGAACAACAGCTCTGTGACCAACTGCATAATATTATCTAATAATCTTTCCTCATTATTTTCCCAGCTCACAGAGCAAGGGAAATTATATTCAATTGTTCACACACACACACATACACACCCCTATATATATGTATTTTCTGACATTACAATATGAAATATTCATGTGGAGAGTTTTTCCATTATTTCCCAAGCTCAAGCAGAAATTTCTTAGATGGGTTTGTCTGACTGGCATTATGTAGATAATGTTATGCTTTTTAAAGGATTGAGATGATAATTCCAGAAAAAAATGAAAAAACAATGCCAGAGCCTGCTGATTTTGAGAGTGGGAAACTTTAAAAATTTAAATTTTCAAATCCTTAAAAAAATGCTTCATTGAGTTACTTCCAAACTGAGACAGACCCGCCCTAACTAGCTTGGTTATGCAGTGGCAAGACTGCCTGAGTAATTGAGAGATGTGCTTGATATGGCTCTCCTAATGCTATCAAAAATTACATAATGAGTCCTTTGACATACTGGTGATGATGGATGTTCTTTGGTAGCAACCACCAGTCAAGTGAATGTGTGTGCTCTCCTCCAGTTAATTAGGAAAGTCTGTGTGCCAGGCCGTTATATCCAGAGTACAGACCCAGCAATACAGAAAGGACAGCTGAAAAAATACACTACGCCTTTGAATAACAGCTCTGACTCCTGACAGCTCCCTTATTTAAATCCAATCTCCAAGCTGGAAAATAAGATGAAACAAGTTTTCTGTCAGGGACTGTATCACCCACTATTCTGTCCATCTTCTCACTGGAGGATGTCTTCCCCTTGTCTTCAACAGTTTGGAAGAACACTTTATTTTTGCCATTTGCATTTCACCATATTAAATGAGTAAAACTCGCACAAGAGTTCAGAAGAAAAGAGGATGCCCCATATCCCAGGCACTCACGCTTTCCCACACAGCATGGCCACCCTCCTGCACTGTCCATCTGCCAAGTAAAATTCAACATCTTGGAGACAAACAGCAAGAGGGAAAGATTTTTCATGAGAAATGGTGGATTTTCAGAGTGAACATTATATTCACATTTGTCAGGAACAAAAAGTACCATTTATAGCCAAGTGTGGCTGAATATAAATGAGTTTGCACAGCTGAGTTAACTTTAACCTTGCTGGGGAGGAAGAGATTTAGCTTAACTGGAAAACCCCACATGAGATATCTCCAGCCACAGCCCCATGCACTCCTATACTGGCCCTTTTGGTCACACAACTGTAGCCTGCCAGCAGCCTGAAAGATTTGTAAATGAAACACCATACTCCAGGACCAGGAGAAAGATATACAGTTGAAGATTTTTTCCACCCCATTGAATCCAACCCCAAATTCATTTGCAAACCTACTAGGAAAGCCGTCAGTCCTCTTACTTATCCAGACTTCATTGTGGTTCCATGAAATTTGAATATGTTGAAAATGAAAATGAGGTCAGGGTGACCCATCTGAAACAGGAAGGGTGAAGTCAGAGGGTGAGGCAAACAAACACAATTGCTACCTTTTGTCCCATTTCCGCGTCAGTCTCTCAGGTCTATAGTTTCTCATCTAGAGATGTGGCTTCAAGTTCTTGCTCTGACCCAGCTGTTCCCATAGGCATTTCTGATGAAGCTGGCTGGTTTCTTGGCCTGGTCTAACACTCACAGCACCTCTGTCCCTCCCTGAGATAGCTGGCTCTGTTGCTTTGTCAACAAGACCCTGTTTCACTCCTGCAGCCTCCCACTCAAGCCTGGTTTGGGGCCCCCTGGTAGGTGATGTGGAGCTGTGTGTGCCAGGCTGGAGAGAGGATGTCTGCATGTGACAGTGGCTGAGCAAGTGTCACTTGCTGCCTCCATGCCCTTGTGGGGAAGCCCAGGAATGACCAGGGATCTCTTTGATGAGAGTCAAGCTCTGCCACTTTCTTCAGCATTTGTCGAGGAACAACTGGAGATACTCAGGACACACTGTGATTCGCTGATATGGACTCACTATCAGTCAAACACAGGCTGCCAGAGGAAAGATTAAGGGATAGAAAAGAAGGGAGAAACAACATATCTGGGATTTGTCCTCTTTCCACCCTGTTCATGTTGCCTGAGTTGAGTTTCAAGGCTTTGTACATGTGCCTGGCTGCCAGCTGAGAGCAGGAGCAGCAGCTGGGCTATGACATCCTGCAGTGCTGGGGGTGTGCAAGCTCCAGAGCAGTGTAGGACAGGAGGTTGCAAACTTTCCAGGCACAGCTCTGGCCGGGCCCACTCAGGAAGGCAGCAGCTGCTCTACAAGGAAAGGTGTTTGTGTGGCTGTAGGCTGGGGGAGCTGATGCAGTCATCCCTGTTGAGCTGATTGGTCTGATGTTGCTGGAGACGTTGAGCTGTGATGTCAGTCAAGTGTCACAGGCACCAGATGACAACCTTGCATTAAGCAACTTCCACCCCCCTGCCCCTCAGTGAGAAACAGGTTTAAAAGAGAACATCTTCAGGATAGTACCTCTTCTAGTTCATCCTTTGAGTCAAAGCTAGTCAATTGTGGGCCTTAATAGGTAACCTGACTAACCTGGACTTAGAATTCACTTGGATGGGTGGGTGGGTGGATGGAGGGATGGACGGATGGATCCACCTTTGTTGAAACTCCCCTGGCCATGGTGGCCTTGTCCTAGATCAGCAGCTGCACACATATGGATCCTACTTGCTGACAGCTGTAAAGGCTGAAACAGGCTGTGATTCACCTAAGAGTTGGACAGGATGATCCTTGTGGGTCACTTCCAACTCAGAATATTCTGTGATTCTGTGATGGAGGAGTTTCTCCAGATTTTTAGTCTGTCCAAGGCCACTTCAACATCAACCAATTTCTTAAAGTACTTACAGTCCCTGGAGGGAAGGTGGAGCCCTGGACTCAGCAGGGGAGCTGCCAGCCAGGTGTTTAGTCCTTGATCCCTAGGTAAGACTGTAAATGCAGGGAAGCAAAGAAAAGTTTTCCACAGGAAAAAGAAAAAGGGAGGGGGAAGAGTCAACCTGCACACATTTTTATATCGAGATGCCATGAAACCAACAATTCACTACGAAAGCAGAAGCCATGAAGGGCTCATTTGCTGACAGGCTCAGTCTCCTGTGGCTGTTGAACTCGAGACCTACAGAGAGGTGAAGTACAATAATTTATATTGTTCAAAAAACTGCTGGGCTTTATCATAGCCTGCCACAGGAGTACAGACACCTACAGATCTGGCAGTGTAGCTCAGATCAATGGCAAGACTAGAAAGGAGGGAAAACTTCCCTGGGGGTATTGAAAGCAAAACAGCCCCCCAGTCTTCAAAGGCAGCTTAGCAAAAGAAACAGATCCCACAAGCTGATTTCTGCAGGCACTGTTTATCTTTTCCAGTGCTGGAGGTTTCACACTTTAAAGACTCACTTCCTCTACAGTGCTCATACAGCATCAGTATAATAATATTTCCCCCTCCTCCCTGGTGTCTTCCAGTCTCCTATGTCTTACTCAGATCACAAACACTGTTTGTGGGCTCTTCTGCAGAGTCACCCCTTCAAACAGACAAACAACAAACAACTGCAAATCATTCCCAAGGTTTGTTTTCCCAGTGCTGTCAGATTTTTTCAAGACATTTTATAAAAACCATGCAAAATGACTTGTCCTGACCCATGGGCAGCAATGCCTGTAGCTCATGGCAAGGGAGCTGTTAACAGCAGCCTGCTGTTCTCTCCTCTCCCATTCCATTCATTCAGGTCTCTGTCTGTCCTGCCGTGGTCTGTCAACCCACAGCCCTTGGCTTTTGGGCAGTCAGGAGTCTGGCAGAGGTGGCACAGGAAACCAGGCAAAAATCTTGCTCTTCACTCATTCACATGCATCCACAAAAATGGTACAGATAGTAGTCCTGATACATTCCTTGTTTTCAGAATGCTGTCATGGTCTGGGAATGCACAGTTCTGCATCCTTCTAAGTCATCCTTCCTTTAAAGAAACTTGAAAGCCCACTGTTTTGCATGTCATGTGCAGAGACAGGCAGAACAGACTGGGTCCTCTGCAGAAGAAAGACAACACAAGAAAATTAGCAACATTTGGGTTGATTTTACCCAACCTATTAAGAACTGTAGTTCTGACAAAAGATAAATTGCCAGTAACTGAAGATGGCATAGCAAGGAGAACCTGAAATATCCTATGCATGTATGTTGGCTCAGCAAATTATCTAATTTCTGTTTTTCTATCTATGGTCCCTGCCTATCCATGGCACTACTTCATGCAATAATAAAATGTTTTCTAAATAAAGCTCCAAGCCCAAAGATCGCACTCTGGGTAAATTAACGGAAGTAAACAAGCAAGCAGCTAACTGGAGCTAATTATATATCTGCAAGCAGCCTTGCTTTTAAGCACCTTACAGGTGAACATTTTAATTACTGAATGTGCTCTATTGTTCTTGAATTAGATATAAGAAAAATAACATTGATCCAATTCTTTTTTTATTTTTACACACTGGAGTTGGAAGGCAAGTGGCTTTATAAGGGGATTATGCATGCATTAATCTTCTTTAGCTATGATAAAGTTCTCTGCTTCCTAGTGAAGTTGTTTAACCCTCTTCTAACAGCTGAAGGAAGCTGGAGAAGATGAGTTACAGCTTGGGAGAGTTGAAAGCAGAAAGAAAGAAGCATTTCTTTCTTATCTTTTGCCATGCTGAATATTGCTTATCACACTAGTATGAATACAGTCTCAAATTTAGCAGGTCTTGTAAAAATGTCATTCCAGCATGGAACCCTTAGTTTCCTTTTTTATGCTGTAATGGGCTCAGAATATCAACAGCATCCTAAAAGTACACCATTGGGAAGAGGGGTGACATGTAATTCCCATCTCATCAGGTGGAATTATCCATTGCTGAAGTACAGTATTCCTGCCTCTAGAAAACAGCATCATGCTGTGAGGACCAATGGGGAAAAGAGATGCATGCCTCAAATCAGTGGAGCACTGGGAGCATGTACCTGGATTCATCCCTTGTAATTTGGGTGCTTGCAGGAGGTGATGCAATATGAAGGCTGATGGAGCTACATGCCTGCTCTCAGCAGTGAAGCCTCCTTTGGAGGTCACCTGCAACTCCAGGGAATGATTAAGCCATCTACAACCTCCCTTGCTCTCTGAAGGTGCCTATAGAATATCCTTGACTAGCAAGGAAGCCTATGAGGACTCGGCACCTAATTAAGGTCTTGTGTCAATTCTCTTAAGTGGAGATGAACCCAAGCATCCCATCCTGCTGCTGGGAGAGGCTGGGTGCTGAGCGAGAAGAGTGAAAAGTCATTGTTAGGGGAGCAGAACAGAAGATGATCCAGACTGTCACCAGGACACATCTGTCACCTGCTCAATGCTGAAGCCTTGGGGGGGCCATATTAGGTGAAGGATAGAGATGAGCCAAGAATCCAGCTCAAAAACAAAGGTTTTATTTTAGTTCCTTTTTCTTTTCACTTTAAAATGGCTGTTATCCTCTTACCAAGTTCAAAAAGTAATTAGTCCTTAATGAAAGATCTCTGATGCATCAAGGCAAAAGAGCATGGCTGATGAAACAAATACCAGGGTCTGACAGGTTCAAGAACAGTATTTAAAAAGCAGAAATTGAAACTTTTAAACCTGGTACAAACACTTGGGTCATCATCTCTTTAATTCTTGCTGTAACAAAACAGGGAACATCCTGATGCAAAGATCAGGTCACTCAGCAATTAGAGTAAATGCAAAACCAAAACCAAGAGGGCCTTAAGGTTCTGGTGTCAGTGGCAGGCCTTTATCAAATTTTTCTGTCTTACAAATTACAGTTTCTTCATACTGGAAGGCACTGCATGCCTGGGCAAAAACCCACAGCAAACAGGTTTCTCTGGAGCTGTCCATCCAAGAACTGTACACAGCACTGCAGGTGGGGTCTCTCTCACCAGAGCAGAGCAGAGGGGCAGAATTCCCTCCCTTGTCCTGCTGGCCATGCTGCTTTGGATGCACGCCTGGACACATTTCGCTTTCTGGGCTGTGAGCCCATATTGCTGGGTCATGTCCAGTTTTTCATCCACCAGAACCCCCAAGTCCTCCTCCACAGGGCTGCTCTCAATGAGTTCTCCCAGTTTGTATGCAAGATGTTTGCCCAACAAAGGTATGTTGATCCACCTTTAGCAAACCCTAATTTTACATCAGCAGCCACGGTATTGGTCATGAAACCTCACTGGAAAAGGTAGGTAAACTGAAGTAAGCCTGCGCAACAAAATTAAATGAAGATCAGAATATAAGAATGGAGGGAGCATCACCTTGCTCCTGTTCCATCTTACATTATATTTTTATGGACTAAGAGATGTGGATAACATTCATAGATTTACTACACAAGCCCTTTTTTCAGAAGTCCCATGGTAATTTTCAGGTAACAGAATGGAACTCAAAGATCTGGGATTTTACTCTTCTCTTTGTCTTCAGCTTCCTGAGGAAATGTAGACAAGTGACTTACCCTTTGTCCCCATTTCTATTCTTTAATGTGAACATACTGGCCACTCCCCCAATCAAGTTTGCAATGACATTGTTCCAAAGAAATTTCTTCAACATGGAAGTGGTAAAAGAAAAAAAACACCCTACAGCACGAAATATCATTACTGGTAATCATGTTACCATCCCTGTGAGAAGCGCTGGGACTGAATGAACAGCGTGTGCTGCCGAAACCCAAAGTCACCAAGTGGAACATTTCACCCTGAGAGATATTTTGGGATGTTTAGAGAACATGTCACCAGGAAATTGCAATTCAGCTCTATCTGGTTTCCCCACCCCAACCTCTGTCCTCTATTCCAGATGTATTTTAAATGTGGGCAAATGGAATGCATAGATGTGGATTTGGGAGCCAAATATGGCAAAGTCAGCAAAAGGGTAGAAATAATAGTATTTTAAAAGTTATAAGCATCATTTTGCATCACCTACAACCCTTACAGCACATAAATACAAAAAACCACAACCCTAAATGTCTCAGCTAATGTAATAAAAGGTCCTGTTTTTTTTCCAGGTCATTTATTTGATTAATGGAAAAATTTGACTCTGAGCAATATTTTTCACTTTTTCCTCTCCATTAAGTACTGAAGTCAGGCTACAACAAAAACCAATACAGGCTTACCTATGTTAGTAGCTATGCAGAACCAGACTGAGAAGAGCAAGGACACTGTTTCCTCCTGCAAGGAATGATGGCTGGTATTTCCTCTTCCAGCTGACCATATAAAAGTCAAATGACTTTTTTTCCCCCCAACAGCCATCTTAGCATTAATGGATAGAAGTCATAATAATTGGTACAAACTGGATGCCTTGTTGAGGTTTGTGACCAGAAGAATTTTCCAAATCTTTAGAAAAAAAAATGACACTTCAAGGAGAAATGGGAATTCTTTGCAGATGGTATGAAGTTCTGAATGCTTGCTGATAAATACTCTGAGTCATCCAAAACTCTGAGCCACATAAACATATAAAGCAATAACAATCTGCACCCAGTGGCTTCCCTGTCCCAAAGAGATTGGCAGGGATGAGGGACAGGCTCATCTGAGCAAGGAGATAAACTCACAGCTTCATGGCTACAGCCAAACTCAAGGGAATGGGCAGCATGGGAGATCATACCCTGGTTCAGCTGAGCTCCTGGGAGCAAAAACCAAACCACCTTTTCAAACAGCAGTTATCCTATCCCTCCCAGTGCCCTACACAAAGGCCAGTGGGAATAGGAAGAAAGCCATAAGAACCCTGCCCAGAGCTTCATCCCAAAGACCCTTAGCAGAAAGTAGGGTTCCCTTCAAATCTGCAAGGTACTCAGACAAGAAATTGGTAGTCTGTGTATGACAGAAACCAGAATAGAGGTCTATTGCTCTTGCTCTCCAAAGACTAGAGCTATCATTTAATGCTTAAAAAAAAAGTCTTCTCAAAGCTACTCATTTGATTTTATTTTGCTTTGGTTATTCTCTAGCAAGTTTGACAACAGAGGCACTTTGCAGGACTGTGTGCATGGCACTTGTAATTAAAGTCAACAGGAGTTATGAAATCTTTAAAACCGAGCCTGGGTGGCTAAAGCCAGTAGCCCAAAATTAGAAGCAACATTTGAAAATCCAGGTCACATTCTTTGTGTGTGTTACAGCATCACCTAGGGGCTGCAAGTGAGATTAATGCCTACTCCTCCTGGACCTTCCAGGGGTACAGACAGACTTGGATGCTTCCAAATGTTCAGGTGTGCTGTAGTCATTGTCACTGAGACTGGACTGAACCAGGCTCTGAGCATTCTGATGAGAAAGTTCATCTGGTAGATTTATATGTACATATACAAACACACACAACTATTTTATGCATTGTTTTTTGAGCAAGAACCACTGAAATACTGGAGGGCACAGCAGTTGTAGAACATACTTTGGATTACTGCCACAGGAATGCTGCTGCTGTAAATTCCCATATTCTAAAAACATTAAATAAGCCATCCAGTTATTTCATGATCATCTGAAAACTGAGATCCTCAAAAATTATGAAAATTGAACCCATGTGTATATCCTTAGTGTAGTCTGGCACTCACATTGTTGCTGATTATAGGAATTCAATGTTTATAATTTGCATTCTTTCCCACACTTGCTTTTTTTTCTGCATTGAAGTAAAAGCTCACTTCGTCTTACCATAATAGAATTTTGACTGTTGAGGGCAAGACTGCTCCTTTGTGAGAAAAACAAAATTCAAGCACGAGAAACCAATTCTTGTCTTTCACTGAGAAATGATGGAAACAGAAGAAGATACAGTCCAAATTAAAGACACAGGAAGGAGAAGGAAATAAAAATTGACACCCCATATTTCCAAAATCTCTTGAGATAACCATGACTTGGACTCAAGAGTATGAAGGAATTTAATAAATTTTTGCTTAGCAGCTGTCCAAAGTGAACAGAGGTCACAAACATACAACAGAAGACTTGTGCAGGATCTACTATTTGTGATGTTCTTCAGATGGATAGCATAATTGCAAAAAGCAACAGCAGACGTAGAATCATCCAGAAACCAACCAACCAAGCAAGCAATGTGCTTTCTTCAGACTCAGACTGGGTTCCTAGAGCCACCCTCATGGTTTATGCATATAGCTCTCACGCACAGCCAGGTTACTGGCTTCATTGGTACAATATAAAATGTGAGCAAGCCTGAAAACCTACTTGTTATCTTCACACTGCCAATGGTAAGCCCCCTGGCCCCAGCTGTGCTGACATGTCTGAAAGGTGTATCATTTAGTCCAAAAAAAGTTGGAAGTAGCAGAGCCTGACTATCAGCTGGCTTCGGGGGGGGGCTCATACAAGTGAAAGCAGCACAGGAGAAGCACCAGAGGGGCACCTGCAGCACTGACAGATGAGTGAGCAGACATAAAGATAACAGACCATGTACCCTGCTGGGCATAAACCAGGACACTGGTTGTCCTTCTACTTTTCAGCCCACTGTATGAAGAGCTTATGGTTTTCTAGTCCTACTTTCTTTGAGTAATATGTAAGTGCCCAATTCCTGACCAGCCATGCTAAAGCAAAAGTGGGTAATGTGGGCAGGGTGTTTGTCCAAAACATTTCCACTCAACTGGGAAACTGCACCTCTAGGGAACTACTTGAATTTGCACCACAGCCTGCTACAGCTCCAGAGAACAAAACTGTGGTGTGGATAAGAAGGCAGATCATACCTGCAGACAAAGGGAGCCAGAGTACTGCAGGAGGTATTTTGAGCATACAAGAAGTAAAATCAGCTCAGAAACCTCTGGTTAAACCTAATTGTGTGTTCATTAGAGTGCTCCAGCATATACCAGAGGGAACAGGTGGCTCAGAAGAGTAGTGCTTAGGCCCATGCATACATTAACAGGACACAGCTGAATGTGAGCACTCAAACACTAAAGTAGGCACACCAACACCTATTTCAATAACAAAGCTTTTGGCTCTAGCTTCTAGTCTGGGCCAAATCATATGATATTAATAGTGTGCAAGTTGTGCCACAGCATGACTGCACAAATGAAGCCACTAGGCCTATCAGACACTGCTGATTAAGCTCCACTCTCAACAGCAACTACCAAGACAAAAAACAAAGATGGATAGTTCAAATGTAGTAGAGCTCCATGCTTATAAAGGAGCGTATTTTTGAAGTGTTGATTCTTAAACAAAGTTTCTTCACTTTTCCAATTTTTTCCCAGTATTTTTGATGCTTTAATGAAGAATAAAAAGATAAACACCCTCCCCTCCCCTTCTCTGATGTAGTTAGCAGTGTTCTGTGTAGGTGGGTCATACACATTTTTTAATCAGGTATTTTCTCACCCTTCAGAAGAGGTTTAGAAACTGAACACTTGACTTTTAGGCGTTCTTCCCAGACCATGAACAAGCTAAAGTCCTTAAGTTAGGCTATCCCTAACTTGACTACAACCTCAGAATGTATGGCCTCTCTGTAAACCAGAATTCAAAATGGTAAGTAATTTTAAAGGGAAACCCTTCCCAGCAAATCAGAAAGTCCCAGTATTCAATGTCTGTATGGAGAAGGAACTGAAGAAGGAAAGCTATGCTGCTTTACAAACTACACATCTGGCTCTGAAGAGCAATCAACAGCTCACAATAGGTTTTAGGAATAACAGAACTGGAAACTGCTGTTGTGGGAACTGTCAGCAGTAGAAGCCAGAGCAAAGTGTTTTAAACACTCAGTGGCACCTTTATACTGGCTATTTACTTGCTGACAGCCTGTCCTATAGTCCTGGTAAAGGAGGCCTTGTTTCTTCTTTGAAGGTCCATCATGAGACCATCTTGCAACTCAGCTCTCCCACCTAATAATAAATAAAACCCCAAAACAAGTAAGGCAAAAACTTATCCTGTACACTAGAAAAACTTCAGAGGGGATAATGTAACTGTTCTTGTTATCAGATGTGGTGCTCCAAAATAATAAATTACAGCAAAACCTGAGTGCACTGCTCAGGAATGACTGCATTTGTCAAAATTCATTTACTTAGAATAAAACATAATAGCTTCTAAAGGTAGTATGTCATAATTTCCTATGCCTTATAGGTACAGACAAACACACATACTGGTGACATGGGTTGATTTACTCCATTATTGCAAAATACAATACTTTGCAATCAATACAGAGCAATTCTATTCAAAATTATTAAATATGTGGTAACATCTGTATCCTCTTGTAATAATAAAGTAAAAAAAGATAAAGTTTTAACAGCTGGAACAAGTGGTGATCTTCACAGAAGAGTAACAAAAGAACTGGTCAAAACCATGCTCAGAATATTTAATTAGTTGTGGTATATGATCTATGCAGCAACCTTACAACTGGAATTCAGTGCTCAACACTATCTCTGGTTCATTGTATACTTCTACTTTAAAACTCTCCATTTTTATTTAATCTACTATTTAAAATTCTTGCCACTACTCTGCTTACACCACGCTGCCTCAAATTAGCTTCCCTTCAATGACTGACATTGATGGACAGCCTCTGGAGGGCCAATTCCAATCTCTCCATAGCAGCACGGGAGATCACTGGAGGACAGAGAAAGGAAAGAATGTCAGAAGCAGGAATGTAGGAATGAGAGGCTGTGACAGAACAAGTAGTTAAAAACAGGAGAGCGCACCCATGACTGTTACAAAACACTGTTCAAGCAGCAGACTCACACATGGATGCTTGTTGCTAAACAGCTCAGTGATTTGTCATTACAGGTGTTACACATATACAGAATTCAGCAACAGCATGGTAATTGATAAAATTGAGATCACTAATTTTACAGCAGCGATCAAAAGCACCTTTCCAGTGCCCTCCAGTGCAAAGCTCACATCCAAAGTGATGGGCTGAAAATTTAGTTGTCAGTCAGTGGAGGACTTGTGAGAACACATGTGAATTCCAGCCAGAACTGCTGATAGAGGAGACAAAGTGTCATTTACCAAGCAGCACTTGAAAAGTTTACTTAAGTTTCCCTTCTCCCTAGCCATCTCTCTTTTAAAGTAAAGTAAGAAAAAACTCCAACAAACCCAAGCAAAAAAAAAACCCAAACCAAAAAAACCTCAAAAAAACCCCAACCAAGCCCCCTCAAATCAAACACCACACAACCAAAAAAACCCAACCAAACACAAAAGTTTAAAGTAAAAAGACTTAATTGGAAATAATTTAAATGTGTTGTCAAACAACATTTCTTCAAGGCCAAGCTATTGTAATAGTATACAGAAGTCAGCTTCCAACAAGAAGACACTTCAATATTTCTCTTTCCAATATTTTTAGGGTGCAGTTCAGCAATGTGAGCACCAGGTCTGCATTTACAAAACGTGTGCTTGTCCCCACAGGCAGGTAGATATTGTACTTCAGCATCTGTTTACACATGTAAGCTTTGTATACATCGTTGGTGTGTATACCCCTTGCAAGTACAAAATAGGCTCTCACATTGGAAAACCACAGTACTTAAAATACCTAAACCATTAGATTTCAAACCTCTTACTTTGGTATTGAATCAATAGAAAATTTACAATGCCATTCTTCAGTCTTACACAGACTGAGCTTTTAACCAAGGAAATAAAAGAAGTAACAAGTCTCAGTATCCAAAGAAATCTACAAATACATTCATCGATACGTAGTACATTACAAATACAAAGGCAATATATGGAATTGCTATAGTATGAATGAAAACCAAGTAGTTGTAGGAGAGCATGAAAGTCTTCCTAACATATTTTTTCATGTTCTGTTAAATATCACTGCAGCAATGATGATATAGCAGCTTCTACTACATTACTTTCCAAGTTGTACACTCCATGTTTGATTGAAAAGCAGGGTAGGAAATTAAAGGCCTCTGAGGAGCTCAGCAGCAACACTTAAGTGCATTGAAAACACTGATCATCTGTGGCACATAGAAATTGATGGATTACACAGGATACTTTCTTCTATTTACAGTATCATACACTTGTATAAAGTCTCTGCTGCATTTTTTCTTTAGTACCGAGCCTGTGGCAAATCACAGTAATATTAGTCAAAGAAAAAGGAAATCCCATTTTCTCATAAAGGCTAAGTAACTAATGGGTATTACTTATCCTTGCTTAAGCTACCTACTTCTCTGAATGCCTTGAACACCAAAATTTAATTGGCACTACAACATTTTGATAACTTAATACAGAAATTAATTGCTCATGATTTCTTACCTCTTGACTTAATTATGCCATTCACTGCTGGAGAATTATCTACTTTGCTAGATGTCACAATTAATATATTAAAAAACCCCAAAACAACACCCAGACAAAAAATAAATCATTGCTCTCTCTCAAAAAAAAAAAAATAACCTGCCAGAAAGAGCGACTTTGCTGTTGAGTATCTGATGCATGATAGGAAACGCCACAGCAATGGGGCCTATCACAGTGACATCATGCTGCCTCTCAGACACCAAAGACTACAGCAAGTCTTCACAAATAATTATGTTTATGGAGATAGTAAGCAACTTAGCTTCTGCAAAAAACTGCCTTATCACCAAGCTCAGTAGGGCATCTGAGCCTTCAATGCAGTTTCTGATATCAGTCTGAAAATAGGATTTCTGGGTCCAGCTAGGATGGAAGCAAATAGAAGGAAGTAGGAAGAAACATTGTACACAATGTGGCACAGATGAAAAAAGGACCAATTTACACTTGAAAATGAAAAACATACTACAATAGAGGAGGAAAAACAATGAAATAACATGACCTCTGTCACTGAGGACAGGAGGCATGGCCCTCTACTATGAAGCAGATTTTTATGTACATATTTTAAAAACTTAAAAAAATTGAGTACATTGTCTTCAAGCAGGAGGACAATGTAGAACAAAAAACCCCTCTGTGTTTCATGATCAATTTCACATCCTTTACAAGAAACCTGGACTCATTTTCTTCCTGGTAAAACCCTGACTTAAGGCCTAAAGAGCCTTTAAACAAAAGCAAGCAATATGAAATTTTTAAATTTTAGTTAAACCAGTTACATGGGAAAGTTTTGTTGTGAGATTGAGAAAGAAGGGCAGAATAGTCAAAAGGGTTGCATACTCTTCTAGAAAACAACACAATAAACCAGACAAAAAAAAATCCAACCAACTATGCCAACTGACTATCAGTTTACTAACCTTTGGGTTTAAGTCCTCAACTAAGATATTAAAAATGAACTTGCAACACCTGAACACAAAACAGGGAGTACCTGCTATGATAAAAGGACTTTTTTTTCCGGTATACCCTTCATGAACTTTTAGTGCCACACACTGAAGAGACTAGATTTACATCAGTGAATGGCAAGTGTCATCAAGCAACGGTCTGCACTACACTGCTGGCTCCATCTTCATCATCCTTTTCTTCAACACCACTTTTTAAACTTTAATTTAAAAATGCATCTTCCATTTGGTAATTCAGAGCCAAGTCTGATCTTCTTTGTCGTTTCTGGTCACACTGCAGGATGTCTTTAGATACCATTCTTATTTCTTGCCAATTCCATTTGATACTTTTGATTTGGAGTGTCGATTCCTTCTTCTAGATGAATGACTTTCACTACTGACTGAATGTTTTGGTGGACTATTGTCAGCACCTGCTGAAAAATAAATATTTATTTAATACATATACATATTTAAATAGTTGACATTGTTAAGCTCCTACCTGAAAGACAGTAAGGCTTTTTGGAGCTACAGTGTTTACAGTATGGCTTATTTCAGGCAATAATACAAAACTAGTTGATACTTGTACTCCATCTAGTGGCCTATTTTTTCTAAAGCAATTCTTAAGATTCCTGTAAAATTCTTTCCCTCCCCCCAAAAATCAGGTATTTACTATAGCAGAGTACAGTGGTGAAACATCTTCCATTTTAAATTATATCAATAAATTAAACCTCCCCATTTTTCTAGTGGCAGGCACTACCATCAGAAATTAAGAATCATGTAAGCAAAGTCTTTTAATGATCTTTTAAGAGCACACTTCTAGATTTCAGTCTTTCAAATGACAGAGCATGTTTTATCCTGAGAAAAAATGGGAGGCAGTGGGCACCAAAACAAGCAATCAAGAACAAAATGTGAAAGAAGCTGAAGCCTGTAGTTAATGAAGTAACAAGAAGTTACGAAGAAAGGATTTTTTAATCAGATTTCTCCAGCATGCATTAATGGGAAAAACATTCTGAGTGCAAATCATTTTTCTCCAAAATATAAAAGTCCACAAATTTACTAAACTGAGAATAAACATCCACAAAAATCATGTATGAAATATAAAGATGATCTGCTGTACATGCTTTTCAAGCATATGATACGTAAGAAATATTTTTAATTTTACAACTACTTGGAACATAAACTCTAACAGGTCACTTCCAGGTGCGAATTTTTGATATTTGTTCAATAAGCAAGACCACACCAAAAAGCCAATGGAGGAGGCAGATAACTGACCTCTAGTGTAGGGAAACCAAGTCAGAAAGAAGCTGTCTTTGCTTAGCGCAGAGAAAGCTGCTTATGATCATCAGCACTGAACTGACAAGGAAAGTGTTAGTAAACACAAGCTCCAGGGCACATTGCTGACTATTTCTTAACAAGCAGAAATAAAAGTACAGCAAATCAAATATGCAATGTTCAGAGAGAAAACCTGTCCACCACAGTTATGAAATGCATAATGCCCTACACTTACAGTAATGGCCTGGAGTAACAGCAGAAAAAAATCAGTTGACACATTAAAAAATAAATGTATTTCCAAGAATCAGAATTTAAAAGGGAATAAAGAAAAATAGCTTTGCAGATGATTTATCTGCATTGGTCCTGCAGGGATGTTAAAACAAGTCCAGTTGAAACTAGGTAAGTTTCTCAAGCCTCATTTTCTAGCGCTGAGTCTTAATGATACCATTTCGGGAATACAGCTACAGAAGTACCAATACCTCTGCTGAATTTAGAATGAAGCCAGGAAGCATCTGGACTGTATGGACTGTCTTCACTTTCTGATAAGGTCTGCAAAAACAAGGACACATGTCATTGGCATGTCAGTGGTTCTTGTTATCAGTACTCCTCCCATTTGCAAATGGACTTACAAACTGCGGCAGAACTCCTCATAAAACATTCAGACATTGCTTCAGACTTTTCCCTTCCTAGTTCGAAGGCACCACATAGATGGTACAGTAAGAACTTATCACTTGCCACATGATCTGTTGTGTAACCAAGTATTCTTAACATTCCCCTAGCATTCCACCTGTACAATGGGAACATTAGCTAACCATTCATCCTTGAATGCGTTGCTAAAATTACGACCTCATTTTGAGTAACTAAGAGGACAGCATTCTTTAGAAACCACAGTGTAATTTGGGATCTGTCCAAGGCCTGCTGAATTCAGAGTTCTTTCTATTGACTTCAGTCACACTCCAGACCATCCCCCCTTATGCCCATTCATGCTAATGCTGGTAAAGGATGCCAGTATCTAGGAGCTTTGGAGTCTTAACTCTGGAATAAAAAAAAAACCAGGCTTCTTTTATATAAGTACCTTTTCTCGGTGGCCGTAGTACTCTGCATACCAAACCATACCATATAAACACAGGAAAGTTGTAAAGGCCTAAACAAGGGAGAAGAAAAAGAACAACAGCAACAAAAAAAATCTGTAAAACTTTTTCCAAATTCCTTGCTAATTCAGAGTCCCTGGAGATGCCACATTTAGACTTTCATGCTCTGTTTCTCCCTGCATCTTTTGTCAGGATGAGTAAGACTCCTGCATCAACTTCAAGCTACACATAGAGCCTGCCACCATGGAGTATGCAGAACAATTCTCAATGGGAGCAGGAAAATACATCCAGATCACCACAGGAAACACTGCCAGTAGGATTTGTGTACACACTCTGTACAGTCATCACACAAGGGCAGTTCATAGGCACTTGTTGGTATATTATCAGAAACCACCAGCCTGGGAGAAAACCGAATTCTCCTCCCTGCCCCATGCTTCAGGCTAGGTTACATCTTGGATCCCGGGCTGATAGCCTTCCGAGATTGCAGATGAAGTCCTTTTTTTTCCAAGCCCCGTGCCAGAAGAAGGAGTCAGAATGCGTCGGTTTCTTTATCAAAGCTGTTTATTCTTTCTTGTTCCTAAACATTCTTTCTCAGCTAGTGTAGATACTACCTACACTGTTGTCCAAGGCTAACTAATTGCCTCCTGGGCGGTCGCTATCTCTTATACTATGTACTACGTGTTCTATGTTTACAGATAAATACCAATACCTATCACCTATGTTAGACAGTGTATTTCTACTCTAATCCAACCCAAAAGTGCCACCACCACAGCAGAAGATGGAGGGCAAGAAGAAGAAGCAGAAGGACAGGCACACGCCCAGATTCCTCCATCTTGCCTTCTTGAACCTCCATTAAACCCCAAAATTCTACATCTACACCCGGTGATAAATTAACACTATCCTAATCAAACTCTCGTGGCTTGTCTCTGGACCCTTGCCAGGGTCTCGGATCACCCAGGGCACCCAGAGGGATGTCCTGGGTTCCGACAGTTACACACTTGGTTTTGTGGTACTCTGATCTGAGAAGCAATTCAATACTTTTCTCCTCTGAAGTATCAGGAATAAAATCACCATGCTAAATAAGAGAACAATAAATTCTGACTCCCCATCACCTGTTCAAACTGTGTTACCAATTAGAAGGGAAAAGTATTTATCTGCCAGCCCATTATAAATGCCTTATTTTTCACTGACCATGAAAAATGTGTTTGGCATCAGAATTACAAGTCTGGGAAGACAAATGTCCATTTACTGTTATAAAATGGGCATTTCATGCTGCATTTGCAGTAATCACACTGAAGTACAGAAAGTTACAGGCTTAGTGAGAATGATTTGCTTGATAAATGAAGGTTGTTTATGTAGTTGTAAGACTTCAGTGTGGCATAACATGCATTGCTTATTAACACTATCCATTAATCCCTGTTCATTTGCAACAGGCACTTACAGCAAGCCCCACCAAAGCTAGGCTAAATCGAACTGACATCATCTCTCATAAAGATAAAGCATCCTGTAACTACTGTTTGCTTCATTATTAAGCATCAGTAATCTGCTATGTCAAGAAATGAGAAAATAAGTTATTCTAGTCCCTTCAAAGTGAGTTTTAAGCAATCTAGCATTTGTTTGTACTAGGACATGCATAAGCTCTTTGCCAACATTGCCTCACAATGATCCCCTGCTCCACATGTTCCAGAGAGGAAGCTATTTAGATGCTTTCAATGCTTTTGTCATACTTTATGTTTCATATGAGAAATCTCACTTACCACACAGAGAAGCCAAAACACAACATACAGTATTTGTGTTTTGGAAAAAAGATCTTGCCCAAACTTTATGCACACAATAGCTTCGAGGAAGGCAATTACTCTGTGGGTAAATGAAAGCAGGAGGGAGAGTGATTAAAAACATGAAGGATTTAACTCACATGTTCACAACTCAAACCCCAGACTGTCAACTCCAAACAAGCACTACCCTCTAGTGAGCCCACACCTCCCTGATACTACCATTAACTGAAATTCTTTGACAAATGTCTTTTTCTTTCTATACTTTTCTCAGCATAAACAGCACACAAAAAGTGATTGACTGGCACTTCACTGTTCCATGGGGCTCCAGGGAATAAAGAGTGTGTGCCAATAGCAGAGAATCTTCAATTGTGCCTGTGCTTCAGCTCTCACCACATATAAATTTCTTTTCCATGCTGAACATCAAGACTCCCTTGATGGATGAAGTAGAACTGTGCTTTTTTTATTTCTCTACTAAATGTAAATGTACTACAATTCTAAATTGTCTAGTTTGTTTGCTTCACATATATTTCCCATATTTTCACGTATGAGAAAATTCATATGAAACAACAATTCAAATTCTCTGAGAATCCATGCAATTGCTCTGGTTTATCTGTAAACTCAGGTCCATATGACAACCTCAGAGGGTTTAGGGAGAAATGTGAGAGGAAAAAGTGCAGTTTTTAGTTTTCTCTCTGACATTAAAAGAACCAAAAAAAGTATCTCCATCTCTCTCCCTGCTACGAAGTGTTTACATCTTTTCAGGTTCAAAGCTATGAAGGCTTGTCCACCACTTGTTTATGAATCCAAAGTTTCTGTTGTCTGCCATGGAAATAGTTTGTATAGGTCCTAAAGAGAAAATGGCTTACGTTTAACAATACAACTGTAGAAAAGTGACACTAAAAACTTGCATTGAAAGTGTAGAAAACTGACTCATCTCAATCTGAAGCAAATAATGAAAAACACTATCAAATTTGAAGTGTAATACTTAGTTTGTTTAATAGAGACTTTAAAGTTGTACATCTGAGCTATGCATGAAAACTCCTCACCTCTGTGTAGACACACTTAACATCATGTCAAGTGTTCCAGTCTCCCAAGCTTGAGACTGCAGGACACATTCCCTACCAGCACTCTCCATAACCAGTTCACAAAAATGGCACTACTGCCTTTGAGAGAAGACCCAGTTTCCCTCATGAAAGAGGAAGAAAAACGTGTGCTTGACTAAACCACTGGTATTGCAGAGATGGTCCTGGTGCAAGTAATAAATCACAGCTTTCCAAGTACTATTTAATGTGACTTTCAGCATGATGAGTGGGGCTAAAATTTAAAACCGCGGCAGTAACATCCAACTGACCAATACACAAATCAATGAGATGCATATTAGCAAAAACCTGAGAGCAGTATTACTCTCTTGGGTCACTAATTATTTTCTTTTCTTGGTTTTATATTATTCTTACTGATCCAGCTGCAGAGTAAAAAATCATGAAACCAAACTACAGGAGTGGGAAGAGAAAGACCACCATCAGGAAACAAGCACATACTCAAAGGGATAAACAAAACAATAGACTATTTTCAATAAGGACTCAAAAAAAAATTACAGCTGTTTGCCCTGAATTTATACATTCTTTCTGTTATTCCTGTCAAGAATACTTGGGTTAAGACATTTTATAACAGGGCAAATATTACAGTTGATGAAGTGGTAAATCAAGAGAAAGAAGGATGTTAGCAGTGAAAGGTGTTAGTGTCCTACTGAAGGGTGATGAGAGCACTCTGTAGAACTAATTATGCTAAGTTTTCATTCAAGCAAAATGGTCCTGTAACATCCTAACAGATATTCCTTTTTGAAAGGCTTCATCTTAATGAAAACAGTGCAATTTCAGCAGGGCTGTTGCACTGGCCTTGTTCAGGCTTTACATTGCTTACTGTATATCTATCAAGAGTTGCAATAGTTATGTCAAGTTGAAAAGAAACAGTTTTGTACTAATGAAAGGCACTAATTTTATTATACCCATAGTTAGGCTGCTTAAAATTCCACTTGTGCCTTTAGAAGTGTGTTGGTTACCATAGATATGTGGTAACACAGAATGTTCTATATACTTCTTTTATTTGCTCCAGAAATTATATTCTAGATCATTAAATTAATGGAATATTTCCTCTTTTTCTGCAATCAACAGGAACTCCTAGTGATGCTCTGGTTTTTCTAGCAGATCACAGAAGTAAAGTTGTAGGAAGGAGAATACTTACTCCATACACATTTCCCACTATTAGATCAGAATGTGGGTGAATATTCTATTGCAGTTCTTGTTAAGCAAACCTACAGACTTATTTGGGTATCTATTTATTGACACACATGACATTAACAGGTTCAATGAGAGCTTTGTACCAAGGATGATGGGTTCTGTAATCCTTAACAATTTTTCAGAAGCAACCATGCAAACTCTTCATTTAAAGGTATCCTATAAGGGAAAAAGAGATTGCAGCCAAGGTCACCATGGCTCATAGTACACTCATAGAAATACTGGATAACCATGGCTTGTTTCACTGTCTTCTGCTGTGATGCTGCTAACAGCAGTAATGCCCACCTTGGCAGCCAGGGAAACATTACTCTTACAACGATCAAGCAAAGGCAAGCTGTAGAGGCAAAAGCTTTGTCCTTCTCACCTGAGAATATGGACAGAAAGGCCAATGATACTTTGAAGGAGCCTAGCTTTATCCAGTAGTTCCTACTTCTTCCTTCTGTTGTCCTTACTCATTACATCACTTCCCGTGTTCTACCTCCAAATTCAGAATTTCCCTTTCCTCTGAATTGGCAAAACCAAAATAAGACAAGGACTGGCTTCATGGGAACTGCCTGTTCCTATGCTGGACCCATCCATAACACTTGTCCAGGTACTTCAGGAATGCAGTAAGAACACTTACCCAAACACCCAGCACTGAGTTCCCACCCTCTTGCACTGTGTGTCTGTGAGGTAAGCATAGTATTGCCTGAGAAGGGAAGCAAGAAAATTCTTCAGTGAAGTTGAAAGTCCCCAGAATGTTTACATTTAGAAAAAACTTTGTGTTGCAGATGTATCTATAGTGAAAATGAAGTGCTGATGGTTAAACTATCATGCAATCATTCTGGATGTCTATCAGATGGCTTCAGTTCTAGTAAGACAGATTACCACATATATCAAATAGCATGAGACAATACAGAAAACAATCCTGAGAGCAAGGACTGTGAAAGTACCCAAACCAGTAGGCTAGCAACATTTGTCTCTTGCCTCTCCACTGAATCGCCAATCCTTATAGGCAAACTGAAACAGTTTCAAAAGAATTAGAGAATCCCTCATTTTTTTCCACAGTTTATCTTTTATTTATTAACAACTGCATTTTCTTGAGAAATGTGGGTTTTAATCTTGAAAGAATATGGCTATTCCATATCCTGTTTGAATGATCTGACCACTGGCATATTTTCCTCTCAAGAACAGTAGAATTTTTCACTATTTTGAAAACAGTATGGAGACCATTCTGCTTTGCTCTCTATGCTCCAGAAATTTAAGAGTTTAGAGAGGGGAATTCCAAAGAAGTGGAATCAAAGTTCCTGTTCTCAGTTTCTGATTTCCACTGACAGCTGGGGAAGACAAGCGTTATTACTCCAACAATACAAGGACTGCTAAAGAATAAAGACTTCTACAGGTGTGCAAATGCTACAAACAAAAAAAAACCCCTTACAAATCCACATATACAAGAACTCACAGGGTGTTTAGTGTGATTTAATTAATAGTGTGAAATCACTGCACATAACTTGAGACAGCATTTGAGGAATAAACCAATTCATGGCTGCCATTTAACTGTCCAAGGTAACATCACTTTGGACATGACCAGGGAATTCTCTGCTTCTAACTTCAGATCTGTGTGCATTCTGTCTACCTCCAACTATGTAATGGTGAAAAAAAAATTAAGGGAGTTTGCTAACAAGGTAAAATTGCATGCATGACCAAAAGCAGATTCATGTTCCTATACAGCTGTTAATGCTGCATATATACATTTCTGTTCTCACAATAAGCTGCTGCTTGATCACAATAAGGCGCTGTTAGAAAAACCAACAGCTCTATTTTTCCTCATCTACACTTTTGGGAGCACCTGACTCATTAACTTGAATACTTTCACATGCAATCCTCAAGGATAACATATGCAACTAACTCAGAAAACAGGGAGATGCCACACAAACAGGAAAAGGAACAGACTGGCTCTGCATCGCTATGGCAACACAGTTGTTTATGTACATTTTACTCCATTAGTTTATTTGTCAGGAAATATATTTTATTGACAAGAGATGATTGCTTTTGCATGGTGGCAAAAGCATACATTTTGTGAAATGTGCCATACTTATTCACAAACTATAGTTCTTGGATGCCTAGAAGTTAAGCTACTTTACACTGAAAAAAAACCACCAAAACAAAAGAATTACCTTACAGTGGGTGCTGTAATGATTCCTATGAAGAGAATTCTCCCCCAGCTTAAAGGGTGGCTTGCTTGGAACACAAAGATATGTTTCAAAAAGAATGTGTTCAACTCAGTTAGCTAGATTAAAAAAAAAGCTAGTTAATAGTGTTCAACTTATATAACTCCTAATGAGTTAGTACAGAAAATGTGCAAAGATTAATATGGAAGCTAAAACATAGAAAGAAATCTATGTTCTACTATAGCCCTGTTGGTAAGACTGACCATTGAAAGAAGAATTCCTGCTCTGTCTTTTGCTCGGACCAGCAAGTAACATACGAGTAAAACAAAGAATTCTTCCCTAGAAACCTCTAGTATGTGCTCTCTTTCACAAAACTCATTAAGGGATCAGACACTAATTCACACTACAGAGTGTTCTGATAACTTGCATATCCTAAATTAGGTACAAATGACCAAGGCAATTTTGGGAGAGAAGCAGAAGAGATCATACATTAAAAAAACCCCCAAACCTCAAACAACTATATCAAGTATTTATGGTTTTCCTTTAAAACACTAAATTAAGAAATTAAAAAAAAATTCACAGAAGTTTTAGTTTTAAGTTTTTAAAGCATTTGTGACACATTATAGAGCCTTGCTGGATCAATGACAGTATTCTGAGTATCACTGATCCATTCAACAGTCAATGGGAAAGGAAAAAATCCAAAAAAAGCAAAGCAAAACAAACACCCCCCACACAAACTAAACAAACAACCTCCTGCCACATCAACACCACAAAACCAAAATAAATTAAAATTCCACCACCCAAACCTCACTGTCTAGCAGTTTCTAAATCTGTGTCAATTGCAAAAAGCCAATATAGCAATCAGTAACATTTGGCTTTTTGCCACAGATTCTCTAATTACACTCCTGAACTACCACTGACTCCTGTGAAAGTGCCCTGTCTAATTCTGCATTATCAATTCATTTAACTGTGTATTTCAATAATAGAACCTACATTCTATCAGAATATTTTTTAGTCCAACATAGCCAACAAGTAACTGAGCTGATGGCAGCTTTGATTTCACAGAATTTATTCCTTACCTGCCAAATAATCATGAAAAGGTAGACTCCAGCCACTCTCTGAAATGAAGACTTTGGATCAAACCAGCGGACATAGGTCCAGCTGGCCGGGGTGAACTGTAATACAGCTCTTTTGATTTTCCCTGTGGTTGTGTGAATGTCCCTGGAAAAAACAAAAAAGCAACCGCCCTGTTACTGATGTTTCTGAGGAGCAATGACATTTCTTTGAACAACAGAAGAGATCTTCTCAGACACAACTATGTACAAGGCAAGGGGGAATTCAGAAAAATAATCTATTAGGCATTTCAGTCAAGGTGCGTATTCTGCTAAAGAACTCCACCCTTCTCTATCCTCAGCCAATAACTCAGTAACTAACTACAAAAACCATTTATCATTCTCTTCACAAAGAAACGAGGACAGAAATTCTGCAATTTTCTTGGAAAATCTAGAGGTTATTTCTTCCTAGTCTACATTGCCACTGCTCTAATCCCAAACACTCCTTGTTCTAGAGCTCACTGACATCAATCCTTCAAGAATCTGTCAGATTCATTATTTGTGTAAAGGGCTAGCTCCACAGGTTTAATAATACTACACCTCCAGCACACATAATCCCTGCCATTCTGATATCAGACGCATGTGGACTTCCTGGAGAGGCGTGATAGCACTATTAAAAGCTAGAAAGCATTTAAATTCCATTTTGAAAGGGGATTTTAATGCAGGCTCATCTGACATGTATTACTGATTCTTGCTGTTGATAATATTAATTCAGATGAGCAACAGCTCCAAAGGACACAGAATCTAAGAAAAACTCAGAGCTTCCTCTTCTGAAGGAAGACTAGCAGGACTAGAAACCAGTTTTCACCGTTATTTCTCTGGCCCTTCTAGACCAAAAAAAACAGAATCAAAAAACTCCTCAGATTTGATATTTCCAGTATTTGTGTTCTTCTGGGCTGGAAAGAGTTTAGGTAAGGGAGAATCTTCTAAACTTTAAGATCTGTATTTACTAAATGAAAAAAATAAAGAAAAATAAATTAAAAGGGCATAAGCAAAAGCTTCTTATTTTTGCAGCACCTTCATGTTAAAGGTCAGAAAAATCTATTCATGCATTTAAAAGAACACGAGGAAAAATTATCCCACAAAGACAATTAAGACTAGTTGTGCCATAGATAGTCTGCTGTTTAAACTTTCAGTGAACTCTCTAAAAACGGACCATCAACTCTGATAGAAATGCAGGAAAACTGAACTGAGACTAAAGGCTGGATGGTTCTTAGAGTAATTAACAAATCTGTGAGTAAAAAAAGGAAGCAGTACAGAAATCCACACAAGGTACAAATTTGGAAATCAGGATCTGAGTTCTTTTTCCATCTCTCAAGGCAATTCACTGCACTTGACCCTGTTTCATCTACACTGTTGGTAACGTGCAGATAGCCATGCTTGCTACCAGCAAGCAGGGAAGAAGGCAGGAGAGGGCAAAGAGCTATGGAAGAAACCACACCCAGACAGCTAGGAACTTACACTTACTAGGCCATAAGCTGTTGCCGTTTGACACAACAAATGCCTTTTTATTTTACAATTACTCCATTCATTTTAGAAGGTCAGCAATGAGGTGAGGCAATTCACAGCACACGTAACATCAGCCCCATGTCCCTACTGCAATTACAACTTGTGCTGACAGATTGCCACACTAATGCATCACCAAGGTGAGCCCAAATCTAGTTTAAAAACCTACAATGAGAAAACCATCACCACTTGTTTTTCTCCCTGACTTCCTCAAAGTTTTATGTATACAAAATAAACTGAAAATGCAAACAGCTTTACTATTTTGTATTGTCCATTGGCATCAATGCTTGCAACTTAAAATTGCAAAAGAAAATCATATATACAGTCACATTTACAAATACTTGCTGTACAGGAACGTTACTATGACATTGATATTTAACATTTAAAATAAAATTACAGCACTGTTAGCACACACAGAATCCATGCTAATTTTATACATGCAAAACAATGTTTATCAAGCTTTAATTTAGACCTACTTGAAGCTTGCCCAGTGATAGGTCCTCATCTCCAAGAAACGACAAACTACCATGCCCAACCAGATGCCACCCCCGTTACAAAGCAGGATGTCCAAAATGACTTGATCCCACCAGCATTCAGCAAAATTAGGCAGAAGGTGCATGAAGAAGAGCTAAAGAATACAGCAAAAAGATTCTGGGTGAGGAACAGCAGAGAATTCATATAAATTCACTTTTAAAGTACACATTCAAAAATCAGCTTTTCAGTACACAGCATACTTCAAGAGCATGAGCCACAGCCACTGAAATTTGATGGACATCCTTCCATTAACTTCAAAAAGCCTTGAACAGAACCACAAAAGACATCAGAAGTTTCCTTCTCACTGTTTCCTGTTGAGACTATGCTGTATATAAGGATACCATGCAGCTGTTGGCCTCTCAAAGATGATACACGATACATTAATAGAAATGTATGAAACAAGCAAAACTACTGCGTTTCTTGGAGCAAATAAGGTGGTTTGTGCTTTAAAAAAATAAAATTAAGAGAATCTTTGTTTCATTTTTTGCTAAATAGTTTCAAGTAGTATGTTTTCTAAACCAGCAACAACATGCAGCAAGTAAAACGGATGCATTTGTAACAGCTGTCAGAACTAAAGCATGGTGGTGTTCAGGACATAAGACTTCTCTATTTAAAAACCCTATTTTCAGGAAATTTAGGGACTGTAAAAAAAATTAACAGTTCAACCACATTTCAGATGACAATTCAGCAAGCTTTGCTTTCTACTTGATACAGAATGGCTCAAGAAGTTAAGAGGACATTCCACTCTACTGATGCAGTGAGGGGAACAACTGGCCAGAGTTAAGGCAAGATATAAACACATTTTACCAAGAGCTAGAAACAGATTCACTGCCTCTCCTTCTCCTTTAAGAAAAATAATTTTATTCTCTTATTCTATGAGAAAAATCACTGCAATCAAAAAAATAGACTGGAAAAGTTACCTATGGATAGTAAATCAAGACAGCCATGTGTTAAGCAGTCCCTCTGCAATACTTAGAGATAACTAACAAAATATATAGCAAACTAAAGAATGTACCTCCACAAAAACAGTACAATCCTTGTCATTAATGTTCATACATTGTGGCTGTGGAAGATTATTCACATGATTTTGTAATAAAGTATCTTTTGTTAAGAGATGTAAGCATAAAGTAGTGAAAAAAATCAGATCTGAGAAAAGGAACAAGAATGTTTTCTGTATACAACAAGAATGAATGCTTGCCCATTTATAGTACATTACAGTGACTACTCAATTCCTGTGAAAACTCTTGTAAAAGCGTATCAAAAGCACTTATTTTTCTTTGACAAAGCTATGTGAATTTTAACTTTTTCCAAAAAGAAAATTTGAGTTTCTCTTCAGGACCCAAGTGATACAGTGTTGTTCACTACCCTGCTAAAGTCTACCTTTCATCTTTTTCATTACTTTAGCCTGAGAGGGGCGACAACCTACAAATGTCAGTCAGATCCAGGCAAAGGCACCAGAAGTTACAGATAATGAAGCAGCAAAACCCAGAGCACAGGTGTTTACCCAACAGTCTCTAAGGTTCTCTAGCTGCTTTCTCAGAATGAGAGACCAAGTTCTGTCTGCTTCCCAACTTTAATCCAACAGTATGGAACATGAGCCAAGTTTCCCATTTCAGAACAAGGAGCTGGCTGAAATCCATTAATGCTAATAGGAGATGCTCAGCTAAATCCCTGTGTAACTGCCCTGATAACTTCTGGAGGTTTCTAATAACTCTCCTGAATTATCTAATTCATCAAAAATCCATTTGAGTGGTGATAACAGATCTGTGTTTTGAACCTTGTCTAACACATTGCCTGTTCCAATAATCTGCCTTCCAACAAGGGGAATACTTGACACCTGATGCTGTGTCAAATTGAACACGAGGGTTGTGTGAGGAACAATAAAAGCATGACTGAAACAAATCCAAATACATTCTTTTCCAGAGGGAAAAAATGAGTACGATAACTAGCTAAGGTGTTCTCTGTGAATGGGTACTTGTGAAATCCCAATCTTAAGCAATTTCAAAAGCTCTTAGAAAACACAGTATCCTTCAATGCCACAGAGCAAAAATACATTTTGAAGAGGAACTCATGCCACCAGGATTTTCAAACTTGAAAGTTTAATTTTAGACAAATAAATCCTTATCTGTGTTTCTAAATTATAAATGCTTTGTCAGATAAGCCAAGCATTCTCAAGATAGTAAACTTTATAGAAAATTGATTTTAAAGACTAGGTCCAGGAGTTTACATCAAGAAGATCTCTCAACTCCATTTGTTGATTGTACATTATGCACATGTACATAATGTACAAATTGTACATTATGCATGACTATACACAGTGTGCGATATTGTTGTATGTGAGGTAAAGGACCTATGAGAGTAGATCACAGACATTGCAAAGTGAAAAAAGAGAACAGTTCCTCTGAATCAGGAAATATGTGAAGCAGAAAAAGTAGCATGATCTCCATGACAGCAGAAAATAAATTACGAATGGCACAAATAGGCTGACCTAGACTTCCTCTGTATTCAAGCAGTAACAAATCACTTACCTAAAACCCTGCTTGCTGTTGTCTGCTCATTCAGCTGCATCAATTAGTCAGCATCTGGTTTATAAGATTTAAAATGCAAATCTATACTGAGAACTAGAGAGCCATCCTTCTAGTAATATTCACTCTTCCCCCAATAACAATTGACATCTCATACCTTTGCTGATAATTAAGATAAAAGAGAGGCCTACCTCAGTGAGCTCCCAGGTGATGCTAATAGTCCAACACAGCCCATAGCTGCGGATCAGCAAAGCCTTCATAGCCCAGCCCCAGAAATGCCCAAAAGCGAATATATCAAAGTGGCTGAGAATTCTCTCCCAGGTGATAACATGACAGTTCACTGCATACTCCTGTTATGAAAAGAAAAAAAACCCAGAACAAAACTGCTCCATCAACATACAACTTCAGATAGAAGAAACATCTTTCCATCCACTGCAATAAGCCTGGAATTATAAGGGTATTAAAATTAGCATTATTTCATTTTCTTATCCTTCTAAACTGTGGCAGAAAACTTCCAGTATTAAGACTCGATGCCATCACAGTACAGCTCTAATTTAAAGGGAAATAGAATGGACCTTGGTGCCTGGAGAAGCATGTATTTTCTAAGTGACAGAGAAGCAACTAAAACAATAAAATCAGGAACAAAAAAACCCAGCAAACAATACTCCAGAAAATACTTATTTGCCTTTCTTTGGAGTCTTGATTTGAAATAACCACTTTTCCCCACATTCATGCTGCCTGATAATCAGATGGGGCTTATTAGTGGCTAATCCTCTCCAGTTTCTTTCTGATGTAATGTTACTCACGTCAATGTTTACTTGAGTATCTTTTGTGTCTTATTTTCTTCATGAAAGCAATTTCACAGAAACACATTCATATTGAGGATGTTCAGTCACAGGCTTGGATTGAAAAAAAATTAGGAGAAGATTAAAGGGAACTTGAAAACATCTTTTCACAGATGAGCAGCAGATTCCTTAAGAATACTATTTAATACTCTAGTCGCCAATGACAAAGGAACCAGGTTCTCATAACATGTTGTACAACAAGTGCTAGAAATCACTGCCCAACAAGAAAAAAAAAATTGTTAGCCATCAGAAGGCTGCAGCTGTGGGGTTCTGTCTCATCACTGGGCACAAACTGAACTATTCCTAACAGGAAACACACATTTTAAAAAATCTCTGCTCTTCAATCCTCCTAAAACACACATTGCCACCTGCAGGTGACAACACAGCACTGCTCAGTGCTGTTGAATCAATAATTCTCTTTCAGGCCAGAACTATTGCTAATCCTGCACAAATGAACACAAATGATCAAGTAGAAAAGGAGATAGCACAGAAAGATTTAAATCCTGGCCACCACAAAGAGAAGAACGCACAATTTCATATAAATCCTTCTATCAGCAGGCAGCTAAATCCTGCTATGGGATGATAGGAGTTGTGTAGGTTACTATAAGTAACCCTTAGTGCTGGTGCTTTCTCATGCATGCCTGTGCTGCTGGTCAGAGAATGGTGCACCACCTGTTCTAAGGCTTGTAAACCTGCAGCTTTAGTGCACCAAGAGAACTGAAACTGGTTCCTTTGCCAGCATGAGAAGCACGGAATACACCACAGTAGGTGCAGGCTCCTTGCTACACCACGATACCTAAGATGGGTGAATGCAATGAGGTTACCTCAGAAGTAAGTTTTTTTCCAGAGCTCTTGCTTTTTTACTTTTATTTTTACTGGGGCTTTTTCCTCTCTATCTCATTTTTCCAGCTGCAGTTCTGCCAGCCATACAGTGAAATGTGTTGAACTTTTTTTTACACCCAAGCAACTTTGCTAGTCTTGTGCAAGCAACCAAGCTGCAGCCTTTGTTACAGCTGCACTTTAAAAATTTACTCCAACTTTAAATGACAATATCTGGATTGCAAAGCAGACCAGGGCAAGCTTCCACTGACTGCTACAGTCACAGAATCTGCTGTACTGTGGTTCTGTGCCAGGAGTAATACTAATCCTCCCCTAGTTGGAATCTATTTCTAATTTAAATGACAGGAGAGCCAGGTGAATCTGACAAACCAACAGACTCCTTGTTTCAGCACCCTTTTGTTGCTCAGCAACACCACTGACGCCCGTGCTGGGGCTCCATTTAGCCATGTGTCCTCCCCCCATCCTAAGGGCAGGCTGCCCTCGCCTCTTCACCAGCACAGGTGGTTCCTGAAGACCTTAAAGTCACAGCCCTAGAGTTGCACAGCAGGTACTGCTGACAGGCTGAGGTGCAATACCTGAAGCATCTAGTTTTTCAGACAAGGAGCCTGCACGCAGCCCTCACTATCAATCAACTAACATGAGCTTACTGCACTGTCAAGATTTCCATTCCCCCATCTGCTACAGGGCAGGAGTTTGCAGCCACTGCTGATGAGGTGCTGTGCATTTGTTTGCATAAGCAGTAAATTGCTACGTGCAAAAGACAACCTCAATTTCCCTACTCATGGGACATGAGCCCTATAAAAGCATCTAGTATACAACAGGTGACTATGGTGGACAGATGCACAAACCCAAGGTCAAGGGAGCATGTTGGTCAGGTGGTGAGGAGTAATTTGATGTGATAGTGAGGACGGCAAGAGAGGAGGCAATTCTTGCCTCCCCATGCAACCTCCTCTTCTTCTTAGTGCCCAACTGCTCACACTGTGTTCTGCTTGCCTCTCTATTCATTAAGCAGAAGAAGCAGCCTGGCTTTCTATGCCACTCCAGATTATGGTCTATGGAAATAATTTCCCAATAGTAACAGTGCTCAGTTGCTGGCTGACTGACTAGAAGGGAGCAGAGTCCTGCAGGTGCCATATAAACACATACTCCACAAGCTCCATAGCACAACAGTAATGTACTAAGCTCTGAGCAACAAGATGAGATCAAAGTTCTTTGAGTGCAGCACTATGGCATCAAAAACCCTGATGTGGGACACATACCATACAAGCTTCATTTACATACTACCTTGCTAAGTCTCTTTTCAGTATCCACACTCATATCTATTACCAAGAAGAATTCAAAGCCACCCCACTGCAAACATATATCATATTCCAAATTGCACACTCATCCAAACATCTATATTAGAAAAAAACCAAAAACCTGAGAAGATTGTTTTTCACACCAGCTGATTTCAATGTAAATAAATTGTTATTGACACAAAGGACTTGTTGACTGTGTCAAGTAAAGGCACAAACTTGCATTGCTCATGCCAGCAAATTCAGATTTATCCATTCCCACTAATATAATACATGCCTAAAGTATATACAATAAAGTGCCATAGATACACACCATAATATCTGCTTCCCTTGTGGCATATCGAAGATTAGGGTCCAGCCAGTACATCACTGCTTTTACCTGCTCAAAGTTAAGGAAGAGCACGAACACCAGGAACAGAAAATAGAGCACACTGAGACCTGCAAAAAGACGCAGTTTTAAAATCATGTTCACTCACAAAACTGCTTGGAACACAGAGTCCAAAAAGCTACCTTCAAACAGTTGTTCTACAAATGAATTTCTATATGCAGCAGCTACATGCAGAAAAGCTGAAGGGACACCAGTCAGATGGCAATGTCTGAGCACTCAGCCCCTCATATCCCTTCCTGTGACAAGTGATACAATACATGCTCAACTGTGCGAACCCAATCAAAACAAAATCAGTCTAATCAATTCAGACATGTGTAGTACAAGGGTGTGATCAGGAAGCTCCTTAGTAAGAGATACATTAGGATCCAGGATTGCATTAGCTCTGTCCCTTTGCTTTAAGTATTCTTGGTCTCATTAATGCAAGTCCCTAAGCCTTTACACAGATTTCAACACAAAGATCAATTTAATAATGCCACCTGGCAATTCTGAGCTGTGCTGGCAATAAAGAGTAATTATAAATATAAACTAATGCATGTCTGAGTTACTTCTGTGAGCTAGAAAATTTGCTTCTTGAACATTATGAAGATAAATATGATTATTATTTATTTTCACACCACTATAAATTATGAAACACAGTTGCATTTGGGAGTACTATTTCTCTCCTCCAGTCTGAAAAAGGATTTTTTTAAAAGAAAGACTTATTAGAAGTTGAGTCCTAAATGTAGCTCTGTGAGTAGCTGAAGCTTTTGTTGGAACCATATCTTTACATTATTCACAAGCTCACAGATATCCAAGACCACATTTGGAGGAGGCATATAAACACTATTTCCATAGCCTCAAACATACTGGTATCCTGGAGCAATGTCATGGAAGACAGAAAGATTAATGGGAATAAACTTAGGATCTGCCATTCAAAATAAACTGCAGCAATTCTAAAAAAGCCTTTTAAACTATAACCAGGACTCACATGTTGATGGCCACAATGTACACCAGAAAGCAACTTCTGTTCTGAGACACACACATGCACAGGAAGTATCTATATGGTCCTGTGCAGTGCCTCCCAGAAACACGAGGCCAACAGATGTCACCCTGCTAAAGGAAGCACAGCCTGCAGGCCAGGGTGCATCTGGAAATGTTGAGGACACACCAGTCCTGCCCTTTGTCTACCGAAGGGGTCTGAGAACTGAAGCACAGCTAAATGAATCACGCCAGAAGAAGCAGAATTACACAGGGAAAAATGTTGCTCCTGATTTTGCATGCAACCTTTTCCCAGAAGTACAGGGGTCAAGCTCTGACAGTATCAACATTGAGAATCATCTTTTACTTTACATGTGGTGAAACTTGAAGTGAGCAGTAGGACCTGTGTTTCCCAAACTTCCCAAGAAGCAGGTTTGTTTAATGAGTACTGTCTAATCAGCAGTATCCTCTCAATGTTAACAGATCAGCTACTTTGGGAAGCTACTTATTTTTAGATATAAGGTGGCAGGAGAGAGGAACATTCAATCTGCCTAAAAATAATCAAAGGTGCGGTCCAGCATATGTCCTGTGAACCCTGAATTAGCTGAAAATAAAATTCCTCATAATTTTGCTATGTAATTTAGATGTTTAAGGAGCAGGATTTCACTTGTTAGTTTTGCAGTTAACAGAATTATTTTTCAAACTATGAATGCAACTGATATTTACAGGTGCTTTTAATAAATAATAATATGAATATATACATGTCAAGAATATTAATAAATGTTAACCTATGCAATGATACAATTTAATAAACATATACAGTAATAGCATATTTTGCCAATAATGAAAAGAAACCACCTACTCAAGTGGATTTAGAAGTCAGACAGTATATACAGTAGCTGGGGTTGGCAGAGCCGACAGTAGGAAAGGTGTGGGGGAAGGAGATTGGGAAGCACAACAGGATTAAAACAGAGTATCAAGATGGAATGATACTTTCTGGTGATTTAATTTACACCATCCTGACAGAGTAACTGCGATATTCCAAACATAACTAAGAATAGATTAGATGTAACTGCTCAGGAGTGGGAAGAAAGTAACATTCACACAAGTTTGATACACAATTAGGTTTCATGACAATTCCATTCATCAGAAAATTAAAAAGGCAGGTCCTGCAAAATCAATGCAAAAGTCAGAAACACAAACTTACCAAAAACCATCCTCCATAGAGCAGGGTGAGGACGTGTAAAGGGTCCTATAGATGGCAAACAAAAAGCTTATTAGGATACAGTAAGACATACAAAATTTATTTTCGAGTATATTGCATATGACTACTTGGCACAAGCATGGATCAGTTCTTCATCAAACTACGTAACACAACTGAAAGCTGGAGTTCTGCTTTGTTAAAAAAAAAAAAAGTAACAGCAGATTTCAGAGTGGAAAAAGGAGACTGCCATTTGGTAACATGAAGACAATTTTTCACTGTTTTTATGGAGTCATGTCCAGAACTGTAGCATGCTGTTAGTTCAGCAGACACTACATCTCAGGTGTCACTTGAGGATGTCCTGACCTGGTTTCCAGACTGCAGCTTGCTCCCAATAAAGACATCCCATAAATATTTGTCTGTGTTAACAAAGAAACATGGTGCTTAGCCTTCAGCCCAACAAGAAATGTTACTGAACAGGCCTCCTGAAATTTCCAAACTGAACATCATATATAGCTGACAAGAGGGAAGACACCTATGCTCTTTACCAGTGTCAAATTATTTACTTCGTAACCAGAGATAAAACTGATTTATTAGACTAAAAACCTCTCAGTTAATGTGAACAGCAGAGAAGGTAAATCCGGTGAAATTGGAAAACATCTAAAGATGAATTATACATTTAGGTAGCAAGAAATGGTTCAACAAGTGTTTTCAGCACACACTGCAAACCACTTTCACCACTGTACGCATAAAGCTCATTTTTCTCTGGCATTCAGTTTTTCAGGAAGAACTGTGTGAAAAGCGTGCATACAGAATTTTTAGCATATGGGGAAAACACACCCCAACTCTGTAGTACAAAGCTGCCCTGAACATGATCTCTGGTTTTTCCTGAACACTGCCAATCGTGAGACAGTTTAGACTTGATCCAAGGATCATGACTTAACTAACAGCAATATGTAAAAATTAAAAAACCAAAACAGATAAACCAGGTAGAAGCATTTCTTCCACAGAATTAAGTGACACACAAATGTTCTTATGTTTTAGACTTTCTGCTCCTCACACAACTACCAAAACTTTTGTCCAGCTTTATCTTCTACTGAGCAACTGTGGTTTTACATTGTAAATGCAACTTAAACCATTTATATCACTATCTACTGGTAAGGTGTTGTGTCTGAGAATTTTTAGAATTACACTTCTGTTGAAACACACTGAGGCAAAGTCGTCCTAAACATTATTTAAGGGTCTGTCAGCATCATTACTTAGCAATCTGAGCTGCAACTGCACATCTGCAAATGGGACACTGATTTTGAGAACTTGACTTCCTTGTTAAATACAGACTATAAATAACAAGCTATAAATAACACTTATCTCTGCTCAAGTATGACTACAACCCATTTTAGACTGTTCCTCAATAGAAAAGAATTCAAATGAGTAAAGAAAAAACACACTGAAAATTGGTATATAAATAAAAGTCAAAGTAAATATAGTGGCAATAAAGAGAAAATCACATTTAAAAAACATGAAGTATAAGCTGTATAAACCTTACTCACCATTAGGAAAAGCTAGAACACTGATGATTAGAAAGAAGAAAATCACAGAGAGGAAACCCCTCCAAATATTATCCTCTGGTACAGAATCATCCCTAAAGAGACAGACAGCACAGTATTAAAGTACATTATAAGGATGAAGTCAATAGGCTCTCAAGATATATTATTTAAATAAAGAATACATGGAAATTAAATATAAGAACTATGCATGCTCATTATGTAGCAAGTTAAGATAGTAATTGCACTGAATGATTTTCACATTACACTTCTGAGCGTCCCTTTCCTACAAGAGAGTTAAATATTTAGTAAACACATGCAAGCCATGGCATGTGTTAGAAGTGGCACATAGCACTGTTATAAGTGAGTGTAGAAGCAATGACCAAATTTACATAAGGTGAAAAAAATCTTCCTACTTTAATGTTTATAGAAACATCACCAAATTACTTTTACACAGCAACTTTTACTTTTACATCTAAACTAAACCTCTGGAAGCCTGAATGCAATTTCTACGTTTCCCTCTGCTGTTTTGGTGCTACCTGCAATACCCTTCCCTTTGCTTATCCCCAACACCAAATGTCTGAGATGAGGGCAGAAATAATGACTGCAATCCGTCTTTAGAAATAATGAAGGTACAGCTTGAATCTGTAACAGAGACACAGCACAACTTAAAAGATATAAGGAAAAATATCAATTTGCTTTTAGATCTACTAAGCCAAAGCTCCAAATATAGTATCATGCATTATTTGTGCTACTGTTATATTATAGCCAGAAGAGAGACCTAAGAATTCAGTTTAGAATGCCAATGCAAAATTGACAGAGCTCTTTCTTTTCACGCAGGTAGAATATGGTAGCAAGATTAACAAAATAGCCCTCATCTAACTTTTCTAACCAGCAGACAGCCTCTGGGATACTTCAGTAATACAAACAAACTTCAGACTATCATCGTTTAAACACTGACTATCTCATAATGTATAACCCACTATGGCTGACGTCAAAGTTTTACTATCTGCGTAGTTTTCGTGCACTTATGATCAGTTTATCCATTTAAGCATATTTCTTTATTTATTCACAACATGGCAACAAAAGAATTCCCAGCAAACTTTAAAGGTATAAAGCTCTTCCTGGCAGAACATCTGTCACATTTCTGGATGGTTCAGTAAAGAATCCATGACAGCATAAATGCTCTCCACATTAGCTACTTGCTGCAGTTACAAAATATTTCTCACTTAGCCATATTATTTTCCTTTTCCTCAAAACTGAACCTTAAGAGCTCCACAGCAGGCTTTCATCACTGTAAGGCATTTAAGCACTGTGTTAGTTTAAATGTATGGAAGGAAAAAGTGCATTAAACACAAATGGTTTCTCTGCAGACCTAAGGGACTCCCCACAGCATTTTTTAAAAAACCAGCTGAGTTCAGCTTTACCAGTCATGCTGCACAGGCTGACACTTTATACCAGCTATAAATCCCAAGTCCCAGAGCTTAACTCTGGCTCCCTTGACAATCCTAAGACCTTATGCCATCCAGTGCACTTCCTAGCCAGACCCTCCAGCTCTGATGACTCAGACAGCAAAATCATATTCCTCTTTAAAACATGCAAATACCACATGGGAACATGCTGTTATGGCTGCCACCAAGAGGATATATATATTTTTTTTTTAGATGGAACAAGTAACTACAGTTGCATCACATCAGTTCATTATGGCCAGCAAAGAAGTGAAAGACATTGAGATCACATCACTTAATTGCTGTGCCAGGTGGGATGAAAGGTCCTCACCCTTGCATCAGCATTCTAAGTACTACTCAGCTTCAGGAAAGCTGTCCTAATCATGTTGGCACCACTTCTTCTGAAAATCAACAAAGATGTACACAGTGTTAAACTGCATTTCATTCTATGTGAGTGGCAAGGCATTTTATTTTGGCTTGCAGATACATTTCACAAGGGACAGACACCCAATCTTCTTGCCAGAAGCAGGTAAGAACAGGTGGGAGCAAGAAGCTTGCTACTGCACATTAGCTGGTATAAGAATTATAACATTTACCTGGAAGAACTATTTTGGAGAATGCCAAATGGAAAGATGCAATCACAACAATTGGGATAATGTGCTAAATCATCTCCTCACTTAGCCCCAGAAATGTTGACTCTGATTTTGAAATACAAGCATTCATGCAGCAAAACCAAGGTTTCTAACGCTTATGTGGGAGGACAGATGAAAATTCTCTCAATTTTAACCCACTTTACGAAGGCAATTTTTCAATTCTGTGGCCTTTTAGAGAGAAATAAAATACCAAAGTGCATAATAACTGAATAATCTTTATTCCTCTTCTGTTCTTCTCCAGAGCACTAGATTACAAAAATGTCAACTAGTGAGTTATTACATCACAAAAAAAGAGAATACTCAAATGAGGAAAAAATAGCTAGGACTCTAAATTTGGAATGTGGGAGAGGGAGGAAAAAAAAAAAACTTGTATAAACTCAACCAAACCTAAATACATAATAATCCAGTTTAATCAAGCCCATTAATCAAGAGACATGGAAGACAAAAATCCTATATCCTCACAAGTCTTACTCCTACTTCCAGAAACACCTGCAGCTTCATACCAGAAGGGACTAGTCTGTCACCTTTCTTCAGTCCTATTGTTGTGTCCCACAAAGTATCCCTTCCAGGACTTACTCCTGCTAGTTGCCTTTGGGCTCAGAGAGGGCCACACACCTCTATCTAGGGTGGAAGAAGACAGGGAAAGCTACAGCCACTCCACACCTCTGCCTCAAGGTGCAGGATGGAAGCAGATGAGCCTGTGTCTGGCTCATTCAGCAAGAAACAACCAAGGAAGCTGCAGCCATTGTCAGATGCTCTAGAAGGATGTGCTTTAAAGAACAGAATACCCTCTATTCCCTACTTTAACATAGAAAAATTAAACACACATTTCTTTTTCTGGATTATTATCACACCTGAAGATTACTGATATCTGTTTCATGCTTATCTGTCAGCTCAAAGACAGTAGTAGCCACTCTCTGATCCTAAGGAGGACTTCATGCTACGTAAGGCGTGCTACACACAAGGGAAAAGCATTTGCTAAGTTTCTCGGAACCCTCCACATAGTTCTGACACAAAATTATATGAGAGACAAGAAAGACTTAAAGGAACACAGAATTTCCTCTGTCTATGGTGAAGTTCCTGAAAAAATAAATTTTATGTCACAATATCAGCATGAATCTATCATAGAAAATCCCCCACTCAATGAACTGACCAGAAGAGCTACAGAACAACTGACAGCACAGGGGAAGCAAAGAATCACTTGTGACACCTTACAGGGAAGTCTACAGTGCCTTGTGCCCAGGAAGTGGGAAAATGAACTTAAACATCACCTTACTGCACGAGTCAGTGTAGACTCAATGCAATAAGCTGATGGAAAGGAACACAGACTGTAAAAGCATGTGGGAAATTATCTCCTCTTCCCCAGCTTCTCAACATGTGTATATAGTTTGGATAGTGTCTCAAATGAGGCCCAGAGGCAGCATTTTGATATCACTCAGGAGATCTATGAAGCGCCTACAATAGTTGAAAAAACAGAAGGAGGAGAGAGAGGGGAAAGTAAAATCAGAGTACCTTCCACAACGCAAGAAGAGGAGAAGTAGAGAAGAGTTAAAGAGAAGTCAACTAGTATTTAAACACAGGAAGTGAGGCAGAGATAGACAGAGGGAAGAAAATGAAACTGAACAAGTCAGTTAGAAAGACAGCAAAACAAATGAAAAGACAAACCAGCAATCCTCTTGGAAAAATGCAAACAAACATCCCAGAAGTGAAGCAGTTTTATTTGGGCCTAGAAGACTTCAAAGTGCTGAAATTGCTTCTTAGCTCATCCTCTGCTTGAAAGAATTAATGGCAAAATTCCTTCCCCAAAGGTGAGCAATCAATTCCATTAATCCTTCAGAATGACACTGTGATGAGAATCTCTTAGTGACTCAGATGTTTGACCTAAATTAGCCCTTCAGGGAGAAAAGTGATCAGGCAAAGGGATGAAGAACACTTGTAGCAAAGGTCTGTAATTAAACATTGCAGCAGAGCACAAAAATATGTCTCTCTATGATTTTGGAGTTAGAAGGGATCCAAGAACACATAGAACAAGCTATGTGCTCAACAAAAATATCTTCCTTGGGGCCATAGGCATGTTGAAACAAGAAAAGGCACATCTCAGACCATTTGCAGTTACACTATTTTACTTTTCCTTATGCTCCTATCTCAACTCAAGCCAGGCTTGGCAATTATTTTCACAGCTGATAAAAACTATACGTTTGGATTCTTAGAATAAAACATAAGATTACACACTGAACTGCGTATCAGACTTAATGACAAATAATGACTTTCTTACATCAAACGGAGAGCTGTCATGAATTAATGTTTTAAGGTGACTTTTAAGGGGGGTGATCCACCACCATAAGAGTTTAAGCCACAAGACCACTGAAATCCGTGATTGTGTACACACAATGCCACAGAAGTTTAAATGAGCCTAAAACCACACTGCACTACCTAGCCAAAACCTCTCAGAAATCACTGCCTACAGACTACACAATTTCGTCTAAAGGAGGATTATGCAATCATCATCACATCCAGTAGGAGGCAATAAAAAGTATGAACAACTTCAAAAAACATGCAAGATACCCATCAAATTGCACCGCTATACTCTTTGTTTTCAAGTAAGGCTCCTGAAAAATCTGTGCATTCGTAGCAGTATCGCCATGAATGACTGCAAGGGTGATGCCCACAGAGCCCTTCCTGTGGTGCACAAAGGATGTGGCTAAGCCCATCCGTGCCAAGACCTGAGCCAGCCTGAGACTGGCCACAGACAGTGTGGGGTACAGAATCGATGCCACAAAACAGTCACTCCCGTCCACTGCACGCTTAGGAAATCATCTACATGACTGATGTCACTGCGGGGCTGCTCGATAGCCTAATAAAGCCCATTTTTGGCAACTCCTTGAAACACACATTTTAGTAGAGACTTTAGCAGAGATCGTCGAAACTATTAACAAGTTCCCAGGACACCCAGTGAGGATGATAACCTCTGAAAAGGAGAGGAGAATGCCCGCTCTGCAGCATGGGCCTGCCGAGCAGGGACGCGGGCGCCCGGCGGTGCAGCACCCGCCCGGGGAGCGTACCGCAGGCACGGCAGGCACGGCACGGCCCGGCAGGAGCCGCGCGGCCCCTGCTCGCCCCGGGGCCGGGCACCGACCCTCCCCGTTCCCTGCCGGGACCGCCCCGCACCCCGGGGCTGCCGGCACCCAGGGGCGGGACTGCGGCTCCCCGTGGCGGCCGCGCACCTGGTGAAGGCGAAGGCCATGAGGCTGAGGATGGTGAAGCTGAGGAGGGTGATGGTGTGCGGGCGGTAGAAGAACTCCAGCGTGATGTCTTCCACCTGCTGCTCATTGATCATGCGGAAGTGCAGACGGTAGTTTACGTCGTCCTTGCTCAGGGTCCGGCTCCCCACGCACGACACCATCTCGTCCCCTCTCCCCCCTCGTCTCAGCGCAGCTGTGGTTGCGTGGGGCGGCGCGGCCAGAACCGGCGCGGCCAGAACCGGCGCGGCCGCCCGCCCGCCCGCGCCGCGTCCCGCCCGCGCCGAGTCCCGCCAAGCGCAGCCGAGCGGGCCGAGCGGGGAAGCGCCGCACCCGCCGCGTCGAGGGGCGGAGCTCGCCCTGCCGCGCCCACGAGGCGAGGGAGGGAGCAACGGAGCGCGGAAGGGGGGAGCCGTGAGGCCACAGCACCCCTTTAGAACACGCGAAGAGAAGGAGGCTGCTGCCTGCTCCCCCCCTGCTTCTGCCCGAGTGGTCTCGCCCGGGCCAGGCCTGTGAGCGGGGCGCACACGTGGGCCGGGCCGCGCCGTGCGGCGCAGGTGAGGTGCTGGTGGGTACTGCTGCTCCCGGGCCGGGCGGCACTGCTCCTTCTCCCGTAGGGTGCACGCAGCGGCTGCCGGCGTGCCGAGCCCTGTGAGGGGAGGGCGGCGAGCGCGGCCCAACCCAGCCTCCCCGCCCTGTGGAGAGTGCGCGGTGGCGGCCGTACGCGGAGGGCCCTGTCCCCCTGGGAGTGTTTAGGTCCTGGCTGGGTTCCCCCCTGTTCCCAAGGGAATGGCTGTTCGTATAGGGCGGCGGCCTTCAGACCCGGCTCCTCCGTTTGTCGCGGGTTTAAAGCCTTAAGGCAGCCACGTGATGCTTTGTATTGAGGGGTTGCTGTAACGCCCAGGGGATTCACGCTCCCGGCTCTATAGCGAGGCAGGCAGCGCCTGTGGCACTCCGCTCCCTTTCTCTCCCTGCAGGATGCTGTGCTGAAGTGGATGATGGCTGTGTGGGCTCGGCAGGTCTCCCGCTGGTGTTGCCTGCTGAGCACGGCCCGTGCTGTTGAGTTTCCTCGGAGGCTGAGGAGTCGCGGCTGCCCTGCACGGGCCTGCCGTGAGTTTGCCCCTCAGGCTGTGCTGCCCGCTGGAAAGGAGGTTGTAATGTGCAGATTGCAGACATACAGGCAGGTGTCTGTAGGAAGCTGTTCCCCGCCCGACAGCGCCAAGGGTGGATCCTTCTCTTCTCCCGAAAGTAACTTGCCTTCAATACAACAGGAACAAGCAAAAGCAGAAACATTACCTGATTTGAATGCAAAAATACTGGACGAAGGTAAGAGGTTTTAAGGGATACCATTTCTCCCGAATCTTCGCATTACGTTTTCAGTATGCTGCTGTTTGACCCCAGCTGAGTTTTCCTTTTTTGCCCTGTTTACCTGAAATATATATCTGGAGTTCCTGACTTTCACTTCTGATTAGCTTCGTAGTTAATTCACATATTTATGGTCAATGTAGCATGCAAAGAGTACCTTTAAAGTGAGATAAAGGTATAATATTTTGGGTGGAAATGGGGGTCTAGAGACGCCATTTGAAGGAGTTTTCATAGCCCTACCTGCATCTGCTGAACATTTGCCTTTCCCTCTCAGATGTGCTAGTACAAACTGAAGGGGGATTTTTTTTGTTTGGGGTTTTTTTTTTTGGTGGGGGGTTGGGTTGGGTTGTTTTTGTTGGCTTTTTATTTATTGATTTATTTTGAGCGAAGCTGGGAGATTCCACGCATGAAGCAGTTCACACTACACGGCCATTTGAGGGATCAAGGATGACCAACAGGAGGTAGTGTGAAGCCTCTTTAAGCACTGCCCTGATGAGAACTGCTTGCCCAACTGTCTTCTGAAGAAAGGAGATAAATACCATGGCGTCTTGGTGTTGTTGCCCTGAGGAATTTTACTCACTTTTTCCCCCCTACTTTTATATGTAAACGAGGATTATAATATTTCCATCCTTTCAAATTACTTTGGGTATGCTGAGGAAGCTTGCTCTGAGTTACTTAGCAGAATTGTATGTTCAGATTCTGCTTTGAGCCAACTTGGACTGTACACAGTTTTATTATTTGTGGTGTCTCAGAGCTGCAGTGGAGGTCTGTGTGTGTACCTGGTACTGAAACAGTGCTGCACCAAAATGATGGTATGTGGCTGCACCTGCAATTTATCCTCATGCCAGATTTTTATCTGCCAGCAGACTGACTGGAGAATGTGTATGTGTGTAGCATTTTGCCCAGTCGACAATCTATATAATGGAATAAATATAATTGATAATTTTGGGGGGTTTTGGTTACTTCAAGTATGATTCCCAATAGGAAGCATAAAGCCTCAAAGTGGTAATAAAAGACATGCATGCATCTGGAAAGGACTTTAATGTATATTGGTTTTGTGCTCAACAAGTTGAAAAAAACCCACTTGATATTCCTATAGATTCCTAGAGAGTTCCTGGTCAATGTGTAAATGTCTCTGAAAACATTTTACTGTGCTTTTGTTTCTGAGGCTGTGAGAAAAAGACAACACCTTCAACAGCTATCAAGCTAGTCTGTGCAACTCTTCCTGGAGCATCAGGCACATTCTAATTACTTTGGAATCTGTTGTAGTAGAATTGGTGTGCCTTTGTTTCTTGACGTAGAACAGTGTTACCCTGGTCTCTAGGAAGCCATTATACAAAGGTATAGAGCACAGAAAATCCCCATCTGAAGGGTTTATAATCGGGGCATCTGATCAGTAATCAAACCGATGATGGACATGCATGCTAGAAGCTAGCCTGCAAACAGTAATCCTATTCTTGCTGCTGTGAGCTCCTGTCAATGGAAAAATAGATCTGTTTAGGGATTTCTTTTTTAAAGACACTGAGTTCTGTGACTTGGAACACTTAAGGGAAAACAAGCATAATGATGTTCTCTTTGAAACAAGCATAATGATGTTCCCTTTGAAACCTTAGTGAGTAGGAAATTATTCCTTTTGCTGTTAGAGATAGTGGTAGTCAGCTGCCTTTCTGTAGTGGATAAGACATAATAGCTTGGCTGGAGTTGGCTATGAAATACATTGGAATTTAAAACTGCTGCGTTTCAGGCATCACATTCAGGAGAGGCACAAAATAGTGAACTTGTCAGATTATGAAAAATAATCTTTGCAGTAGCCTTTTATCTGGCTGTGATCAGGCAAGAATGCATTTGTGAAGACATAAAAGACATTCCTTTTCCAGAGGGCGATGTGCTCTGTGGTCTGCAGTAGTCCAGGCAGCAGATTGAAGGCAAGCTTGCTGGGTGCTACTCTCAGATTTGGCCATATGAGTAAAAGTTGATGGGCAGTGACCAGGAGATGGAACAGAGGCAATAACTGGGAACAGAGCCTATGTTTTTATGTTTTCAAGTAATAGGCTGGCTGTTTATCATGTGGCACAGTGTTCCTGCATTTGAAGAGGATTTTAAGATATCTGTATAGTGTTTGGTGGGAGCAGCTTTGTCTTTCACAAAATGTGTTTGGGTCTTCTATTTTTGTTTCTTAGACTGGGATGACATCCCACCTTCATCTGCTTTGGAAGTGATTTCTGAGGAAGAAGCTGTACAGATCATTGCAGAACCACTTCTCCCTATTCAGTCTTCCATGCTCCGAGATTATGTTGATCACTCAGAAACCCTTGCAAAACTTGTCCACCTAGGTATGTGTGATTTTGTTTGTGTGATCTGCCTATGGCAGGAGCTTTGGAGATCCTGTAATCTGTGCTTTGCTCTTACTGATTACCATGTAAACTTGAAAATGGGAACAGTGACCAATGGTAAAAAGCTGCAGAATGTTATTCAGGGTAAATGGACAAAAAGAGGGGACTGTGTCACTAGCAAAGCCATACTACTGGGAAACAAAGCTGGCTGGTGTTAGTCCCTTAGTGCTGTGGGAGTTAGAAAGAGGCCTCTCCCATGGCTTCAGGAGATGGGGATCTCTCTGTAACTTAATTGATCTTTCTTCTTTTGGGCTGGTTAAGGATGCTTTGATTTGCTGCAAAACAATTTGCAGCTCTCCATCCTTTGAGGAAGGAGAGAGAATGGTTGCTATGCATAATCTGAGGAGTGAGGAACAGCACATTGGAGAGGCAAGAGGGAAGGCATTGAAGAGAACCTTCCTTCTCATCAGAAAACATTTGGACAACAGAGATACCAGAGTTCAAGCTTCCTGACCAGCTTGTTGCCCAAACATGCAAGAAAGACTAGAAAGAGCTTGGAGAAATTAATATTTGAGAGGGGGAATCTGTCTCCATGTAGTAAGAAATTGCTGTATGTGAATCAGTATACGAAGTCACTTCACTGCAAAATTGTCCTCTTCCCTTTTATAACAGATATGCAAATTTCATGCACACATACTTCTGTGCAACAAGAGCAGGTGTCTAAATGTGGCACATGCAGGATTCACTGCAAATGTCTTCCTTCAAAAAAGAAACTCAGCAAAAGCTTCTAAAATGACTGGTTTTTTTATCTGGAGTCTCTCCACAATATACAAGGCGTCGTAGCCTTGCTGTGTTGAGTAATTAAAGTATGCAAAATCAGTGCAAAAAATTGAGTAGTCCTATAAATTCCAACATGCCTTGTGAAACATTTACAGAAAGCAGGGTCTGTGTTTAACTAAAACAATTTCTAATTTTATTTGTTGTAGGAGTTGACTTATCCCAAGTGGAGAAACGCCAAAAGGCAGGTCAGCTCTTACTGACCTTGGACTTTGAAAAAGATGTAAAAAAAATACTTCTGTTTCTTAGGGATGTAGGTATAGAAGACAATCAACTAGGATCATTCCTGACCAAAAATCCATACATCCTTGGTGAAGATCTGGAAGCTTTAGAAACCAGGTAAGCCTTTCAAGTAGTAGCAAGGTGTTAAGCCCCTTGGCTTGAAGATCTGGTTTCCCAGTTGGTTTAACCTTGTCTGATGGGAGGAGTGTTGCCTGCTGCCTCCTTTCTCACTCAATCCCTGGCTCCATGTTGTTGTGCCTCCCCATCTGTTGGCGCTAACATATAAGTCAATACTTCCATCCACCTGAAAACTGTCTATTAACAAATTTTACTGTCCATCCCTGTCTCTTTGCCACAGAGGAAGTAGCTTGCCATCTTAGGCCACTTGCTTTACTCGTGTGAGCCTACTTTCCAAAATGACGTCCCAGAGGCTTTACATAAATTTGTAGAACATTATTAAACTCTTCAGTCACAATTTGAAACTTTGTGAATTCCACAAAGAAGCAGACCAGATCTCTCCTGTGTGGACATCTAATGGCAGCAGGAGGTTTTGGTGATACTCTTCTCCTGTTGTCCAGCTGAAACTCAATACAACACTACAATGAACTAATTTGTGTGTGTGTGTGTGTTTGTTCACACTTGTATGACTAAACTGTTCTTCAGTCCTTAAAATTAACTTTTATTTATAATATTACTCCTAATTCAATAGGGTTTTTTTTTTCAGAACCTGTGTGTGTGTATGTGCATGTTTAATGAACTCAAAACTTCAGTACTCCAGAGAAGAAAGTCTGTTGTCTTGGCTCTTGCATGTAGTAGCATTTGTCTGAAACAGAAATCTGAAAGTACCAATATTTAGAAACAGGCACATGAGTAGACTCTTGTATAACATAGACCTAACTTCTTTCCTCCTTGTTCTTCTAATCTTGTGTTCAATAAGCGGCCTTTCAGAAACAATATCCAAAAAAATAGCCTGTGTTATTTTCCATCAGTAGTTTTGAGTCTAGATATCAAAACATATTGCTTAAGCTCTTCTGAAGAGAGGTTTGGGGGTTTTTTTGTGATAAATATCCTAACTCTTCCCTGAAGTCAGATTTTATTTTCAGTGACACTCCTCTGGCACTGGCTGGTTAGTTGAGGTAGGGGCTGAACAGAGCAATCTGATTTCCTCTTTATTTTCTGCAGTATGATTCTTCTGTAAATTTGACACTGGTGAATGATTTCCTGCAGGCTTTAGAGTAAGTAAGTGTGCTGTAAAGGCTGTGAAATGAGTGTTTCTCAAATAGCTGTCTTTTGAAAGCTGAGTATCACCTTTGCATAAACAGTTCGGTGCAGATGGACGTGGTATTGGTTACATCACTCTGGAATGTTTTATTGCTATGGATTCCATGTTGCCAGGAAACAAAACACAAATTTCAATAGGTTTGGCATTTGACTTCTGATAAACACTGTAAAAATCAAAACATTCCATAATTCCTAACAATTTTGACAGTTGCAAATCAGTGTCTGTACTGCAGCTGCACCAGATGCTTTGTTTTATGCTGGTGTTAATGATAACTTAAAACTGTTAACATGCTACATAGAATTGCTGAGCCCTGTAGTAGAATGAGGGCTAACCTTGGTGCCAGCACTCACAGATACATCTCAAACTTTGGCCAGGTTGGATAGTTGTGTTCCTTTAATATACTAGTTTCTAGATTCAGATTACTACAATCTTGCAAATCCCTCTTTTAAGTTTCTTGCCTTTCCATGAAGAAATGCTTCAGGTATGAATCTTAATGACTTGGTAACAGAAAATAACTGGAGTCAAGACAGCCAAAAGATTTGATTTTTAATCTGCTCATTTAGCAGTTTCTGGGATGCTTGGAAGCTGTGCCAGTTCCATTGTCATTGTCTGGAGCCTTGGGTGCTACCTTCTGTGTTGGGGTGTCTGCTCAGTTAGGGATTTGTCCTCTAGAGCTTGTTCTTATATCTTCCATCTGGGAGTTTTTGGCTTGTGATAACTTAATTTCTAAGGATTTGTGGAAAGAGGGAAGTTGCACTGACTGGAAGGTAATTTTTTTTTTCTCTCCAAAAGACATGGTTTAGCAGAGAGCTTTTTTTTTTTGCTGAATATCTGCTTCTGCAGAATATTCTGCAACCCATTTAGTATCTTAATTACTACCAGATAAACCAATTCTTGTATTGTCTAAGTTGATCTGACTGCAAATACTTCTCATATTGCAATTACTCTCATCTATAACCAGAGGAAGCCTCTTCAAATTGTAGTTTAGTTGTTTAGTACATGGTAGTGTGTAGATTAATCATGTCTCTTTACTTTGTGTGCTGTATTTGCCCTCTTCATGCCTTTTTTTCTAGGAGCTATGATAATCATCTAATGCTAGTAGTACTTGAAATAGGATTTCACTTTCACTGAAATCAACAGAGTTTGGAAAAAGTTTTGACTTGGAAAGAAAGAAAGCTCTGTTAAATATCAAAACTTTAGTCAACTCCTTTTGCTTTCTGACAACCAGATGTTTGTTACTCACTTGTTAGACCAGTGACTGAAAGTAGGGACTTACTTGTGGCAAACGTAACTTCAGCTGATGTAGAAATGTCTTTTTTGACAATATCTTACACACAGGTTCATTGTATGATATTTCTACTCCAATGCTATTGGCAAAACAGGAATGCATGAGGTATAGTACTCTGTTCTTTCAGCAGTAGAAATGGAATTCATTAAAATAGCAAAAGGCTGTATATATCTTCTTGTCCATACCCTGTGATGATCTATTAATGTGTTTGCAATCTAGGAGACAGGCTGGTAGTTAAATGTAGGTTAGCATAGTTATCTGCTTAAGTACAGCTGGAAGGAATTAAAATCTGTCTTCAGTATTGACATTCTGCTCTGAGGTTTATTTTACTTCTAATTAATTGGAAGAGCAGGTATTTTGCTTTTACGATAACAGCAGATTTCATCCTAATTATTTTTGGCAGGGTTCCATGTTAATGCTAGAACATCTGTCCATTTATAAGATATCACTGAGGAATTTAAGTGATCACTGAATAAATGGAGTCAATAAAATTTTCATCACTGGATTTTATTTTGTTTTTGTTCTCTTTCTAGAGTGGCTTACCTAAAATCAAAAAAATTTGGTCAGTCAGAAATTGCTCAGATGGTCTCAAGAGCTCCATATTTGCTGTTGTTTTCAGTGGAAAGACTGGATAACAGACTGGGTTTCTTCAAAAATGAACTTGGTCTCAGTGTAAAAAAGGTAAAGACGAAGTCTTCAGGTATTTTGTTAGTGACAGTTATAAGGTCTTGCAATATGAATACTCCATGTGTTTGGAGGTTATCAACAAACATTGTGCTATCATCAGTAATGTCACTAGAGGGTTACAGGAGGGTAACATGGTTTTAAGTGTCTGTGGAAGTGATACAGACAGATAACATCCAGAGGACCCGAAATACAGTTTCTGAAGATGACCTGCTACAGGTCATCAAATAAGCACACATGTATGTCCAGTTTTATTATTTGAGGAGGCTCAGAGGACTGAATTAATTACTGAAACAGCAAGCAGCTCTTTTAACTTCTGGAAAATTATTTGGTGCTCTTCATCTCTTTAAGATACTGTAGCATACTTACGTCATCATTTAAAAAATAATTGTGAATATCATATCAAGATAAATGCCAAATCATATGCTCAGCTCACCAAGAGTGACTTCTGGCTTTGCTCATGAGTATATACCACATTACGTGCTTAGTGGGTATTCAGCACTGTGCTTTGGGATCTTCAGATAGTAGCTGGACTTGCCTGGACTAACTCAGCAGTGTTAGTTGTGTCCTGAAGTAGGTAGGGATTGCAATTAATGCCAAATTCCAAGTGGAATCTGGGGCTCTTCTATTCGCTGAACAGTCATAGCTGCTACAGTGCCCTGTTGCTGGTCTTTCCATGCTTGAAGTGAGAGACCTCCTTGGAAAAGGGTTTAGTCACTACTTGGTACTCCAGGTGGATTACAAGTAGTCAGACTCTTTAGGGAATGTGGAGTAATTTCTTGTAGTGCTGTTACATTGTGGTCTAACCAGATTCTGAAGTTAGCTCCACTGCCTCTGAAAAGTCCTTTTATAGCCTCCTTTGGGTAATGTGTTTACTTTTTTTAAAAAGATGGGAAGAAACAACTTGAGGGCTGAGAGAAACTGGGCACTTGAGCATACTTTCTCCTTTTGATGTGTGCTTTTACTCCCTCTTCCTGTTTGCTTTATGTGAAAAACGAGGTTCACCTTTTTGGAAAAATTTAGAAGTTTAATAAAAAAATTAAGAAAATAGACAATTAGGAGAGATAAAATCAAAATACATTTTCTCGGCCGAGGGTGCCTGGCACAGAACCAGCCAGCAGCACACCTTTTAACAAAAGTTTTCTCTTTAAAAACATCTGCCTGATGCATATTAAAAATTCACATGCATGATTCAAACATTCTGTTGGAGTGAGAATCTCTTTGTTTTAGTCCCTACTCCCCCTCTCCACTTCATCCAGCAGACTTGTCTCTATTCTATCTGATAACACAGGTCTATAAATTCTTCTCCTGGAGTTCTGGTCAGTTTCATTCAGACAAGATAGTGATAACAGAAGCAATCTTTAAACAATAGACCCCAATGTTCTCACAATGAGATACTATCACATTTCTAAATTCTATTAACAAAGAGAATACAGTACAATCTTCCTACATTCTACATACAATATTCATTTTAATATTTGCGAAAAGCCAACTATATACTATGCATTTATAACACTTTACAATTGTATTATTTTTTGTTTTCCAAAAGAACATATTTGAGTAATGTTTTGCATTAACATACTGCTGCTTTGTGCAAATTCATTTTTGGTGTAGAGATAAAATAAAATACAAAATGAAATGCAAAAAACAAAGTTTAGCTACGATCTTTCTTTAACAGATACATTTACAAAGAAGACTTCATTAAAACTCTGTAATTGATGTGGTTTTTCTGATTGTAGACAAAAGATCTGGTAATTCGTCTTCCAAGGCTACTGACTGGCAAATTAGAGCCTGTAAAAGAAAATCTTCAGGTGAGCTTATGAATAGGTATTAAAAGTGTATTGTATATCCATATAGTTTAAGAGTTGTCAGAAGATAAAATTCTTGTAGGGGATTGTGTACAGAAGGAATTTAATGAAATAATTTTAGTGATGATATAAAATAACTGTTAAATAATGTATTTTCCTCTATAGCGTGCAAGCTTACCCAATACATGGAGCGTTATCTTATTCTGTCTTCTACTCTGATGTAGTGCCTTCCTGCCAAAAGTTGCTATATGATGACATAAATGGTTACCCATTTTTTAATGAATAGAAAAATACTCTGTCTTCCCCCTCTTAATTATTATGGACTTTTGCTAACTCGGATTGTCCGTAAGTATTTAGGAGCAAGAAATGTGCCGCTGATTATTTTTCTCTTGGCAGGTAACTAGCCTGCCAAAATGTGCATTTAACACCTATTGTCTGATAGCAGATGGTCATTATTAACAACTGTTGGGTAAATAACTTCAAACCCATGGGGATTATTTTCCCTTTAGAAAATGTAACTATGCATTGTTTTAATTACTGTGCTGTAAAGCCATCGAGGCCAAACAGCATGATGAATTTCAATTTATGAAATTCCACTATCCTATAACAAATAACTATGAATCAAAATGTGTAATTTTCAGGCAGACTCACTGCTCTGAAACTCTTAAACACTAGAAGTCTTGTGATCTGAAATGTGTGTGTGGTAAGGGAGGAGACTGGAAAGTAGCAGACTGTTCTAATTAATACTGCTTTCTTTTTAACACACGTTGTTTCCACAGGCTAGGGAGCCATTATTATAATGAATGTGTTTTTAAGATCTTCAGTTCTATGTGACTATCTTGTTTATCTACCAAGAAATACAGTGTAGCACCTTCATTTTTAAAATATGTGAGAGAGGGAAAGAAAGGAAGGATTTTTAGGTCCTCAGTGTTGGAATCTACTAATTCTTAAAAGCTCAGGGTTTTCAGGAGGTTGGATTCAGAGTCTATGTTCAGACCTGTATGTCCTAAACTGGTGGTGGGAGGAACACAACAGTTCAGAAGGGATCAGGTTGTATCCCTCATTCTGAATGGACTGTTATTTAGAAAGAAATACAGTAGCTGGTGTTGGTTGTCATAAGATACCAGTCATGGACTAAATATGCTGAAGGATGGCTTTGTCCATCTTCTGAGGGTTTCATCAAGCACAATTGGAGATGGATTGACAAGGTAAAACCTGAAAACTTGCATACTGCTGCCTATTGTGGGAATAATACATACTTTGTTGATTATTGCTGAAGCTTACACAGTAAGGATATTAGCATGTGTGGCCTAGAGAGTTATTGAATAATAAATATGTTTTGCCATCAGACTGAGTGCAGTCAAAGCAACTTACATTTGAGCTCACCAGTCATGTCGAGGGAGCTGTTCCATGTCACAGAGTAGAAGATAAAAGCTCAAGATTGTTGCCACAATTACCTCTACAGTGGGCCCAGCTTTACATCTACAGAGATTTAACACGGAGTCTTAACTCTGGTTGTGTATCTTGATCCTGCCAGCTCAGGTCCATGGAAGATACCACTCCTGTGCAAACACTTATTTTCATACTTGAATGCTCTCCTAGTTGATTGGTATTTTGTGTGGTTCACAAATATTTATAAAGCAGAAAAGTTAAAACAAGGAGTTGAAAGACCCTGATTATAGTTGCCTCTAGAAATAGTTCCCTGTAAGGATTTGGAAGTCCTAAGGTAAATTCAAAACCCAGATTCTAAGCCCTTCCCTTTTTATTTGATAAGCAGTTCTGGAAAAGAGCTGCACTCTTGGCACATCAAACTGGGCAAACAAAAACACCACCTTCTTCCCTATGTGAAAGTACCTTAGTTTGATATGAAAGTCTGGTTATGTTAACTGGCAAGCACACCCACTTCATGACTGAAAACAAGCTGCTTATAAGTGTCACTGGAGGATAGAAGAAACGACTGAGTTAACAGACACTCTTGTATGCTGAATTCTTTCTCAACAACTCAATGAATTGCTTGCCATTCTGCACTATGGGAGGAGTGCTCATGACTTTATTGAAAAAATGTGTTTTGTCTTCCTTTTGGGAAATCATAATTGAAGTCAGGGCAGTCTCTGAAAAAGACATCTTACTTTAGACATTATTGAACAGTAGAATAAATTAAATACACCACATATTCTACACATCTCTTTTAGGTTCAGCAGTCTTAAATTGAAGACTATGGAAATTATACTCCCTATTATAAAAATGTAACTTTCATATATTAGCATAGGTAGGCACTAGCTATTTGATTGCTGTGTTTTACGGAGCTCAACAGCTCCACAAGAAGAAAGTCTCTTGACAGCTTGGTATTGAAAATGATAAAGGACTCTTTGGGGAGAATTTTTATGCTTGTAACTGCCATACAGAGACATGGGGTTTTTGTTCGTATCTCAGACAAGCTGAAAAATTCATAGCATTCACAGAAGTCATCTTTATTTTGTCGATATTCTATAAACAAATTACACTTTAATCCAGAACAATAAATGATTTGCATTGTCTGACTTGAGAAGAACTGAAGTGGCAGATATTTCTGTGGCTTGCATTCTTGCTGCTGTGTGAAAAAGGATACAAGAATTTTGCATTAGTTTAGTTCAGTGGCACATTAAAATGAGCTAAGTTTGCTGTAGCTGACTTGTGAAGTTAAAATTGTGCTCCTTTTCAGGTTTGTCAAATTGAACTTGGTTTTCAACGTAATGAAATTCAACAGATAGTGTATAAAACTCCCAAGATTTTAACTGCAAGTAAAAAGAGACTCAAACAGACATTTGACTACTTGCACAACATAATGGGCATTCCCCACTACATGCTTACTCGCTTTCCTCAGGTGAGTTGTTAATCTGGGAATAAATTGTATGTGCTCTTGTCACAGCCACTTTACTAATGTGCTGAAGGTGGAGCCTTGCTCTCTGCAGAGCATAAGTGAATTCTTCAACTAGGTGGCTTTTACTCTAGTTAGGGTAACTTATTAGCAATCCAGAAACCATTGAGGATTTTAGTGTGGAACTGCTGCTTTTTTTCCCTTAGCACATCTGACAGTCTTGTGAATTTTAAGGTTTTCAACAGAGGTAGTCATGCTTATCTCTTCTGTATTCGTGCAAGAGAGATTACTGCCTACTTAGGGATTTGCTTATCGTGAAGTCTTAACTAAGAGACACAAGAGAAGACAAGTTACGCAGAAGATCTGTTTATTAAATAACATTATATATACAAATACAAACATTTCTTTCAGGTTTGTCTACTTAAAAATAAGCTTTAGAAATTTTAGGATCTGAAAATACAGTGTAAAGGTAAGAGAAGTTCTGTCTATTAGGCAATCATTCTCATTGGTCTTCTTATTGCTGCAACAATTGCTAAAATACTGTGGGATTGAAAATAGATTAGTTTCCTGATTACTATTTTAGGTTTTTTTTCTACCTCCTGATTACTGCTATTTCCTAACAAATTAAAAGCTGAAAGTGTTAGTTACTTTATTCAATGCTGATATGCAGTTGCACTATCTTCTTACAAGGTAAAAATGAAAGCACAAATTACAGCTTCTGAATGGCAGTAATTTACTTTCCAAAGCAAGTCTAGTAGAGAATCTAAGTGACTAGAAAACCAAAATTTTATGGGGGAATAAAACTATTCCTCAGGATTTTGATCATCTTGCTATTTAATATATCTTTACTTAACAAGGATGCTTTCTCTTATGCTCATCTGTGTCACTTTGCCCTCCTTCATCTGTAAGTTACCACAAGTTTTGCTTACTTCCTTCTCAGTTGTCTTATTGTTGGCTTTGTGGTGGTTCACTTCATTATTTTTCTTCCCTTTGTTTGGAAGGGTAAGTGGAGATTTTTCTCTGTTCCTTGTTCTTGGCACATTCTCTCCCTCTTTTCCCGGTCTTGCCTTTCACCATCCAAAACTGTGAGTTCCAGGATATAGGTAGTGCACATCAGTCTATATATGGTTGAGCCTTTAACTTGTGCATTCACAAATGCATGTTTATCTCCATCTGTACTCCTATCCTGAATGACAGTAATGTTGAAAATAGGAAATGTACAGGATTTTTTTTTTGGTCAAATTCTCTCTGATGTTACAGCTGCTCTTGTAACCATGCCTTCTGTCAGCTATCGCCATAAATGGTGATTAAGTGGGTTCTTTATCTCCTGTATTCTGACTCCCTCTTAAAATTCAAGGAAGGCAGAGGAGGAACAGTAGTTTTGTTTTTCCCTCTGTGTTCAAATTAGTTTGCATCCTCATGGAATTCTTCTTCCATCAATGTAGTCTCTTTTTTAGTAGAATCTCTGCTTCTGCATTCACATTTTCATCATTATCTCCTCTATAGCATCTCTCACTATTCAGTTGTACTGCTCAGAAATGAAATTAGATCTTTGCTTTTATGATTTAACTCTGCATCTCATCTTCCCCACTTCCCTCTTGTTTTAAATGTTCTGCTGATTCCCCTACTGTTGTTCTCATCTTTGACTCTCTAGATTTTTTTTTTTTTTTGTAACTGGTATCTTCAAAGGTAGGCATTGCTGTGTAGCAGAAGACAAGTTCGAACGACCACACTGCCTTTTGGGCATGTTATGATGACAGGAGTCACATCCACTCACCTTTGCCCTTGCCACTGTGCCAGTTTGTTGTTTGCATTATGTCATCTGGTCACCTATTCATTTCTTCCTTGTAACAGTGGTCATTTGAATCTATCTGATGCGACATGGAAAGTGCTCCCTGTTAGTGAATATCTCCACTTTCTTGGCTGTGATTATACAAAAGTAATATAGTTGTTATATAGAAACAACTCTCAAGCACATTAGGTTTTTTGTATCACTCCCTGTTTCCTGTTGTGTGTGTATGTCAGCATATTGTATTGAAGTATTTATTTAGAGTTTAGATAATTTGTATATAAATGTAACCTACCTGGTGTTTGACATAAATTAAAGGAAAATAAGCATATTTTTGTTTGCTTCCTACATCTTCCATATGTCTGAAAAAGGCTCTTATTTTCAATGCCTCAGGGTCTGAAATTTAGACAACCTAAAAAGTTCTTCCCTTTTTTCTTTCTTAGGTTTTCAACTCAAAGCTATTACGAATCAGAGAGAGGCATATGTTTCTTGCATTCTTGGGAAGAGCCCAGTATGACCCAGCACAACCCAGCTACATCCCTCTGGATCAGTTTGTGTCCTTGCCCGATGAGGTGTTTTGTACAGAGATTGCCAAAGCGTCTATGCAGGACTTTGAAAATTTCTTAAAAACACTTTAATTAGTAACAGATGTAAAAAAATATAGAATTAAATTACAAAATAAACATACTTTATAAAACTACTTCCCTCTAAGGTCTCTTAACTTTTTAATTACTGGTTTAAGAAGTCATTGTTTATGAAGCATGCAGGATTTAAAGGCTCACAGTAATACTTAAAGTAACTTAAAAATGTATTTCAGAAGGATTGAGCCAATATATTGATTGCTACTAATGCAAGCCTTGTAATTAATTTGGAGTGGATGATGCAGCACATTAACAGAAAGGTAAATTCAATTTCTTCTTTTTCCTTTTGATAATGGCAGAATTTTGGGAGATTGGAAAACTGGCTAGTGACTTATTCCCTGTCTTGCCCTCTGTTGTCTTCTCCTTTCACCCTCTTCCCCAAAAGTTAGAATAGAAAAGATAGTGTGGTAGTGATGTAGTGTTGTGTTTACCTGCTTGAGCTAATAATGTTATTTTCCTTGCATAGTAGGAAGAATCACACCTCTAATATGTGAAGCTCCTCATACAGAAAGGCATTCTTTCAACAGGTTACAAAGGTGTTTCGTTGTGAAGCTGACTGCTGAAATTAGTATCCTAAAAGCTGTTTAGAAATGTAAAATAAAAAAACAACCAACAAACTGAATTTAGGCAAATTATAAAAAGAAAATAAAGCTGTTACTTGTCCCTGAAATCTAGAAGAACTTTATTTTAGTTACTATTCTCTTCCCCTTGTTCAATTCTGCCCCCCCCCCCATGAGATTTGTGTGGCTTTTATATAAGTAACCATATATAAAGAGGCTCTAGTATATATTAAGGTGATAGAGTTGGTCAGTTGTAAAAGCTGCGGTAAATGCTGATATTGGGCATCATGGGAGTATTGAATATACTTAATCTTATCATTAAGGAAAGCACATTAATATGGAATTATCAAATGCTTCACAGTGTATTTGGGAAAAATGAAAAAGCTGCCTAAATCCACATGCAAACTGATAGTGTTTAGAAGTTTCCATTCCTTCATTAAAAACAGTTTCCTTCAGTTCAGGAAATCTGAAATCCAGATGTTTTAATTTGGATTTAAGCTTATTTAATGAAAAAGCCTCAATGTTTTAGAACCTCATTGTTGAAGCTAAAAATAGCAAATTTTATGCACACAGCAGAATAAAATTCAAAAGGTTAAATTCTACTAATAGGCTGGAAATAAATAAGGTTAAAGAGATTTAAAGAATGAGAATAGTAGTGATCTCTGGATTATGACTTTGGATAAATTCTTATTAATCCAAATTAAGAATCTGAAAAAGAGTGCTTGAAACACATTGAAAAACCGCATTCATTGTCTGCAACATATATCTGAGATGATCTTTTTTGCCTTCTTTCTCATGTTTCTTGTTCCATGGGCCTGGAATGATTGCTTGAAATACTCTATTAAATAGACTGTTCTTGGTAGAGATGCATAATAAATTTCATGGTGGCTGAAGTGTGATGAATAAGCACTTTCCCCCATTTCCTCCTGTTAAATCAAAGTATCCAAGTCCAATATGCTTACTTGGATTTTTGACTGTATTAAATGCTAATAACAAACTGTAATCTTCAAACAATCTTGTAAAAAATAATATTTATAATAAAAATGGTAATAGAAAGTATGTGGGTTCATAATGTTTGAGTTAACTTTTGCAGATTTGCTGCACTAGCCTTATTACTATGTATTACCATGTGACAAACCATTGTAACAGAAATTATATTACAGTGTGTATATTTTGAATGTCTCAAATTTGAGCTTTAAATTCCTTTAATTTTTTTAAATGTAGAAATGATTGCTGCCAGAGCTAAACCAGTTTCTTTGAAATGTTAAATGCACAAGCTTCTGCTGCTATAGCTTCCCCAAAACCACGATGAAGAATGGAAGAAAAACATTTAGTGGGAGTGCTAAAATGGAAAGGGAGAGAGGATCGAAGAACTTTTTGAGCACCGTGACAAAAACTTTGTGGCTTTACGATTAAAAAAAAATCACCCAAAAACAATACCACAAACTTTTCTGACTGAAATTGCCCACTGCGTTTCTTTCAAAATGCAGTGGTTTCTTCCTGAAGGAATGGCTGGGCAGGTACAGCGATCTGTGCCTCAAAACGCAGAGCCGCTCACCTGGCAGCTGCGATACCTGAGCAGAGACAGCTTTCTGCTTCTTGGCTGACCGATTGGTTCTTTGCTTATCGTACTTTCCAAAGCTCCTTTTTATTTGTTTTATTAGTTTCAGCTGTCACCTATACTCGCCCTCCCGCCAGGGCGCATGCGCCGGCGCCGGGGCGGCATTGGCGGGCCCGCCTCGCGGATTCCCAGGAGGCCGTGCGCCGCACCGAGGTCAAGATGGCGGCGAGGGCGTCTGGTGAGGCGGCGGGGGCGCTGCGGGGCCGCTGGGGGGGCGGCGGGGCCAGGCCCGTCCCTGTCCCCCACCCCACTGCGCTGGGCAGCGAGACTCGCCCCGGCTCGCGCTGGGCAGTGAGGCGGGCCGTGTGGGGGAGAGGAGGAGCCGGTGTGCGCCGTGTGTCCTTGACGGGGACAGCGAGTGCCAGTTTCACAGTCGCCGGGCGAGTCTCGTCGCCGGCCCTCCCGTGGCAGCGAAGGGAGCCTGGCTCCGATACCGGAGCTTTTTGGGCGTAGAGAGTGCTCGGGAGCTCTAGAGGAAGCCTAGAGCCTCGGGCGTTGCTGTTCTGCAACGTCCAACCGACTCGGCGCACAGTTGGTCTAAGGTTATTCCTTGTCTGGCCCTAAAGGACGAAGGAATAACTAAGTAACCTGCTGAGGTAGTGCCCTAATGTCCTCTTTTGAGGTGTTTTGAGGCCTGCGTGGTAAGACAGATGGCTTAAAAGTCATATAAAACACCTCGCCCGCACTGCATTGCCCATATTGTGATGTTCGTGGCCTTCTAGACGCTTGTTGAGGCACTTGTTTATATGTTAAAGCACCTCTGCCATCCTGAACCACATTTAAAGGAAGGTGAACATGCTGTATGTCGTGTGGAGGTTTGGTTTTTTGTGTGATTGATTTTTTTTGTTTGGTTGGTTTTTTTTTTAGGTTTTAGTGTGGATTTCATAGTTGACTTTAGCAGCTTCTTGAAAAAGGAGTATCATTCAAGTATCTGGAGACGAGAGCAGAAGGTTAACAGTATAATATTATTCTGGGCTTGGAATCACATAGCGAAAGCCGAGGAACTTAGATAAATTATCGGAAAAGCCTGATGGTTTTGCTTTATGTAGAGACTATGGGTTTGGCTCATGTAAGTGCTACAAAGTCTAAGAGTTTTGTTGCTGTTTTTGATGAGGAATTGGTAGCATTTTTCCAAGTCTTAAAACACCCCAATATTCAAATTTAGTGAAATGGGTTAAACTCATATGTAATGAGCAGTCCTTTTACCTGTTCAGGGTCAGTTATGGGATACTGAGAAGTAGAGGCCAGGTCTCATATGGTCAGATTCAAACTTGATGTGATGTTACATTATTGCACGTGTTGGAGGCAAGCAAATATTTGTATACTGCCACAATAATGCATAAAATATTGAATTTTACCTTGCCGTGCAACTGATGATGGTCACATTCAGTTGCAGGAGGTGGTCGCCTGTTAGACAGGATTCGCAAGTGGTATTACAATGCAGCTGGGTTCAACAAACTTGGTAAGTCTTTCATTGAGTTTTAAAAACTGCAAATATAACAGTTCTCAAACTAGTTTTGGTTCATAGCTGGCATATGTACATGCAAGTTGGCATAAGTATTTTTGATTAAAATTAGCTATTACTTCTGTGGTGAAAAAAGTTTGCAATAGCTTCAATTATTTCTGTTATTTTTGTGTTTGCTAATGTTCCAGTGAATTAATTTAAAACAGCTAAGGCCAAGCTGGGGCAGTTGAAAAAACTTTCACAAAGCAGTCCTGAAAACTCAATTATTTACATTTCCCCACTGAGTCACTTTCACTGGCCAGTGTCTTCTTACCCAGAGACTGCCCTTGAAGCTGGAGAGGTTCCCATTGATAGAAGTCAGCCTATCTGCAGTACTTGCACGAAGTATCCAAAGTGCAAAAAAGGTTGTAGTTATTCTGCCCTTTATGTCACCATAACTTCAGCTGGCGTCACTCTGGCCTGCGCAGTGGTTGAATAGTGTCAAAACGGGGCTTCCTTAAGGAGAAGATGGTCCCTTAATGGTATTGTCTTCAGTTTATTCAGAGTTGCTACCAAGTTTGCTTCAACCATTTAGATGGTAGAACAGTTATTGGATGACAAGAATTTGAACATTCAGATGCTGCAATTTATTGCTCACCACAATACAAGCAAGTCTCTTAAAGGAAGTTCTGCCCTGGGGAAGTTAGAAAAAAATTACAAAAAAACTGTAAATAAGTAAGCTTAGATCCTTCCTCCAAAGATGCAGTGCTTAATTCCTCTTTGATAATGCCTGTCTGCTGAAATCCTTACTTCTGCCGCTTCTCTGGAAATGGGAGTAAAAAATCAGAGAAGCCCCAAATTTAATATAGTGATTAAACTAGCAGCAGTGCTCCCTGTGCCTTTGAAATAAATTACAAAACTGAATTTAAGAAAACATAACTCAAAAGAAATTTTTGTTTTATTGAGACACTACTGCCAAATCAGTCACATGAGATGAAAACCTTTAACCACAAGTCAGTAGGTATGTTATAGTAATCATCTTGGAATGCTACAGAAGTAATATTTGTCCTGTTTTGTTAATGCTGAACCTTACAGAAAGGTTGGTTGAGTTTCAAGAATCCTTTATTCCACAGAAGGTGTGGGAGTGTTCTTAGTTTTGAAAAGACTGGGTATTTCTACCTGATTTAACTTCTAATTTAGAACTCACACACCAGCATAGAGCTTCAGGTTTCCATAGCTTCATATAGTCAACAGAGATCTAGTCATTATGAACAGGCCAGTTTAGAGAAAAATTCTACTGTACTGAAGGAGTCTCATCTGTGGCTGGCTGACTTTAATGGATTCAGAGCTGTCAAAACCCCTTTACCTGGAAAGTCATCTTAAACAGAGATATAAAATTAGATGCATGTAAGTTTACCCCTTAGGTCCAGAGAAGTTTTTGTTATATATATTCTCATGAAACACATTGAATTAAATGCCCATTTTCCTTATTCATCTTTAAGGAAAGGAGTGAGAAAAGTAAATAAAGTCTGTGTTTAGGATTGCATATTCTCTGTGAGCAATTCGTGGCTGTCCTGAATTGGTTTGATTTTTCTTTATAATTTTGTGCTGGAAGTGTTTTGCCCATGGTACTCGTGTCAATCCTAAATCTTACTGAAGAACATTATTCAGTGGTACTGCAAATTCTTCTTGGTACAGGGTTAATGCGAGATGATACACTGCATGAAGATGATGATGTAAAAGAAGCATTGAAGAGACTTCCAGAAGACCTGTACAATGCAAGAGTATTTCGCATAAAGCGAGCGCTGGATTTAAGCTTGAAACATCAGATCCTTCCAAAAGACCAGTGGGTAAAGTATGAAGAGGTATGTGCATGGAGTTTTTTCCAGGGTGCAGGTCTTAAATGGCCCTGCTAGGACTGATGGTTGGGATTTTCGTTCTCTAAGGAGACACATGTTCTTTATAGTGAGTAAATGAGTCAGTATCTCATGGAATACCTCTGGAAAACACTTTTGATTGCAGTTTAAAAGTCTGTTTTTCAGTATGAATTACTACATTTTTCTCAAGATGACAGAAGCTTAACCTGCAGCTCAGAATTGCAGCACATTGTGTTCAGACAAAATATTTCTTCTAAGCTGTCGGATAAAGAAATACAACATAAATGTAAATAGCTCTGGAATTCTTAAAGAAGATCTCCTGCTTTTCTGATTAATTTCTTAATCTTGCAGAAGTTCTTGAGCCAAAGCTTTTATTCATGAAGGTGCCAAGGAAGAATAATTTGAAGGGAAATCATGCATTAAAATAAGTGTCATCTTGTAATTTAAAAACTGCAGTTTCCTTATCTGATGTAATGAAACTTTTATTTTTGTAGTGAATTGATTCACAGCCATTGCATAACTGTCCGCCTCAGTTTTCTCCAGATTACCCAGCAGAGAGAAAATTTATTGTTAAACTTTTGACTGTAGGAGAGAGTATAAAGGTATTAATGCATCTCTGAATAAGCAGAGGCTGTTTCTTGTGATCTCATAGGTCATATTTCAATAACTGCTGCATTGAATACTTAGTTGCGTATTTCCTTAAGCAACAGTTTGGTTTGTAAATGTTAAACATGGTCAGGGTGTTCTACCAAATACAAGTCTACAGTGCTGGTTAGAAGTTAAGTTCAAAAAGAGATTATCTGGAATATTATTGTTGGACTTTGAACTAATTAAAGAGGATCTTGTACATTTGGGTATCTGCCAAAAAACCCACTGTTTCTAAAGGCATAGCATCACTTTGCCTCTTAATGTTGATGAGGCATTAGGAATTAGTGGTTGCTGCAGTAGAGAACTTGTCATTGCAGACTTGTCAGATAAAAAGTTTACCTTTTAAGGGTAAGTAAGGCTGGATTTATTTTTTTGGGTTTTTTTCTTGATAGGTTGGTGTTTAGTCAAACCTGGGGAGGAATGAGAAACAAATAGTCTGTGGGAATGACTTGAGATGTTTCTGGACCTTGCTCTAAGTTTAAATGTATTCTCTTCTTTTTCAGGATCACCCTTATCTTGAACCATACCTAAAAGAAGTGATCCGTGAAAGACATGAAAGGGAAGCATGGAACAAGAAGTAACTATTGAACTACTTCATGCAAATATCCAGATATTTCTGATATTTTTAAATATTTGGTTGTAGAAGTCCCTAGGGAGGCAATTGTGAGGCTGAGCAACTGTTTCAGCTTGTTCATTGAGTCTGATCATCCAACTAAAATAAACATGTCAAAATATAAAAATCTTGGAAAAGTTCTTTCTAAATGTTAACAAGCTAATGTTCAGATCTTTCCTGTGAGCATATACATTACATATTAGTTTAGTGGTATGCAGTCTTCATCCCAGCTTTTGATTCTTACTCTTTTCATCATACAGCTGTTTTTTGCAGAAGTAGAATTAGGTAAGAAATGTTCCAGGTTGTTGGTGCTAGTTGCTCTCTAAGTTACAAGGGAGATTTGGTATTTACTCGTTACTGTAGACAACAATACTGAACCAGTGTTTGATGTCACAGTGTTGTGAGACAGCAGAAAGTAATATTCCGTGTACCGAAGCAGATACATACTGTAAAAATGGAAAACATAGATGATTCCTTAATCATAAAATAGGAAATGTTTCACTAACTTTTTATACCACATACATTGTTAAGCCTTAAAAACTATTTTCATGCAAACCATAATGACTGTCTCACTTCATACTTTTGAGACTTTTTATCCTTTTAAAGAGTAAAAGTGGTATTCTGATGTGCTTTAAACAATGTAGCACATAACACAGTTAACTTCTCGTGGGTTTTTTTTTTTTTCATCACCTAAAGCATGCTCTAGTTTTAATGATTGATATCCAGAAAATACTGGCCCTTACTGACTGAAGACCTGGAGTTTAGTCTTCCATAGTTTTAATGGCAGTGTGAATTTGAGACAGATACTGGTATTAGGCATGAAAATCAGAGCCTGTTGTATAACCTTCTGGATGAAGTACGGAATCTTGCGTGATGGCCTCAAGGTTTGCTTTTTTCCTTTTGTTGTGCATGCTTGTCCGTCAAATGCAACACCCGGTTTACCAAAATAAAAAGAAGAGAACCACACCTGATGTTTTGAATTGGTATCACCAAATAAATAAAATACTGGATTAGAGGCTTTTAGTTTTGCTCATCACTCTGTTACTAACCTTCACTTGCTTGCTTAAGTCCCTTATATCTGTAGGATGGATACAGCGATCCCTCAAAACTTGACAGCCTGATGTGGCAAAACAAAATTCTGCAAAAATACCTGCACTGCCAATATTCCTTTCCTATGTGAAAATTATATTAAGAATATGAGGTTTTGTTTTTCTCCTATAGTAAAATCTAATGATTGAATCATACATACAAATACATTTGAGTATTAGAGTGTATTTTTGAGAACTTTATGGTTTTCTTCTAAGAGACAAATAGGGCATGAAGTTTCACACTTTATGGAATTATTAGAGTGTAATTTTCTAATTATATTAGAACTACTTCATTACCTCTTAGAATTATATTAGAAGACTTAATTACATAGTGAAAGTAGTGCTTTAAAAGCATAGCTGGTCAAATTTCTACAAAAGCTAGAATTCTGTGGAAAGACTGTCTGCTTATTTGACCACAGGTTTGAATTCTCTCAAAAGTCTCTCAAAAATTACTTAGTTTGGACAAAAGGGCTTTATTGGCATAAGGCACTTAAAAATAGGCTGACCTTTGAGCAAAGTGCAAAGCAGCCATGCCCCAGTTGGCCTAAAGCTTCTGAAATCACTGACCCCTTTACTCTCAAATGTAACATCTTAAAGAGTTAGAAGTGAGTAGTAGAAATTAATGAGTCTTTTCAAGTGAACTTTTGGGCAGCTCAAGGGAAAGAAGAAAAAAGAAGCCATGTTAAAAGCTTGCCTGTTCACTGAGGCTTCATTTAGATGAATTTTCAGATGCTTCTGACTTGGATTGATAATTTTTAACTTTAAATTTCCATAATGTGCAGTAGTCTTCTGTTGAAGTGCTTTGAAAAATTTACTGTTGTCTAGTTGTATCTTGGAAGACTATTAGTGAGGAAAATGTTATTTGCCATTTTTTGGCAGAGTATTTTTATGGAGGGGTGTGTATTTGAAACATTTAGGAGTATCTAAAAATGGTGAGGAATAGGGAGGAAGGAGGCTGGTATAAAAGTGACATCTGTTGCCTGGGAACCAGGGGCTATAGGAGCTTTGTGTTAGAGACCAAACTCTTCAGGATATGTGCTGTGCGATTTGTATGCTTCTACTGCTGGCTAATGAATAAGTAGCTTGGGAGGCATTTCATATTTCACCCTCTGGTGTTCCCCTCTGTGCACACTGAGTTGACAAGCACTAATCTTAGCCAGAAGAAATGGGAGTTTCCTTGTATGTGGGATTCAAATCCTGCTGGTGACAAGTTGGAGGGTCAGCATGATTCCTAATTTTGAATGCTTGCAGTTATGCTTAAAAATACCTGGGATGGGAAGGAATGCAGTTGCAAAAAATGGGGTTTCACACCTGCAGTTTCACTGTAATGATTCCATCCCACCTGTTCATCTCTGTGATCCTGCCCTCTGAATCATCCTGGCCTGTGCAGCCATTAGCTGCAAAGTTGCCTCATTTTGAGGAAAATTTGGTAACAGTAAAGGGGGTCAAATAGCTAAAGGTGAAAAGTCTGATGCTGAAGGAAAGAGCATTCTGCTTTGGAGAACTGATTTCTTTCTTCTGCTGTCCTAAGGTTCTGTAATACTAAGCAAAACACTTGGTTCACAGAAGCTCCATAAGAATTTTGCTAAGTGCTTAATATTTCTGTGCTTGGAGCTACATCTGCAGAAGTGCAGAGTAATCACATCTATGCCTAGGTTCAGTTCATCAGTTCTGAAAATATGAGGTGCAAGTGTTGGTTTTTATGGGTGGTAGCAGGAGCAAATTTCACAGGGATTCTCACAATCCTTATTCCTCTGGTGGTAAATGCAAAACTACTTACATAGAAGATGATGTGTTTGTGGCCTGTACCTGGTACTTTCAGAAAGCAAGGATGAGTCTTGCACTGAAGAGGATTGAAAAGAATTTCTGAATGAGAAAAGTGCCTACTGGGTAACATGTGAACCTACAATTTAAGGTCATATCATCATGTTCAATGCAACAGCAAATCTTGCATCTCCTTATTCCTGATTTTGAAACTTTCATCTTGGTTAATGTAGCATTTTGGATATAAATTTTATAAGGATTCCATAAATTACTGAGGTAATTTTAGTTCACTACATCCGACTTATGTATGTAAAATTAGGAGTCTGAGCTGACATTGGTAGTCCTGCAGTTTGATGATAGTTTTAGCTTAAATTATTCTTCATCACTTTTGAGCAAACATGCTTCACTTGAAGTTCTCTTTGTTAAATACATAATGAAATATAAGAATACGTTTTGATTGCTGAAGATCATGTTTGCGATGTCAGACTGATTTCTTTAAATTTTGAATTGATCAACCCCAAAACAATGGATTTTTTTTCAGCACTGTAACAAGAAACATATGCTTGTTTTACATCCAACTTCTATCTGAAGGAGAGCTACAGCAGATACAAATCCCATAAGAATTTTGGTGAAACGTTGTGCTTGTCATTTAAATGGAAGCGTTTTAGCATTAGTATGGTAAACACATTCTGACTTGAGGCGTTTTCTCTCTAGATAGCAAAGGTCAAAGACGACTTTCAGGATTTCTCCACAGTGTTGGCGGTCAGTTTTCATGGACTGAAATTGTTGCCAGGGCTAGGGCTGCTCCTGGGCAGCAGAACAGGCAGAGGCAACCCCTCCAGGGTGACACCAGGGGGACTTCAGTTCTAGCCTCTTTTAGCTGGTCTATGGCCCGAAAGGCTAACACCTTGAAAAACTGTAGGCCATGAACTTCATTGTAAACAGTTTGTGTTAGCATCTAAATACCGTTGAATGGAGCCTGATCCCAAAACTGTTTCCTCAAACTCCCCTGTGGGCTATGTGGAGCTGTAAGCTGCTTTCAGTGTCAAGAAATTCCTGACTCGCCCAGAACGGCTGGTGTTGCTGGGATGAGGTGACAGGCAAGTATGCTGTCCCAAGGTTCCAGAAAGCATCTGTACCTCTGCCTTCCTGGCAAGGTGTGTGTCAATACATGTCTGGAGAAGGAGCCCTCAGTCTGCTCCCTGGTGATTTAATGCGAGCTTATGCCTGTCAACTCAATTCCTTTTTCTTCACAAAAGATGTGGATTCACAGTTCCCTTTTCTGTGAATGCTTACATATTTTTACATAATATTTACATATTTTCTGGAGTGCAAGTGGGACTATTAGTCCTTCTGGCTATCTCTCTTCTGCTATGAAAGATCTGATAAACTACCAGGAGACATGAGGACTTAAATCAGACGGTTAGAGCTTTTTTTTGGGCTGGTTTATGACGTGCTTCATAATAAGGGCAATGCCTGACTCTGCCTGCCTAGAGGCACTTGCCTGCCTGGGCAATTACTGCCCACCAGCTTCTGCCTTGCTCTCTCCTGCAGTATGTGAGCCCTGGTCCAGGATCAGGGAGATAAGCCAAGGGCTTGAGTGAGGAATGCAGAGTGGAGAGGGGTTGAGGTAGACCCAGGATTAGGAAATCACGTGCAGAGATCTGAAGGAAGTATAAGGAAAATAAGTTGACCTCAAATCCCCTCTGCCTGCTTTGGAGGTGCATGGTGAGGGTGGAATTGATGCATTTATGTGCAAATGTGGTTTAATGCATTTTGGGAAATGGGATCACTGAGGATGAGTATGTGGAGAGAGGTATGAGGTGGTTTGACAAAGGCAAGGGTGCTTTTCAGGCCACTGCAGAGGGTGACACCTGTGCATGCTAACTTTGGGAGTGCCAAGTTCATGGCACTCATTGAGGCTTAAGTTTTCCCTAAAGAATATTTAAAGATCCTCCATAGACCCTTATTGTGAGTAAAATCCAAGTTGTCCTTGCCCTGCCTCCAGGATGCCCAGACATGGCCTAAGTGTCCATCTCCTGTAGCCCAGCCTCATCTGTTTCTTTCATGAAAACCAGAACATCTTCAAGAAGATGCCCCCACAGTTACAGGGTAGGTCTGAGTTTTGGGTGCTCACATCTCTGCTGCAGAAGAGGAGCACTGGATCTTTTTTTCCAAAGCCTAAGCAAGTGCTGGAATTGCTGTTGCTGTTTCATGAGGGTGTGCTGCTTTGGTTCCTGTGCTGGGAAAGGATCTGGAGCCTGAAACACGATCAGAAGGAGGTAACTCAGCACAGCTGGACTGAGCTCTCCTCAGCCCTTCCTAAAGTGGTTCCCCACTGACCTGCATGGATCTGGTTCTTTGTGTCTAAATCTTCTGGATTGCAAGGGGAGGCTGCATAGTGAGACACGGAGTTAAGCACTGCTGCACTCAGTATTCCAACACCTAAGCCCTTTTATGAAGCCTCATACTCCCACTGCAGCCTAGCAGATTGAAATGATTGTTTATAAGCAGCAAAGTTCAGAGTCCAAAGCTCAGATCTCTTCAAGGCACTTCAGAGGGTTTTCTGTCTGCAAGTTGCGTTCCCCAGTGGAGTATTAGTTTAAAAAGATACTATTATGAAATAGTCATAAAAGCAGCTTGATCTGTTTGCTTTACTTCAATTAACAAAAATTTCTCCAAGTTCTCCATGTTTCTCGGCCACAGTCCCTTACCCTGGAGAAGGTGGACAAAAACTCCATCAGTGTGCAAGCCCCCAGCAATGCTCGGCACTCAGCTGGCCTGCTGGAACTCACCACACTGTCGTGGCAGTGTAGAGATGGCTCTGATAAAAAGCAAGATGCATCCTGCTTCCAGGTGAGGCTTGGCTCAGCTCTGCTCTGTGCACTGCAAAAGCCAAGGTACCAGAGGAGGGGTGAGATAATTTTGGAGCTCTATGGAGGCAGTCATCCCTGCCTAGGAGCGCTTAGGCTCCTAGGGCAGGGCAAAGTCAGGACACAGGGCTGCACTGACAGCAACTAGACATGCTTTATTTACAGATTTTATAAAGAAACAACACTAAAAAACAATTCTCGAGAAAAATAACAAAAGTAACAGACCATATATCCTTTCAGAAGTACAGTTTTGTTTTTATCTGGTCACAGAGTCTTGCTCTTTCTAATGGAAAGGAGGAGTGTAGTCACCTTCACCTCTGGAGTGCTGGGGGATCTCTTTCATGAATTTCCATCCTTAGCTTTTCGTAAGTATATCAAACCCAGTGGTGTGTCTGAACATGTCCAAAACAGCCATTAAAGCCTTATTCAACAAGCTCCTTCAAAAAGAACAAGAGGAGGTATGCTTTGAAAGGGGACTTCTCCTCCAGCTGCTTCCACCCAACACTTTAAAAACATGCAAGACACAATAAAGCACGTGTTGACATAAGTGAGCCTCAAGAAAACCATTGGATTATTTTGAAGGAGTATAATCATAAGCGGGGAGAGTTATTATCCTTCACCCAGCAAAACAATTACATCAGTGCAGCTTGGACTGGGATCTGCCTTAAGATCTCCCAGATGTTGCAAATGGTGTAGTTGCCAATCAGTTGCTCTGGGTTATTATAAACTGTCAGATGGAGGATGGGAGGATGGTTCTCAAATGAAACAACATAAAAGCTTTTAGGGGAATTGTAGAGCGGAAGATCCACTGTTCACAGCTTATACTGAGAGCCACAACAGTCTCTGCTTATGCCTGACTTTGCCAGACCAGTATCGTGGACATGTCTCAGAGCCTATCTTAGACCTGAGCTATGGCATGCTGCATAGAGATGAATCCTGCAGCAAGGGGTTTGCTGTGGACTGATCCTAGCAAGTCTGCTCAGAAATCATTTTGGCAGAATCTCCTAGCCTGTAATGAGGGACCTGCTGTCCACCTCATTTAGCAGAAGCCCATCTGATCCTGAGGCAGCAGATGCCAGCCCTGACACTCAAATGGAAAGAGGCAACCTGGATAAAAACTGCCACCTTGCTGGCTCTGGGGGAAAACAACTTTCCCAGCCACACGGCTGGTCCCCTGCTCAGACCTGGCCTGAGCAGCAAGAGGACAGAGCCCCAGATGAGGTGTTGATGCTGTGCCACAGCACAACAAGAGTTCAAGACTCTGGGAGCTGCAAGAAGATGGGGAGCAAGTCCCTGACGCTGTAGCTGGGTGATTCAAACACTTACCAGAGCCTGTCCCCAGCTCAAAGGTTCATTTTTGTGCAGTTTCTCTGAAGCATTTGTTTGTAGCACAAAGAAGCTGTGGGCATGGTGAGCTTATGCCAGAAATAAGCCCTGGCCCCTCTCCTCATTACGTGTAACTGCTACCTCCTTTAAACACACCAGCAGGTCACTGGGCTCATGGGGTGTGCTCAGGTCATCAGTGACCTTCTGCTCAGCCCTTTGAAGGATTTGGAAAGGCACCAGCATCCTGAATAGCCTTTAGGAATCAGCTGGGAGATGCTTCAGCCTTAGAAAGAGAGCGGAGTTTGGAAATCCTCCATGCTGATGTTTCCATGGGGTAACATGAATTGGTGAACTGCCTCTCCAAGGTCCCTTCTGAGAGCCCCAGGTCACAGTCCCACTGGTCTCCGGCCGTGCCATCTGTCCAAGTGGCGAGTAGCTGGGCTATCTCTCCAGCTTCCTGAAGCCCAGGGCATGTGACAGAGCCATGTTTGCCAGCTCGCAGCAGTACATCAGGCTGTGAACAAGGGCAGGTGATAGCATGGTGAGGGTGAGCAAGCTGGGGTGGGCAGCAACCACCCTGACATGGCCTGGCCGAGGTGGTAAGCAGCAAACAACACCAGAAGGTAACTGCCCAGTGCCACAGCAAAGAGAACACAGGCTTCCGGCCTACAGCTCTGGCCTCTGTTACCAGCACATAGCTGCTTCACCACCTGCTCAGTGGGGTTCCTGAACCCCAGTTCAGACAGGGGTGCACTCAGGGAGGGTGTGCTTAGCCACCACCCTTGCAAGAGCTGCCCCGTGCCAGACATGCAGGTGGCTTCATCAGCACACAAGGGTGACAGGCAGGTTAGCTAAACAAAAATGAATCCCTGGCAATGCCAGTGCCCCAGGGAGGAGTGGCTTTGTTCTGGACACAATTATAACAGTGGAGAAAAACACATCACCCATCTCCAGCATCACCTATCAAGGCCAGCTCACCCTGACACAAGGTGGGGCTGTGCTGTAACAGTACAGGCACCACCAGAATGCCCTGGCATTGTCTTCTTCCCTTTCTTAATTTCATTTTTCAGGATGACAACACTTTAGAGGTTTATGACCAACAGGAGAATTTACTACTAAGTCATATACTGATGTAATGAAATCTAATATATGCTGTGTAATGAGTTATGAGATGTTATTTAGTTTCAGGGTTTTATTACTTCAATCAGTTATGACCATATTTCCTTTTATATGATTGCTCACCCTTTAAACATACCAGATGACTGTACAAAGAACACCTAATAAAGTCTGGAGATGTTAAAATATAAATGTTTTAATTTTTGCCATAAATTTGTTTCAATTCTACCAATAGTGGCTTTTGCACTGGAAGTGGTGCAGTCCTTGTTAGCAGTGCAGACCCTGGTCGTGTTGACTTGTTCCTTTGTAGGAAGGAGCTGGACAACTGTGCTTCATTACAAAGCACAGTTAGTCACCAATGCTCACCGTTGGTGATTATACACAAAAAAGGAAAGGTTTTTAGAATATAGGCAAATGAAAGACAACACTGATCTGTGATAGAATCAATTATCTTAATTAATGTCTCATATTTACCTCTGCAATTACAACATACACATGCCCTGGTTTCTACCAGTCTTCAAGAAGGGAGAATCAGGCTTATGGTCTTCAGCATCAAGATCAAATCCAGGGATGTTCTTCCCATGTACCATTTGGCAATCCTCCTAATTTTTTCACATTTATGCACTGTATTCTAAAGTCTTTTGGGATAACGTCATAGTAGTGGAATTACATAGCTGTGAAGTAAGATCAGGATCAAGTCTTTAATAAATCAATGTTTTAGCAAGCAAAGGACAATTGCAGGAGTAGAGCCTTGGTTGTGACCTGTTCATAGTGAGTGTGGAGTTCTCAGAAATTATTATAGAACGTATTTTATGATGTTAACAACTCCACAGTAAGAGTTTGTCTCCAAGTGGATACCGACTGTTGTAAGACTGTAGCATACAGCTGCTGTCTGGTGAGCCACCCAGTCCTGGCAATACAGAGGTCTCCAGCTGCTGGGGGCGTCCTGCACGGGTGTCACCTGCCTGGAGATGACACCTACATATACAGATCTAATTACAACATTCTAATTTCCTCCCCACCTCTGCAACAGGCAGCACTCGGTGATTTGCCGAACCTGGTGGAAGTCCCCACTGCGGGAGTCCAGGGCAGGGGAAACCAAGCAGTGCTGCCCTGGCTCAGAGGCTGTACTGCTGCTGAGCTGGGAGGAAAGAGCCTGGTAATCCTGGGCCACTGTACAGGTTTTCTTGGCCAGCTTCAAGGGAGAGAAAACTGCCTTTTAGTTACATCTTAATTTAGAGTTTGCAGCGACCAGAAATATTTTCATCATGTTTAATCTGCTGTGACTGTGGCTGCCACGTATGTCATGGCCCAAGGATGTGTTTGTAGGGATGATCCCTGCTGTTCGATTGCCTGCAGCAGAAAGTTGCCAGAGGCCCAATTTGACAAAAATTTCATGCACATCTTCATCCCAGCCTCTGAGTCCTGTCTGTGACAAGTCTGTGCCTTGTTTTAGCTGTAGATAGAATTGCTGCCATATATATCCCCTTCCTTCCAATTCTGGAAGGTGGGGTGTCATCTCAGAAGAGTATCTCTGGACAGCTGTTTATCAATTCAATGCTTTTTAGTTGTATGTACATCAATATGCTTTACTTCTCACAGTATTGATTCAGTTTTTGATAGAGATACTAGCAGAAGGGAAAAACTTCTAAATGATCCATCTTACTTCTTCATTCTATTAATATCTCTATCACTAATTGCATAAATTGTAGGAGAACTACAGCAAGAAATGAAATAAAGACTTTATTATTCACAACTCCAGGCTAATAATTCAGCCAAAGAGAATCATACATCAAATAAATGGCCAAGTGTACTTAAAATGTGTCTTTGTACAGTAACAAGACACAATTTAATCCCATTAAGAAAATGTTGGCAGTGGCTCAGTGTTTGGGAATATGCCACTGAACTGTCCTGCTGTAACCTTGGATGTAGAAAAAGTTGAGACAAAGCAGCATACTCAGTTTGAAACATCTTTTCCCTTTAGGTCCTTAATGATGCAGTGATTTACTGAAACATTTAATATGGTTTAGCTGCAGAAATTGTCTCATACGTGGAAGCTAAGCAATAACCTGCTTGCCCAATGTGCCCTATCTGCTCCTTCATAAACAAAATTTATTTGCAACTCCATAAAACACAGATTTCTGAGCTATCTCAAAACATCAAGTCCACATATTAATTTGTAAGAAACAAAATCTTTGTTCCATATATCTTATTTAAAGTATAAAAAGACAGGTAGGTTAGTTTCTCACTAACCAAGGATTTAAGAAAAACTTTTTCTTTTCCTCAGGTTTTAGTTTTCATCTGGATTACTCTGCTTTTACTTTGTCCCCATTATTCTCAGAAGGATCCAGAGTACTTCTCTATTCTCCAGGTACTGTGTATGTGGCACTCTACTGCCAAAACAATTAACTTCTTTCTAATTAAGAAAGACTTAATATTTACCATAGAAAAAATAGTATGGCTAGATGTATTCCTCATGACCACATATTGTATCCCTGGAGTTTTAGCTGTGGATCTTGGGAAAAATACTGTGTGAATTAATGAAAGCATTAGATTTTCAAGACAAAATCACAGCTCATTCAGTATAACCTACCTCCAGCAGCGTGCTGGGGGATCAGCACAATGAGGGCCTGCTGCTCTGGAGTGATCCTCACACTGCTTCTGCTCCTTCCCATGCACACAGCTTTCTTCCGTTCTGCTGGTGTGGCACTTCCCTGATTCTCTAAGCATGGAAGGAAAATGGGTGCTTTGAGTGCTATTAAAATACACAAACGCTGTGAGTTGGAAGTATCAATATTCAGTGCCTTCCACTGGTCCTCTATGAAAGTCTTGCTCCTAAGGTACCATCTGTGTGGTTTCCCTGCACTGTTACTTGCAATATCATGTTGTTGCATGGAATTAATCACTTGACAGAGCTTTGTGACTCTTTGTACTGTAATAGCTTCTAGAAAAATTCAAAGAATTTTTACAGTTTCTGTAATAAGGTATGAGGAAATATATTTGAATAGTGCATGTGTTTTATAGTGCAAGGTCAGAGAGTACCCATACATAATGGGCTACAATGGGGAATAAGAAGATAACTATAGATATATGCATAACACACAAACATGAGTGATTATTTTTTCACTCTCATCCTCTGGCATTTGCTATCAAACCAAAGGGAAAAAAAATGCTGTCTCCTTTCTGTGTAACTATAGGAGTCTTCGCTTCACACAATACAGTTCGGAAACCACAGGAAGCAAATAGTGTGGCCCATAACGATGGGATGGCCCCATTTTTCTTGCACTAGTCACAGTGCTAAGGCTCTGGCATAGATGCTCAAAGAGGCTGTGCTCCTATGCTGGCTCCTGTGCTACTATGACCCCGTGGTCATGGCCAGGATGGGGTAACGGTGCTGCTTCCAGCAGATTTAATTCAAGGAGCAGAGGGCCAGCACAGCATGGTGGGGTGATTTACCCTATCAGGGCTCAGCACCACCACTGGCTCCTAAGTGGCTCTTTGCTGCTGACAACCTGGTGTTGATGTTTTAAGGGCAGCTTGCTGTCAGTGGAAGTAATATGACAAAAATTAGTAGGCAAGAAAGATTAAAATATGTACAATATTGCAGAACTTGCAATAGTTCTAGGCTCAATTACACAAGTCAGAAACTAGTGGAGTGTCTGAAGACCTGGAAATAATTCCAATTTGTCATACCAGGAGACTCCTTCCCAGAAACTGGCTGTGGTAAGCAGAGGCAAGTCCACCATATGGAGAACAGATGTCTCAAGGGAGCTGAAAATAAGGTACTTTGCTAGTACTAAAAATATTCAGTATGAGGAGGCGATAACAAGTGCTTCTAAAGAAGAAACAATTATTTATCATTGAGTAGACAATTTTTACTGTTTCCTAGAACACAAACCTATATGCTTAAATAATCTCAGACTGCCAGAGTGAAGAGGCACTGATTCACAGCTTGGGGTAGAAAATATAATAATAAGCAGATTGCACATCTTGTTTAACCATCTGATTTTTAAAGCATATTTTATCACAGTCTGTATCACTGAAAAAAAATGAAGGGAAGTCAGAAGACAATGAGTTATTGGTGTACAGTTGTTTTAATGTACAAAGCAGTATGGTTGCCTTTGCCATTTGCAGCTTGGATGTTTTACTTTTTCCCCTTTAATTAGGAACTGTCATGGAGGTTGACTCAGTTTATAAATCAGTCTTGTTAGAATGGTGTCTGTGAGAGCTGCCTCCAAGAACTGAATCTGCTAAAACATCAGGAATGAGACTTGAGAGAAGCACTTCATCATTATCTTTGGGTGCCTTAGGAGATGTGCTACGGGAAGATCCAGCTGCGCAAGGAAGCCCAAGGACTGCTTGAATTGAAGTGGAGCTCTGCAATGACTTGCTCTACAAGCAAAAGCATGCAGCTGTGGCTACTGCCTGAATAAGTATCACCCATGGTGCTTACACATGTCCCAGGTAGATGGCTAGGTTTTCCTCCTGACAGAGCTGTTCTGCTTCTGGAGCAGAAGAACAAGAGCTATTGGCACAGTTCCTTCAGCTCCTTCTGAACTCCAGCAAATTACTGCAGGGAAAGATAAAGCAGTACCAGCAAGGTAGGGCCCTGTGGCTTATTTTCTGGTGCTGAGGTGAGAAGAACTGTAATAGGCTGTCTGCAACAGCCATTCATCTAATCTGTTCTTAAAAACCTCTAATGACTGCACTCCCCCAGTCCACAAAGGCAGCCCGCCCCTGAGCTTATATTTGGTTATAGCTGGGTAGTTTGTCCTACTATCTAAGCTAAATCTTCCTTGCATCCTGTTATATCTATTACTCCTTATGTCCACTCTCAGTGGATATGAAGATAACAGATTTTCATCCTCTTTACAGAAAAAAAAAAAAATTAAGGTTATCCCACTCCCTTTGGACCTATCTATCTTCTCTTCACTAGACTAAACAACTCCAAGATCTTTCAATCTCTCCTCACAGGTCAGACTTACAAACCTTTTAATACTCTTGATGGTCTCTCAGGGCTTTCTTAATTCATTTATGTCTTTTCTAAAAGGTGATGTCCAGTTGCTGGATGCAAAACTTGAGAAGTTCCCAATGTCATGAAGTTACCACCCAGCCCTTGGCTTTCACATCCCCACGTGTACCCTTGTGGGTGTCACTGAGGTCAGCTGGGATGTGTTTGCCTCCAAGTCTCTTCTGCTGCCTGGTTGGTCACTCAATATGAGGCCTTTTGACCTCCTAGCACTCTGCATGTATCTCTCTTTGGTTCCATTTGTTGATTCTGGAAAACCTCTTCAATTTTTCATAGCTATTTTGAATTTTAATCCTGGGCTCCACTATGTTCACAATCCTCCTGGTTTAGTGTGATGGGCCAATTTTATAAGCATACTTTATTCCATTATCTGAGTTATTAATGAAAATATCAAACTGAAACAGATCCCAAACAGACCCCAGGTGACCCTATTAAAAATGAATTTTCAGTTTGATGACAAACCGTGATAAGTTCAGCATGTTTACCAACAACTTGTGCACCCACTGATTAATAATTTCGTCTCACTGTAGCTGTCTGTAGGAGAAAGTTTTCTATTTAAAACAGTTTTTCTGTTTTAGTTTAGTTTTTCTAGTTTTTCTACAGTTTTTCTATTTTAAAACTCTAAAAAAACATTATTAAATACACTGTTTTTTTCTGCTGATCATTGCTGGGGTCTGCAGTGATCATAAGTCTGTAATGCACCAAGCACCCAAGGAAGCAGCTAGGACGGGAAGGAGGAGAGCAAGGCAGCATCCTCTGCAGGGAGCAGCTTCCTTCCCTCTCATCGTGCATCTGCACATGGGTGCTCCAAACCAAAACCCAACATCTCTGGTAGCCAATAGTGAGAGCAGCAGCACCCACAGTGCTGGAAAGGCCAAGGGATTGCTGCCAATTCAAGGTGAGAAACATTCTCCTTGATTCAAGAAAGGGTTAGCATTTCTATGCAGCCCTCACATGAATGGAGAGCCCTCCTTCTGTGGAGGATCTGTCAGAGGCAAAAGAAATACCCTCCTGGGAGAGCACAGGAGAAGGTTGTGCTTTTCAGGCTCAAGCTTGAAGAGGATGCTGCAGGAGTGACAGAACTTTATTGCTAGGGAAGAGACAAATAGTTTTTAAAACACATTTTAGTTGCACAGGGCTGAGTGCCACGCTGGCTTCTGCAGCCACATGATTCAGGACAGAGCCTTTTCTGCTGGTAGCTCTGGGCTATGTATATTACACCTTTACATTCAGTTTGATACTGCCTTTAGCCTGCTGGCCCCCTGCCAGTGCAGCTGCAGAGAAATTGGGGAAGTTTGCCATAATTTGCTTGGGAATTCTTGTGGAAAGTGAGTTTCACCTAGTGCAGTGGAAGGGGATAGGTTTAAGGGGTTTGGGTTTCTTTTTGCCCTGAAATGCTCATCCTCACTTAGAAGTAAGGTGGAGTTTAACATTAAAATATTCCAGCTTGAACATACAGGACAACTGGAAATCAGTGTTGAAGACTGTTCAGAAAATGCACTGAACTCATGCCTCAGATTAAAGCAAGGCAAATGTTACTTTAACAAAGATCCTGTGGATGTTGCTAATACCAGTGAAGAAGAAGATATTCTCAACCCATATTTTGGTGAGCACCTTTAAGAAGCACCGAGATGGATGAGTCACTGCTCAGCCAGCAGCACAAGCTCAGCCCGAGTTGGGCTTAAGGCAGACTTGCCCACATGCTGCCTGGCCAGCAGCCAGTCTTCCCATTCCTTCAAGGAGTGAAATCCTGGCAGTAAAACCTCTGCTAGTACCAAGAGCCCCAACTACACCCTTCAACTGCAACAGGGGTCTATCAAGCCTAGAGGAAGAGGACCGCAAGGGTATGGACAATTAAAGATAGAGACACAGTGGACTTTTATGTGTTCCCTATCAGGAAAAGCAGAAGTGATGTTTTAGGTTTTCAAGAATACCCTAACTCAGCATTTTGCTGCAGCAGGGTGGTCACCGGGCTTTGGACTGCAGCCCAGCCAAACAGAATGGAGCTTTTCATCAGTTAAAGTCCAATAAGGGAATAATGATCTCAGAGTTTTGTATTTATCATTGGACTTGGCCTCCTGACCCTCCTAAAGAAAGGCAATGACTTGAAACAGTTTTCACAAAGCCAAGACATAAATGGTTGCAGTAAAAATTAACTTTATCCTGATCTCTCTCTTTTTTTTCTCCAGATACACAATTTCTATTATGTTTGGATAAATCTTGCCCCCCTGGTCCCCTCAGAATGGTCAATACAATTCTCCAGATTGGAAAGCTGGTCCAAAGATGTCACTATCTTGGCAATGGCTCACACAGCATCAAACAGGGCTACATGGAGGTTTGTGGAGGTTTGTATGATTCAGCAGCAACAATGTGAAAAGGCTGAGACTGCTAGCACTCGCCCTTCCTCAACCTTTTTGTATTCCTGGCAGTCCTTGCAAGCATTGCTGGCTGCAGATATTTAAAGAGCAAAAAGAGAGAGTACTGAAGTTAGCTCTTTTTTTTTTCACTTAGCATTTTTCCTTCCTCTTTTCTCATTTAGGCAGATATTTATGCTTTTATGGATGTGAAAATCTTCCCCTGGTTTATTAGCACTAGCACGGAACATCTTGCTGTCCTAGCAAGAGCCGTGCAGTGATAAGCAATACTCCTTGTTCCAGCAGCCTTTCTCCTCATGGCAGGAAATTTTTCCCCTTACCCAAGAAAACATGCAGGGTTTGTGTGTCACATTGTGGTTGCACATTCAGCATGGTGAAGCACAAGCACTGGCTAAAGCAATGTGCTTTACAAGCTGCAGTATACCAAGAGGTCTTTGCATTTTTGTCAGAAGGCTGGACATTACTGCTCTTTGAAAACCTAAAGACCTCCACATAAAAAAATCTCAAAACCACAACATTAAAAACTCTGAAAAAAGGCTGAGGGATTTCTATGCTTCCCAGTACACCTACAGAAAATGGAGACAAAATCTTTCCATGCTACACCTACAAAAGCATGCTACACCTACAAAAGCATGCTACAAGATTCCTTTATGCCTGCCATAGCTCAAAGCTCCATGTTTCATCCTTCTAGTATAATTCTTCTGGTATGAAATAGATGCAAGAACTAGGTAACCTGAAACACAACTAAATTGGGACTTTAGACTCAAAAATCCACCAAATCCTAGGCTGTAATTTAGTCTCCAGGGTTATATCTCCAAAGAGGTACTTAGATTAATTAGGTACTTCCCAGGCCACTGGCACCTAACTTGTGACATCCATGCATCCCTCAGGCATAATGGAAATTGTTAATCAATGTTAAATTATTTTGGTGGTGGCTGGTGGTTTTGATGAGGGGAGTTCAGAGAGTCAAAACCACTCGACAGGCAGGATTTCTGTCCACCTGCATTGACTGCCTCAGCAGAGGTGCCAGTGATTAAATGGACAGAGCCCTGTCTCTCCAGCCAAAGATGGCTTTCCAGGCGCCCACTGAACAGCGCTGCTTGCTGCTGAATGCAGAGCTGAATTCACTTGTCGATGAAAGCAAATTCACCTACAGTTCTGACAGTGAAAGAAATCACATGTTTGGTTTTAATATATAATTGTATAATTGGTTTTATTCTTCTTTCCCACAAAGTACATGATTGCTGGAAATTCTTTCCTGTGCACAATCTTTTCTTTTCCTGTTTATTTGTCCTTATTTAAAGCTAACAGCTGGTTTTACCTATGAGAACCAGCTCACAGATGCACTTCAGGATATAAAGCACATTTATGATAACACACCTGATAAATCCCTTTATGTTCCATATCTTTCCTGTAAAGCTGGAGAGGGGGCAAATGGAGAAGGAGAAAAGACCTGCTTTAGGATGATGTCATGGCTGTCAGGCACATCTGCCCCAAATTAAATTACCATCTAAAGGGCTTATTTCTGAAACATATTTCTTTTCAGCTTGGAAGGAGACATAAAGCAGTGTATCCCTTCAGTTTGCATTTAGGGAGTCTGAAAATTTGGGATCACCCTCCACAGTATGCCAGCAAGATTTACTAGTGCTGAGCCTCTCAGGTGATGATGCTGTACAAGTTACATGGAAAATGAATCTTTCTTGGTTCCTTGATTAAGTTGTGACTCCTAATAAATCTTCCAGAGACATCAAGCCTGTCTTGCTAAAAGCATGAAGGATCTTTGCAAAGCCCTCTAAGAAGGTGTGAGAAAGAGGTCTCATCTGTGAGAAGAAAGCTTTAAAAAGTTAATCTGTTTGAATTTAAAAATATTCATTCTCAATTTTTCACAATAAACTCTACGTGCATGCCAGAATTGGAAGACAAAAATGCAGAATGCATAGAAATAAACAACAATGTTTAAACACACCAAGAATGTAATATTTGCAAATAGACTGCTTTGTCTTGCTGCTGTACCATCCCCTGCCCCCCCCCCCCCCCAAAAGGCAACATGAAAAAGGAAGAGGGGACATGAAAGGCAAATATTATTTTTAATACTTTCTGTATGATCTTTTCCTACGAAGGCACTCAGCCTCTATGGTTTGTGGGTGAACAATAGGAGGAAAATGCTGGACTAGACAAAATCCTTGTGCTCTTGCTGCCTCTTAGTGCCAACTGCAGGTGTCCCCAAAATACTCACAGTGGCAAAACCATGTGTAACAAGGGAACCATTTTTTTTCTCCTGAGCAGATGCCCTGGACCCAGATGTCATGACAGAGCTGTGCATACGTGTGGCACATCTGCTGGATTGGAGGAAAAGATGCAGCACATGCCATACACATGCGCAGCCTTATAACTTCCTGGGCAACCTGTGTTGCCTCTTTCAAAGCCCCAGCCAAACAGCATCAAGACACAGCAAAACCTGTCAGCCCATCTAAAAACCATGGCTCTGGTTTTCCAGCGCTCCAATTGGTGGAGTTACGCTCATTTACACCAGCTGAAGAACCGTTCCTACATTTCCACGTGGTTCCTGAAGATTTATATACTAATTCTCCGCAAAGCACTACAATGGGAAAAAAAATTTGCCTAGCTATGTCCACAAACCCTATTTCATAAGTGAGTTATCTCAGCCTTGCTGGGTCAGAGCTTACTGAGAGGATGATACATCCAGGGCTGTCATGTAAATAATTTCCTTTTGAATACTTATGTCTAATCAACTTCAGACCTTGTTTTGGACACATTATATGTTTCATAAGCTGAAGAACTCTGTATGATTAAATCCTTGCCTCCTGACCCCAAAATACATCTGAACAGAATTGTCCCATCAGGAGTTCAGATAATTGCTTGGCCTTTCCTGTCAGTCATAAACCAGACAGATGCAACTTTTTTGGACACTTCCCCACACTTGACTATGCTTTTCAAACATATTCCAAACAGTGTAAGAGAATAGGAATGGTTGCTTTTATAAATGTGTAGTAGTTCATATGCTTAAGCAAAGAAAACAGAGACTCTCTTTGCTGATGCCATATGTATTATTGTGTGACAAAAATTTACCAGCATGTAGTACTGCAATTATTGTTCTTACAGCTCCATTAGTCTTAAATCTTATTTATTACTGTGGACGTTTTTCTTTCACTGGAAATCCCAGGCTCTCCCTTTTCTTGCGCCAAAGCTTACAATGCACCGAGTAGGACAGGCACAATTTGAAGACTCCATCTTTCTCACACCCAGAGACATTTTGTTTAGTAGTCTTTCTGCTCCCACACACAAACCCCTTCTGGACCTGCAGCCATGCAGTTCTGTGGATTCAGTGGAGATGGCCAGGGGCTGACCCAGCAGGACATGGGCACTGAGCGAGGTTCACACCCCCTGCCTGGCCATGGCACCATCCACTTCACAGGGCTGCAGCACACAACAGGGACAGCCTAAAGTCCTAACTGAGGGCTGAGCTGGGACACTGCCCAAGCACTGGTGGGGTCAGCAGGGAAGGCACAGCGTGGACTCTGCAAAAGCAGGTGAAAAGTTTTCTGTTGTCTTCTGAGGTGACCATGATTTTCTTCTCCTCGTTCTCCTTGACAGCCTGCTGGTGTACACAGGAGAGATTGGAGAGGTGAGAAAAATTTGCTGGAGGAAGCCTGGAACATATCTGCTGGTGAATGGCAAGTCACGCCATGCACTTGGATGGAGCTAAATCCTGAACAATGAGAAGTATTACAAATATTCAGACATCACAGACAAGGGTTTACAGAGATCACAGTCTTGAGTTGAAAGCCTGGGAATTCCTCAAGGAGAAGGTGTGGTCTGAGGCAGTGTATGTGAGCCAAGAACTTTCCAAGTGCCTCTGCAACTCTCAAAATCTGATGAGAAAATTAAGTTCATGGGCAAAACACATTGTGAAAATGGAAAGTAGGCTGCTACACTCATCAGTAAGTTGAAAGAACGGAATGTATGTGAATGTTACAAAAGAAAACTCATTAAAAGTTCATTCTACATCAAGAAGAAAACTTTCCAAGGAGCAGAAAACAAGGACCTGCAGGGCTGGAGTGCCACAGAAGAGCCTCATTTCAGCACCTGAGTCCTGGCTGCGCAAGCAAAGCTGCAGAATCATAAGCATCATCTCACAGACCATTTGGATGCTAAGCCTGCATGTGGTTCCTGCAGATAAACAGGCTCTGGTAGACATTACTGTGCCTGTTTTTGTTGCCAGCCTCTTAGTGGTGTGACAAAAGTCATTGCTATCTAGCAGAGGTGACAAAACTGGACATAACATGACTCCATCTGCCACTGTTGTGGTCTAGCACTTTACACCTGCAGCAAAGAGTAACCTGGAAACAAAGCTGTTGCTTCTGACACTGGCGAGTGACACATGGGGCAGGATTTGGCTCCAGGACAGCCTCGTATGTATGCTCAGGTCTGTATGAGTTGCAGAACTGCTCCTGAAGCTCCTGCTGGCTTTTTCATTTTGCAGGTTACCTTTGTGAGCCTGTAGTCTCAGGTAGAGCTCACACAGGGTTTACAAAGCTGTCCTGTGAGGACATTAAAAAAAAGCATGAATCATTGGAAAAATTGTATTCTCTGCGGGGACACCTGCAGCAAAGCCCACAGGAATACCCTGGGTAGCTGTTGCACCCATCAGGTTGCCAACACCCACAGACCAGCACATATCGAGCTGCTTCTCTCCAAATTTTTCACTCTTTCCAGACTTATGTTAAGTGTAGGAAAATAACTTTCAATTTTTCATCTCTGCATTTCTCCTCTTCACTATTGTGAGAAAAGCCCTTATCTCATCATTCTGCCATGCTGTGTGTGATTTAGGTTGGATACCCACTGTTTCAGCTTCTACCTTCTTGTTTCCTCACCTTGGATGCTCTCCTTAGCTGCTCCATGTCTGTGCTGTCATTCCTGCTGGATCCTCGCAAGCATGCAAGGCAAGCGTCATATGAGAAAATCAGTCTGTTGGGTCCTGCTTTAGGGACTGGAATGAGCATGTGGAACAAATGAACACAAAAAGGAGGTCAGAAATTTTTGAGAAGTGGAGGCACTCCAGCAGAACAACCCCAGAGGCAGCGCCGCCCCAGGGAATGGAGACAAAATTAAGGGAATCGTCCTCGAAAAGGCCCGTGTGACTGTCACAGCGGCGCTCAAGGACACTCAGAGCGGGGAGTGTGTCCCAACTGCATCTCAATTGGAGCCCAACCGGGAGAACCCACCGCAGGGGGTGGGGGAGGGGGTGCGGGAGGGGCTCCCGGGGACCGGCTGCGCGGCTCGCTCCGGCCGCCAGGTGGCGCCGTCACCCCGGGTACGGCCCGTCCGCCCCCGGGAGAGAGGCGGCACCGGAACGGCACCGGGGGGCGGGGGCGGCACTGGAACGGTACCAGAACGGCACCGAAGGGGGGAGGGGGGGCACTGGAACGGCACTGAGGGGCACCGGGCGACACCGGAACCGTACCGGGGAGTATCGGGGCGGCCCCTGAACGGTACCGGAACGGCACCGGGGCGGGATGCTGTCCCGGTAACTGCGGGGAAGGAGCCGCCCTTGCTTTCCTGTGGCCGTTTCCCGGCCGGGGGTCGGAGCACGCCGGGCCCTACGGGCCGCCCGTAAGCTGGAGGTGCGAGGAGGAGGTCAGGAAACAGGAGCAGAGTCCGTAGCCCGTGTGTTCCCCGCAAAGCCCGTGCACTCCTCAGATGTTGGCCTCAAGGCGGGGAAAGTCTGCTCGGAGCGTTAGTGCCACTACCACAGAGTGCATTTCGTGTCACCCAGTGGTGACACCCACCAGGTGCCAGTACGATGCCTATTGTCGCTCAAACATCTCCCTCCGGGGATGTTCATTCACAGACTGCCCAGGTTTTCAGTTGAATGCTGCTAGTTCATTTGGAGTGATGCATGGAATGACTCCGTGATCCTCTCGAGGACCACCTAAGCAGCAATTTCTCTTGGGAAAAAAAACCCTTATCCCCACGCAGTGCCTTGTACAAGTCTCTGAAATACACGATGTAGTCCCAACACGGTGGTTTGGTTGTACTTTTAACTGGCTCTCCATAGAAAAGCATATTCCTTGTCTCTTTGCTCTGATAATTTAGCCTGTGCTGGTGGCTCTGAGTTTACATCTCTGCTCAAAGCACACGCAGCATCTTTGTTTGGTGAGGGCTTCCTTCAGAGAGAGACATTTGGGATTGAAGCAAGCCCAGCACTCAGAAGTCCTTCACAGTCCAGACACGGTCCCCCAAAATTGGAGACCAGGTCCCAGTCCCACGTCTTTGTAGTCACCAAGCCCAGACAGCATTTCATTGCCCACCAGTTTTCTTCACAGCTCACTGGTATGGGCAGTGCCAGGCGATGTGCTCGGCTCCCTTCCCAGGCACCTCATCAAAGGGCAGCCCCTGACATTTTCCAAACACCATCTGCTAGTGTTTATTTTGGCCCTTCTACAGGTGTTTCCAAATTATTTTGTGGAAGAACATGGAAAACATGATTTAGGACAACCCACTGAAGGAACTGTGAGACTGAAGGTGAAAACTCCCCAGGTGACATCTGCTCTTTGTGCAGACCCAGTGCTCCATCCTGCCTTGCTCTGACCCTCAGTACAAATGTGCTGTGCTGGGTCCCTCAGGAGAGTCAAAGCCCATCCACAGTCCTCCAAACAAGGGCTTAGGAGTTTATACAGAATGCAACCTCTGCTCTGGAAAACCTGTGACTTTGGAGACAAGTGGGATTTGGGGAGTCTGAAAATGCAACAAGAGAAGCAGATTTTCTTCAGATGTGTGGATGCTGTTGTAGGCTTCATGAGCCATCAGTAAATGAAAAATGAAGTTATTTTAGTAAACAAAAATGCAATGTAAGCATTGAAAGGTGAAGTCAGAAGTTTGGAGTCAGTTTGCATTTTAACAGACACAGAAATAACAATGAACTGAGGAAACATGCTTGTTTATAAGGCTGCCTAAGTAAAGCCATGCAAGTCAGACAGAGAGCCATCAAACTAAGTTATGCTGAATAATATCCTATTACTCTCTGGACAAATAAGCCAGTCCTCACTGGAGCTATCAAGGAATACCATTCCATAAATTTTATATAATTCTGAACTTGTTTTTTTAAACATATGCTTTTTGTGGGGGTAGGAAATCCATTACATTATTTTTCATAATGTCCTCTGTTTCTATAGTTCTGATAAGGCTCTGTCTGTGAAATGTTTCTTCAGCTACCTCAAGGCAAGTGCTGACATTACCAGGAAGCAAGCATTGCTAAAGAAAAAAAATGTACATAAGTGAAAGCCTGGGTTGAGACTACATGTGATGAAATGGAAGATGCCCAGACAAACATTAAAGTGTTTCTGCTGACTTACCGTGGAACTTTGTCCTTTTGCCGAAGAACTACTGTGGGATTTCAGGCACAGCTGAGCCTTGATGAATTGTGAGGCAGAATTTGATTTTGATTAATTATTTGGTAAGTTCTGAAAATTGCATACACACAGGGGAAGTCTCCCTATACAATGCATTCCTCTGGTTTCCATTCCTTGTCCTGCTGCTGTTGGGGATATTGAACACCTCCAGTTGTGGAATCCCTGCCCAGGGAAAAGGACGTTGTCAACTAAGCACAGGCAGTGCTGAGATTTATAGAGAAGTAAAGACAACTTCTGATATTAAGCAAAGAAAGCTGAGCTGGATAAAAAGCTTGCTTAAGTAAATAGAAGCTTTTATTTTTCTTTTTTTGTCTTCCTCTTTTTCTTTCTCAAGCTTAACAAAAAAAGAAAAATAGAAAATCTCCTCTGATTGCATCCAGCTGTTAAAATTTTATGATACTGAGATTCCCAGTTGTCATGACCACTTCAAGTAGTTTAATATGCAGTCGTATTCTTTTCAGTTTCATTTTCTTCCCCAACTTTAGTTAATAAAACACCTTTCAGACAGCCTGTTTTTAGCAGTTATAGAGTGCCTGGTCTTCTTTTATAAAGAGGAGAACTGTGTGCGGCTATACCTTGGCACATGAGAAAGTTAAACTGCAGCCATAATTCCCATTACTGTCAGAGAGAGCAAACACTGATGAAAAGGCGCTGCAGGCTGAATGGCAGCAGGTTTATTCTGATCACCATATACCAGCCCTGCAATAAAAAGGTCAGCTCTCTGCCCCAGCCAACTCTCCTTGCCTGTGGATGGCTTTGGGTCCACGCCTAAAGTGAGCAAATCTCTCCAAACTTCAGACATTCAGAGGCAAACCAGCACCTCCCAATCTATTGTACATTTATTCTATTTGATCCACAGCGAGCATGAGGGTTGCTATCTACACTGTTTGCACAGTTTCAGCTTGGCTTTCATAAAGGACTTTTTTGCTGCTTGATTGGCACAGATAAAATACCCAGGATAAAGGCCATGCTCATAATTTTACTTGTAAATGCCCTAATATTCTTATTCTGCTATCACTCCCAGTTCCCTCTTGACTCACTGCTGTCTGCTCCCACCAGCAGCCATGCAGATATAGGAGGTGTGGAAGTGATTCCCCGTACCAGGGCAGCATTGACATCAGTGGGGAAGAAGAATACTCCAACAAACACTTCTGTTTTAGAGCTCTTTGTTTGGTACAGCACACTGGCATTGCTCGGGCTTGCTGCCACTGCTCCTGTATATAGAAAAAACACCACCATACATTAAGAAAGAATAAATGTACACATCAGCAGCTCAATGATCAGACCAGCTGATTTAATTAATACCAAAACAAGCATTTTAAATAAGGGAATTCAGAATTATGATTAAGCTGCAAAGGAAACAAAATATGCCACAGGCAAGAGGGTTTTGCTGTGCTCTAGCTGGTGAATGCTTCTTTTTGAGCCTTGGCATTCTTTTGTGTAAGTCTTTTGCCTTTGTGGTGTTGAAAATGGTTTGAGGAATCTATTTAATGATGCAATTTTATGTAATAGGCAATCACATTACTGCATTAAATACAAAGCAGTCAGAGGAACTGAAAATTAACTTGTTGATTTCCTGAGTCGTAGCACTGATAAACACTTGAGTCAACCAATACATTTTATGGACAATTGTAAAGGAAATGATTATCTTCTGACATGCTTAGCTTGAGGAAGCTTTATCCTTCCTATGCCAGTATTTATAGTCATAGTTGAATAGGAAGCCTCTAATGATAACATCTTACTGCTTGTTTAATCATCTTTTACTGAACCAAATAGCTGAGTTAATTCGGGACCTATAAAGGATGGACACTATGGCTGGCTGGGATAGGAGCATGGAGGCTCCTGGTGGCCGCTGGCAGGTATGGGACTGTTGTAGCACTGCTCCTTGGAGAAATACTTCAACTGTTTCTCCAGGACAAGTCATCAGCTTCCATTTGCTGTGCCTGCTTCTCTTGTGACAGGGGTAGGAAAAGTGGCTTTTCAAAATTACAGGTATTTTAAAATGCAAAAAAATAAATGTAAAGGGAAAAGAACATTTGCAGCATGTAGGGATGTTTTCTGAGATGGAGTAGAATTCACATCAAGTCCCTTTTTTATTGGGGAAGATTCAGCTGACAGCTAACCTTTTGATGTAAAAACACTATCAGCTTGCCTTTTCCTGTCTTTCCTTGATCCCCTCCTCCTCCCTTCTATGCCTTTCACTCCTTCCTCTGTAAACCAAACAAAAAGGAAGGGGAAAAGAGTGGAATTACCATGACAGCTGTTACCATCAAAGAGTTCAGGCTGTGCCTTTCCTTCCCCTACCACCATCCTCCGGCACTTCTCTGGACAAGGGAATATCCCCAGCCTGAGGACTGCTGCAGCCCATCTCCCTCCACTATCAAAACATTGCCAAGGGTCAAAATGAATTTTATACTTCCCAGGAGTTTGTTTTGTTTGCCAGAAGCTATTCCATTGGCAGCTCCCAGGTTTGGGTCCATATGCAGTGATTCTCCTTCATTGCTCCTGAAGCGTTTTTCTAGGGCAAATGGCTCCAGGTACTGGTCTGGGAAGACAGTAAGCAACACCCAGTGGGCTCAGCAGAGCTAGCACTGGTGGATTGCTTTGAACTAATGTAAGGAAAAATTAAACTTTCCCTACCAAGAATATAATTAAATAACAGTGGCATGGTGATAAGCAGATCCTGCCCTGAAGAGTTTGTGGCTGAAACAAGGAATGAGGCAGAAACAACAGAAACAACAGTAAGGAGAGACTGTGGCACGGCGGCACTCCTGAGGTAGTGATTTGGTATCCACATCTTTGAGGTGTCAGATAAGTGCTCATTTTCTCCCCAGAACGGGTAACAGAATGGTAACCAAGACATCTTGAAGTTATCTCAGGGTCTCTGAGAAATCTCAGCTTCCATGCTCCAAGTGGCCGTGCAGTGCTGAAGTGACAAGAGGGAAGTGAAGGAAAAAGAGATGGGTAAGAAAGGAACCATAAAATAAAGGGATGCAAATAAATTTCTTTGTGCTGTTAGGCCAGACTGCAGTGATGCAACAATTTGTACAGAATCCTTAATCTTCTTTTGAAAGGAATTTGCTCTATGTTCCCATCCCTCTCCAGTCAGAATGTGTAGTTGTGATCATTCATAACAGCAAGCATCATTTAATAGCACCAGCCGGAGTGAAACCAAAGATGGAAATCTGAGCTAAGGTATTCACCCCCAACAAACCTCAAATGCCCAGGTAAATCTAACTTATCAAAACTGTAAGTATTCTTACATAGAAGGAAAAAGTGCAAAAAGCCCCTGCAAATTATGTCACCTTTTTTCTAAAATGTGAAGTTACTGTGCATATATGAGCTCCCACACTTCCTGAAGCAAAGAACAGCCCTAGACATATAGCCACTCAGTATTAAAGACAAAAAATAATGTAATTCAGCCCACAATTTGAGGGCTGAATCCTGCTGGATCTGAGTTCCTTTTGTGTCCTATAGAATTAGGAATTGTGGATTTCAAAGAAAAAATGCTGAGTATCCTCCAGGGCTGGTTCATAGTCTTCTGACTTGCAGAAAGTCATACTAAAAAGAAAACAAGGAATTAAAGTCCCACAAAATTCCTCAGAACAAAGAGAATTGCATCAAAGCAACAGCTTTCACTTTTACCCCCTCAAGAGCTGAAATAGGCAGGCACTGAGGTAGTAAGCAGTTCTCATCCTGCTACCAGCAGCAGGATATACATTCTTTTGAAATGACAGAAATTGCCAGATTTAGGAGAGTAGCTGAACAAATTAGAAATTATGGTGTGAGTGGGGGTTTGGTTTATATAGCTGGAGTTCCAAGACAGAAATACAGATTATTACAGGTTAATGGAGACTGTGACATTCCCTATACATGTAAATAAACATGAATTTGAGAACCTCTGTTTTCCCCAAGCACTAGTAAATAAAAGTATAACAGAGACTTCATGTAAAGTAACCATATGCTTATAATTACACAAACATTGTGGATCCCCTGTGTGAAATTTCACATCTTTATTGCATCTATTTTAATGTTTACAAAGTTAGCAGTAATTTTTCAAAATCAAATCTATTCTAAACAGGAAAAACAATTTCCTATATTGTTTTAATTTTCTACACCAGAGCAAATGAAAGCAGAATCACTGTTGCAAACTTCTTCCCTTTCTCCTGATCTACCATGCTGCAATTTGTTTTCGTGATGTCAGGGTATGTTTTGATGCACCAAGAATGCAGGAGTGGCTTCACTCTTCATGTCCATATATTAAGTTTTTAACTGTGAGTGAGAGACAATGTGGTTCTAATCTAAGACAGTGACAAAAATGCAGAGAGCTTGCAGAGAAACAAAGTTGCCACTGGTTTGTGGCAAAGTAAAACACTGCAAAAAGCAACAGTGATGTGGGTTAGCCCTGCTCTTTCTCCCGACTTTTCTTGTGAAAAGACTAACCGCCAAAAGCAGTAGAAAATGAAGAGAAATGGGAAAGCCTGTCCCCACAGTGTGGGGCTGCAAAAACCTCCACTGAGCCAGAACATGGGAGACTCATCTGGAGAGCTCTGCAGGCTGTGGGGCGCTGGGAGAGGTGCAGATCTCTTGCGGGATGCTTAGAAAGTGAAACAGGACTTTCTTTGGAGGACCACAATACAGGAGGTACTTCAGACTCTCCTAAAGCAGCCCTATTTGTTTGGGTATGCTCCTTTGTCTCTTGTTAGTTCACACCCCATAGTTTTGGCAGTTAAAAATCTTGATCTGCTTAGACTTTTGAGGTTTATGTTGACGGTTTCGAGATGGGGCATGCTGAAATAAACATGTTTAGGAAAAAAGGATGGTATTCTGTGTTAAGGAAAAAAAACAACTTGAGGCTAATGTAATGGTCCAGAATGCAGGCAGCAGAGAAGGAGCTTCGTGCTCCATCTCAGAAGATATTCTCATCTCAGAAGATATTCTCTTCTGCCAAGAGTGGGGCAGCCCGGCTGGGAGGGAGGCAGGGAGAGAAGCTGACCCATTACCCATAAGGGAAGATCCATCTCGGGAAGGGGAAACAACTCCTGGGCCAAAATATAGCTGCTGAAAAATAAATATTTCTGCCAGTGTGAAGCACTGAAAACCAACCTTTTCAGGAGCACTGCAGAAAAAAATTAGAGGTGCTAAAATGCTAAGGCTAAAAGGATAAGAATTTAATGCCTCAGAACCAGGGCCTTTGAAAAGAAATATTCCCATTTTCAAAGCCAAGGCTTGTGGAGGCTGGTGTTTTGCTGAAAACCAGCACATATGGACTTCACGGGCATTTTGGAAAATGTACTAACCACTGTGCTGGTAGAAATCCCTGCCCCCTGATGATGGGGTGTAACCATGGCCTTTTTGAAACCTATTGTGCTAAAGTGGGGAAAAGCCCATAGTTTGAGGGGGTACATTTTCTAGTCATCCTAATAAAGAATTATTTGGTCCACAAAAATAAAAAACCCGCAATAGATCATTCATGTTAAAACAAGCATCAACCTAGATGCAAAAAAAGAAAAAAATACTAAGGAAGAATGTCTACAAACTGATCAACTCTATACTCATATCCCTTACACACCGCAGTAAGTCTTACAAATGACCACAAACCAGAGGTGAAATGAGTGATGCTTCTTGGCTAGACCACTTTGCAGGGATGAATTTTAACCTCTGACATTCTTTCCCAACATGGCTGCTCATACTATGGTTATAACAAGAGAAATTTCCATTAAACTTCCAGATGAAAGAAATTGCATTTGATTTGGACTGCTTCCTGACTTTCAAATTTGCCTCCATTCATTTACACTTTTCCGCAGAACAGCAAATTCACAGAAAGAAAAAATGTGAAAGATGTGAAAAGTATGTGCACTAGTGCAAGCAAATTACTGAAACTAGTTTTAAAACTGCATGTTTGCAGTCTCCAAATTGCTTTAGTTCTGAGAAACATATTTGAAATTAAAATAATATTATAAAATATGCATAATGCAATTATAAGCTGAAATCTGGCCAACTTTTATTGTTGAGAAAACCGGGAAGGAAACAAGCTTTTAAAACACTATTCTTCTTTTCTGGTGGCTGCTATTATTTTATTCTTTTTATTCTTGCTGCCATTATTTCACTCTTTGCCATGCACTGAAGCAGGGATCCCAAGTGTCTGACAGGCACTGATTCATTCTCATGCTGCCCCACGAAGTGCCCACTCCTGCCTGCAGTTCCCAGGTCCAGTTCCACGCAGTTTTCTCAGGGACAATCAAAACCAAAGCTTCTTAAGATGGCTCAATATATTTAATTCCCTCTCAGTGACCTGACTGTGTTGTTCCATGAGGCGCCACAATTGTTATATCCCCACAGTTCTGTACTCTGTCATTCCCTGAAGTGACTGTCTTGGCAATTAGCTGTGTTGAACACTGGCATTGTCTTCCAAAACGTCACAGGGATGCTGAGCAACCTAAAGCTTTGAGAAACGGGCTGGAAAGCAACACAGCCTATTTATGGCTACTATTTATGGTTGCTGCTACCCGTGTGCACTCTCACCCACTAAGCAGCAGTCTTGGGGTGCTGTCAGGGGGCATCTGCCTTAGCAGGGCCTCAACCTCCCCTCCACACTGCCCGAGAGGTCAAAAGAGCCAGAGGAAACGCCCTGTTAGCTGCAGAGGGCTTCAAGTCAGGCCCCTGATAAAGAAATGACAGTGCAAAGCAGCCATCCAAGTCAATTTTAGAGAATGCGTTAAAACATGGAAAAGCAGCAGGTAGAGATTAAGTCAGGCTGATGGAAGTTGCTCTTGAGACCTTGCAGCTTTGCATTAGTATGAAACCACCTCCCCTTGGGAGAGGAGGAGGCCAAGGGAGGAAAAAGCCATGAACAAAGAGGGAAGAGGAAAGACAGACCAAGAGACAAAGGCAGGAAGGGAACAGACACTCTGGGAGCACCAGAGGGGACCTGGAAACCAGCGGAGTGAGAGTGGGAAAGGGCAGCCGTGCAGCAGCAACATTTGGGACCACAAGGAGAGGATGTGGGAAATGGGAACAATATCAGAAAAGAAAAACAGGACAATGAAATACAGCAGGAGAGAAAAGAAAGAGCCTGAGGGGCTAGGGTTGGGCAGAAGTTGACGGAGGAGAAACTGGAGCTGGGCAGCTGATTGGAGATAGCCAGCAGGAGCATGGAATAAGTGAATAGGACACAAAAGGGGCAGAAGGGAACAAAAAAGTGATGATAAGGCTCCAGAAGGAACTGGGTCATGGCAAGAAAAAAAATAGCCAAAATGCTAAGTACACAGCAGAAAGGATGGAAGTGGCAAAGAGGAGCCGAAGCAACAAAAGTGAGGCATCAGAAAAGGGAAGCCAAAGGGACAGGAGGAGGGGAGACGCTCCCAGTGCAGAAAGCAGCTGATGAAAAGGGAGGTTAGTGGTCAGGGGGGTGTCTGTGAAGCCAAAGGATAGACAGGAGGAGTGAAAGCACAATAAATAAAAGGGGTGAAGAAACGGAACAGAATGAAGTGGGAATTGGTTTTGCAGAACACTTGCCTCATTTCTGTACTGTCATTGATACTTTTTTGTAGCCCTGTCTCTTCACAGTTCATCTGCCAGCATCTCGCAGTACATCTGCTAAAAAGAAGCCAAGGCAATGACGGGCCCCATTCTCTAATCCCATCTGTATGATGTGTCCACATGCACATGGGCATCCAAATGGCCATCTAGGGACAGCCCCTGGCACAAGCCATAACTTGTAACAGACCTGGGTATTGGCTGGGAAAGTGCCAGTTGGCATAGGCCAAAACCACACCAGGGAGCTCTCTAAGCCATGTGTGGAGGGCTGCAGGGTGGTGTGAGCTCCTGTATTGGAATTATCTTTTTTTTGTAATAGAGATGCAGTCTGGTTCACTTGGAACCTGAGCCTGTCACTTGCTTTGAATATTTCTTTTGTGTTCCTCATAGTCCCTAGTGTCTCTCCGTAGGAGATGGGAAACACAGTGGGACTAAGCACCCTACAGGCAAACTGGGATGTGCCAGGCTAGAAACCTGCTTCATATACCCTGCCAGAGTCTGCCTCATCTCACTGATCCTGTGTTGCACTGAGAGTGGTGCCAAAAGCCCAGGCATGAGCTGCTCTTTCTTGGCAGAAAATGAGAACAGGGAATGAAAGGACAAGTCCACAAGTCCAGGATATGACTGCGTGAAGAATGGCAGCTGATGGAGGAGCATGGTCAGAGATCTCAGATTCAATGTGGGATGAATGCCAGATTCCCTTTATTTACTATGAACCAGGCTTTCACAGCTAAGCACATACGACCTCTTACTGGAATGAGAGGAAAATCCACCAGTGGCAGAGCTGGGACAGATAGGAGAGGTAGGAAGAAGTGGACAATGGGAGATCAGGACAGGAAAGGAGGAACACTCAGCACAGGGCAGAGAAAAGCCACATGGGGAAGTGGAAGAGGGTTGTTTGTGACAGCAGCAGTACCATGGTTCAGGCAGGAGGATGAGAAGGTGAAGGAGAAGCAAGTGATCGGGACAGGTAGAGTAATGCAAGCATGTCACTATACTTTGTCCATGGCTGTGAAGCATTGACAGGTGGCTGGATGAAACCATTGGAGAACTGACACCAGTTTTATGCTGAAGGATGCACCTCTGAAAAGGGGTGGGTGAATTTCTGAATCCTTGTACTTCTGCTCGTCTGCTGTCTTTTCCATGACCAGGACAAGGCAAACGTGTGTCCTGCTTTGAGGAATCTTTCCTGCCTGCCCCAGGCTACCCCGATTATCTTAACAGTTTTGCCTGCCCAGTAGTGCCCAGCGCTGCCTTTTGCCAAGCTCCAGCCTGGCACTGTGCTCCACTTGGGCTGGTCCCCTCTTGGTAGCCGATTTGCAGACTTTGAGACAAGGAGAATGGTCTCTGGCTCTTCCTATGCTTTCCCTTCCTTCTCTAATGGGTGTCAGAGCCTGCCTCAAGGCTGCTAGCTAGATAGGCCCTGGCACATCCCAAGGTGAGACCCTCACTTGCCACCAAATTCTCCTTCTTGTAAGACCAGTGCTTTGTGCCAAGTTTTCGGGCATATAGCCACAGGAATACAGATAGCCTCAAGTAAAAACATTAGCATCGAACGAATCTGCCCACAAACGAACTTGAGGCACCTGAACAGATGACAGCACCGGTGGGTTAATGAGAAGCGGCACCCGAGAGGTGGCAGCAAGACGCGCGGCATCTCCCTCCGGCCCTCGTGTCCACTTCCCCCGTGGGGTACACAGCGAGGAGGAAGCAAAGGGACCCCCAAGCACCCGACCACGGGGTGTCCCGCCCCGCCGCGGACCGCCCCGCGGGGGCGGGCTGCGTGCCCCCACGGGGCGGTGCGCGGCGGGGCGGTACCCACGGGGCGGGGGCGGGCGGCTGCGGGCCGAGCCCGCCCGGGTGCAGTCGCCGCTCCGCGCCACGCCGCCGCACAGTCCCCGCGCCGCTCCGTGGGCCGCCGGAGCCGCACGTCGGGCCGCCCTCCTCTTCTCCACCGTCGCCGCCTCTCGCTATGAATGCACGCCGGGCCCTGCTTTCCGCCGCCTTGATCGCTAGCCTCCTCTGGGATTTACCTTGCTGCCTCCCAGCTTCCCTCCCTGCCTCCTCCAAAGGTGGTCGCAGCCGCAGAGTGCCGCGGTCCCCGCGGGAGAACCGCCCGCGGCAAGGGCGACACGCCATGGACAGGGCGCTCCCACGGGCCGAACCCCACGAGTACATGCTGTCTCTGTTCAGGACTTACTCTATCGCGGAGAAACTGGGCATCAACGCCAGCTTTTTTCAGTCGTCCAAATCCGCCAACACCATCACTAGTTTTGTAGACAGGGGACGAGGTAAGTTCTGCCACCCCCCCTCCCCCCCACGCCCCTCACGGTCCCCCCGGGGCTGCGGGTGCCCCTTGCCGCTGCGCTCCACGGTACGAGGCTGCCGTCCCGCGGAGCCTGGTGCTGGGGAGGTGGGGAGCACGCTGCAGTGGTCACCGGTGCTGTTCCCCGCCCCGGTATTGCAGGAAAGTGCAGATACCTCTATAAATTGGGAGTCGCGTTATTTCATTTTAAAGCAAACGGCCCCGCGGCACTAAACCGGAGCCGAGGCAGACCTAAGCGTTGCGTGCGAGAAATACGAGTGTTCCTCTCCGAGTCGTCATGGGGTGATGGAAAACACGGTCCAGCTTTGTAGGCGAAAGTTGGGTGTAAATTCAACCTTGAAAACAAAAATTTAAATATCGCTCTCCTGGTTTCTTTCCACCCGCCGGAGAAAGGGTGGCTCTTATCGACGGGGCTGCACGGCAAAAAGAAAGTTGAAACTGACCGAGGGCAAACATCTTCTGCCTGAGGCTGTTCTCGCCTCGGGTCGCGTTATCAGGGTTATCTGGAAAAGCCCCGGCCCTGTCTAAGAGTGCTGGGACTGGGACCCTCCGGCTCCGCTTGCGAGGGGCCAGCGTGCAGCCCAGGTACTGCCTGCAGCCCAGGTACTGCCCGGTACCGGGACTCAGCGAGGGGCGGCCGGACTTGACGTCTGCTGTGGGGCTGCATCCTTTGAGCTGTATGCGGGGTTGGTCCTCACGCACCCCTGGCCGGGATTGGCAGGGGCCCGCTACCCCGGGTCGCAGAGCTTCCCCGGCAGCAGGGGAGCTCCCGGGGGGAGCGGGGCTCCTGGGCCCCCTCCGTGACCTGCAGCCCCCGCCGGGGCCGTCCTGTGCTTTTCTCTCCTCGTCGTATCTCTCATACGCGGGGCCGCGTGTGCGCATTTCTCGTCGATCCAGAGTAAAATTTCCCTTCCATAAAAAGGCCCCCCTGGCCCTTTTATTCCCCCTCTTTTTTCGTTACCCTGGTAGTGAGCCATTAAGAACAGACTAATTAACAGGTTCTTAATGAAGGTTGCGCTTTCGTTCCTCCTCCTCTCCCGCACATCTGAAGACCCTCCCCTCCGTCCGCGCCTCCTCGGGCACTGGTGTACCTACTGGTGGCTGGCAGCGCCGGGAGCCAGGGCAGCTCGTCGCCCTCCCGCCGTGTCCCAGCCGTTTTAGGGCAAAACACAGCGCCGGGAAAATCACACAGCTCCCTGGAGCTACAGAAGACGATCGCCCCAAACCAAATCGAACCGAACCCAAACCGACCCCCTTCACCGCCTCCCCAAGCCGGAAGCCTCTCCCCGCGCACGGCACTCAAGGTTCAGCCCCTTGCCCCATCGCTACCCGTGGCTCGGGGGGTTCTTTCCCGCGGAGGGACCTCGGCGACGCTCTTCGCCTCCCGCCTCGGTGCCCGTCGCGCCTCCCTGGGCTCGGGAGGATGCGTAGAAGCGCCCACAGTATGTGCCCCTCGCGGTCGGAAGCCCTCAGATGTTTTCGAGGGGAACGAGGACAAGGGGTTTTGCTCTTCGCCTTACGGGGGTTGTTTTCTTCGTCATTATGAAAAGCGGAGGTGGGGGGAAGAGGACTCGCTTTCTAGAAACACGGTTTCGAAAATTCAGCCGTCAGAAAGGAGCTGGACCGCTCCCCCTGACGGAGAGGAAATGGGGTGCAAATTCTGCGAGCCGCAGGAAATGGAGCAGCGCTCGATATCATCTTATTCTTGATAACCAGAAGAAAGATAGTTAATTTAACAAATTTAGCTCATCTCGCTGCATGTGAGATTCTACTCTGGGGGAAGTGATTTGCTAACAGAAGTCCTGGTTTGATTAAGGAAAAGCCTCACTTTTCCCCATTGATTTTGATTTGATGTGTCACAGGCTGTGACCTTCTGCTGGACCTTCTGAGGGTTGCTTAGCATCAAGCCACTGATTGGAGTATTTCAACTCAGTGATCTAATTGAGTGTTCATGTCATAACATATCAAATATTGTCTAGTCTCCCATAATGAAGTGGACCGGCCGATGGCACACCACAAAAAACTTCAAGAGAGCTTCCGTTCCTCAGAAGTGGTAGCTATTTTACTGCCCACGTCCCCGTGGGCTCCTAGCCCAGTTAATTGGCGAGCTGGAGTTGTGCTGATGATGAGCAGTCTTTGCTCAGGGAAAGCGGGGAAGGGGGGGGTGAAGATTTTCTGTCAATTCATTTGCAGACAATATAGCCGCCCAAATTGACCCAATTAGATGGGCTGCTCTTTACCTAAACGGCAGCTCCGGGGGGGATATGACGGTGGCCGTCCCACCTGCCGCACGCCATCCTGCATGGCAGATTTCGGGGGGGACAGCCGCCCGCAGAGGAGCGCGAAGCAACTTTTAGTCCTGCCAAGAAATACCCTTCCCTTACGAGGCGGGCAGCTGTGCCTGCGTGTCTGCGAGAGCGTCCGGCGGGGCTGCTCGGCGCTCGGCTCTGACCGGCAGCAGCTCCCGGCCGCAGCAGTCCCAAGCCCGCCCGTCCCACCGCCCTCCGGGACTGCGAGGCAAAGCGCTTCGGTGCAGACACCGACAGCCGCTTCCCTTTGCTTCGAGTTTTCCCTTCCCGCTTGAAGCCTAATAAGATCGTTTTCAGGGTAGCTCGAGAGGGAGTGAAGCCACAATACTACTTAATATGTAATTTTGTAATATGTAATACTACTTACATATGTAAATTTTTTTTCCGCCGTGGGTAGAAAAAGAGAGGAGAAAGGGGGGAAAGGGTTTGAGATTCCCCCTTCTCCACCCCCGCCGGCCCCCCACTCGCTCCCCCTTGTTACGGTCGCAAGATCAGACAGGACCTAGCTGAATGTAGGAAAATTACTGTTGGCACATGAAGTAACTCATTAAAACGCAGATGGTGCTCTCACTGGCCTCAGGACCCCCAGCATTGGAGCTCCACAGTAAAGCAGGACAATTAGGAGCTGCAAGGACTCCACCAGGCAGGGAAAAAAAAAAAAAAAAAAAAAAAAAAAAAAAAAAAAAAAAGAGGGAGAGCTGGAGAAGGGAGCTATAAACAAGCAATCCCACAGCTAGCAAGAAACCCGGCATGACTGGAAACAAATCGAAAACAAAAAAGAAATAGCCGGAGTGCGAGGGGCCACGATTTTCGAAAGGATCTCCGGGGGAAGGGATTGCCACGAGGGCCGGCTGCTTCGAGTGCCCCTCGCCTCACCCTTTTGTGTCTGCAGAGCTGCCCGCAGCACCGGCACCACGGAAGGGCTCCCGCATACGAAATGCTGCTGTCCGCGCCTAAGGGACGGGGAAGACGAAATAGGTCGAGATCGTTTCCTTTTTCCCTCCCCGTTTTCTTTGTGCAGTTTCGCGTTCCAGTTGGGAGGCAGCTGATTCGGACCGGCAGGGATCCGAACATCGTTATTTTGCTCTTGCCATGAGGGTCGAGAGGGTGGTGAATAGAAGGCTAAGACGAAAGGGGGATCCCGTGTGCAGAAACTGAAAATAGCCCAGCTGTGCATGTGGCAGAAGAAAAGAGTGTAAATCCCACTTGAAGTTCATCTAGTGCAACACATTTATGCAAAACAGCGGGTTTCTGGGTGGATCGAAAGCTGCAGCATAGTGTAATCTGTGCAGCGTCTTTGCCCAAGCAGTGTTGTCGTTGGCAGAAGAAAAATGAAATATAAACAGGGAAGTATTTTAATGGGAAAGGAGGGAATTCACAACTGTTAATTATTTGGTGACCTTGTATTCGATTTGTTCGAGCACCTTATAAAAACACTAATGCAGACCAGACGGCCGGAGCGCGGCAGCGAGCTGCCGTTCCTCATCCCCGCCGTGCACCCGGGAAAAGAGCGAGCGGCCCGGCCTGGCCCGGCCCGGCCCAGCCCGGCGGCGCCTCCGCGCCCGCGAGGGCGGGCGGGGCGCGGGCGGCGGCTCCGCGCTGCCTGTGCCGGGAGGTGTTTCGGGGGCTGGTGTTTTACCCCCCGCGCCGCGGGAGCTGCGGGAGGGAGCGGAGCGCGGGGACGGAGCGCAGGCGGAGCGGAGCGCAGTGTCCCCTCGGCAGCTGCGGCTGCTTTTCTCGCCTCTTCCCAGTGAAAATGAGGGCTGCCGGCGGGGAGAGTATTGTCTAGTTTATCTTTCGTTTGTTTGTTATCCCTGGAGAAGGCGTGCGGGCTGGCGCACGCAGCGCCGGGGGACGGGAGGGCGGTCTGGGGAAGCGGCGCAGGGAGCTCCGCAGATCAGGCAGCTCGGCGGGGAGGTACGCGGCCGCGGAGCCGCTCTGCTAACTGGACGAGTAATTAACGCCTATCAAACCATTCTGATGGCTCATTTCGGACCTGGTCCTGATTGATTTTTTTTTTTTTTTTAATCCAGAAACCCTCCTGCGGGGCTTGCTAAGAGGCTGCGTTTGACTTTTTTTTTCTTTCGCTGGGGCTGGGACACGGGGCGGACTGAGATGCGAGCTCTCCGCCTCGGAGCTGTGGACTTTCCGCCGCCCGCGGGGAGATAGTGTGCCGCAGCTGGGCTGGCCCCAGCCGGCAACCGAGTGGCCCGCGGGGAGAAAATCTGGCGCAGGCCGGGGCCACTCGGTGCTGGGCACGGCAGGGAGGCGCCTCGCCCTCTTCATTTACCTTCTCCCTTCACAGTAGAAAAAACCCCCGAAATGTCGATCGGAGAAAACCCTCCTTTCCTTGCGATTTCGGGGTAGGCTGAAACGGAGGGTAGTCCTCTCGTGCCTGAAGTCTGATTTATGAGCGAAAGGGCATGTTTCAGTCTTTGCTAGTTATGGCCAGATCTGCATGCTCTGTTGCTGCATCCTAACGCTTTCACATTTATCGCTCAGAAATATCTTCGCTTCATTTCTTAGCTCCAAGCGCTGGGAATATTCAGGCCGATTTTCTCAACACGAACAATTTCGGAGGAATTATTTCTCCTCCGTCGAAGTATTTCGGGTAGAGTAACCATCGCTAATGGGGAAAGAGAAAGATACTGGGTTAAGGTCTGTTACAGCAGGTAGAATCCCCCCAAGGAAGCTCCTGTCCGCCTCGGCGCATCTCCTGGCACGATGCCGATAGCCGGGGGCCCGGAGCCTTGCGGGACGTCCCGCGGGTGTTGCAGCGATCCCTCTACGCCCGGGAGTCGTTCGTGGGAAGCGGGGAGGTGGCGGCGAGCGGGAGAGTGGGGCAAGGGCAGGCAGCCTTCCCGGAGCAGGTACGGTACAGCGGTGATCCAAGGTACATCACAGCCAGGTGCCTCCCCGCTCCGAGGAGGAAAAAAAAGCAAAGCAAAGCAAAAAAAAAAAAAAAAAAAAAAAAAAAAAAGAAGGAAACAGCCCTCCAACAACTAGTTAGTGTTTTTGGCAGGATTGGGAATTCGTCCGAGGAAGGTGTGGTCTTTCTCGGTTATTCGATAGCGAAACGAACGATACATTTAAATCTAATCACTCTGTAATAAAAAACCGCGGCGAGGCAGGCGCTGGGAGATGTGGAATTGAAACCCGGAGAAATACCACACATGGAGAGTCAGACCCTTGTTTCCACAGCTTGGGCAGCGCTCCGAAAGAAATACCTGTCAGCCTTGCGACTCTGCAGACAACGTGTGGGCAGACCTTCGCAATTAGGGACAATATATGTTTTAATTTCCATATTATTGTTGTGCGAGTGTCTGCAAAGTGTCTTTAAACTGAAAATGTGCTTTTGGTTTGTGAGTTTAAATATGGCTTGAAAGAGAAATTGGGAATGAGAAAATTCTTCTTGAATGTGGTTTGGGTATAATTTGCAGTGATGTAAAGTTAAGATCTGAGCCCTGATGAATTGGCTGGGAGCCCAGTACCTGACCTGCCATGAAAAGGGAAACTTTGTGTAGCCTTCGTTAACCCCCGTCTCTCCTCAAAGCCCGGACTGCGGCGACAAAGCGACCCAGGAAACGGCAGAGGCTTCACACAGGGAATTGAGGGAAACGTCCCAACCCAGTCATTAATTTAGCTTCGGAGATGCTGAAACCGCAGCTACCGCACCGCGGAGGAAAGCGTGGGGGAAGGCAGGCAGGGGCCCTGCGCAGCCCTCCCGGCCCGGCCCGGCCCTGCCCACCCGCGGGAGCACCGGGCACGCCGCTGCCCGAGCGCCCCGAGAGGGGCAGAACGGAGTAGGGCTGCTCTCTCCCGTCCACCACTGACACATCCTTAAATTTCAGATAGATCTACTCCCTCCTTCTGTCGTCCTTCCCGCTCCTAGTATTTTATTTTCGCCCGAAAAAAAGAAAGAAAAAACTACGGAGAGTCGAAATAGAACTAATACTTAACTGCGGAGCTAAAATTCATCTACATTTACGCTACAAATATAAACACACCTCCCCGATGCATTTTCTGCAATGTGGGTTTCCCCAGCCCAGCTGAGATGACTTCGCTGTTCACACCAAGTATTTCGGTAACCGGAATATCTGTAAGGACAGCTTCAGCTGGCCTGAGAAAAAGGCAGATCTCGAGCTGGCTGTTAGAACCCCCGGGTTTCACCCCACTCGCTCCTCGGGTTTAAAGGAAAACTAAAGAGGACAAGCCCCTATCCATTGTGCACTGCTCACAGGGAGAGAGAGGGACAGTAAGAGTGTCTCCACGCCGTCTCTGCTGTCGTTCTTTGTGCGCTGCCAAGGCAGCAGCTTCGCTGAACAAAGGGTCCCCAACCTAGACGCGTCTCTCCCCGTATTTTGTGGAGGTTCTGGAGGTCCTGCTTTCCCTCCCCGCCTTCAGCTGCTTTTCCCACCCTCTCGACTGCGCTGGGAGCGAGCCAGTACTGTTTTAGGATTATGTATTCATCTGGAATTATTAGGTTACAAGAGTGAATAAATAGCGTTTATCTGATCGGATTCAAAGCCGCTTATTTGAAACAACCGGCAGCCCTACCCCTTTCCCTGCCCTCCCGAGAGAGGCACGGGAGCCGACAGCTGCCTGACCCAGTGGGACTTTTCCAGCACAGAGCTTCGGTGCTGCTGAAACCCGTCTCAGAGATCCGCTCGACCGGGGGCACATTTCTCTGCAAATTAGTCGTGTCCCCAGCATGCCATGCCACCGAGCAACCCGGACCAGCCATGCAACGCCACAAACCCTCGCGAAATTGGAGTCTCAAAAGATGCTGCTTGGGGAGCATCCTTGAGCAGGTCTTTTGGCACCCACAGTGCCGGAGCTGGTTTCCTCCCGCACCGCCGGGTGACAGGGGTCTGCAGACCCTTTAAAGCCCATTTTCAGCAGCAGCGCAGATATTCGGGGAATTCAGCCTCTCGCTGTTTCCCTCCCGTCTAAGTTGCATGCCTGAATGTTACCCCCAAATGGGATTATTTCTTCCCCCGCGACAGGCCACCTGCGTGGGTGGGGGTTCCTTGGGAAGGGGAGAGGCGCTGTCAGCTTCGTGTCCCCTCATCCCTCGGGAAAGGGCTGTCCCTGAAAGCTAAAACTGCCGGGCACTCCTGCCTTGCTCCTGGCACTCCGGCAGAGACACGGGGGACCCCAGCACCGTGGCGCTGGCCAAGAATAGGACAAGGAAGAGTGTGTGTATGGCGGGTGTCTGCTTCGGAGGGACAGCGGCCTGGAGGCAGCACTCTCATCCCCACCCCATGCGACTGGGAGTATCAAAGAGAGCGAGCATCTCTCTGAAACCAAGCGTGACACCTGCCTCTCCATTCCCTAAGCAACGAAAGCTATTGAAAGCGAATCCGTGCCCAGGCCCGGCTCTGCGCACATCCCGAAGCTGGGGATGTAGCGGCAGGGGAATATGCTGATCTAGTTTCCTCGACGGTCGCTGGACGCCTTGAACGAAAGTCTGAGGCATCTCGGCAGGGCCAGGAAATCCGTCTGCGCCCTGTCGGATGCTCGGGTATCTGACAGATGTTGGATGCAGAAAAAAAAACAACCCAGGACGATGAGAAAGAGGAGAAGCAGGAGGAGGACCTGCGTTTTCTTACCAGACGGATGTTCATCCCCTTTTGTCTGAAGCTCCCAGGACCCCCTTGAAGGAGGAGGCAATGATACCAGACATCTCCTGAGCTGTTGGACCCTCCTCCCACAACCACGTGCACCTCAGTCCCTGGCCTCCACGACCCGCGCCTGTGAAGGGCAAAACTACCCCCACGCGCCCCTAAAACCCACAGGACACTCGTGGACAGAATCCTGGTCTGTACTTGCAGTGCTGACGAAACTGTCCAGTACCTCTAGGCAGCTTCCAATGGGTTTCACTTTTATTTTCACAGCTTGATAAAGCTGCTGATAAACCTGGACTGTGACGACATTTTTCAGGCACTGCTCGTGTTTTTTTCAGTTTCCTCGCGCACTCTCCTCGCAGGACGCACGACCACGCTGCCCCTCGCCCCTCGCTGGGAGGGAGCAGCCTCGCCGCGAGGAAACAGACAAGCTTGAAGTTGGAGGCGGAGGCAGGAATGCGTAAGGCCTGGCTTCAAATTCTCCGGGATGCCTGAAGGGCATGGCTCCCGCCGGCGCGCAGCCCCGGGGAGGCGGGGAAGCTCCGGTTCGGGAACTCCCCTCTCCTTGCTGACTCCTCGTGCCACGCCGGGCGAGGCGGGGACCGCGGCCGTGCTCGGGCCGCCTGGCTCCGGGAGCAGGGCAGGTGTGCGGGGCGCGGCGAGCTCCCAGCTCCGCAGCCCGGGGTGCCGCGCGAGTGCGCGGCGCGGTCCAGGCGGGCGGCGGGGCCTCCCACGGCGGCTCCTCGCGGAGCGAGGGGGACGCGCTCGGCAGGCAGCCAGGCTCCGCCGTAGGATCCCGTGGCCTGGCTTCGGGGCAGGTCTTTTTCCCAGCAATTCCCGCTGTCCCTGCTGCACTCCACGCTCCATCTCCCTGCTGACGTCTAGGGGAACACGCAGCGACGCAGGGCGACTGTCGAATGTGCTTATCCGCACTGATTAACTACACGTAATCCGCATTGATTTTTACATCGCCCTGGCTCGTCTGAAGGTTTTGGTTTGCATAAATCATCCCCTTGTCTCTCCTGCCCCGTAGGAGGTTCCCAGAGACCTGTCAGGTAGAGCCGAGGTTGTGAAACATACTGGTTAGGAATCGCTTTGATATCGATAAATAACAGGCGGATGTATATTTCTTTAGTCTCTGTTTCTACCCCTGGGGCCGACTGATTTTGGAAGAGCGGCGAGGGGCTGCTGAACAGAGGCTCCAGTGACACTTTTACTATAGAAATCTACACAAGCTTTACTAGCTTCTGGGGAAACACAGGGGCTTTGGGAATTTTTGTATTTGCTGGGTTGTAAACATTTTATTGGAAAGCAGCTCAGGGGAATCTGGTTTGCTTTCTGCGCTGCACTTTGCACACCGATGTGTCAAAAAAGAAGTCCAGGTTTTCCTCAGAGGAGAACAGATACGTGTATATGGGGCTGATAGGCAGAAGATGTGCGTGGAGCAGGGTCTGCCTCTAGTGCTGGAGAGCTGTCTCCTGTCTGGTGCGGGATCTTCAATACTTCCTTTCCATATTCTTCCCCTTCTTTTCCGTATTCTTTTCTTCTCCTTCTTTCTCCTCTCCCTACCCTCCCCAGGTCCCGATTCGGCTGGGGGTGGGAGGTGATGCAGGCAGGAGCGGCCCCGGCCGGGCAGGCCGGCAGTGCTCCCTCCCTTTCCCGCCTCAGAGACCTGTCGCACATCCCCCCGAGCGCAACTGACTGTAATTATTTTTATCTCGCAGACGATCTCTCGCCCGCTCCCTTGAGGCTGCAGCAGTATGTGTTTGATGTGTCGACCCTCTCGGAGACGGAGGAGCTCCTGGGGGCCGAGCTGCGGTTGTTCCGCCGGGCCCCCCGCGGCCGCCCGCCGCCCGCCGCCCCCCTGCACGCGCAGCTCTCCGCCTGCCTCTCGCCGCGCCCGCTGGACTCCCGCGCCCTGGACCCGCGGGCGGCCTCGTCCGCCGGCTGGGAGGTGTTCGACGTGCGGCAGGGCCTGCGGGAGCAGCGGCCCTGGAAGCGGCTGTGCCTGGAGCTGCGGGCCTCGGCGGACCGCGGGCCGCGGCGCTGGCTCGACCTGCGGGGCCTGGGCTTCGCGCGGCGGCCGCGGCCGCCGCAGGAGCAGGCGCTGCTGGTGGTCTTCACCCGCGCCCGGCGCGGAGCCTCCTCGGGGAGCTGCGCGCCGAGCTGGGCGCACCCCCGCCGCCGCCGCCCGCTGCCCGCCGCCCGCCGGCCCGGCGCCAGCGCCGCACCGCCTTCGCCAGCCGGCACGGCAAGCGGCACGGCAAGAAGTCCCGGCTGCGCTGCAGCAAGAAGCCGCTGCACGTCAACTTCAAGGAGCTGGGTTGGGACGACTGGATCATCGCCCCGCTGGAATACGAGGCCCACCACTGCGAGGGGGTCTGCGACTTCCCGCTGCGCTCCCACCTGGAGCCCACAAACCACGCCATCATCCAGACCCTTATGAACTCCATGGACCCCGGCTCCACGCCGCCCAGCTGCTGCGTCCCCACCAAACTGACCCCCATCAGCATCCTCTACATCGACGCGGGCAACAACGTGGTGTACAAGCAATACGAGGACATGGTGGTGGAGTCCTGCGGCTGCAGGTAGCGGGCGGGACGCCCCTCGGCGGCAGCCGGGTCTGCGTCTGGCGGAGCTGCGGCGGCAGCGGCGAGCGGGGCCCCAGTCCCGCAGCAGGCCGAGCGCGGCTGTGGCGGAGGTGACCGGCGGAGGGGTGGGCCGGCACGGCGCCGGGGTTCCGCGGCGGGGGCTACGGCAGCGTCGGCCCGCGGCTGCCGGCGGGGAAGGGAGAGCGGGCCGGGCAGGCGGCGAGGCCGCCGCCCGGTCCCTTCCCCTCCCCTCTTCTCCCCCGGGGTTTATCTGACGATCTATCCTCCTCCCTCCAAAGGTGAAGGCAATTTACCAAGTACAAAAAGTGTCGGGGGAGGGAGAGGGAGCAGACTGATCCCTCTCTCTGAAGTTGCTCTGAAGAGGGCTGTTACATTTCTGCCCTCTCTCACATTCCTGCAAGCTTACCAGCCAGAAATAGCCTACGCCCCCCCCCCCCCCTCGCCTCGGCCTTTGCCCACCAAGGAAAAAAAAAAAAGAAAAGAAAACCAAGAGTTGCTTAAGATTGTAATTGCCAGCTAGGTTTTATTTTAAGACAGCAGAGAAGAGCTGTGAAGAGCGAAGTGCTACAGAAAGCCCAGCGGGGGTGGATTGGAACGGAAACTCCTTCGAGTCTCACGAAGAGTGCAAGGATGCCATTCCCAGGTCTCTGGGTAGCTGTGTCGCTGCAGCCCTAGCAACTTGCAGCAGTATTATACGCCAATGTTGTGCTGGAAAAGGCGTTTTATGTAAGATTTCTCCTCTCCACCTTTGGTCTCAGCTGTGGCTTCACCTGAGGAAAGTGCACTTCGAAGCTATGCCTAGCCCTTTCTTAATGTAATTATTATATTTGTAGTTTCAGGCTTTCCCCCACTGATTTCTAGAATTGTTGGCTTACTGGTATTGCAGAGCTACAAACTTGTGGAAAAAAAATTAAAAAGAGAAGAGAATAATAATATAAAATGCTAATAAAAAGACTCGACCAGGAGCATTAATTTAAAATGCACATATTGCTTCGGATGCACTGTTGTTCATATAAAAGTTGTAAATATTTGTTTATTTAAACAGACTGAAAAGTGCAAAATGGAGATGAACAACATGCATTTTTTTAATGTACAAAACATGATATGCACTCGAAATGTTATAATTTCTAATATTTTTAAAAGTTTATATTTGAGTTGTACAGAATTAAGCATTAATCAACTATTTCATCCTTACTTAACATTATCATTTCCTTAAGATATTATTACAAGATTTAAATTCTGTGCTACTAATGGAGAAAAGAATTTTTTTTACTGTCTACCTCAATATAATGCAAGTATTTACAACTCTAAAGTTATCTGAGGTAAATTAATATTCAGAACATTTTTACAATACACCTTTACTGGACAATACTATAACTATTATTGTATTATTAAACATTTTTTTTTCCAAAAAGTCAGCTTGCTTTTATATGTTCTATTATTTGATTAAGTGATTCTGAGTTCTCAAGTAAATATTGGCTCTAATTCTAAAATGCTGCAGAGTTGAGTTGGATCAAGTGCCACTTGAAGGTGCACCTAAAGCCATTCCTCCTGTCTGAAGACTTTTTGTACTCTCGCAAGATCTTTAGTTTCATCTTTGATATATGCCAGTGGCATAAAGCTGCATTGTGTTTTTATGCATTTAATGCAATGATTATTGTAAATGGGAGAATGCATTAAGGGGAAAAATTCAGGCAAACGTTTGTAAATCTCATCTGTACTGCGAACATTAATATACACTGTATGATGATGATGAGCAAAAGATAATGAATGTTTTATAAATTATATTTATTTTGATGCAATGGGTAATATATTTATTAAATATTTCCTGGCTATGCCTTAGATCATGAAGAACTATTCAATGAGTAGCTGTTTCAGTAAGAGAAGGATCCTCCCTCAGTGATGTGTGCAGAGGTGGTAGAGGCAGCTTGGGGGCTGTGAGCCCCATTCTGAGGAAAAAAAATAAAAGCCTCATCTTATATACAGAAGGGCTGAAAGAGCGGCTCACCTTGTGGAATGTGTTTGAAAGCAAGGTTCCTTTCATGGAAAATGGAATTTTTTTGTTGTATCACAAGGTCTGATCCCACACGTTTTTCTCTGACCAGCTTTCACTCCCTTGGACTGGTAGTTGAACGAAGGAGGGTAGAATCGGGCTCAACTGTTTGAATAGCAGCAGCTAAGAGACGTGTAGAAGACTGAAGTCTTAGAGTTGGTACAGCTACCAGAGGAATATTGTTTTCTAGTACTTAATAGTGTTTTAAGTTCATTACTAATAGTAGATTTAGAAATTATAGCTTTAAAAGGGCTTTGCTTTTAAAGCCAGGTTCACCATGTGCAGTTCTGACTGGTGTGAACTTTGGATGCTGTTTTAACCACACCAGTTCAGTCTTCTGCTATGGATCAAGACTCTGCTCTCTTTATGAGGAAAGAATAGGCAAATGATGTCCAACAAGCTGCAATATACTCTCTAAGGAAAGGTAATCAAGGTATGTAATACATTGTCAACTGGAAATGAACATGATGTAAAATTTGAAATTTTACAAAATTGTCAGCTAGAGAAGGCTGAATGAATCATCTCTTTATTCTGCTGTCTATTGAGCAAATGAATTATTGTGTATACAGACAATGCTTTGGCTAAAACCATACACTGAGAGTTTCAATGCAATTTCCTTTCCAGGTAAAACCCAATTTTGCTTCTGTTGCAAGCCCATTCATCATGCACGGAGTGGCAACCTGTGCTGTCACTGAGTTGTCCTTTCTGCTCCGCCTCAGACATGGCTTTGGGGATCTTCATCAGACAAAGTTCAACTGTGGGAGGCCTCAGAAAACTTCCATCAGAGGAAGTTGTTAAAGAGGCAACATTTTTCTGTCCTGGGTGGGCAGTGTAGTGCAGTTTGTACCTTCTTCTACATTAGCTGAATTTTTGGTGACGTCTTTAATGGCCAAAAAATGTTTGAAATCCCTTTGTCCCAAATGTCTGTGGTTGGTAACCTCGAAGAGGAGTGGAGAATAGTTAGAAACAGCAGTTATCTGCTTTGGAGGCACACCTTTTTGATATGGCTTACTGAAGCAGAGAAAACACTGGACTTTTTAAGCATGTGCCCTGCATGCTATAGCTAATATAGCATTGTCTGAACCCATTTTGGCAGGTCTGCTGTTCCTAAAGATGAGGTCTCTGCTCACTTCCTTTTTTAGGTCTGCAGTATACTTTTGCACAAATCTGAAAAGGAGCAATATCGTTCTGAAAGGGAGAAGTGAATAGATACAGCAAAGCTGATCGATGGTCTTTCCTTGCACTTCCCGTCCTCTCTCTGACTGTGCCCTAAAGAGATGTCCCGTAAACTGAAAATGTAACAAAGAAAAACCTGTAATTATTTTTTCAACTTTTTTACTACAAATACTGTGAGCCTTTGTTACAGAGCAATCCAAATATGGAAATGCAGTGGATACACAGCTCAGATCTCTTTGTCTTGCCAAAGTAATATGAAGTTTCTTTTCCATTTCTCAACTCCCCAGGCTCAAAATCACATTTAAAAAGGGGAAATAATTGTTTTTATTATGTTGCTGGCCAGAAGAGGGAGCAGAATCTATGAAATAGTCGGAATAGACAACGAAGGACAGAAGACAGCTGAAGTTGGTCTGGCTGATGGTGTGATACTTATCAGCAGACGTTACACAGTTCATCCATCACACTGGCTATGCTGCTCAAGCACAAGAAAATCACTGACTCATCTTTGAAGTGTAGATATGCATTGGAACAAATTCTGAGTACATGAATGAAAAAATCCAGCGTGGGACTTAAGCCCTTACTTTTATAAGTAAGTTCCTTTTTGGACCACAGGCTCCCTCTTACATTTATTTGTCAGAGGGTATATTTTAGAATTTTTTTTTTGTGGAGAAAAAAGCTGGAAATTCCCCAAGAAGAGCAGATCCAGTCTTCCTCCTTGTTATCTCCATGTAGATGAGAGGTTGGTCTGTTTACTGCATTTAAAAAATAAGCACGTTGATTTTTAACAACTCAGTGTTTAATCTCAAATTTTATTGATCTGATCACATTGTATGAAACATCTTCCTTCATAAATTATTATCTTTGCTTCAGAAGCACATCTGAAGCTTTGAGTGACTGAACTTCACCCTTGTCAATCATTCAGAGCCTGGACAACAGGACAGCAAATATCAATAGCATGAAATTTGTTGTCTCACATAGCAACCATGTGCTATAAAGGAGTATATTCCCCTAGAGCAGGGTCCTCTTGTCAACATTCAGCTATATTATGTGATTAGATTTCCAAATATTTGTTCTTGTTTCTTTACAGTGTCAAACCCATTGTAAACTGAGGATGTTCCAGCTGTTCATAATTGTGAGGGAGGAGAATCAACATATTGTTCCTGCTACACTCATCATATGCCTATTGCTTGATGACTGCAGCCTTGAAAAGTACCACTGTCTTAGTTAATATACATTACTATTTAGTGTATTATGCTGTTGGGAATTAGAAATGGTTCTCCCAAGGTTTTACCCAGACCTAATTTTGCGCAACATGAGCCTGATGCAGAGTATGGGACTTAATATTTGCCCATGGGCCTGCATTTTGACAAAACTAGCATTTTTTTAAACTATGAATGCTGTCAGCCCCCTTTCTGGAACTGAGAAATCTGAAATTGAACTGTGGATCTTTAGCCGATAAGACTGCTTTCCTACTAACAACTTTCTGCACCGTTTTTTAGGAAGACCTTAGGGAGAATCTCCATCCAATGGAACGTTGTTAAATCAGTGAAGAAAACCACTGCTTTCCAGAATGTGAGAAGTTTATTACTAGAAAAAAATGAGTGAAAATGCTCCTAGGACAGCAGGGTTTAAGTGAGTGGGCAGGAGAGACCTCAGCTGAGTAAGAAAAGTGGAGGTCTGGTTAACAACTCATTGCTTTGGTGGAAGTGGGAAATTGCAGGAGGGCCACAGAAGAACGAAAGGGATAATGTAAGGGCAACCTGCCAAACATCTGAGATGTTTTCACTGTAATGGTAAGAGTATGGAGAATAAACAGGAAGAACAAGAAGTCTTGGGACACAACAAAGGCTACAGTTTAATCAGCATCATGCAAGCTCAGTGAAATAAATTGTGGCACTTCAGTATTAGCAGAGAGAGTATAATCTGTGTAGGAAGTAGAGGCAGTAAAAAGGGAAGAGTATTATCTGGTATATTAGGAATGTACAGAAGGCCAGAGAGAGGGGAAAGACAGAGTGGTTGGAGATGAAACAGAGGAACAGTAAAACCCTACTAAAGATTACTGAATGAGGAGGAGGTTGATGTTGCATTTTGGAGCAACTTCTGGGATTGTCCTGGGGATATGAGGTAGTGGTAATCAAGGACTTTATCTAACCAGGTTATCTCTGTCAGAAGATTTAAAACCCAACAAAACCAAACCCAACAGCACAGCACAGAACAGCACAAAATGTTCATCAAGTTTTTGGAATGTATTTGGACAACTCTTTGCTTCAAAGTATTAAGTCAGATATGGGAGACGTGGCCAGATAAGATATGATAGATATGATTAATAAAGAGAAACTTGTAGAAAACAATTTGAGCTTGTGTGTTTGTAGAGGAAGAGAGCAAGACCAAATGACTCCTGTATGGCAGATTTTCTCACTTTGGGCAATTGATAGGGAAAGTTCTGAAGGGAGGACCCAAAAGGAGAAAGAATCTTAAGAAAACAAGCATTTTGGAAGAAATCCTTAAGGGTCTCATAGGAACCTATCCTGCCGGCAAGGATGACAGTATTAGAGAAAATCAGGGGGTCTGAGCCAGAAGTTGCGTGGTTGTCTGTTGACAAAAACCTGCCATACAGAAAGTGAGCAAAGACACTACTAGGATAAGTAAAAGAGAAGGACTGAAGTATAAAGAGTGCAAAAGGGATCAGAAAAAAAAAATTAGGAAAAAGGGAAAAGGATTATCACTTCATGGGGATGTTAAACAAAGGACAAATGACAGAGTGGGCTGAAGTGAGAAACACCACCTTTGCAAGTAGGAGACAATTGATATGAGAGGCTGAACACACTTAGTGCTAGTGAGGGAGTTGAAATGCAGCTCACAGAAGAGAAGGGAAGGAACCTTTGAAAAAAGAGCATATATACAGAGCAGGAAGTCCTGGGGAAGTTTATTCTGGTATAATTAAAGAACTAACCACAGGAATTTCTGAAATATTAACAAGTGTATTTAGGAACACAGAGAAGATTTAAAAGGTACCAAGAATTACAGACCAGACAACCTGTCTCAGATACCTCCAATACTTTGAGAATTACTGCAAAAAATTCAAGTGCTTCATAAAATAGCAACTGCAGAATGATAATGTGATAAAAATATCCTGTGTGAATTTATCCAGAACAAATCATATCTAACTAGTCTCATGTTCTTTTTGGTAAGAGTGACATGCAATTCAAGCATGAACGTTTCCAAAATTATTTTGCTGCATTAAAGGGACAGTTTGATATAAGTACAGTGAAATGTAATAGCAACAATATACAAGCATTTAAGGACTTTATGCAAAATATCACTCTTAAAAAAGGATAACATCAAGAAAAATATAAAACTCCTAGCTATTAGTGCTTATACAAGAGAGAATCTGAACTGTATAGTGAAATGAATTCTGAACACAAGGTAATGAATGAATCATTCAATTGCCCAGGATATTCCAGAGAATAACAACTGGGACATTAGGTGTCAGAAATATTGTGACTTTTAGACTAATGAGGGCTCAGGTAGAGCACTGTGCCCAGTTTTAGGGATCATGATCTAACATGTCACTTTCGGACATCTTCTGGATCATTGGTAGTCTGCTGACCACAAACTAACATGATCTGGGACATCAGTATATCTGGACACAACAGATACCTATGTAAGACTCACTCAGGGCCAGCTCTTTCTTTCTGTGTTCTGAAAAATACTTTCAGATATGTCTACCAGGGTGGACTACTCAGGTGTCTACTCAGTCCCTTGCTATCAGAAGAGGAGGGAGTAGAGCTCCCAAGGTGCATGGAGAACTCCGCAGTACCACAGTGCCTGAGATCTTTTTGTCATAAACTGCTTGAGACTGAGGAGAACTAAAAACTGTTAGGCACTCATCTGCAATTATCTCCATTGAGACATGCAGATCTGGATTTTCCTCTTGAAATGGGAAAAAGGGAATTTATTGTGATGCCTATGGTGGTGCCTAAACTGGACTGTACACCTTCTGGGATGTCATTAGTACTGAGCAGAGAGGAATAAATGTCTCTCATAACTTTATGTAAGGTATTCTGTTTAGTGCAGACAGATGAATGCTTCACAATGAGGGAGTCCCTTTGTTCACTTCCACTCAGATGGGGTCCGGCACTGGATGAGAGTTTCTTGTTGCCATCATAAACCAGACAATGGGTCATAGCATGACAAAAATGTGCTTCTGTGAATTCACCAGGAACAATTTGCTGCTCATGCCAGTTCTCGTCAGAACATTCCCAAACCTCAACCAGCCTAAAACCAGTTATCTGCACTTTCCAGCAGATGTTCTGCAGCAGGCTGACTCTGAAATACTTTTCAGAAACTAGTTTTTATGTCAAGAGTTTTAATCTAACATTGCTATTCTGTTTGTCCTTTCATATTGGTTCACATGTGGAGCTCTAGAGAGGAGTTTTGGATAGTACTGTGACCAGACAAATAAAAGCAATGAAAAGTCTGGTCCATCTTGAACCAGAAACCCTGTAGACATGAGGGGAATCAGTTCTTGGATATGTGTCTGCAGGCCCTTAGCACAGCTGTGAGCTGAGTACAGCATACCTACTAATCAACCCACTCACATAAATTTTGATTAGTGAAGATGAACACCCAGTATGACACAAGCTCCCAAATGTTTTTTGCTTTGTTGTTTTAGAGAGAAGTAAATTACTATTATCATCTAGAGCTGGAATTCTGTAAACCATACTCCTCTCTTTTTTTCTCAATGCTGTACAAGCAGAATATTTTCATTAAGAATGCTGAAGTTGTACTGACTCTGTCATTTGGTTGCTCTTTCTTTTCATTCTTTTAGAGTAGAGTCTAAAAACTTATTTAAAGTGGGATGTATCTCTGCCAAAGGCTGTTTTGCTGGGAGACAATGCAAACAAATTTGTGACTGACAAAACAGGCAGCAGAGCCATGAAATATTAGGTGTCTGCTGTAGGTATGGCTGAAAGATTTTGAGAGGAAAGAGGAAAGAAGTGTTCATAATATAAGGACTTCTCAAGTATTTCTCAAGTATTTCTGACTTCACATTTTGTCTCAGAAAGAAGGGTACTCTTTACATTAAGATGAATGCCTAAGATGGCAAGAGATATGGGATTGTTCTGGGGCCATTAGAAGTGTGGCAAACAATTAGAAAGCAGTTACATTTGCTTGAAAAACAACAAAACCCAATTTTTTCTTTAATTATGAGAGCTATGGTATTAGAAATTGCTGAGGCATCTACTCTCTAGCTACCCCTTAATACCACACTGTTACAGATGTGAAAGGTTTAGAGCAGCTTAGAGAAAGACAGGACAATGTACTCCTGGGCATTATGTTTTGTAGAGGTTGGTAGTCCTAGGGAGTTTGTGAATATTTCTTGCTCTAGGTTCTGCTCTGTTCTCTATCAGCAACCATGAGGACAAATTCCTTGATGTGAAGGTAGAATTTATTTCAGATGGAACAGCCCAGAGGTAATGCCTTCTCCTCCCTACAGCTTTGGCTCTGGTCTTTTTTGTTTGTGGCACAAGCTTTGCCAGAAGCTCTGAGGCATTTAGATTCATGGCCTATCTAGAGGGTTTTGTTTTGTGTGAGGGAGTATATGCATTCAAATTCAAAGCAGATTTTTTTATGCAGTGTCAAGTTCTGTGCAAATGGAACATGATATGATATGTTGAAGTGGGATATATAGCATATGGCTATAATTCAGGGAAACACATTTCTCCAGCTGGATACCTGCTATTGAGTTGGAAAACATGTGTCCTGCATTCTAGTAGGCTTCCACTAGAACAGTGAGAGGACATAAAAGGGAGGTCATTCTTGTTATTGAGTATCAGCTAATACTTACATCTATTTCACTGGTTTTCATAGTGCTATTCACAATTAAGCCCCTGTTATCACAATGAGCATAGTGCAAGCAAAAAAAAAAAAGCTATTGCTGAGCTCTACACCCATAAGTACATGTGGACAAGCCAACACATGCAAACAGGCTGGACTGCTTTTGGGCTGGATGACCATGCCTTCTGCCCTTTCCTGTCCCCAGGGAAAACAGCTTGTGCTGCTTTAGGGTGTGGCACTCCTTCCAGACACCAGCCCCTGACTCTGGGGCTGCATACCATTCTCCAGGGATCCCCTGAACCTGGAGATCCCCTTTGGTGCAGTACTGACCTACAGCCCATGTCTTGCTCATTCTCACTGGTGCTGCAGTGGGCATCTGGATGGGAGTGATGGTGTCTTTGGACAGAGAAGGTGCAGCTCTGCCTGGGTCCTGCATGGTCTGGCAAGGTCCAGTCATAATTTCACAGCATCCCTAAGCAGGCAGGAGCTAAGTTGTACATGATAGACCTATTTCTCAAGTAAAATGGGCTTGTTTTGGCCAATGGCCAATGGGAGAAGTGAGATGTGACTTAAGCTGTATTAATCATCAACTTATGCCTTCTGCCAGGCAGAGGTAGGCCATGCATACAGCTTCTTCTGTGGTTCAACTGTTAAATACCTCGTGGTCAGACTCATGAGTAATTGCCTGCCTCAGCCTACTTAAAATAATGAAGCAAGTATAAACCATTGCTCTGGAGTGATCCATCCTTTTCAACACTGCTGTTCCCTGCCTGCTGATCACCCGCTCTGCTCCCTTGCACCCATCCAGGCTCCAACATCACTCTGCTCCATCCCAGCCAAGCACGGTGAGTAAATAACCATTTCTCTCCTGGCTAACAATGCTCCCCACTCACACCCTTGCCTCTGCTTTTCCTTTTGCAGATTCTACTCCTCTTGCACTTAGTTTTATTTTCAAAACCTTTGGCAGCTAATAACCCCTCTGAATGTTGTCCTTTCTCTGGCTTCTTGGAGATGATGGCATCTTCTATTTCCTCCTTCCTCTCCCTCTTCCACTTGTGGCTTTTTCCATGTTAGTCACCCCTTCCTATTCCCAGATTTAAAGCCTAGCATCACTGTCATAACTACACATATAACATTATCTTCAGGTGCACTGTACCCTTGCAATTCTGCTAGTTCAATTCACACCATGCAACCTCCCCAGAGACTAGTCTGGCAAAATTCTGATAGCAAAAGTGGAGGCTTACTGGTATGCCAAAAAAAAAAAAAAAAAAAAAAAAAAAAAGCTTTCCTCAGTGGCTTTTTTGTCCTTTCTTATTTTTATCTAAAAAATGGCTACAATTTTTTTATGGTGCGAAGTTCTGCCCCCTCACTGGAACAGACATATTTCTAAGAAGAATAAAAGAGATTTTGATGTGGAAAAAAATATCACTGAAAGAAATTTCACTGTTGATAAAGAAGATTCTACAAGGATGCAGGTAAAATATCACTTTCTGTGGTTTTTCATCTCTGCTGTCTCTATTTCTTCAATATCATGTGCCAAGAAAAATAGGAAAACACAAAATCCTAAAGACTTAAATGTTTCATTAAAAAAATTAATTTCATTTTCACTTCATTACAGGCTTAGTTCCTCAGCAAACCTTCACACTCCAGCATTCTGTTTTTTGGGTTTTTTTTCAAAATCACCAGTTGTTCCCCTCCACAGCTGGAGTGGGTTGTGGCAGCTGAGATGCCCTGAGATCTGGCAGGTTCAGCACTACAGGAACCAGGGGCAGGCTGGTTCCTGGTGCACCACGGGGCTCCCTGGGATGTGACAGTGACACCAAGAGCAGGGACTGTGCCTTTCTCTGCCAAGCACACCTCCCTGGCATGGCTGAGCAATAAACTCAGACGACATGCTCAGCTGCACTGGCTTTTCCCCAGCATGCTGATGACTCCTAATTCACCTAAAGTGACATAACTGGCATGGTACAACCCATCCCTTCTTTCCACAAATTCAAAGAGATTCCTCCTAGAAGGCTGTGGGAAGCAGAGAAATATGTGTGTGACCTGAGGGCAGGCATAGGTAGCTCCCATGGTGGAGACTCTAGAGCAGCTCAGCATTTCCCTTTTGCAGGCAGCCTGTGATGTATCTTGATGAGTAAAGTACTGCAATTATATTGACTATTTCTAAAAGGTTTTTCATGTTGCAATAAGGACTGAAAACATCAAAATAAAGACAGACATTGTCCTGCACGGAGGGTGTGGAAATTGCAATGCATTTTCTGCCTTTCTACATATTCCATGCATATTTCAACATATTCCATGCATATTCCTGTCCCCTTTGTGCACGAACATGGCAAAGTTTGAGTTACATGGGCAAAAAACACATTGTATTTTAAAATGTTAGTTTCATTAATGATATAAAAATTAAAAAAAAAAAGAAAGGAGGAGATTGAAAACAAATTGCAGGTTTCTTATTCCTCTTATTTGTGCTGGAAGGGGAAAGGAGGTCATGCCACTTACATGAGCAGCAACAGCTCAACAGCACAGCCCCAGTTCTGGATATTTGTCATCAAAACAGCCATGATGCCCAGAGCTGTGTGAGGGATAGAGCTGCTCATAAATGTCAAGTGAGAAAAAAAGCCACAGCAGCTGTTATTAAGTGTAGTGAACACTCTACTCTGGGTTTTGGCTCATATGCACCCCTGAGGCACTCATGAGGACCCTGGGGGTAGCTGATGGAGGTGGTCATGGCTTTCCAATGTGTCTAGTTAGTGTAAGAGGCTCTTACTTCAGAAAAGGGAGTTCAAAGGCCTCATTGCCATCTCCATTTCCTGCCCTTCTCAGTTCCTGGACCTTGCAGGGAATATCTCTGCTGCCCATTTAGGATGGGGAGAAGCTGAAGGAGGTAAGCATGTCACTTTTCTGAGACAGCAGATGCTCCATGAGAAGATGATGATTCGTGTGCCAGAGCAACAAAGCAGGTCGGAGCTCTGCAAACAGCACTTGTTCAAAAGTGAGGAAAACAATCCCAGCTGGAAAGCATGGTGTATGACTCGTGTGGCAGTGAAGTGACCCTGGGAATAAAGTGTCTGCTGGAAGATGTCCAAAGGCTACCACACAGCAGTTGGTGGCAGGTCTCGCGGAGGCCCACTGTGGTTGGTGGTGGGGGGTCATTCCACCTGCGCTGGTGGGGAAGTAAGTGTGGTGCACATGTTGTTACTGACCCAGGTAGGAAACACAAACTTTGATTTCCATGACCTTTATGGAGGAATAGTGCTCAGCATTGTTGTGACAGGAGAACTGCTTTTAGTACTGTAATTTTTAGTAACTGTAATTAGGGCACATAGATGCTGTAGGAAAGTCCTTGGGATGAAGGAGCCAGATATTTATTCCTATGAAACTCAGGCTTTGACTAAGCTCTTGGAGAAATATAATGTTTCTGTTTAATAACAGAGAAAGTGCATTAATGTGAAGAGTTGACAGGCCATCCAAATTTTGGACAGCTCTGTCTTTCCTGAGTTTTGTGTTTGTGATAAGTAAGTAATGTCCCACAGTAACTCTGCAGACCTAAATATTTGGCTACCTATGTATTTCATGGAAAGCCCCCTGATTTTAAAAGGTCACACTAATGTTAGAGTTTGGCCAGATGTGAAAACCAAAGAGCCTCCCCTGAGTGCTGCACACCAGCAAGTCACTGGTCACTTTTGGATGCCACAATCATTGTTCATCAGTTTGTTAGATGGGCTGTACACAGGAATGATCTCTATGGAATTAGGAAGTCTAGACCAGTGAATACTTCTGTTCTATATGCAAGCTGTTGGAGGGGAAAAAACCCAGCCTCTTTTTTATCTACAACCTTTTCCTCGGTTGTAGATAAATACGGTTCCAAAGGAATCTGAGCCAAGGGGCCTGATGCTGGCTTTGTGCCTTATATAGAGCTGCTATTTTTCATGCAGCACACCTGAGTTCTCAAAATAGCATAAAAGCCAATTTCACCATTCTCAGAGGAATGAGCTGGGGTGTGGAGTGCCCTTCTGGGCACCGCAGATGATAGGAGTGCCCATGATATGTCCTAGGGCACGGTGTGCTGGAACACTCACGGCTCCTCTTGGATTTCCAGGTAGAAGACCCACAGTGCTGCAAAGGCTACTTGAAGCTTTTATGTACTTATGAAAGCACCTTTCTGGTCGGCTTGCCTGACCAGTGGAGGGCCCATGTATGGAGGGATTCTTTTGTATTTCTGAAATAAGCTGTATAATGGTCCCTTTCGCATTAGTGTGCTAATGGAAAAGGCAGCGGCAAAGCACCTCCTACCAACACCTCACAGAGCCCACCAAGCTCTGCAAATATTAACAAACAAGTGACAGCAGCCTTCTGGTGGCTCAGAGTGACATGGAGAGTGACATGGTGGCATCCTGCAGTAGCTCCAGAAAGGGGGAACTGCTGAGTCTTTGCTTTCTCATTTCAGCAGTTGCTCTCATGTGGGCAGTGCCCTGTGGGGCAGCAGCATCTCTTCACCACTGAGCTTCAAGAGGTGTGGCTCCTGGGCAGGGTTGCCCAGACCCTCTTGTACCTGCAGGGCTGGCTCTTAGATCCCGTACCCTGGAGTATAGTTATCAAGACCTTTCAGGTCTAATATCTATGCAGGATCTCATGGATTATGCTTCTGCTTTCCTAAAACAGTGAGTGGTGACAACTATCCCCATATTTCCTTACAAGCGTCTGAGAGGGTGAGTCATTGGCAATTTGGATACAGTTTTCATGTGATCACCTTCCTTGTATTTACCCTGGCACATAAAGTTGGACAAAACATCAGTGTACAAAAGCAAGGCAAAGATAGGGAGCTACTGTATCTTATGTTTAGTTTAATATAACAGTTTGAGAGAAGAAACTGAGAGATTTCACGCATGGTCTCAGTTGGCCTGAGTCCACATCTGCTTGATTTACTCCAGCTGAGGGTCTGACTAAACGATTTTCTTCCTCGTAGATGTAGCTGCAGTCAAACCAATGTCTGTGCAGATGAGCATCCTGTGTAAAAATCAACAGACAGCAAATGGGGAAATAAAATTCCAAGCACAGAATAGCAGCATTCAGCAAACTCCTGCCTCTAGCCCAAAGTGTACCTAAATGATCTGCACCCTTAGCTTAGGATTTCAATCACCACAGGACTTGATGTAGTATATGCTCTACTCTCCCTCTGAGTCTTCTCCCTCTTACCCCTTGCAGATACCTGCCAAGCCCTACAAGCCCCTGCCTCTCAACTTCTGTTCAAGCAGTAGCTCCTGCCCCTGCCCTGGCAGAAGCACACTGCCTTTGGGGCTGGCAAGCTGCATTCTCTCTGGCAGACTTGCTCCTTCTGCCTTCTTGTATCTTGAATACTCTCCTCAGACTCTTATGCTGGCCTTGGAAGCTGGATGGAAGTGTGCCATGGATGCCTTTCATATACAGCCTGCAACTGAGACCAAATCCACCTGTTTCAGTCTCAGACATTTTCTTCTACAGAAGATAGGAACAACAGACATGAGAAGATTTTTCAAGGCTGCAGGAACAGTTTCAGGACTAACAATCTAAAATTTTGGGTGCTCTGAACTCATCATAAAAGTCCCTTCCTTGGGGAAGACCTAGATGGAAGAATTTGCAGGTATTTGGGGTACCAGTTGGCAAACAGACAGGTTGATTTCTGGGCTGCAGGGCAAGAGAAGCTCCAAGTGCTCCCTGCAGACAAAAATGTGCAGAGTATGAAACACCTGGGAGAATGCTGGGGCTGGGTGCACCACTGAGGCTGCACCCAGTACTGTCATGGCAGATTTCAGATTCTTGTGGATATCCCACCCTCTTTCCCAGAAGGGTGACCCTAGCTTACACTGACCCTCACAATACATTTTTGGCTCTCTTATCTCTATGCAGTGCTCTATCTGACAGCATATACATTTTAACTGCATTCTGCAGTGACTTTGTCTGTGCATGAGTTTAGAAAGGCCACAGGATTTCTTACAGGAGTCTTTCATCTGAAAGCCTTCAAAATTTCCTGTCATGTGTTTTTGTCTTTAGCTGCCCATTATTTAAGTTGCCTCTTAGCCTTATTAATATCTGTTCTGCATCCCATCTTTGGTACACCATAATCCTTTCAATGACATGACCTGGAAGTAGCCATATAACAGTGGGTTATGTCTTTTTCCTCATGAATTCCAAGAGATTAATTCCTTCTGTGCCTCAGCTATTATGGAATTATAGAATATATGCAGTTAGAAGGGACCCATCAGGATCATCAAGTTGAACTCCTGCACAAGACACACCAAGAGTCACTCCATGTGCCTGAGAGCATTGTCAAATGTTTCTTGAACTCTGTTAAGCTGATACTGTGACCACTTCCCTGGCGTCATGTGGATTATGGGAACTCAAATGTCTGTATTTCCAATTTGCAGTGTCTTTCACTGGAAAACCGTAAATAACAGCACAGTGATGCCACACAGGAGAAACTACAAAATTCAGTGAGCTGATTTCTGAGTATCATCCTCCATGATGGAACCTTCTGCCTACACATACCACTGCCTTCTTTCCTTTCCATCTAATCAGAGTGTTGGTCCCATGAAAGCATTGATCTTCATTCACCATGCTTTGTAAAAACTTCTGTAAAAACACAGCACACCGGCTTTTCTTGGTACTAAATAATTTTTATCAGTGTAAAAAAGTTTCCTTGCCCACCTCCTTGCTATCTCTCCTTCCAATTGAGTCACAATGAAGTTTTTACCTAGTGACAGCAATTGTATATTTCCTGATTTTAATGTTTATTTAGTAAAACATTTTACATTCATAGAGAGATACCAATTTGTCATTAATGGATTCTTTGCTTGATGCCAGCAGCTAATAGTTTAATGGTCCTCACACATAGAGCACAATTATGCAATTTGGGTAACTGCACTGAGCTGTGCCTTCTGCTTGTTTAATTCTGACCCAAAAAAATCAGTGCTGGAGGATGGACAGCCATCACAGTCTGGAGGGGGGGAAGGGATGAGGGGCTGTGCCCTCCTGAGCTTTGCAAAAGTTATACACAGCTCCTGGCAGGAGCTGGAGATGTCCACAGCCCCTGTGAGGGGCAGAGTTAGCTGGAGACCATCCACTCATTGGCTGTGCAATGATGAGTTCTCCTGGGTCACCCAGGGTTTTGCCAGGACCATTGTCCCCTTGCTGCCCATGGCCCTGACCCCACATTCCTGGTGTGATCCCCCTGCCCCACTCCTGCCCTCCACACCCTAGACCATGGGCAGGCAGAGCTGGCTGCCAGCTGGGGCTGCAGGCAGAGCTCTGTGACTGCACAAATGGGATCTGGACCCAGAGCACAATTGTATACTTAAAATACCTGGCTCATTCAATCTCATCTTCTATTGGTAGTTAAGATGAGCCCCTTCTTTGTTAAAGTCTCTTCCCCTATTAGTCTCAGTGACAGGAGGAAAGGTGGGCTTGCATTTGTTTTTGGCTGGAGAAGTCAGGGTGTTGTACACATACATAAACATTTCAAGGGTATGATGCAGTGGGAGAAAAATTAGTGCTTTGGTGCTACAGGTCAAGTTTATTTAGCACTACAATGTTTTAAACAGAGTGATGCCATTTCAATTAAATACCCTAGAATGTTTTGCAAAGTAATAATTTAAAAAACTTTTCAGAACTACTTTTGCAAATTGAGCACATCTCACATAAAACACCCTGGCAATAAAATTGTATGTGTGAGAAAAAATATGCTGAGGACTTTACTAGAAATGAGGGAAGTAGTAATTTTCTTTTCAGGACAGGCTGGTTTGTAATAACATGTTATTATATCGCTTAGCCTGTTCTGTATTTCTCTTGCAATATTTGTGTTTTGCTTCTCTCTTGCATTGTGATAAAACGTTAAGGGACAATGAATAGACAAAATAAAGCCAAGAACAAGAGGGCACTTGAATTTATAGAGCATCTTCAAACCTGCCTGCATCTCTTTCTCTTTTATCTGCAACATCTCCATTCCTGCTATCTCTTTGTGTTTCCCACCAGTCAAACTCAGTTCCACAGCTAGGACTGACTGAGACCCAAAACTGAACTTCACAGAAGAAGATAGTTGTAGGGATCAAAGAGACAAAGGACACTTTAAAAGTTACTTCTATCTAGTTCTCTTGGTATTGTGACTTCTGGATTTATAAAACTGTGGGATTTCTTTTGATTATTGGAAGTTTTGCAAGAGATTTTGTTTTTCCTCAGAACTGTTGCTTATTTGATACTTTTCTGTAAGGAAATATTTGACAAAGCTGTGGCACAATGGTGTCTCATTCTGTTTTTAGGACGAATGAAAATTGGAGGAAGGAAATTTCCCAAGTGAATGGCAGATTCTGATCTCTTTTGCAGAAGGATAAATCCAGGGTAATTCAGTGCAGTTACTTTAGATTTATGCTAGCATAAATAAGATAACAATTTGGCTCAAGGAATCTCTGTGGTTCCCCATTTGCTCATCTAACAGCTGGGAGCTTGCTTCTTGCTATTTCTCTTGCTTTCTGGGCTAATTTTTCTTGCCTGGTGCTCAAGTTGGGGCCAAATGAACTTGGGTCTTGGTTAAATAAACAAATGTGTTTTGCACAACACACAACTATGAATGGCTTAAGATCCTTCACATGATCATACATATTTCAGATTTCCCAAAGGTCAGAAATTAATGGCTAGTAAATGGATAGAAATATTACTTCATGCAGTAGGTAGTCAACCTGTGGAATTTGGTACTGCAGGAGGTCACTGATTCAAACAATGGGTCAGGATTTGAAAAATGGCTGGATAATTTTATGTCAATTAATTACACATGGAGCTGGACAAGAAAAGATTGAGGTAAGTATGCCTTTTGTACCAGCATAGACATGAACACCCCTGTGGAGATTAGGTGAAATTTTCCCCTCGGGTTATGCCCACTTGGCAATTGGCTTTGCCTGCTTTCCTCTGTCATTCCACAGTGGGAGACAGAAGGAGGGAGCAAGTGGAGCTGAGGTTTGCAGGGTTCTGTCTGCTGCAAAACCTCAAATCCCAGCACCTCCTGACTTTGAAGGAATCAAGATCTACATCTAGAGCCAAGCCAGACCTACATTATCTTCACCTGCTTTTGGTGATTTTTGAGTGTTATCTGTGTGGTGCTTCTGGTACATGCACACTTACTGACAGAGAACAAAATACACATTCACATATGTAAGCTGATGCACTGCTGTTTGCAAATTAAGTCAGACAACAAAATCACTTCCAAACCATTTTAAAAAATAAGTAGCTCAGCCACAAACCATGAGTCTCTATGTAAGTGTTTATACTTGTGTTCTAGCCTCTCCTTGGGAGTTTCCTAGTGAAGGCACCTACCAGCCCAGTGCAGCTTTCTCAGCTGCAGGTATCTAGTGACACTTGAGAGGACCTGGCACACCAAGATGTTTTCTGCTGGTTGGTGGTGAGAGGGTTTAAGGGAAACTGCTCTCCAGCTGCTTGGGGCCAGGTAACACCGGCTGGGGCATCTCAAATAGCCCCAAAGTCCAATGCTGAGGCAATTAAATCTTACTTATTGTGTCAAAACATGAACACACATCCTATCCAATATATCTTCAAAAGGGAGCTGAGGTTGTTTTCCAGAACTGCAGTAGGCTTCCTGGTACAGTGCTGAACATTGTCTAGGGCACAATGGGCTTTAGTGACAGATATGCTGTGTACTAGACACAAACTTGCAGTATGGGTAGGACTGTCTGTAGGCCTTAGGACTGGGTCTAGGTCTAAGCAGGAGTGCAAGCATGCCCTCAGAAGTACAACTTCCTGCAAACCTGCTTTTCTAAAAAAGCTGACTAAATCACACAGGAAAGAAGAAAGGGTGGGAGGATTCCCACTAGCAGTAGAGAACATAAGCTCTGAGATGGTGTTTGAGGGGAGGCAGCAGATAGGTGTGATCTGGAGCACCTGGAGCTTAGATAATCCTAGATACTTGGTTTCCAGTGTTCGCTTTCTGTGGAGGTCCTTATAGAGTGAACCCAGCTGTACATGGAAGAGATCTTATCACCATCCTCAGGAAAAGACACAGGCAATTATATTTCACAGGAAAAATTACAGAATTGCACAGCAGAGGATCACAATTGACAGCAGTATATGGAGGGAGCCTGAGGACTACACAGAATTGCATATCACTGGATTTTGGTCCGTGTTACATACACAGAGTCATTATTTTTTATTAATGATTTCTCTGACTGCATTAAACACCTGAACAATAAAGACATCGTGGTTTCCTGTCATAGCTGGGAAAGTGATGTCAGTGGGAAATCTGTCCCTAGCTCATCTCAAACCATCAGCTTTGCCTTTGAGATGGCCAGAGGAGTTTGAGTGAGTCTGCTGAGCAGTTCCATGCTCTGATTTGAATGTATTCAGACCAGAAAAAACTCTTCTCTCATACAAAGACTTGGGAAATCTGTTACTTGCCAGGTTTTTAGAGAAAATCCTCACGTTTCTGTTTGGAATCTGGTTGGGAGAGTGGATCATCACATGGTAACTATCAGTTCTGAACAAGCTCTGCCCTTAACTTTTTTTAGGTTCAGCTGAAAATGTGTTTGCAAACAGCCTCAGCATTTTGAGTTCCACTTTGAACTGTTGATCAAAGAAATAGTGACATTTCTACTTTGCTCAGCACAGCTTGGGACAACTAAACACTTCGAGGTGATCTTTTTGGTAGGAAACCTCTTCCTGCTGAAGTTGCCCATGATGAAGCTTGCAGCTGCAGTCAATAATCTCTGGATTCCCAATCCCTTGCAGATGCAGACACAGGCCCCCTCTCCTCCTTTGTTTTCCTGTGCTGTTTTGTCAACGGTGAAGAGAGACCAGCCAGCAGCTGCAATATGCTCATAAAAAAAGGGAAAGGTCTCCACTCACCTCTGTCTCCCAGGCAGCTGTTCACAAATGTCCTGCTCTTTACTGTTCTCAGTATATTGAAGTATCTGCATGTGTTATCATGCTGAGAATCCAGAGTGCCTCCAGCTGGTGGGATCAGAGGCCCACAGTGGCTGTACGTGACCAACAAGCCTTGGCCTTGCACAGGTTGGACTTGAGAGAAGTAACTGCCTGCACAAGCAGGCAGATCCACTTGTATCCTAAGGGTTTCCCACACATGTTCAAATGATTCCAGATATCCAGAAACTCCCATTGCATCTCTTCTGTGTTTATGATCTTTCCTCCCTGAGATGTACTAAAGTGGAGGAGGAGCTGGTACTCATGGACAGACAAGATGTGACTCCAATGAGTTCATCTGTAGGACTAACCAGAATAAAACATTTGTTATCCAGCTGAACAAGGCTTTTAGTGGAAAATGTTTCATAGAATCACAGATTCATCAAAAAAATAAAATTGTACAACATTTTGCTAAAACACAGCAGTACCTAAACTAAGCTGCTGAGTAAGTTTCTCACATCCAGAAGAAATTTTACCTTTCCTTGGAGACAATCTGGAATATCAGAGACTGAGATTCAACCCTCTCAGCTAAACTAGAGAATCAAGGTCACCTGTAGAGCCACCAGATATCTTCTGAGTCTGTTTTTTCATGGTAGCATCTATGGAGAATATTTTATTTTGATTTCATTCTACAGAGAAATAAAATATATTGACCTTCATGTTTCACACAAAATAGAGTCCTGGTTTTCTGAATAGGTCTAGCTAGCAGTGAGTAAGGAGACTGAACTTTAGGGATACTACATCCCCCTGCATATTCTGGACTTTGCAATTTTTAAATTAATGTTAATTTAAAAATTAAATTAGGCATCCAAGGCAGTCTCACAAACATTTTTATTTACCTTTTTTTGATATCCAATCATGAAGAACACATTATTTTTATAGGCATATGAGTATGCATCTATGTGTAACAGTGTAAGTAAAAATTGATACGTGCAACAGGGGTCAACAAAGAGCATTATTTAAATCTCAGTGCATAGCTTCAAGTTAGCCTTGATAGCTTCAACTTAACCTTGAGATACAATTAGATGTTACACAGTTCTTCAAGAGCAGGCATAGGGATAAGCAAGTAATGGTCCTTCATTATGCCCTTGCTGATGCAGAAGTACTGCTGAAGCAAGAGAGCAAAGGGAGCTGGCTGCTGGTGGAAGGCATGGCTAGAGGACCATGCTTCTTGCCCAGCAGACTTGGATTCACAGCACTGGAAAGGCAGCCCAGAACATCACTGGCGTACCAAGCTGTGTGCAGCTAAATCCGACAACATGGATATTCAACTGATTTAATCATCCTAGTAATTTCTGACCAAGAACATTTACAATAGGATTTTCTTTCTCGAGCTGTATTAACACTTGGGATACATGATGGGCAGTGTCCCTACAGAGCTACTGATAAGTCCATGTCCAGGCATTACAGTATGCAGGGCTAAGCCCTTGAGGGGGCTAGTTCAGCATCATTTACAATCTCTCTGGGATCTGCTGTATGGGGTTGTCATCCAGATCACCTTCCTCCACTGGATTTGCCAGGAGGTGTGCATGTAGGACTTCAAAACGTGATTCATTGTATATTACAGAATGTCCATTCCTCTGGGCAGCAATTAAATTGCCTTTGATGTGGGTCACTGTGGAAGGATGAAGGCTGCATGATGTCACCAGTTTCCTTCTGATGGACGCATGCAGCCCTGCCAATGTCAATACAGAGTGGTGGTGCTGGCTGGCTGTGAGAATCACTGTGCTGAGTCCTTCCAACCCTGCAGGACCTATCAGGAGTTTATCAGCCTGTCTGGCTGCTACAGGCAACGCTTCACAGACCCCTGCAAAGAATCAGCACAGGCAACTGTCACACAAGTCAGTGTGGAGCTGAGCTATAGCTTCTATTTTTAAAATATATACTTTGGAGCTTTTTAGTGTTCCTCCTGGTCTCTGCTCTGGGTGTGTATGCCTGTAAGGGTGGAAGGGGGGTGTTTAAGCTATGTATGCATCTGATACTCTTTTTCTGATACCCTTGCAACCATGCAAAACTCAATGCTATTTTGATGATGGATCAGAAAAAAACCAACAATGCTTTAACTGGTCTGCAGTCAGTTTCTGGTTTCTCAGGACAGTAACAATCAAATTTTAATCTTTTGGGATAATAGGAACAGGGTATAGAGTAAAGCAAAAATGCAGATATTGTAAAAGCTACTTGCATTTGGCTCTGGGAATAGATTTCTCTTTGAAAAACTTAAAACTTGGCTTTCTGGAAAGTAGAGTGTCCAAGACTAGTCCCTAACTGACCCCAAAGCACTTCTAAGTAGCATATCTAAAGCTAGGGGTAATGGATGTTGCTAGCTCTGATACACGCTCCTACTGATGCTGTTGGGCATGTGTCCTTTATCTCCAGGGAAAGCTGGTGCCTTGACAGAGTCCAGAGCTGGTGCTGCTGCCTTGGCCTTTGCAAGTATATATATTTATATTATTTATTTATTTATATATATATATATATATATATATATAAAATATATATATGTGTGTGTGTGTGAGGAGCAAGATGAGTTGAGTTCAGAAGCTAAAGCAAAAAGTGTAGTAAATAGTCAGGAGGTGAGTGGTGAGGATGGCATGAGATGTGCTCCTGCATTTTACAGGAGCACAGAGGGGCACAGGTGTAGGACATGGATTTGGGGTCCCACCCTGGCGGGAAGCAGTAGGAGGAAGACAGTGCTGTTCACCCAGGAACATTTCCTAGGCTTACAACACAAACCAACATGAATATCCACTACATTTCTTCTAAGAAATGAGCTTCTAAGAAAGCTCATTGCAAGTATACGACAAGCAAAACAACAAAAAAATCTGTCAGTGAAACAGTGGGCAACAGGCAGGGCTGGTGGGAGGGAAGCTGTGTGGGCAGAGAGGTTTAGCTGGGGGCAGGTAGCCACTGACTGACTGTTACTTGTTGTAAGAACATGACATGCAAAATAAAGCCATGTCATCAGAAAAGTAGGCAAAAAATGGCAGTGTTCAGCTAAAGATGGCCAGAGGGAAGTGTTTGTAATGTGATCCTGGAGTAGAGTACTGCCTGGGAATGGGAGACAGAAATAGCAAAAAAAATGTATCTTGCTATTTTGAGTCCAAATGTGATTGTAGAACATTTTTTATTTTTGTAATTGTGTGGGACCACGTCAGTGAAATCCCTGATTCTGCCATCTACTTTTCTTAATTGAAATGAGCAGGAGAACTCCCTGTAATGCCTGGGTCAGGAAGCACAACCAGGAGCCTGGCAGAAAAGTAATCATGGCAAAAGGGTTGTGAGCTGATGGTGTCATTGAATTGAGAAGAACCAAATGGTGGAAATATCAAAATTACTTGTCTGAAATTAGGGAAAGAAAAAAATCACAGACAGGGTCTAAAACAAGACCCACAGACTTTGCAGTTGGAATTAAGACTTGAAGCAGCTGGAGATGTCAGAGAAGAAGCTAAAAGAGGGTATAAAATATGAACTGAAGGCTTTGCAAAACAAATGAGAGCAATGTCTGGAAGTTTCCCAAAAAGGTAAAGGAACAAGCCTTAGACTGAAAATTGTTGAAAACATCTACAAAGCATTTCTCCATCTTGGGAAGCCACCCAGATGCAGCATTTTAAATCAGCAAAGGCTTTGCTGAGGTTTTTGATAGCCTGATTACTGCATTCCACATGAGATTATTCACTAGAAGGAAGGAGCCCAAGCAACTTGTGACTGAATGAAACTTCTAATTGGTTTGAAACTTGTCAGCAGAAACAGACTGATGTGAGGATTGCAGAGGATGCGTTATGACTCTGAGGAGGATGCTGGAGGTCACAGTGGTCATACAGTTCCTGGGTTTTTCTGTGACAAATAGGATTGGGTTTAGCACTTTCTTAGTGTACTCATAATCTAGAGGCCTGAGGAGTCATCTTGCCTAGCTCCAGAGATATAAAAAAGGATATCTCTAAGGAGCAGGATTCCACAACTCTTGCTGAAGTGAAAATCATCCTTAGGTATTTTTGCAGATTAAATAAAATTCAAATCCCCAAGTTCATCATGAGTGAGAGTACGGGCAAAAAATGCCAGCTAGATTGATTCAGGCTAACTTGAACACAAAAAAACTTGAGTAGGTTCTAAAGAGCTTCTTTGTAATGGCCTGTCCCAGAAAGCTACAATTTCCCAGTCACTATAATTTCTCATGGCAGGAAGCCTGTGGTTGGGACAGCACTTGCCATGATCATTTACAGCCATATGTGCTGCTCAGACACTGCGTGTGTGGGAAGATGACAGTGCTGCAGGGTTGCAGCTATGCACAGTCCTGGCCACCACCAGTCCTTCCAGAGCCTGGTCTCCCAGCTCTATTTGTGGGCACCAGACACAAGCAAGGAATATACAGAAATGCATGGAAAGGGAAGGATGCCTCTTCCCTTCCCATGACCTGCTGGGTAGCAGGCACTCCTGCCCAGGGTGAATGTGCTCTCAAAACTGTTGCCCCACAGTACAGTAGAGGACAATTTTTGGCCACAGCAAGATGGTTCGGACTAAAGATGTATTAGAGTTGGGGGGGACACAGCAGAAATACAGTGTCTGAGGGTAGCTGGGAGGCAAAGCCACAGAGTCACAGTATGGAAAACTATCTGAAGCTGACAGGCACTTCTGGAGATTGTCTGGTTCAACCCCTGCTTCAACACCATCAGCTGCAGCAGGTTGATAAGGCCTGTGCCCTGTCAGGCTTTGAATATCTCAAAGGATGGAGACTTCACCACCTCCCTGGTCAGCCTGTACCAGTGCTTGACTGCCCTCCACATGAAAATGTTTCTCTCTTACGTTTTAAGTGAAATTTCTTGTGTTTCAATTTGTTAGGTCAGTCCCAGTGCCTGGGAGGCTATCTCATAGGAAGCAGCATGTTGGTGCCTGCAGGAGAAGGGTGAGGGCAGGGATGAGGGCCTGCCTGATGAGTGGGATGTTCTATAACCACCAGCCCTCAGCCCCATGGCAATTTGGTGTGGTGGTGTCAAGATTTACTTTCTCTTCAGATTTGGCAAGTCTTTTGCAGAAGACACCGCTGGACACAGACTTTTCAGTGCTTGAAGAGCAAGTGGCAAGAGTGAGATAGGTTGTGTGGGAGGAGGGTCCCTCCAGAGCCCCATCATTGCTCAGGCAGCAGGGACACCCACTGCCCTCCCCCTGGGCAGCCTCTCTCCCCACCTGATTGTTACAGGTGCTGGCAGTGGGATGTGAAGGATGCTTCTGCTATGCTGGATGTTTATGGGAGATCTGAGTGGGAAGAACTGAAGTTTTCAGGCAGAAGCTGCTTAACTTCTTTTCCCAAAACATTCCTGAGGTGTATTTGCACTGAGTCACCTCCCTTCTGGTTTTGGACTCAAAAATAAAATCGTGGAAAGAAAAAATCCTGATGGTGACAGCACAGGCTTAGATGTTAAAATCAGCTCTCCTTTGTGGGTAAGAGCTCATTTATACGCATGATTTATGCCTGTTGGAATGAGGAGGACAGACTTAACAAATGACAGGTTTTGAATGGTTGCAAGTAATGTTATTAATGTCTGCTGACTTGGTGCCCTGCCCAACTTTGAACTTCTTTCAATTGTATGGGGCTGAACAAGAGCTGCATGAGTTTTGAAATATTTCCACATAAAATAAGCTCTGAGATAGATGGAGAAGTGTGAGTTTCCTAATGGGGCCTAGTAAGAAGAGTGAAGGAATGAAAAAAAAAAGGGGGAGGTGTTTATAAGAATCTTCCTTAATTGAAACAGAAACAAAGAATCAGAGGAAATATATTTCAGTACCAACCACCATTGCCTGACAGGTTGCACTGCTACCAATTAGAGGACAGGTTCTTCCAAAAAGGCTTTTGCAACACCTTTCACCTGCTCTGCAGGCCAAGCAGCACCCCATCCATAACTCCAGCAACTACAGCCTCCCAAGCCAGTGCTACTGAATCCCAGCCTTAATTTATTTAAACGCATACAAGATGATTCAGTAGGTGCTAATGCTGCTAATTCAGTAGGTGTTAATGCGTGATTAATTATAGACATATTTAAGCAGCTGGTGCTGTGCCTTCAAAAGTTTCTGTGCACGGAAATTAATAGCTCTGTCGTGGCATATGTGCTTACATGATATAAAATGAAGATGTTGGTAGCAGCTCCATGTTAAAGTTTGAGTTAGTATTTTCACTTGGAATAGAATTTAAACCTCTTGTTTTACCCTTGGACGTCTCCAGACATGGTAGAAAAGATCCTCAGAAAAGATCTGACTTTTTTTTCTGCATTCCCTAAAGAACACCCCACTGTTTTTTCACATCTGTCCTTGATTTCCCCTCATTTCTGAGGATCCACAACAGCACAAGCTCAGTTCTGACAAACTTCCTTCACATATGTGTAGTGATGATATCTTAGGGCCAGGCCAGATGAAAACAGCACACACAAACAAATATTACCCTTATTTGCAATAGCTGTTTGGAGCTAGATGGAATAGATGATGGAGCTACTGCTCTTCACTTGACTAAAGTCTGTTTACGTAGTTCCAGGTCAATCCTTTGCCTTGAGCAAGTGACAGGGCACCTCAGATGGACACACCTCATAGAAAATATACCTGTGTGAAGCACAAACACTGCAGAATGACAGTGAAAACCAGGACAGTGGGAATAACAGTCCAGTATGGGCTCCATTGATTGCAAATAATACTTTCTCATGTATTTTGCTGTCAGGACAGAAGGGTTTCCAGGCTTCTGCTCAGAAGTGCTCAGCACCTTGCAGGATCAGCCCCCACAGAGATCTGGGCTGAGGCAGGAACTGAAAGCAAGGTTTTGACGTGTCAACTCTTTGGCTTTGGGACAGAAAACAGGGTCGAGTTGATGTTGCCTGGTAGATTTCCGTGGGTCATCCTGACAGCTGTAGAAAGCTCTTTACTTCTTTTACCAGATAACCAGAAGGAGCCTGCTTTCTTTCTTATCCCCTGCCTTCCTGTAAAGGAAGCATCAGTGCTGCTTCCCCTTCAGCTGCCTGGCCAGTCACAGTGCCCAGCAGAGCCTTGCAGGAGAGGGGTCCTGCCAAGCAGACCTAAAGCAAGGGCTGCAGACCCAGGCATTTTCTATATATAAATATACACCATGAGGGCAGAGACCTTTACTGACCCACAACACTGTGATTCTAGCATTTTTTGCCTAGAACAGGTGATGGACCTCTGGCCCATCCACGGTGGCTACTTTCAAAAAGTGTCATGGCTTTGGATGGGAACAATTCCACATACATCTAGGATGTCACAAAGCTTAGATTAATTAAATAAACATTACTCTAGAAGCTGTTTTAAATAGCTGCACATTAGACTGACTTCCAGTGCCTCAGTTTTTAATAGATTAATGTCATGCGAAAGTTTCACATTATCATTTGGATGAAATACAGATTTTTGAAGATAAAATGCTATCCAGTATTTTTTTTTGTATTTCCAGGAATGTCATATTAATATGTTCTCTGTTCTTCTGAAAAAGACACAAAGCTGTCTCACCAGTATCAGACATACTGCCCAAGAATGGCTCACAACTTTTAATTAAAAAAAGTCCAGGATGACAGGCAACGAGGTCTGTTATCATGTGCTTTGTATGCAGGCAAGGAAGTCTAAGAGTTCATGAATGGTTCATTTATACTGCACTTTAACTTATCCGTTTCTTGAGTGCTCCCAGTCTCTTAAAAATGTTGTATAAATTTGCACTGGATACCCCTGGCCTAAACTGATTATCAGTATCAGATCCAAAAAATAATTTAATTCCTCTAAACACTACCTGTTGCTTCCTGTTCCACTGTACAATAGTTTTTTGTCTGGCTCTGTTGTGCCACATTTTGTCCTGTCAACTGAAGCCACAGATGGGTTGAAAGGGGAGATGAAAGTGTTCTGCACTTCTTTACAAATCATAACCCAAAACCCAGGGAATGCACTTTACATCAGATGCCCCCTAGCCATGCAAGTAATGAGTGTTTTACCTTCATCTTTGTACTGATATCTGTGAGTTGTCTGGGATTCAGAAAGTATTTATGGTACATGGGGTGAGGGGGGCAGAGGGTGTTTATTAGATAAAAAGCAACATTTTCCTGATTTGACAAAAAAGGTGCACTATAAAAGAACTCACATCTCAAGAATTTGCTTTTTCTATTGTTATAGTTACAGAAAAGTTGAGTGTTTAGTGTAGTCTAGTATTTTTCACTAAATAATCCTGCAGGAGCGGAAACATGAAGAAAACAGACCTGTTTCTGTCTTCTCATGGACAAGCCTTTCTCCTCTGCCCCTTTGTCCCCCTTATGAGATGGAGGAGGTCTGGTATTTCTGCTTCTGAGAAAGGCACCTCTCACCCCCACCGCTCTCCCTGAGGTGCTACTGGGGGGGACAGCCTGAGGTGCTACTGGGGGGCCCTCAGGACACTCAGTGTCAGGAGAGGTGACTCTGCTGCTGGGGAATCACCCCCAGACACCCTGCTGCTACCTTCTCATTGAGGAAACCACACTTCCCTCATCCCTGAGACAGAAGTAACTCAGGTGTGAAACTCAGATGTAACTTAGGTATAAAATCCTTTACTCATTCATGGTTTCTTCCTCAACCATGTCTTCATTATTGCCCCAATATTTTCTTTGGACTTTCTCCTTTCTCCCTGATTCAGTTTGCTGCTCATTTTGAAAGACAAATCCTTAGATGCACAAAAAGAAGAAAAAATGGAACAGGAGAGAGAAAGGAAGAGAGAGGGAGAGGGGGAGGGGAAAAGGGAAGGGGAAGGGGAAGGGGAAGGGGAAGGGGAAGAGGAAGGGGAAGGGGAAGGGGAAGGGAAGGGAAGGGAAATGTCCCCCCCGAAACTCCACCTCCACAAACTAAACCAAAATAAAATAGAAAAAAAACCCAAACAACAAAAAAGAAAGCAGAGCTTTGCAGGATGCTTGGCATATGCAAAAAAATGCAGCCACAAAGTACCAGCAGGAATTGACTTCTGCTTCTAGTGAGACCCTTGGACCTGAGCTTCAATATAGGCTGGAAGAGGTGAAAAGTCCCTCCCTGGCCACCACAGTGCATTCAGACAGTAAAAGTGGGATGGGCAGTCTGCTCTCAGAGGTCTCCCAGGCATGGAAACAGGTAAAGGATGAGGCTGAGGGTCTTCCTTAGGGCACCCTTCAGAGGTTTCACTACTGTGCAGCGTTCTGCCAACAGGACATGGAAGCAATGTAGAACCTGGGGTTAAGGGACTGGGTTTGGCTTGAGAAACCAGTGTCAGGCAGAGGTTTGGGAGAGGACAGCAGTGCTGCTGTGGCTCCACAGAGCTGCTGACACACCTGTGGCCAGTGTGGTGCTGGTTGTGCCAGGAGAGCTGTGCTGCCACCTTAAGCCACTGCCTGGGACTTAAGATCCTGGTACTGAGGAGCTTGGAGAGTTGTTAATGCTGTGTAGGGACCTCTTGACCTAAGTCCAAAACCATGACTCTTCTTTCTGGCATCTGACAAGTCCTGAGGCACCTAAAACTCTGCACTGACCTGATGAAGAGCATCTCACCTCCATTTGGCAGCCTACAAGAGCTTGGCATTTTTCCTAGGCTCGATGTTGTTCCAGCCATGTGGCCCAGGTGCTTGAGCCAGTGCTGTCTGCACCTGTTGTGCTCTTTGGGAGACTGGCCAGGGGACAGTTGCAGTCGTGCTCTGATAACCAGTTAATTGTTGTATGTTAATTACTCATTTCAGGGACTGTAACAAATAGATGTTAGAGCAAAAATGAGACCCTCAAAGTCCCTCTCTGGGCAGATGATTGAGGCTGAGAGCTCTCTTGCTTGCTGCCTTCTTGTGGTGCAAGTGATCTTTCACAACTCCTTGCCAAGTGGAGCTGTTTCAGCAAGAGGGGTTGATATTACTTCTCTTTCCTCTCTGGAAATGCTGTGGGCAGCTGAGCCAGCAAAGTTTGGGGAGACATTATCTTTGCTCTATCGACTACCCTCACTAAGAGCATCTTCTCAGGCTTTTTTCTCTGAATGAAAACCTGAGTTTCACTCAAGTTTTGAAACAAAGCACACATTAGAAAATATGGGGAAACAAATTATGCTTAAGGTAATATTTCACAGCCAGGTTTTCCTTATTGGCCCTTTCAACAGCTCTCAGCACAGGAAAGGGTGCTGGTAAGGTTCATGGGACATGATGCCTATGTGGGGAGAAGAATGGGGTTAAAAAGATTGCTGATCTAATTTTAAAATATTATACAAGAAAAAGAAGTTGGGAAAAACAGACACCCAAGTGATTGTTTCTCCAGTAGAGGCTGGCTTCTACTCTAGACAGAAAGGATGCCCACTTCATTTCGTATCTTAACTTACAGGAGCACTAACAATGACAAATTATTTAATAAAATACATAACTAGGAGGCATTTTGGCACTCATCCGTAAGAAATCCAGTGGAGATCTTAGTGCTTCAAAATTAAAGTTCCCAAAATAAAAATCACCATAAATTAAAACCACCATTTTCACATTCTACCCTTGTTCACAGTACATGCAGAGGAGGGAAAGGCTGCCAAGTCTGGGGCAGGGTGAGGGGCCCAGCCAGCCCTAGGCTGACAACGACTGGACCACCACCAGCCCTAGGCTGACAACGACTGGACCACCATGTGCCAGTGCTGTAGCTCTGCCTTGGCTGTGTTTGTTTTGCTGGAATGGATGCAACCTGATTGTTCATGGATCGTTCAGCACAGGACAAAATGACAGCTGGGGGAAGAAGCCACAGATTTCCATCTGGGCATTTCTCTCTGCAGGAAGCCAGAGTATCCCTGAACTGGTGGCACTGAACTGCACTGGATGTGCAGAGAGTTAGGCCTTCAGGGGATCAGAGCATTCCAAAACCACACAGACAACAAACAAGTCATGGAGAATGTCCCAGCTCCTTGACCACATCCAGCATATGCAATTAGATGGGAAACTCTGCATCTTGGTATTAATTTCTGGATGATTCCTTGCAACTATTTCTCCTCTGGGTATCAAACTCTAAACAAGTGCATAATCAAAACAGCAGATAGGACTGATCTCAAAATATGCTTTGTTCATCTACAAAGGAAAGCTGAGTGCCATTTCAATTGTGTCTGATAATCATAAAATAGTTTGGGGTGGAAGGAACCTGTAAGATCATCTTGTCCAACCCCTCTTCAATGAGCAGGGACATCTTCAACCAGATCAGGGTGCTCAGAGCCACCGTCCAATCTGACCTTGAACGTTTCCAGGGATGGGTCATCTACTGCCTCTCAGGGCAACCTGTAACAGTGTGTGCTGGTTTGAAAGCAAAACCAGTGAGAGACTCCAAGTCAGAAACACAATTTAGTAAAAAGAAAAGAAAAGAAGTAAAATAAAGTAAAATAAAATAAATGCAACAGTACAAAAAACCACTGACGGAGTCAGAAGACAACCTGACACCCTGTTAGTTAGGGTGGTAGTAGCAGTCCAGATGAAATGGTCTTGTTGAAGCAGTGATCCTGTAGAAAGGTCTGGTAGCTCTTGTCCTCTTGGAGTCCAGTGGCTAAAGGCTCCCCGTGCTGTCCCAAATCCCAGATTATATCCAGGTGGGAATGCTTGGCTCCTGCCCCTGGGTGGAGCATCTCACAATGGGATGATTTCATTCTGTTGAGTCATGCAGTGGGTCCTTGATGGCCCATTAACCAGAGATAGCTCATGCAGCAAGGCATTGATAGGCCCATTAACAGAAGGGAAGGGAAACAGTGCCCCACCTGGTTTCAACAGCTCATGAAGATGGTGATAGAATACATATTTTGGGCACATCTTACATTGTAACCTAGGACACAGAGTTTAACTACCCCGTTGTAAAAAAACCTTCTTTCTTAAATCTAATCTAAATCAACTTTATTTTAGTTTAAAACCATTACCCCTTGTCCTATCAAAACAGAATGTTTCAAAATAACCTAGCAAGTAGTCAGTAATATATTACACTGTAATGATGACTTGGTAATATTAGACATCCTTGTAAGAAGAATTTGTAGTACAAAGTGAACACATCACAGTGCAGGTGTCCATTAATTTGCTGGTTCAGCACAGAGCAACCACACAAAGAGAGCTGGCCCAAGCTTATGAGGGTGTGTAAAGTCTGGAGCTGACCTGCCCTTGAACTGCTCTGAGAAAGGTGGATCTTGACAGGAATTCCATGTGCTGGATGTCTCAGGACAAAAAGTCAGGAGGTGTTTGGAGAGCACAGTGGAAAGGGTATATGGGACACCTTTGTCACCATTATGACTGTAGTGTGGTGTGCAGGCACTGGTAGGCAACCAAGAGAGGCATGTGTCATGGAGAGAGCCATAAGCAAGCACCACTCTCAGCTGGTTGAGAAGAGCAATCATGAATAGAATACCTTCTGCTTTGGATAAATGAAGCAAGGGAGGTTTTCTGGGCTCACATGTTTATGTTTTGCTTCAGTGCTGCCTCAAACCAACCAATCCTCTCTGGAGTATGAAAAAGAACTTCCTGTCACTTCTTGTTTTCTCATGCAACAAAGAATTAAAAAAAAAGGTGAGGCAGAGGATATAGGACACGCTTTGGGCACCTATGCTTCATGGTAATCCTGGGCTGTGTTTCTGTCTTCTTACTGCTCACTTCAAGACTTTTATATATGCCAGCCAAAAAGGGTGACAACATGGTTGGTTCTCACAAAGCTTACTCTTGAGTGAAGGATTTTCTTTGGAATAGCACATTAGTGGCAGTGGAAGAAGTAGTGGAGCATGATCAGGGTGGGATTGTTGACCTGAAGGAATGTGGGTTAGTGCAGTGACACACTGCTTCCCAGGAATAGGAAACAAACCATCAATAAAGCCAAAAAATTGCTTCATTTCATAACTGCTCTGTGAGAGTTCTCCTAGCATCTGCTAGGTAGTGCTATATGTGCCAAATACCTAACAAACTCAAAAAAAGAAGACAGTAAACCAAATTTTACCAAAAATAAGAATGTTAAAATTCAGGGTCACACCAGCAACAATATGGGAGATTGGCAGGAAAGACTCCACCATGTCTATTGTTTTTTGTTCTGCAAAAAACCTGAAACCACTGATTTTATGAAAAGTGCATGGAGAGCAGCAGCCAGGGCACCAGGGAAGAAATTGTCCCCTGGGTAATATGGTGCCATGAAAATACAAACTGATGGCCAAAGTCACCAGATGGTGCTATTGTGCACACTATTTTTGTGGGTGTATGACCATCGTCTGTGCTTTGAAGGGACTTCGAGGGGTTTTTCTGTAGGATGAGAGCTCTGGGGTGGTTTTCTCTCTGCTTTCCTCCCTCCTGCTCCAATGCAGATCTTCAGGCTGAGCACTCCTAGGCTGATCACTGCCTTGTTGGCCCAAACTCCCAAATGGGGATGGCCTCTATGCCATTTCACCCTTCACCATTTGAAGATATAGAATAAATGAAACACATTATACATAGAAAACCCCTCATTCTGAATCACTGATTTCTTCCCCATGGGAAATCCAATCTCCACTCAAGAAAATGTAAAAAAAAGCTGTGACTTCCATCATGCCCAAGGAGGCAAGAAGCATATCTTGCTTGGTGATCAACAAAAGTGCCTTTTGAAATATCCTAAAGAAAAATTACCCTGCAGCTCTGCAGCACAAAATTCCCATCCTTTAGGTTACAATCCCACAGAACTGAAGGGCACTGCTCTGTGCTCCAGGAGAGTGCTCCTTCCTGGAAAGGCTCTCCTTGCTCTGCTTTCTCTTCTGAGTGAACTCGGTAGATCAACTCCCAACAGCAGGACCGTGGCCAGAGCAGCTCTGTGGCACCGAAGCATGATGAGCAGAATATGTCCCAGGTTCAGAAACACCTGTCTCAGTTCCTGTCACCACCAGAAAAATATATACAATATTACATATCTACGTAATATTAGCTATTTAACACTAATAGTTTATATGTATACAGGCATATATTAAGAAAATGCATATTTATGTATAAATCAAATATCAAATAATAATAATAATAATAATATATAATGTGCTGTATACCTTTATAATAAGACCTAATCCCAGTAAAACACCCCTATAACATTATCTCTGTGGGATCCTTTTCCCGGAGGGAGCACACTACATGTTCAGTTGTGCTTGCTGAACGTGGGGCCAGATGTGGGAATCACCTACTTTGTCCCTGCCTGGAGTCTTGGTCTGCACTACCACCATCTCTGTGGTGCTGATAACCAAAGCAGGTAACTGCACAGGAGGAGGACATGGACCTAGCCCCAGATGATCTTTTGCAGAGTTCTGTGTTTGGGTACTCGTTACACGCCACAGGACAAATGAAAGGCAGGGAATGGTGCTGAGCTGGCCAAGCTTAGACCTGATTTCAGCATTTTGCAGTGGTAGAGGCGCAGGCTGAGGTAAGGGATGTAGACTGTAGACAGAAGTTTGGAATATCCATATTTAACTGGGCATGTACAAGTCATTATGGGGAGAGTTGTGTGTTGCAGTGTGGTTTTATCTAATGATTTAAGTGTAGTTTTCCTTCTGTTTGGTAAAAGCTTATTTAATGGTTCATTCTATGTTTCCCCCTATTCTCTTCCCCACTTGGTATAGTCTCCGCCTTTGGAAATCCCCTTGAGTTGTTTACCCCTCAAGTCTGTTATATGTCAATCATATATTGCTCCCCTCCCAGACCTTGCCAGTCTCAGGGAGGCCTCTCCTCCTTCTAGAAAGCTCAGAGAGGCTCAGTCCCTGATTGGGGCAAGTCTGGGAAATCCTCCACCCCTCAGTTTTCATTTGGTATTGTATGTACCGCCCCTCTTATGTTATTGGGCTTTCCTTGTGTGACCACTCTTTCTGTCTGTACCCTAAAACCCCCTACGCGGCGGCAGTTCCGGGCTTCGCTGGGCTGTGCCTGGGGGACCTCAATAAACGTCACCCCATGGCACCTCAGGGAAGTCTCCTTCTCCTTCCTTCGCCGTAGCCGCCCCTCCACTGCCCGTGCAGCAATGCACTTACCCACCAGATGGGTCCTGCCGGTCCTCCTGCAGACCCTACCGAGGCTGTGACCGTTCCCCGCCAGGGCAGCCGGGACCAGCTGGGAGGCCGCTGGTTAGCGGGCAGGGGAACGCGTCATTCTGGCGCCCAACATGGGGTAGAGGCACTGAACTTCTGCTCGTCTGCATGGGCCGCGGCAGCGTGTGCTCTCGACGTGTGGCCTGAGACCAACACCAGACCCATGGAGCCGATCCTTGTCTGCACCGGACGTCTCCATGCAGTGCAGCAGGATTTCTGAGAGCCACGCACCTGCTGGTGGCAGCTCTTCGAGTGAGCCCCCAGCAGGACAGGAGGGCAGTTTCCCTGCACCCCCGGGAAATCCTCCTTTGGTGAAGGACGACCACCACTACCCCGTTTACTGATGCCAGCACCAGACCAGGTGAGTATAAGGGCTCACTTACATTCAGGAACCCCCAGAAGCAGGAGTCTCCTTTGGTTTTCTTCGTTTTCTGTGGAGTTCAGAGGATTTAAAGCCTCCTGGGGAAGGCTCAAAGGAGTCTAGGACAGCGCAGTCCCCCTGTAGAGTTGGCCGTATGCCCTCCCAGGGTCGTGGGTCCAAGTGCGGCAGCTTCAGTTTCCTCAGTTTGCTTTTTCGAGTTTGTTTTTAGACGGGTGACCCCCTGGTGCAACAGAGATTCAAGCATGGAGCTCATCCTTGTAGCCAGGTTTTTGTCACGCCATCAGCCTTTGTTGGGTATAGCCTTGCACTCCGAGTGCGTGGAGCGTAGCACCGCTCTGGGCTCGGATTTTTAAGTCTGTGGCTTTCAGTTTTCGTTGTCTTTTTCAGTTCTTCGGGTGTGCGTGTGTGAGTAGACGGATTGAGCGGTGGGTGCAAAAGCTCTCTGTCTAAGAGAAGGATTTTTTTTTTAAGCAGTTTCAAAGGGTTCGTCAGGCTTCTCTTACTTCACTTTTCCCAGACGTCCCTTGAAAGCAGCGCAGCTCCTCTGGCAGCGGCGGGCAGTGGGGCCCGCTTTGTTTCACTTTCGGTTTCATGGTGTGGCAGCACGAGAAGCAAGTTAAAGAAAGTGGAGAAAGGGCAATCCACAAGACAACCTTCCTCAGTTTTCCCTTACCCCTGGTCCCAATCCCTCTTCTCCGCGAGCGGGTACCTCAGGGGATCAGCGGGGAGAGCTTCTCCCACTGGCCCTGGCTCCCCTCGGGTACCCCGGTTCCCCCGCTTGGACAGTCACGGCCAGACTGCCCAAGGTACTCGTAGCAGCCCCGGCCAGGCTGCTTGGGATTTTTCCTTATCCCCATTTTTCCCAGTTTCAAAACCCTGAAAAAAAAAGTGCATCATAAGATGGTGTCCCCTCCTTCCCTGCGCAAACATGGCTGCGACCGCATGGCGCAGTCGTCTTCATGTGTGGCGCTGCCTCCTTCTTCCCAGAATCCCCTTTTCTGTTTTACCAACCCCTTCCTTTCCCAAAACCTACCCTCCTCCCAAGACTTCCTTTCTCCACCTCCTCCTACCCTTCCCCTACTCCCCTACCCTCAAGCCACATCCTCCTCCCAAACTATGCCTCCACCCATGCGGAAGCCATCTTGAGCCTCCAGTGCCCGCGGCCAGGCATCCGGTCCCCGTGCGGCTTTTTGTGGCTTTTTGCGGCTTTTGCAGCGAGCGGGACAGGCAGCGCAGCGCATGACAGCTCGGTGCACGCCGTAGAAGCGGCGAGAGCCGGCGCACGTGACCGCGGGATGGCTGCGCGGGCAAGCGAGCTTTGTTTCACACATGGGCAGAAACACGCGGTGGCGCGGATTTTGTTTAGCGCGGCGCAGACTCAGCCGCCTGCGCGGCAGCCACGTGATCACCTGCAGGTCGGGTCGCCCGCACAGCTCAGCTTTCCGGCTTGTGCGCAGGCACGGCTCAGAGCGGCGCCCCGCCCCGCGCTGCTCCGCTTTTTGGCGCGGCTGCCAGCGGGGGGGAGAGCCGGAGCCCCGGAGCCCATGCCTGAGTGGCCTTCCGTCCCTTGTTCCGGTGGCCCGTCGGGAGTGGAAGTGTCGCGCGTGTTGCGGTGGGGGCAAGTGGCTTCCAGCCTTTGATCAAGCCGCAGGAGTTCCTGTTGCCCTCCTGAACAACATCAAAGGCACAGCAGAGAGCGCGTTTTTAGAACTGCAGCCACCTGGACTCTTGCCGCCGCTTGTGGAGTGGGGGCCATAGTTCGTCTGGGCGGGGGCCGCTAGGGTGCAAGTCTCGCGGGGGGGGCGGGGCATTCCCCCTAATATGGCAGAGGTTCAAGCACAGGGCTCACCACTCATTTCAAGAGAAGTGCTGCGCAGCAATACTGACCTAGCCTTTAAAGTCTCCACTTACAGGACACGCTACAAGTCCACAAGACTCGAGTGCCACTCATGGCTGTTCAAGCAAAACATCGCTCCGAGCGGTTGTTGCGTCCCACGCTAGGGGCCGTGGCAGCTGACGCTGAGGAGCCGCGGCATGCCTCTGCTTCCAGAGAGTCATCCTTCAAGGCAAACAGCAATAGCCCATGCAGACAGTGCGGCAAGCGTAGGCACTGGCAATCTAAGTGCCCGTTTATCAGGGAGGAACTGAGGGGAGGTTGGGGGGGGGGGCACCAACCCCGAAAAGCTAGGGGGTGAGCGCAAGTCCACCCAGCACGGGGAGTGGGTGGCCCGAACTAGGAGAGGGAAAGGGAAGGAGATGATGCCAGACACAACATGAGTCCCATTAGACTCACAGCCACCAGACCAGTTTGCCTGGAGGGCTCAAGTGTCCGTGGCTGCATGGCATTGCAAGAGGCGCAGGAAGTCCTCCTGGGAGGAATTTGTCCTTCCCCTAACCCACTGATCCTCAACTCATTATGTTTTCGTTTCCAGTTCTCTTTAGTTTTTCCCAGACCTGCTCAGATAGAAGCCCTTCAGCAGTCGTCATCCTGCTGTTGCTGCTCTTGGCCAGCCTTCAAGCTCCGACCAGCAGATAGATCATGCCTCAGTCCAAGGCCAGTGTGTAAGCAACCCTCGCACAGTCCCTAGGACAGAGTCACATCTGCCTGTCCTCCGCATCAGCAACTGACCATATGGCCACTTGTCTTGTGAGGATCCCTTTGAAACCATTTTAATTCCCCCTGTTATTGTTATGCCTATAATCCCCACAGTCAAGCCCGCCGCTCATTTATTGAGTACCGGGTCACTCCCAAACCTTCCCCGGTACTCAGCCCTTTTTGTTGTGTAAGAGCTGGACTCTAAAACTATTCCCCCTTCCAGGCTGAGCCGCAGGAACTGGGACTCCTGAGCTCGTCCACTTCTATTGTATTCAGTTTATGTTCATCCTTAGCCCTTCCAAAAAGTATGCTTTTGATTTGCGGCGATAAGGCTTAACCAGGCATCCCCTCTCGCCTTACTGGAAGTCCATGTACCCTAGGGCATCTTGGCCTGTTTGCCCCAAATAAAACGCTAAATTATAAAGTAGATTCAAAAGAACAAAACTAAAAAATTGGCCTGCCAAATAAAGAACTCTGAAGAATTAGGCTCAAATTGCAAATCAGAAATTATCCATTGATGATTAAAGTCTTAAATTACCAAACAGGCCAACCTGATTTTGAGCGCCCTAACAGACCTCTTGTCAGACGAGAGAGTAACGAAGCAAGTGACCCTTCAAAATACGGCCACAATCGACTACCTGTTGCTGATGCAGGGGTGCACGTGCGAGGGGTTCAAAGGCCTCTCATGTTACTACCTATCTTCAAAAGCTGTGAACATCCATCGATCCATCAAAAGAATGAAAGATCAGGTCGGAGACAACAAACGAGAGACTAAAGACTGGCCAAGCAGCATTTTAGGAACCAGGGCTATTTAAGTAGGCCGGGTTCATTATTCAAATTGTATTGATTATTTTCTTTGTGATTATTGTAGTTTTAATTGTGTTCAGATTTCTCTAGTGCTGTGTTAAAAAATTGATTTCAAGCATCAGCACTCTCCCCCAAGTGAACCAGGTTGCGTGTACCACAGCTCTGCAAGAAGAGGAGACCAACATAAATGAAGTTCTCCTTGAAGAAGACATAAAGCTGTGGCCACCGACCTATCAGCAATAGTTCAACTATCAAGTTAAAGTTGCCATCTTTTATAAAAGAAAAGGGGGAGATGTTGCGGTGGGGTTTTATCTAATGATTTAAGTGTAGTTTTCCTTCTGTTTGGTAAAAGCTTATTTAATGGCTCATTCCATGTTTCCCCCTATTCCCTTCCCCACTTGGTATAGTCTCCGCCTTTGGAAATCCCCTTGAGTTGCTTACCCCTCAAGTCTGTTATATGTCAATCATATATTGCTCCCCTCCCAGACCTTGCCAGTCTCAGGGAGGCCTCTCCTCCTTCTAGAAAGCTCAGAGAGGCTCAGTCCCTGATTGGGGCAAGTCTGGGAAATCCTCCACCCCTCAGTTTTCATTTGGTATTGTATGTACCGCCCCTCTTATGTTATTGGGCTTTCCTTGTGTGACCACTCTTTCTGTCTGTACCCTAAAACCCCCTACGCGGCGGCAGTTCCGGGCTTCGCTGGGCTGTGCCTGGGGGACCTCAATAAACATCACCCCATGGCACCTCAGGGAAGTCTCCTTCTCCTTCCTTCGCCGTAGCCGCCCCTCCACTGCCCGTGCAGCAATGCACTTACCCACCGGATGGGTCCTGCCAGTCCTCCTGCAGACCCTACCGAGGCTGTGACCGTTCCCCGCCAGGGCAGCCGGGACCAGCTGGGAGGCCGCTGGTTAGCGGGCAGGAGAACGCGTCAGTTGTGGTCTCACTACTCCTCATGGAAAATGTGGGAAAAATGTATGGAGGAAGAAAGACTTGTGTTGGTGCTCCAACCTTGGCTGCTGTGGGGGTCTCTAAAGGGAAGGTCAGTCCAGAAAACACCACTGCTAGCATCAGGGATCTGGGTAAGGCACAAGATTATGTAACGGTCCTGGTGAGACTTCACCTGGAGTGCTGTGTTCAGTTCCGGGCCTCTCAGTTCAGGAAGGACATTGAGATACTGGAGCGTGTCCAGAGAAGTGCAATGGAGCTGGTGAAGGGTCTGGAGCACAAGTCCTGTGAGGAGTGGCTGGGAGGGATGGGGTGATTTAGCCTAAGAGGAGACTCAGGGGAGACCTTATCAATCTCTACAAGTACCTGAAATAAGATTGCAGTGAGGTGGGGGTCAGACTCTTCTCTCAGGTAAAAAATGACAGGATTAGAGGAAATGCTGCCAGTTGCACCAGATGAGGTTTAGATTGGATGTTAGGAAAGGGTTGTAAAGCATTGGAACAGACTGCCCATTGAAGTGATGTAGTCACCATCCCCAGAAGTGTTCAAAAAACATGTGAATATGGCACTTGAGATATGGTTTAATGATGAACATGGTAATGGTTAGCAGTTGGACTAGATGACCTTTAAAGGCCTTTCCCTACTATGATTCTATGGTTCTGTGATTCTGTGTTCTAAGTTATAATGTCTTGGGTTATGTAATAAAAAAAAAAAGTGTATTCTATTTCATCTGTTGAAAGCAGTTTTTTCTTTATGTCTTGTAACTCCAGGGGGGAGGGGGGTAGATGCCTTCTGATAATGGGCCAGGTGTTAAAACCAGGTGTGGCAGTGTTTCTTATCTCCTTCACCACACATCCATCTTCTAGGGGATATCTTCTGCTGATGGGCCATTAAGGCTCATCATTGACATGAGACATTACATCATCCCATTGTGAGATGCTCCACCCAGTGTGGGGTGGAGACAACCGTTCCCACCTGGATAAAAATTGAGACTCAGGAACAGCTGGCATTCCAGGAATCCAGCCTTTCCACTGGGCTCCAGGAGGAAGACCAGATCCATCTTGCCACCACTGGACTTTTTCTACCGGATCATCTCTGCTCCACAGAACCACATCTCTTACTCCAGGAGGATTCATTTGGACTGCTTCCAACACCCTGACCAACAGGGTGTCAGGTCATATCCCTGACCCTGTCAGGCTTTCTTTCAGAACTTTCGTTTGCTTGCTTACTTGTCTTTGTACTACTACATTTGTATTTTCTTTTTTTTTAATGTTCCTAGTAAAGAACTGTTACTCTTATTCCCATATCTTTGCCTGAAAGCCCCTAATTGCAAAATTACAATAATTTGCATTATAATAGATGCATTATAATTATTTTGCTTTATGCCCATTCTATAAGTTGCTTAGGGGGCATGTTTTTTCAATGACTGTTCGTTCTCTAATTCTTTTTCAAAATACATAAGCAGCTTCTAAACACTATTCATACAAAAAGTGTGAACCTGAGATCCTGAGTAACATGGGAAAGCTATAAATGTGCATTTTAAGACTGCCATTGCAAGATATATCAGGAGTATGGCTGAGAGGACTAAACTCACTTTGGCATCATCTCCTCTGATTGAAGTCCTGCTGCTGCAGGTGTCCACTGGGCTGAGGATCTGTCTGTGCTCAGTGTCCAGAGCAGAGATGAAAGCTGCTGCCTGGTCTCTACCTCCAGAGAGGGACCTGCTCTATCAGGTAGCAGTAGGGGGTTTGTAAGATGCCCACACCCCATGTCTCCCCCCAGAACTGTCCCAGGGCCACAAGAGGAGCCTGCTGTCTCTGCTGAACAGTAGCACTCTCTCCAGGGAGTACCACGAGCAAGGGAGTCCATCTGCAAACATGGAAGATAAATCCCTTTTGTCCCAAAGCACCCCACTGCTGAGCTCTATTCCTCAGTGATTAAAACCAGGGAGACATATTTTTGACTCAGAAACAAAGGGAGCCCCCTCTGAGTGGATGTGTTTTGCCTTGCTTGCACCAGACCAAGCCCCTTAACTGCCAAGATCCAGCAGCAAAGCTGCCCATGGGGAGAAGGAGCACTGACCTGCAAGGGCCCCCACGCAGGGACAGGGATGGGGCTGAGATTGAGGGGCTCCCCTGAGTGAATACAGCTGCTGGAAAGGGATGAAGCAGCATCCGAATGCTTTTAGCAGCAGACACAGGACTTGAATCAATAATACAAGGAAGCCTGTGGTTGGTGGCATTTCTGGCCACAGCAGATGGACCACCATTCAAGGAAGGGTTTGAGGCTTCCTCTGCCTGAGGGGATTTTAAACCACATTCCCACATTTCAGGCGAGTACCCTCATCTCTCTCTGGCCTGTAGGTCTGTGTAGAAACTGCAGCATTGCACAGCCAGGAATCACAGGGCTGGGAGGAAACTGAGCAAAAAGCATGACCCAAGAGCAACCATGTCCATGTAGATACTCATACCTCAGCTGGTTATGACCCTGTTCTACCTGATCTAACTTGAAGTTGTATTTCACTTTGAAGTTTACCCTGCACTGAGAGGGGGATGGACTGGATGACCTCCAGAAGTATCTTCAAAGCCAAATTATTCCATGATTCTATGTCTAGCACTGTTTTTAATCCAGCTACTGTTTCATGTAAAATCCCTCACTGAAGTCCCCTAGCCGTTAAGTAGAAGCATGTTGCTTCTGGCCTATTCTGTCTCTGTCTCTTTAAATCTAAGGAAACTCAGCTGTGGAAGTACAGAGTCTTCAGCAGGTTTTTATAGAACGCACAAAGATTAAAAGCTACTGCAGTTGCCAGTAAAGGCAAGACTCTTGGGGTCAGTTTTCCTTAAGTAAAATCTCCATTACTTTGATCAAAGAACTAAATTATATATTTTAATGATTTGTATAACTGAGGGTTGTTTAGTTCTGTATAAAATTTTGCATAGAAATCCACTTTTCTGCTGGTACCTTTGAACAAATAGAAATAACCCCAGTATATTAGAGGTAATATAAAAGTGCATTTAATTGCAACAGAAGATACGTTGATGTATTTGTTGGGTATGAACACAGGTAGATAAATATAATCATATATAAAACCATCATCTTAAATGAAACATGAAAAATAAATACATTTATTGTATCTTTTAGCAGCAAATAAATCAATATTTAAATATTGATTTAAACTTGTTATTTTTTTAACTATTATGTTTAGATACAGAGAAGTACAGTCAGTACTGATTGTGTAATAGAAGATATAAAAGATATACATTGATTCAGACACTGGAAAACAAAAATGTTGCTTTTTAACCTTTTTAGGGTGAGAAGGGTTATGCTTAAAAAAAGAAAAATTCAAAAGCATGTCCTGTTTTCAAGCTGTATTTATTTGCCATGAAGTAGCAAGTTCCACAGCGTGGTGTGTTCTACAGCAGATGAAAATATTTAGTGTGTTAAATTTATGGCCAAGGGCAAAGAGCTGAACTTGGGAACCTATTTAAAGTGCAGTGGAAGTCTGTAAAGATAACGATGAGGAGTTGAAAGCAGTGAAGCCTCAGACAGTAATATCTCAATAACAAAGAGCTTATGCTTTGCTGCAGAGGCTTTCTCAGCAACAGTTGGTCCATTTTCGTCATTATGTCTAATCAAGTCCAGTCTTGCCTCGGCCTCCCCAGCCAGCAGACAGCCAGCACTTAAATATAACCGTATGTGTCCAGTGTGATTACAAGCATTGAAACGCGCTCCTGGCTCTGTCCTCCCACCTCCAGCTGGCCCCAAACCCCAGGGTGTCACATTCCAGGTTTCATCCTCTGAATGGCATATGATGTGGGATGGCTGTCACCCATGGGTAGATGCATGTCCTCTTTGAGCCCAGCCACTGCCCCAGACACCCACAATGGGAAACATCACCAATCCCGCCAAAAAACACCCTGAATCAGTATAGGCTTGGGCTCCCAAGGCACCCGTATTTCTTCAGATGATCGTGGACCTCACTTCTCTGGCACTGACCCTGACCCCACTGGAGGCCAAGCAGGTAAATCTCCACCCCTGCCAGGCAGAGGACAGTGTTTGCCTCCTTGTGCAAGTGGAGACAAGAGGCAAGAGCCAAAGGCAGGAGCTGTCTGAAGTGCTTTCCGCAATTACACTGGAAAATTCGTTAGGGTGAGTCAATGGTAAAAAATTAGGACAGTGCCAAGGAACAAAATTAACATATGAGAGGTTTCACAAGGTAAACAACATGGCTCATAATTTGCCTACATGTCGCCTACATGGCTTAATGCTCTTGAAAGGATTCCTACTATGAGTTGATAGTTAGAACAAAGGCATTAAATTACCCATATTGCTTATTAATTATGTAGAAGCACTGGAATCCCAGTTGTGGCTTTGGATACATTTTTAAACAAGTTTTAGTGAGCAACATGCACTACCCTGGAGGCAGCAGAGGAGAACAAGCCTTTCCACAGCTGGGATAGGATATAGGGTTATATTCATCCCTCCTGAGTTTTACCAAACTTCCTATCCCCGTGACCTTTTCCAAAAAGCATTGAAAAGCTTGCAGGAATGATGGGGTGTCCAGCACAGTGACAGGGGGATGCATGACCTGGGACTAATAATCACCTTAAGGCCACTTTTCTGAGCCCAGCTCCAGCTGGGATGAGGAAGGGTCTGAACCTCTCATGAAAGAGACCTGTCCATATAGTGAGTTGTATATTCAGTGAGGGAACAAAGGCCTTGAGAAAGTGATCCTGTTAAATTTTTAGGATTATGGTTTTCCTTTTGGTTCAGTGGTCTTTAGTAAGACTGGAGAGAACAGAGATGGGCAGAGAGCTCTGCTGTTTCCACTGTTTCTCCCATTTGTACCAAAAGCCTGGAGAAACAGGAACAGCTCTGCTGTAGAGGCTAGAGGGTTTGCTCTGGGCAAAGTGATATGCACCTATATGATGATCAAATCAAGGTGTGATTTTAGTGTGGGAGCAGCGGGCATGAGCAGCCCACCAGCAAACAGAAAGGAAAGGTAATCCACCTCCCCTTTCTACTGCTGCTTCCAGTGCTACACTGAAGACAGGCAGGCAGGGGAGAGACATGTTGGGAAGAAAGGGCAGTAGGTTGCTCCATGCTCCTCCCCAAGAAAGGAAGCTGCTAATATTATCTGTATTTATTATATTTATGTGGTGTTGAGCTCATCTTTGAGACATCTGGACCCAAGAACAGTAATTAAAATGAACAACTGTTGACAGCATTTGTCACAAATTGAACAAATGGCATAAATCAAACTGCTTGGAGTCTCAGCCATCTCTCCCAAGGAGTGAATAAATACCATCTAGCCAAATTAAGAAAGCTCTGTGGAGTGCAAATGTTTGTGGCACGGAGTCAAAAAACATTCCAGTGTCAAGTTCTGTTTTGGTTCTAGAGGAGCAAATCCCCCAGTCCAGGTGACCTCCTTGAGGGATGCCTGTCTTCCCCCCACGCACCTCCACCCTCACTGTGCCTCTGATTCACAGAGCAGGTTTTCTGGCAACAGGGAAGGTTAAAAACAGCAGCAAGCTCTGTCTGAGGATGGATTTTGCATTGCGTGCAGCATTGGCTTTGCTGTTTACTGATGTTTGCAGCTAATTAAAGCACAAACCAAACCAAAATCCCACACAAACTCCTTTGAAATCCATGATATGCAATACATAGGACGTACTTTATAAGTACTCAAGAGCAGCAAAGTTCATTAGGCAAAGATCCATCAAACTCAATATCCCAAAGCAAAAGTTTAGGGGACAGCATAAATATGAGTAAGCAGACATAGTGCCATCTTCCAAGCCCTCTCCTAACCTCTGACCATTTGCAGCTGAGAGACATTTAAATGACAAGGCTTGGGAAAACAAAATCTAGCTTAGAAAAAAACATGCCAAGCATATAATAATTATGGATCAAGTCCTTGGGACATACAAATCCATATAGCACCTTTATTTGTTTCTTAGAAAGCTGGTAGATTTTCTCTATTTAGACCAGGGGCAAATTTAACACCAAAGTCCATTTGTAATTAGAGTTGATCTTCTCCCTTTGAAAGATTTTAAGGCTGAATCCAAGTGTTGGTCCTTACCCGTCACTTTCCCTTTGCTTCCCACAACTCAAAACACAGTCACTTTTCTGAAAGGAGTAAGCAGAACTGCCCTGGTGCTGAGGCTCCTCTGTAGCCTATTGGGTCACCAAAAAATCAGGGTGAAATAAAAGCAGGAAAAACTACGGAGACACGCCCAATCTCCCCCTCAGGGCTGCCCTGCCCCAGGGTCCTGCATGACCCCAGGCCAGCTGGATGAAGCGGGCTGCGACATGTCCCCAGCCCCAGTGAAGAAGGTGGGACAGCAATGCAGAGGATTATTTCAGGAAGCTCCCTGGCTCGGGCAGCACTTACTCACAGGGCACGTTCTCGAGTTTTGCATTCATATGGCTGCAAATAGGTGCAGGAGTTCATGCCTCCTCACATAGCTCCAGGAGTGGGGTCAGAGTGGCCAGGAGCTGAATGTAGGACATCTGGCAACAGCTAGGGGAAGAGGCATAGCACAGATCAGGCTGAGCTGCCCAGGTCTGTGAGTCCCATTCTCCTCCACAACAATTCTGAGGCTTACAAGGAGTCCTATGGGTGTCTGTTTTGTGGCTGCTGAAGGTGCACCACCATATGCCCAGCCACCATTGCCGCTTTTCCACCCCCTGCCCTGGCACTGTTCCCATGTGCTGCCCTTCCTGCTGTGCATGGGGAAGCACAGATCAGTCCAGTTTCTCTAAGCTCCAGCGATTCCTTGCACATTCAGTGTCCCATCTGCCCTAACAGACAGCTCTAGGCTGGCTAGGATCTTCACACCTTGTTCTTTAAAGTTGACTCAGTTGTTTTACAAGGGTGCTGAAAGGTGTGAGGAACCTCTCTTGCCAGTATTTGTTCTCTTTTCCTCACTCAGCAGTGCCCATCTTCACCTCCACAGGAGCTGAAATAGCTCCCTGCATCCGGATTCAGAAAATCTCTGGTTTTCTGTTTTTTCTCAAAGTGTATAGAGGAGCAAAGACTGCGTGCAACAGTATGCAACCTTTCAAATAATATTTGCAGCTTTCTTCTTACCCTTATTTATTATGTGTTTGGCACCAGCTGTGGCTTGAATCATTGTTATACCAAGCACCAAGCAAACACAGAGAAGAAAAGCTGCTGGTGACTAGAAGAGTTTGCAATCTTAATCACATAAATCAGTGCTGTGACTATACATAGAAAAACCCTGCTAATTCATGCTGGCATACTCCCAGCTGGAAAAAGAAGAATGGGAAAGTTCTGCTTATTTTCTCACAGTCTCAATCAGAGCCTCACACATTGTGCTTCCAGCATCTCTGCTCTTTCCAGTGGTGACCCCTTCAGGTTCACCTCAGTCCTCCAGACTGTCCTGCTCCAATGACATACAATCATAACAGTGTTTTTCTAGAATAAAGCCTATGATCACTGGAGGGATGCTTTGGGATTGGCTCTCTGTCTTCAGGACTCAGTCTTATTAATGAAATTCTGGTGAAAATAATACACTTCCTTTATTTGGAGAGAGATATGTGTCTTGAAAGGCAGTAATTGTGGCAGAGTTTTACTTTTGGCGAGCTAAAGTAAACAACAGGCTGTCTAAATGGATATGATGTCCAAGTACTTTCCCATCACAGGGGCTGAGACGTTAGCTCTGCTTGCTTTGTTTGCACTAGCTAGTATAAAACAATCTGCATACCATAATCTGAAAGGAAAGGTCAGCCCAAAGGTCACATGTTTTAAGGGTGTTACTTCAAAGACATTTATCTCCTTTACAACACCATTAAGTCCTTGGTAATAGTCTATTGTCTTTCATCATCTCAACCTCTTCACCTGCGTGTTTATGTTTGGCCAAGCCTCCAGATGCAGGCACAGGGGAAGCAGGTGCTTGGTAGCTCCTGCTTGACGGAGCACACTCCGTGTTATTTGAGAAAGCAGCAGGCTGTTATAAGACTATCAAGCCATAACTACAGTCATCCTCTTCCCCCTTCCTGCAGAAACCAGTAGTTAAATCCTGCACTTTTCAGCTGCTGTTTCTGATCCAGCCCTTCTTGTCCTTTTCAGTTACACTGTTCAGGTGGGGATGTCCACCAAGATAGCTCCTCTGACATGGCTGGTCCCTGATATGACCAGTCCCTGCTGTTTTCCTGCAACACTACTCTCACCCTACTGCTGCCAGAGGATGAGTTTACTTGTTATACCTGGGAAGCATAATGACCTCTCTTCTCTCGATCCACTTTTTTATATTACACAGCTTGGACACTGATTCTATCACCACCATTAGTCTACAACCCTTGGGGCAAGATGTCATCTCCTTGTTGCAGTAATTCAGGTACTGTCCCACTGACTTCAGTGAATATCACTAGAGCAAAGTTCATCAGGTGAACATCCAAACCAAACTCTTTCCTAAAGACCTTGATGGTGTATCCCAAGGCTATTTTCACAGACAAAAATGCCTGGGTCCCATGGGCACCTCATTGGGGTTGCTAGAACACCTGAGACACAAAGTCAGAGAGCACTGTGATTAAGTTCCCCTAGACTGAAAAATTCAGATATTTCTTCTGTTTTCTTTTTTTGCTAAGGTGCACCATACCTAGATGCACATAGCTTGATCATGCCCAAAGGGCAGGGTTCAATCTCTTTACACCCATAGCGTTCTCTAGGTGTTCCATAATTTTTGCAGTTTCAGTGAGAGGAGACCAGGTTCTCCACTGCACTGAGATGCTGTGGCTGAGAAAAGAAAATGTTTTTCATTCTCAGCTATTTTGCCTTCTAATTTGCAGCAACTCTCCTGCTGAGGAGAGAATGTGGGTTTGGTGTGGAGAGGTAGGGACTGTGTGGGGCATGCTGAGTGTGGGGTCATGCTGCTGCATGAGGACAACTGCTGAGCCCCTGGATGAGGTGGAGGCAGCAGTGCTCTAGGTCTTGGCTGAAGACTGATGGATGCAGCACAAGGAGTCCCTCAGGAGCACTCACATGAGAGCGTGGCCAGGTATCTGCTTCATGCAGAGTCTAGGACCCCTCCTGCAATCTTAAGGCATTGTAGTTATTGTCAGGTATTATCTGGTATTGTTATTGTAATTTCCAATTATTATATAGTTCATCACAAATTCTCTTAAGATGTTATTTGTTCTCTTTCCATCAGGCAGTAGTGGGGGACATTTTTCAGGCTTTCCTAGGAAGAGCTGCTAAGTGCAATTTCTACTTAGAAGTTTCCCATATAAGTTCATCTTCCGCACACATAACTGAACCTAAATATTTGGGCTGAAATTCTCATGCCATGTTGAATCAGCTGGGCAAATAATCAAATTAAGCAGTCTGGGCATTTCTATCAATAAGAGAGTAAGAAAGAAACTCTCGTGATGAATTCTAGCACTGTTGCATTTGGCCCTTGTGTCTTAAAATTACTTAAGGGCTCAGAATATGCCTTTTCCTGTTCCCATGAAAAGGTGGTCAATTTGATGAAGCTGTGAAAAAAAATCAGTCTGCCACATCTGTGTATGTTTTGCCTAAAATTTGGTAGTTCTTATCCCAAATATTCTGCCTCCCCTGAGCATAGCCCAGCTTAAACAGGGAGGGACTGAGCTGGGCTTTTCCTGAGATTTCTTCCTCTTGTTCTGGTGCCCCAGACACAGCCTGGAAAGCAGAGAGCATCTCTCTTGTGCTCCTGGTGCCTCCCACTAAGGTGCAAGACAGGAAGCAAGGAATGTAAAGGGTTTAGAGAGTGGGAAAGAGCAGCTGGACAAAATTAATCCTGTGCATGGCAGTGAAGAAGAGGCTGGAGCAGACCCAGGCTGAGGAGATAGGATGGATGATGGTAAAATGTCTCCTACGCTCTAGAGCACCTCTTTCTGTAGACCTCTGGCTTTTTCTTTCGCATGCTCTCCTACTGGCAAATTAAATCTTTGTCAAAAATTGATGAAAAGCCACAATTCTCAGCCTGCAGAGAAGTCCAGTGATAGAAGCTTTTTTGGGGTATTTTCCCTATTTTCCCTATTTATTTTCCCTATTTTCCCTATTTTCCCTATTTTCCCTTCCCTTCCCTTCCCTTCCCTTCCCTTCCCTTCCCTTCCCTTCCCTTCCCTTCCCTTCCCTTCCCTTCCCTTCCCTTCCCTTCCCTTCCCTTCCCTTCCCTTCCCTTCCCTTCCCTTCCCTTCCCTTCCCTTCCCTTCCCTTCCCTTCCCTTCCCTTCCCTTCCCTGTGTCCTTAATTCCAGCATTTTTTAACCTCTAACTCATTGGCTTTGCAGCATTATGCTCCTTTTATGTATTGTTTGTAACTTTATACAATATATTAAATGTCTTAGGAAAATAATGTGTTAATCCCCGTGATTAACACATTAAGATGTGTTAATAATCCCCGTGCATATTTGCCTGTATCTCTGTATATTGCATAGCCATAGAATTTTAGTTTTCATCTCTTCCAGAGGTGAATAAATGTTTTATCTAATAGGAACTCTGTTATTCACTTGAAATGTATAAGTCTAAATGTTTTGGAGTCTAATTACTGTAAATGCCAGATATTTATTTTTCTAAATTCTACACAACTAGATCCATGCTCATAAACAAATATGTAGTTACGGAAAATTTCAGAGGAATTTTATAATTCCTAATTTGACTAATCATTTATTGCAGATTTATTTCTTTATTAATTGCATTATCAGGCCCAGAATTCCAGGAATGGAATTTTCCTATTTGAGCTCTTGTGGTCACATGCTCCTCTTTGCAGGCTGAGGCTGTAAGAAACACCCTGTTCTTCGTCCTTTTGAGCCAGCTTGCTTTTTAGTGAGAACATTGCAGAAATGTTTGCATTTGATAGGGAATGATGCTCTTTCTCTTAATTTCTCTGCCGACTTTGCTGAACAGCTAAGGATGTCCAGGTTCTCAGCTGGCAGAAGGTGGAAAAATGCCAAGAAATTCAAAGGAGTCAAACTGAGCTCCACCAGTCAGGAACTTGCCCCATAATTTTTATTTTAGGCAAAGAGGGAGTATAAACATTTCCATGGGCCTGGAAAGAACTTCTTTCTACGTGCTTATTACATGCTTCAAGTGGACATTTTTAGAAATTAGTAGTTGCTCAAAAATGAAAAACTGGCTGGGTGCATCTCTGCCAGCACACTCACCAAACTGGTAGAGTTCATAACTCACTACAGAGAGTGAGAATTTTGCACTAGCTTCACAAAAAGTGAGAAAAAAAATTGTCTAATGGGACTTTGGGCAGAAATTACAAAACTTCTTCTAGTTTTGCTTTATTTGACTTCTTGTCCAGTCCTGCTGCCCTCCACAGCCTGTGCTTCTCCCATCCAGTTAATAAAGCTGATTATAAAGCCTGATGTGACAGGCTTAGGGCAGACATGTTGAAAGTCAAATTCATGTGTTGGGCATTTTTTGTTAAATCAAACCTCAAACAGATCCATTCTTAGAGGCCTTGGCTGCAGCTGCCAAGGGCCTGTCATGTAAATGCCCACTGCTGTGCTACCTGGGGAGGGTCCCAGTGCAAGCTTCATGCTGGAGCAACTCTTCTCCTTCTGAAAAATGTTACTCTGACTCTCAGAACTAATACTGAGCTATAAGAGAAGTGACCAACCTTCTGTTGTTATACTGCAATGTTCACTGCAATTATCTGGGGTGAAACAGTAATAATGCAGTGTTTCTGGTGTTCCTTGCAATCAGATTTGAAATAGCTTATTTTGAAATAATTTTATTTTACTTCTGTGTTTTACTGTGTTCTATCTTTGGTGGATTTTTTTCACCAACAAGACTAAATTTACCAGTATAATTCTACAATGCCTGCCACTTGGTTTCCAGATTTAATATGACCAGCTATAGTGGAGGTGAACTGTCTGTTTAAGAGAGTACCCCATTTTTCTTTATGTCATGTATGCAGTGTTTTGCAGACCTGCCTTTCTTTTCAAGGCTACTCCTCTTTGGGAGCTCTGGACAGTGATCTGTGTATATGCATGTATAACACAGTGTGCAGTTTTTGAAAGTTTTTCCCTGCTTGCATCATAGATAATTTCTGACATGTCTAAATTACCATCTTCTTTGATTTCAGTGAGTTATCAAGGCTGTGTTATGCATTAACAGCCTGAAAATCAGGCCAAATTTTCATGCCAAACCCATGTTACAGGCTCAGATTTCCTTGGGGGATAGTGGAAAGGAAGAGATGGAGGGTGCTTGCTTGCTTGTCTGCTTGACTGTCTCCCTTCCCCAAGCACTGCCATGGTTTCCCTCTGGTTGACACCAGAGGTACATGGAGGACTCATCTCCATCTCTGCTTTTTCATCTCTTACTTGGGTCCCATTTTTGGAATCCTAACATCCTCATCTGCCTTCCAGGGAGTTTGGCTGCCCATGACCCTGTACAGTGTTGTGTGTGAGGTGTACTTTTAAATAATTTGAGAGATTCAAATAAACTACCTGAAAGTGGTCAATGGGTAATAGAAGTGCCTAAACATGAAGGTAGGTGAAAACATTTTAATTTATTAATTTATAATATTTATTATTATTTGATTATTCTAATAAAAAGTATTTTCCTCTCCCTACATGGTTATGTTTCAGATAAGGAGTCTGCGCCCAAACATGTGTGGCATGTGCTAACACACTATCTGCTATGCCATATAGCATCAGATACAAAACTTCTTCCTAGCTGGATACTGAATTCATGATTTGAGAAGTCACTAACTCTGGCATTTCAGAAGCCTGCGTAGGCACAGATGTTTAAGTTGTCTTTTTTCTGGTGAGACTCAGGGGGCTGTTGCTGGGCACCCACCCTGGAGGCTCCAAATTAAGCTTTATTTATTTCTATCCCAAATCCCCAAGCATGGATGACACTGAGAGATCTAACAGTCAGTCCTCAGATGGAAAAAGAGAAGGGAGGGGAGGGAATATTCTGAAAAATTAATAACAAGCTTGAGTTTTCATCTTCTCTGTCTGGTGTGTAGGACATAACATCATGGAGGGAGCAGGAGATGTGTGTTGCCTGTGGTAGGGAAGGCAAAGGTAGAAAGAGACAGTCCATGAAATGGCTCATAATCATCTACTTCTGTCTCCTGAAATGCAGTGGAAGTATTTTATAGTAGGCCAGGTAAGGATAAGCCATTTTGGTGTTTGGATCCAAGATCTTTTTAAATGGAGGCTGCTTTTAGAGAAAATTATGATTTATTTGAAAGTAATGAGCAAAACCAAATGAGATACCTTGAGGCTTGCCAGTTCATGAGCAAGCAAAACCAATGGCTCCTGCTAGACATCTCTCCCAGGACTAGTAATACATTTTCTGAAATGATTCCTCTGCCTGCTGGAAAGTGGCTTCCAGCTAGTCCCGGCTGCCCTGGCTGGGAATCGTTTCAGATCCAGTTAGGCAGTAGCAGGCGGACCAGCCACCACCCCCCGGTGGGTCAGGAGCTACACGAGAGCTGTTGCTGAGGCTTCGATGAAAGTAGGAAAAGGAGACTTCGTGGCCAGATGGAGTTTATTGTTACCCGCTCACCGTGCAGGCGAGGCCACAAGAGTCTGAACAAGAGGGGCGGGGTTATGGCTTATAAGGGACTAGAAAAAGGGGCGTACACAAGAGGGAAAACCAATCAGGGGAGTGGGGATGGCACACAGACAACGAATAGGAAACGAGGGGTGGGGGATTTCCCAGCCTGTTCCAATCAGGGACTAACTTCCCCCGATCCTTCTCGAAAGAGGGGAGAGTCCTTCCCAGAGATTGACAAGCACAGGTGCTGGACAAACAAGTGCAGGGGAAAACTACCTGGGAGAAAGGGATAGGGGAACATGGACTAAACCATTACAGAAACAATTAATATTAACAATAAATACAAAATAGAAAACGCGCTGCTACAATTTTCATCCTTAGATTGAGAGACTTACATTCACAAAGAGCTTTAGACATCCCAGGAAATCAACAGGAGTTAAATCCTCAGATGCCTCTGTGAATTTGGCATGATTAGTTCCAGGAAAACACTGCCCAGGCGCTTTTCCCCTGCTACATACAGAACTGAAATGCAAGCAGGGATATTTTAGAACAACTGTAGAAATCACATACTTTTGGATTTGGGTCAGTAAGCATTTCTTTCTAGTTTTGCTCAGGTGAGAAGAGATCTGAGATGGGACAGGAATTTACAGGGCTCAGGGATTTTGAACACTTTTCAATTTACTGAAATCACTGGGAACAGTGCAAATACAGACACAAGTCACAAATCAGTGGGTGACACAAGCCAAAAGTAGTTTTTAAAGAAAGGCAAGCAGGCCTGGTTCTTAATGAGGCCACAGATGTTACTTGAGATTTTGCTCCAGTAACTATCAAGACCGCACTACCATTACACACAGATGTTACACCAAATGATCTTGGGAAGTGGGAGTGTGATGTCATTGGGGGGTTTCAAATCTGGAACACATAATCAACTTATCTTTGTTCTGAGATCCCTCATTATAGCCCCTCAGGCTTGTTCACATGTCTATTTGCATAGGAAGTGCCCTGAGGAGAGATCCTGTTCCATGACACACATAACTATGGTGACAGTCCAACATACCTGTTGTTTGAGTTTCTCTTTATGAGTGGATATAACATATTCTGGAGAAGAATTATGGTTGAGTGGAAAGAGGATGAATGGTCTAACTCCCCATCCAGTTCTGAAAACATATTACTTCCAGAGGAAAGCCTGAGAGCACGTAGAGGCGAAGCTCTCTAGGGTAGCGTGATCATCCAGATATTTTCTGAGTAAATGACCCAGCAGAACTGTGTTGTATTCATAACAATGAATATTAGTAGTGAGTAGTAGGATGGTATTTTAAAGGGTTTTTCCTCTAATTATTGTAACATTTTACTTTGGCAATGATTTCTCTGTCCATACCCTTTTGTCACTGTCTTGAACCTCTTATTTTGTCTAGCTGAAAAACCTGCTTAAGTGGCTCTTAAAATAGAAATTGGCTCAGATACTCATCACATTTCAGCTTTTGTTAGATGCATTTGAAAGGAATAGAAAAACAACAACCATCTCTATTATTAGATGTTTCTTCTGAAAATAAATCTCATGCTCAATACTCAGATGCTAAAAATAAGATGCTGTGCTGAGCCAGCATGGCTACTGTCTCAGTTGATTCCCACTGAGTACATATTTACAGGCCTTTTTGAATTAACACATTATAAAATAGGCCTTGCAAGGAGCAGGGAGAATGGTGACAGTTCTAACAACTCCTCTTCATGTTCAAAACAAAGTATGTGGGACCAGTGGTCCAACAGCAGACATGTAAAAACTTCACATTTCATCTAGAGAAATATGTACCTGTAGAGTTTAGTGATGTGTTCAGGCTTTATAAATATGAGTAGGCTCCAATTATTTTCTTTTCTTTGTGTGTAAATATCAAAAATTTAAAAAGTTGATTTAATCTCTTAGCAGCTTCAAGGGCAAAAAATCTTATGAATGCCACAAACCCAATCTGGACAACACACAAATGATGGGTTTGCTGTATGGGAGGGCAAAGCGTTTTAGCTGATCTTCATTGCTTCTTCCAAAAGTAGAGGTATTGTATTGGGCCATCATAACTAGGTATGAAGGATAAAATAGTTTGCCCGTCCTTATCAACAGAAACTCCTAACAGTATTGCTCAGAAAAGAACATGGGCAGGTAACTATCTGCAAAATTCCTCTCAGAATATGGGGAAGCAGTGCTTTATTTCCACAGAGAGCGAGTCTCCAGGCTGACAGCACTGCACAGTGCTCTCCCAGACTGTATTAAGTTATATCTCTGTGCCTTCAACCTCAAAAAAACAGGGCTTGTAAACAGCTGGAGCTATGCTGTTGTGGGGAAGAGGGGCTGTACAGAGGGCCGCAGCCAGACAGCATTAGCTCCCTGGGCTGTAGAGGGCTGCCCTGCCCCAGCATCTCCAGCTACCTTCCACCAGGACAAAGGTGAGGTGTTCCTCTCACCCTCATTCCTTGTCCGCACTTTCAGCCCTCTTCCATGGTGGCTCCTGCTCTTTGTGTTCTCCCTGGGCAAAGTCACTGAAGGCTCCTGAGACAAAAAAATTACCATAGATCTAGCTCTCCTCCAAAGGATACTTGTCACCAGCACAGGTGGAAGTATCCTGTGTGGCCTATGTGTCTGAAGGGAAGCCTGTAGTGGTGGGGCAAGCAGAAGGGAAACATCTGGCAAGTCGGGCAAGATATAGTGCAGCCCTAGACCTTGGTGATGGGGAAGGCAGTGACATGGCAGGCCACAGTTAGGTCTGCCAAGAGACAAAGACAAGACAAAGACAACCCTAAGGGTCACCAATGGTGGGTTGTCTTTCTCCTTTAAGCAGATATGGGGCTAGGTGCCTGGGATGGTGTGGTGTGAATCTGGGTCTTGAGACAAGCACTGCAAAACTATGGTGACAGCTTTTTCCACTTTGCAGTCGTCCTTACCTGCCCCCATGGTAATCCAGCACAAGATCAAGTCAAGTGGCTTTTTGGCACAGGGAGAGTTGTTCATGTTGGTACATGTGCGTAGCACTGGAAGTCAGTCCTTGCAGGATACCCTGTCATGGCTGAGAGCAGCCCTCAGCTGATCTATCTTCTACCTTCTATACCAAGAGGAGGGTGTTGTTACCGCTGAGGAGAACTAAGGAAGGAAAATGTGATGCATACAGCCCAAACAAAAAACTCACGGCCTGCACTGGAATATTCTTGAAACTGTTTTGGGGACTGGGATAAGAATCACAGGATTACTTTGAAACCCTGCTCTTCCCATTACTATCACCAGCTGGTACCAAAGAGAAGCTGGAAGGCCAATTTCAGTGGAATTACACTGGGGTAAGACCGGGTGATTTCACTGCACAAGAATTACCACTGCATTGCATGAGATTTGAGGGGTTTCTCAGGGATAGTTGAATCCTAACATAGTTCAAAAGATGTCCAAATTCAGAAAAGTTGAGAGCAAACATAACTGAGAAATATTCCATGCTGGAATCTCCTGTATATAATTGCAGTCAGGAAAATCATTATCAGAAAGTAGCTGTTTAAGCAAAAATAATGTAAGAAAGGGTCTGGTTTTGGTAGTTTCAGTTTCTTAACGAAATGTTCCCCTGCATTACAAATACAAAGGGAAGGAAGAAGGGAAGTATCTGGCTATTTAAATGAAAAATTACTTTTCTCTGCAGTCACCTTCTGTCAATAAAATGCTTATTTTCTGACATGCCAATTAGGTGATTCAAAAGCCAGATGACCACTGCCTTCCATTTAGTACTGCTCAGCTGGGTTAAATGTCTTAAGTGTTTACCCTTTATGACCAGTGGCATGTATCTGTTCTTAGTCAAACTGTGCTATGTGTGACATGTTTGCCTGTAGGTTTTTCTCTTGAGGTAAAGTCAACCATTATTATCAGATTCTAAGAAAAATGATAGGTTAGGACAGTGGTTTCACTGACAGAAATGGGTACAGCTTGTTTTACAGTAATGTGTACAAGAAATATGAAACAGATGAGAAGAATTCACATAGAATTAACCAGCCTGCAATTTAAAGTGCTGCTATTAAATAGGATCATGTATCCCTACTTGATACTTCAAAAGAAACCTCTGCTGTGTAAGACCAGTTATTAGCGAGGAGCACTTTGTCCAGTATCTCAAACCAATTTTAAAAGATATAATTACAGACACACACAGCCATGTGTAATTGAAACTATTTACTTCAGAATCTTTAAGACTTGATTTGGTTCACACAAAAGTCTTGAGGGTTTAAGGAAGAACTTTGAATGAGGAAAAAATACATAAACTCTGGGTCCTGGTAGAGTCCTAGGAAAAAGAATGATGATAATGTTGATATAACCTTTTACTACATCTTGTTCTGAACACACAGCACTATCTGCTTGTGTAAAAGAACAGAGCAGTCAGAGTGAGAAAGATTCACACAATAGCACTAATTTAACTAATTTAAAATGGGTTAAATCTTTAGAAAGCTGTCTTCTGTCATCCACCATGGAATGCAGCCTGAGGCTTTTGGTGGGAAAAGCTGAGACACTTCCTTTCTGACTTCTGACCAGAACTGAAAGTGAAATGCTCATTTGGCAGATATAAATAAATAAACTGAGAAAATAGAAGTAAGTTTCCCAGACAAAAAATAATCAGAGAAATGCCTTGTGAGTAAGAGCAGGTCAGCAGGACCCACTTCACAGGACCAGACACACTAGCAGGAAACAACCACCTCAGTAAAACATTCTTTGGGTTGGACCTGCTGAGCAGCACCATTCTCAGACCTGGAGTAGGGGGCTTCACACACCACACCATCCACACCCACCCTTTTGGTGGGCCATACAAATCCAGCAAGTCATTAGCAGTTTGGTCTGAACAGTGTCCCTGAAAAGCCAGAAGTACTTAGTGCTTGGACCTTCAGCCTGGCTCCCCACAGGGTAAATATCTCTGCCACTGCCAGCATGCCCCAAAACCTTGAGGAAAACCCGAGAGGTGAGTGCCAGTGTCATGGCTTGAACAGACTGCTGACTTTTCAGGGGATCAGCTGGGGACACTGCTCGGCTGAATGGGTAGCTCTGCATTTCATCCAGCATCTCAGGGAAATGTGAGTGCAACCTGTTTGTAGGACTCAAGCTAACTCAGGCTGGAAGGGATCTCAGGAGGTCTCGAGACTAAAGTTTTGCTCAAAGAAGGGTAAACTCTGAGGTTGACCCAGGTTGCTCAGGGCTTTATAAAGTCTGAAGCAGTTGAAAACTACTAGGAACAGAAGCTGAACTGTCCTCACTCTGATGTTCTTTTCTTACCCCCAGCTTAATAATGCCGTGCCAAATGGCACACAGATGATTGTGGCAGTCCAGAAGGGACATTTGAGGCCATGGGATACAACTGGACTCTGTGAGTGCCCCTGCACTCTGCTACATGTCCCCAGAGACCTGGTTCTTTCATTTCTCCAGGTAATCACTCACTGGCCCAAGCTGTGGTTCACCTTTGGACTCTGTCCTATGTCCCTTACTGCTGAAGCCAAGGCAGCACATGTGCCTGGGTCTCACCTTGGAATTTCCAGCTACAGCAGTTCAGAAACTCTTTGAGTTTCCTCGTTCTCAGCAGTCTGAGTCTTGGTTCACTGCTGGCTCTCTGTGGCTGGAGCACAAATGTTTGCAAGCAACTTCCCCTTTCAGACCTTGTGTAATCTAATCACAGCATTTCACAGAATCACAAAATTGCTGAGGTTGAAAGGAACCTCTGGAGGTTATACAGTCCAAATTTGTGCTCAAAGCAGGGTCAGCTACAGCAGGTGGCTCATGGCTGAGTCCACTTTTGTTTTGAGTATCTCCATGGACAGACTCCATAAACACTTTGGACAATCTGTGCCAGTGTTCAAACATCCTTACAGCAAGTAAATGCCTGTCTTATGTTTAAATGGAATTTCCTGTATTTCAGTCTGTGCCCATTACATATTGCCATATTACCATTATACCATATTATACTGAAATTCAATGTACAATGATACTCTTGTATATTCTGCTGTTGTCAGAATAATAATCTCTGTCTGTCTGATCAACTTCCTTTTCTAACAATGACACAGCACTTGATATTACATTTTCAGAGGAAGGAAATATATTTATTCATGTAACAACTTGCCCAGTAGCCTAAACAAAGAGCGTGAGAAAAAAATACCTTGGAGTTTTTAAAATAACTTATCCACAATAAAGTGGATCCACAATAAGGATTTCTGTATAAATTTCAGCAATTTTACGTAGCAATATAAAACATGATTCTTAATCTAGTTTGTGAAGGTATCTCACTATTTTATACTGTCATGAGGAATAATACATTTGGATATGGCTGCTGAAGTTTATTTCTTTTATTCTTCTAAAAGTAGGAAACCAAAACTACAAATTGCAATTAACAAGTTTTATCTATATTCTGCATTGCCATATTTTGTGCTGTATTCTAAGGGTTAGTGTCTCAATATACATATCAAGAAGCAATTACAGACAAGATATACATGGGGTCCCCCACAATCAAAGGACTCCAGTATCTCTTCAGTTGAGAAAGTTTACCCATGATATAGGGGTAGGCTTCTTCCAAATGATGCAATGGTCTGCCAGATCAGCAGACTTAAGCAATATGGAAAAGCTCTGTTGTGTCCCATCAGTTTTGTGAGATTACCACCAAGCTTTCTCTTCTCCATGGTAAACAGTCCCAGCTCTCTCAGCCACTCATATGACAAATGAGCTGTTCCTTAAACACCTTAGCAAACTTGCTCCCATATGTCCATATCTCTTGTACTAGGGAGTCTAGATATGAAGATGTGAGTGGGGCATCTAGGTGTGTCTCACCAGTGCTGAACAGAGGGAAAGAATTGACTTCTTCAACCTGCTGGCAACATTCTTCTTAATGCCATGCAGGAGGCTGTTGGCTCTATTTTTTTTTTTTTTTTTTTTTGTTCAAGGGTGCATTGCTGGCTCATGGTCAAGTTGGTGTCCATCCAGACTATCAAGACACCCTTTTCTGCAAAGCTGCTTTCCACTGGGTCAACTTCCAGTATGTTCTGGTGCATGGAGTTGTTCTTCCTCAGGAATTCACACTTCCTTGAATTCTAGGAGACTCCTGTTGGCTAAATTCTCCTGCCTGTCCCTACCTCATGAACATCAGCATAACCCTCTGGTTTATCAACCACTCCTCCCAGTTTTGTATCTTCCAAAAAAGTTTCTGCATGTGCACTCTGCCTTATCACCCAGGTGATAATGAAAATAATTAGCAGTGTAGAACCTAGATCCATCCTGGGGCACACCGTTAGTGACTGGCTTCCAACTGGACTTTATGCTGCTAACCACAGCCCTTTGAGTTCTACAGTTTAGCTAGTTTGCAATCACCACCATCTATCTAGCCCATACTTACTCCATTTGTCTATAGGGATGTTACACGAAACAGTGTTGACAACAACTGTTGCTCTCCTCTCATCCATCAAGCCAGTCATTTCGTCATAAAACATTGTTGGTTCAGTCACCCTCTTGACCTCTCTGTGTTTGGACAGGATTTCCAGGATTAGTTGCTCCACCACCTTGCCAGTGACTGAGGTGCAGCTGCCTGGTCCGGGGTTCTCTGGATCCTCCATCTTGCCTTTAATATAGAGTGATACTTGGTCTCTTTCATTTCGTAGGAACCTCCCCTTGATGACTTAAGTTTTAGTTCTCATATTATCCAGATTTTGTAGTGCATTAGTATATAAGTCTGAACTTCACATAAAGTGTTAGCAAGTTCTTCTCACAGTCTAGTCAGACAAAACAATCCTTTTCCAGCTGAGAACCAAGGACACCGTTGCATCTTCAGACCCAAAAAGTATAAACAACTGCAAATTGAGGAGAGCAATCTGGGAATATGGGACTTCATAGCCTGAAGCTGTAATTGAACAATTAACCCCAATATGTAAATGGACCAAAACTTAAAAAAGTGTGAAAACGTGTGACCCGTTGTCCATCTTGGGTGTAGCCACTGCTGGGCTCTTGTACTGCCCAAGGTGTATCCTTTGAGGGTCTTTCTAATAAATACATACTTTATTCCTTTAACACTGTCTAGCCTCTGTTCTAGGTAGCCTCTCAAGGCATCGCCCTGTACACCATGACCTTTCAAACATAATCAAGAATGACCTCACAAAGCCATCAGCCAGCTCTCTCACCAGTCACAGGTACACCCATCAGGTCACACAGATCTGTCCATGTTCAGTTTCCTAAAATGTTCCTTAGCCTGATTGACTTTTACTGAGGGTAAGTCTTCCTTGCTTCAGGCTTTCTGGCTCATCTTGGGAACATGGGATTCTCGAAGAGTGTTCTTACCCATAAAGAATAAGGTGAAGAAACCATTGAGCACTCCAGCTTTCTCCATGTTTGGTGTCACCAGCTCCCCTTCACCTCATTCAGCACTGAGCCTAGCTTTTCCCTAGTCTTCCTTTGCTCTTGATATGTCTGCAGAAGCCCTTTTTGCTGCCTATTACATCCCTCACCAGTTCCAGATGTTGATGGGCTTTGGCTTTCCTAATCCATTTAATGAAACATTTAGCACCACAGTGGAAGGAATTTTCTTTGTTGCACTGAGACCAGATTTATGGGCTTAAAAATGCTAATAAGATTATGCCTGTAGTACTGTATACTGTGTTAAAAAATCTCTAACTCTTCTAATGACAGCACTGTAATTAACTGTGTTTTCCCATTATAATTTATTTTACCAACAAGTCTCTCAGAAATCTGATTTTCTATACTTCACATCTGAACACAGTACCCTTTTGAATGCTGCAAGTGTGATCTCTTGCTGCTGAGCTCTCTTTGAAGCATTTTCCCAGACAGGAAAAAAATTATTTGTGTGATCCCATATGATTTCAGACTGGCCATTAAAGTCTAAGCCCATTTGAGGAGGTGACTGAAAAATTTTGAAACTCAAGGGAATGCGTTGAGGTTTTGCTACTGACCTGATTCTATAATGAGACAAATCACTTCACTGCCTTGCTTTCAAAGCCTTTCCAAATAAAGTATGAATCAAACCTGAATCCTTACATATTACAGAGGATTTTAGCCCTTACTTCAGGGAAGAAGAACGTGTAACTGCCTTTCCATATTAACATTTGGAAGTAAAATATGTCTACATCTTATGTGAAACACACCTGAAAAGCTTGTAGGAATTCCTCCATGAAAATTCTGGTGTATTTCTTCCATTATGGAATGGTTCAGAAATGAAGCAAACAGGGCTCCTCATATAATTAGGATTTAAAATTTGGAAGAGAGATAGGGATAAAATATTTTTGTCCCACAACAAATCAGTGGCAGACCATGGGCACTCATAGCCTGCACAAGAGCCATTGAGAGCTATGGACAGACAGTTCAGTGTAGAGTTTGGTTCATGTTAGGTCATGTACAGCACTCAATGGGAAACTTTGGTCAGGTTGTCTGTCCAAAGTTCAGAAAGAATTAGGAGGAGAGAGGGACCGTTGATATGGAGAGTTGCTTTTCCTCGGCTCCTTGGACAGTGAAGGGAACAAGGGAGCTCCAGAATAATTCACAGGCTGAAGGTGACAGTAAAGTTTTTGGGGTCCCACTGTTCTGGGATGGGGCTGAATCTGGGACTAAATCTGTAGCTAGAACTACAGGAAAAAATAGTATGGTTTGCGAATCTGGTTTTACTTCTGAGAACAGCCACATGGAATGGCTCACAACTGTACAGGAAAATGCTTTCTCACTAAAATGGTATAGTGTACTCCAAAATTGCATCAGGGAGAATGCAGAGAGCTAAACATCATGGGTCAAAGTCAAGCTTTTGGTTTCTTTTATTAATATAGTTTAAATTTGGGGATGGTTGTGGTTTAAACTTGGTAGAGAGCTAAGCACCACACAGCTGTTTGCCCGGTGCCCCACAGTGGGATGATGCAAAGAAGAATAAAAGTGAGAAATGTAATTGAGATATGAGCAGCTTAATAATAAAATTAAAAAAAAAAAAGGAGCATACCGGTTTGAAAGCAAAACCAGTGAAAGACTCCAAGTCTACAATTTAATAAGAGGAAAAGAAAAGAAGTCAAATAAAGTAAAAGAAATGCAGTCGTACAAAAAACCACTGACAGAGTCAGAACACAACCTGACACCCTGTTAGTTAGGGTGGTAGTAGCAGTCCAGATGAAATGGTCTTGCTGAAACAGTGATGCCATAGAGAGGTCTGATAGCTCTTGTCTCCTCTGGGAGTCCAGTGGGTAAGGGCTCCTGTGCTGTCCCAAATCCCAGATTATATCCAGGTGGGAATGCTTGGCTCCTCCCCCTGGGCAGAGCATCTCACAATGGGATGATCTCATTCTATGAGTCATGCAGTGGGTCCTTGATGGCCCATTAAACAGACATAGCTCCCAGAGGGAGTTATCTCTGAGTCATGCAGCAAGGCATTGATGGGCCCATTAACAGAAGGGAAACACTGCCCCACTTGGTTTCAACAGCTCATGAAGATGGGGATAGAATACATATTTTGGGCACATCTTATATTGTAACCTAGGACAAGGAGGAAAAAACTAACAGAGAGGAAAAAGCAAACAAACCCATGAAAAACAAGTGATGCAAATGAAAGCAATTCCCCACCACTAACAGACCAATGCCAGCCCCTGAGCAACAGCAGTTCCTGCTTTCACCATCCCAGAATTAGAACTAAACATGACAGAATATGTTCTGGGGTGTCCCCTTGGTCAGCTAGGGTCAGCTGCCTCAGCTGTGTGCCCTCCTAACTTCATGTAGACCCCCAGTCTACTCTGGCAGGGCAGTGTGAGGCAGAAGAAACATACTGATGCTATGCAAGTACTCTTCAGCAATAACTAATGCATACCTGTATTATCAGCTCTGTTTTCATCACAAATCCCAAACACAGTCCCAGATAAGATGTTATTTAAGAAAATTAACTATATCCCAACCAAGCCCAGTCTGGGGTCACTGGCCTGTCTGCCACTAGCATGGTTCCTACAAGAGAACCAAGGTACTCTGGACCAATAAAGGGAGAAGACTATCTATGCTTGTAGTTTTTAAATTGTATTTTTTAAATTAATTTTTAACTAAAAAAAACTGTGGGTTTTGCCAGTGAAAGGTTTTCCTTTATCGGCAATGTGTAAAAGTTTTTCTTGGCAATAAGTTGGTAGCAGGGCTTTTCAGCTTCTGGCTTTGAAATGAATCCTGAACCTCTGATAAGGATCTTCAGGGTCATTGGCCCTGTCCATGTCCTGGAGAAATGCCTGAGTAAAATGGCTGAGTGCAGGAGCTCTTGGTGCCTTCCTCACCAGCTGCAGAGCTTTCTCTCAGTATATATACAACCACAGCTCTAGTTCTCCCATTTGTACAGAGAGCATTTTGCCAGCACATACACATACCTGTGCCTCATACACTCAATTGTTTTGGTCTGTCACTGCCTGTCAATCCACCTAGTCAAGTCACTGCACAGAGCTTGAAGGAAGTGCGTACACTTGCATTCTCAAAGGGATTTTTAGCAACTTATTCCCAGTTAAACAAATACTTTAAAGAGCAGAAAGATGGGATATGATTTATGAGGTTTCCTCTGGCTTTACCTCACTCTCTAAATTTCTTTCTTGTTATCTGTGAAGGCTCAGACCCTCAGGACCAAGTGGATGTTGTTTTCCCACTGTTTTCTTTCAAAGTCAATCTGTGGAAAACAGTGCCTCAGTACAGGATAAACAGCAAATCTTTCCCATTTGAAGAATTTATTTTTAAAAAACACTGTTGCAAATTAGTACCCAAAATGAATATTAAGGAAGAATGAAGGGGGGAAAATACAACAGCACTGCTGAAAGGATACGCTTTCATGTTCATAGAAAGTTTAAAGCTAACAACTAGGAAAATCAAATTAGTATAGACATCTGGAGAGAGGGGAAATTATGTTTCTATTGTGCAATGTTAGTGCCTTAAAATGTTTAAAACAACAGGGCTAGGGATGTGAGACTTCATTTAATTAACATGCTAGGAAACCTTATTATCAAGTTGAATGTGAATTCTTCCTGATATTTTACTCACTCCATTGCCTGAGGCTGGCTACAGGAGGCCTTATCCCTATTTTCCTGTAAAAACTACTTCCACATTCCACATTCCAATTACTCTGAAGGGCATACCCAAGCTCCCAATAAAATTGTGCTTGGAGTCTTTGCTGACTTCTAAATTTTATTCTACATGTGTTTCTGATCACAAAATCAGATTTCCAAACGTCAAAATTATAGTTTGAGTGGAGACTGAATAGTAGTTTAAGCCTTTTTATTTGTGTAGAAAGCTGAAAATGAAAATGTGAAGCACCTGAAAACTCTCTAAATTGCTTGCTTTATTTCCACTTGAAGCAGCGTCCTGAGAGCTATTGTATTGCAGTTCATCTACATTTCATGTTGTGAACACCAAGGGGGCAAGGACTGCTCAGATTTGCCTAGTTCAACATCTCCATCACACTGGTGGGGACAACCCACTACTGCCTTTGTTCAAAGAAATCATTAAACTAAGAATCATTCAGAATGGTTGGTTTACTGGTCAGGCATTTTTAAGGTGGATCTAGGTAACCCATTCCTCTCTGGTTACCACCTGTGCCCCTTGTTTTGGCTGTGGAGGGCAGACTGTCTCCATATGGCAAGGAGGGAAAAAGAGCAGGTAAGCTGGAAGCTTTTAGTCAGGTGTTCTCGTATGGGAAAGGCAGATAGCAGTGAGAGGACAGGATGGGGCATGGTATTCCATTTCACATCTTTGCTGATGGCAGCCAGTGTGGCCTCGGCTAGTGTGGCTGTGCCAGGGCTGCAGACAGTGTTCCCTGCCTGCACGTGGAGACAGCATGGTTTGGTATCCTCTGCACTTGCATATGCTCAGCCATGGGAAAGGCTATAGAAGCAGCAGCTGAATGGACTAACCCAGAGATTGGCTGTGGATGCTGGTGGGGGCAGGAGAGGACCCATAGTCCCTTCCTTCTGCACAGCCATCTACCGCTCTCTGCACAAGCTGTATGTCCATACCCAATATTGTCTATAAAATGGACGCTGGCAAGATTTTCAGAAGCATCATGCAGTATTTGTACACAAGGAGCCCACTCACCAATTCAATATGTTTCCTTATGTGTTTTTTATTTAAATACTGTCCTCCCCACCCCATATTGTCAACATGATAATAGTAAACAATTTACTGCATGATATTCCCCTCTCAAGCTCCCCTGCTTTTCTTCTGTCAGATGCTCATTATAAATTCTTGTAATGTGAAGCAGCTCATTGGAGCAAGGCTCCACATTTTCGCCTGTTTCCAGTAACTTGTGAGAAGTTGCCACTTCGTATCCAGAAGAGCTCCAGGGAAAGATGACAGACACCACAGGCTGCACATTGCAGAGCTGGAGGAAATGGATAGTAAACACAACATCATTTAGATTTAAAATAACAGGTCCTATGTGTTCACTGTTGTTTGTAATAAATACATAATATATAAACTTTTGCTTGTGGCTGAAATCTAAACTATCTGTTTTAAATAAATGATAACATAAAACATGTCATAATTCCTGGTCCATTACTATTGATGCAGCACAACTTTACATTCCACAACACGATTTGACCGCACCATGCATAGTCATGAAAAGATGAAAGCATCTGAATGCCAAATGTACAACTCCTATAGCCCTTGGTCCATTGCAGTTTAATAACAGCAGTTTCTGCTAGTCATCAATTGTTTCGATGTTATCCTTGGGACTGATTATTTATGGATCTCAAGATGTTCTTGTTTTCTTTGTAATGCAAGGTGGATAACCTTGACTAGGCTTTGTGAGGGTATAACTCTGAATCAGAAACACTAAAGGCCTCAATCCACTTCTGTTCTTCACTTCCCTTTCCAGTGGAGAAATGAAGCCTTCTTTATCCAGCCCTGTCCTGCACAGTCTGGCAGGAGTCTTTTTGCTTGGGGCCCGCTGCTGTCACTGGTGAAAGTCAGTGGGTTTGCCTAAATCTGAAGCTCATCATGAGGTGATCTGTCCAAATGGCTCTGAGAAAAAACATCAAAAGAAGCTGAATGCTATATCCAGAAGCAACTGACAACTGGGGTCATCACATACAAGCTTTCACCAAGCAGAACTATTTAAGTGGTAAATACTTGACTTGTGAAGAGATTTGTATCACATAATGACATCAGAATACACTTATGGCATGAACATGCTCGAGAAAGTGATCTTTAATGCAATTTAATGTAGAAAAAAAGTAGAGAAAAAGAGGACAAAGGAGGGTGAGAGAAATGGCTAAAAGACCTCAGCTTTTAGTTTTTAGAAACCAAGAAAGTCTTTATGCACCCTCAGGTACATTTGAAAGCTTCCAATGCATTTGATTTTTGCTTCTGTGACAGCTAGTCTTATGTCAAGATAGGGATTTTTGATCTCCTCATAATGAGCTTGTGGACATTCAATTTATTACCTATCGCTCTCCGACCTGGTTTTCTATTCTTCATCATGCTGTCTGCAGCACCACCACAATGATTTAGACTATAAATAGAGTAGAATCCAGAGTTTATGGAAGGATATGTAGGCAAAGTTCAGATGGAGGAAACAGCAGACAGGCTTTTCTTCTTAAAACTGTCTTAATTTGATTAAATCTGGCAGTTATTTGTCTGTCAAATGACACAGACAAACAACTCAATCTTTAAAACATGTATAATACACAAATTGTGCGAGTATATGTGCATATATGTGCATGTATATAAAATCATGCACTTACATGTATAACCACAGACATTTGCTTTCAGATTCAAAATCCTTCTTTTCACAAAGGGTAGTTAAAGCAAGGAGCTTGTGACCAGTGTACCAATGGGCTAAAAACTGCTAGAAAAGTAAGAGGCAGAAAAGATAAACAAGGATTTTTTGGCCACAAAGGTACACTTTACAATTTAGGCGATCTCTGAGCCACAGTCTGAGAACTGTATCAGGGAAATTATGATTGCTCACTTTCTTGTTGTTATAGCCTTGCCCCTCCTGTTGCCCACTCTGGGACAGAGTCCAGTTATGTTTCTCTGCTGGGGAAGCAGGGATGTGCTTATGGTGTGTTTTCGCTAGGCTCACCTGACAGCATGATGCAGTGAAGATCCAGCTCTACAGCAGTCAGGAAACTATGTGAAGCAGTGTAAAGAAAGGTGATACAGATGTGCTGTCTTTTAAAATCCTGATCTGATGCCAAGGCTGCAATTACAAGACTTAGCTCAGCTGCCACAGTGGCTCTCTGGGACAAGATAGATTACATATGGCATTTTGCTCCCAGTGGAGAGTTTGTGCCACCAATGTCACTCATCCCTGTGAATGGAGCAGCTGACTGAGGGAAGGACTTTGCAGAATTGAAAATTCTGCTAAGGATCAGCTGGACTCTGTGGTCTTGACCATCTCTCTCACAAAAAACTCAGCACTATTTGTGCTGGAAGCTTCACTTTGAGGACTTAGTCCTAGATGTGTTTCAGCTGAAACAGCTACTTCAGGTGGCTGAAACAGAACACTTCAGGTTACTGTCACCCTGATCAAAATGTGGGGGAAGGCAAGGACTCAACTGAAACTAGACAAAAAGCATATAAAGAAAAGTATATTTTCAAATGTTTCAAATGCAAACAAGAGAGAATGTAAAGGAAAACTTCAAAAACCCCAAAACCTTGAGAGTCCCTGCAAGAATTAGAGGTTCTCATGCTGGGGCTCTGTGGGTTTGAATGAGAAATCAACATAAAATAAATATTAAATACTGACTTACACTACAACTGGCTCAGATTAAGCAGAGATTCCCTGAAATCCTACATATCTAAAATATTTTGTATATCTAGCTAGATACCCATTCCCTGAGACCACTATTTAGCAGGTTTATGAGATACTGGAAATGTCTAAGGGAAAATAACAGCCCTTAGTGGGAAAAGACCAGCAGCTTTTAATTTCACTCACCATCTGCAACACATTCCATTCTGTCTTGTGAAACTGAAAACAAATTTGGCAGAAGGCAGTCATCTGATTTTCATGTAATTCAATAATTTATCATGAAAAATATTCATTTATAAACAATTACTTGTTTTGGAATGATAGCAGCTGTCATTTTGGAGTCTGTAGTTCCCCCCAATGGGGTATTTTTCTGAGTTTATCCATCATTAAATCATGAAGTGTTCAATGTGTTTGGAATCTGGTCTGAATGCATTTTACAACGTGTTTATGTTTTGTTATGTGCATAATTTCATTTTTGCTTTACAGACATGAAATCCAATATTGCCAGATGTAGAAATCTCTCTTCTGAGCAGCTCCTCTTGATACAACCCTTTGGCTTTCAGGAGGAATTCCCCCATACAAAATACCACCATTTTTGTTTTGTAGTCATGAATCTGTAACTACCCAAGTCACACACAATAAACAGCTCCAGCTACAGTCCCTCCAGGCTTGACCAAAAGACCCATGCAAGCATTGCCTTTTGGATTTAGCTAAAAGCATGCAAACATTTTCTTTCATCACTGTCATGCTATCACAGTGTGAAAACCAGACAGCACCAATCTAGCACAGAAGACTCACACAAGCTGCTAACCTTAGGCAGGACCCTGATGTTACCAGCATAGCTGGTGTTTGTGTGCACAGGAACCACAGAGTCAGGCATTCTTGAGAGAAGCAGCTTGACAGCATTATCTTTATGTTGATGTCTCCGCAGAAATAACAATTCTACAATCTTATAGATATGATAGGAGAAGGTAATAAAAAATGAATGAGCTTCTCAATAATAAGTACATTGGTTGGCAAAGGATTAAACAGAAATTTGGGTTAGGCTATTGTGGGGCATTATAAAATCTAAAGCCACATAGAAAGATCCCTCTTAAAGAGGTGATTTTCCTACCTTCTTGGTTATTTTACCTTAGAAAGGACTGTGAGGTGTCAGCTGAAGTCAAATCTGTTATGTCAAATCTGAGGACACCTTGGCATGCATAGAAGTTCTCCAAAAAAGTGCTCTTTTTTGGAGCTTAAAAACCATTATAAAATAATTAATTAATTAGAATTAATTAGAAACTGGGATGAAATACACTCTTTAGAAAACATTTAAAATACAAGTGATTTGATTAACAATCTTTTCCATTTGCAGTTGTTTGGGGTTGTTGCTTGTGGCTTCCCATGTACTCAACTCCCTGACCACTCTGTGTTGCTTTGGACTTAGTTTCAAATGAAGGGTAGAAGTAAAAGGTTAGAAAACAAGCAAAGTTTAGAGGATATTTCCTGTTGAAAACTTAGATTAGAAGATATTGCCTGTAAAACTATTGTTATGGAAATTTAGCAATTTTACTATTAAAACACAGATGCCTCTATAGAAGTGCATATGAAGCAATGAAACAAAAATAAGAGCTGGGAAGATGGACAACAAAAAGGGTTCTTGCTATTGACTCCCATCCCATTTCTGTTCAACACTTCAGCATGTACTTAAGGTTAAGCGTGTGCTGAAGTCCCAATGTATGGATTGGCTCTGAGGCAGACATGCATTCAAACATCTCTCTGAACACACATTTAACTACTTTGCCAAACTGGGCTGATACAAGTTGTCGGATTCATCAATGCCTTGGAAAAAGGGAAAATGTAAAAGGGTAAACTTGGCTGACAGTTGTTACATCTAGGTTGGCTGATATTTGGGGAGAAGCTGCAATGCTCAGTCATCAATGGTCAGTTCAGTGGGAGATGAAACTCAAGGCAGACACAGGCAAAGACCTTAAACTTTTCAGGCCCACAACAAGCTCCTAAATCAAGTGCAACCACTCAAAAAACCTGAATAAAATCCTAGCAACCATTGTGGACAGCTCAGTGATCACCTCTGTTTTACAGGAAGCAGAGGTGTGGGAATCCAAACAAAATGTTAGGACATAGAAGGAAGGTAATGGAAAAAAAGAAATGAAGTATTAAAGCATAACTGAACCAAGAGTGTAGGATTTCACATTCATTTCTGGTCATCCCTTCTTCTTCCAGATGACTGATGTAATTGAAAAGAATAACGGAAACAGAAGAAACAGAGAGATTTTAAAAGTTTGTGGCTATTTGATTATCAAAGGAAAAGAAAAAAGGAAAAGAAAGAGAATGGAATGTGACCTACTAGAGATTAAATTATGATGGGAAAAAATCCTCATCATGTACCTTTTTACCTTTTTTGTCACTGAACAAAACAGAAAGGGGTCCTCCAGGAAACTTGTCAAATGTTGAACCAATAGCTGTGTAATACCCCATTATATTGAAAGCTAGCCTAGCTAAATCTTTGCTTTTTTATTATAAGCTTCTTTAACCTTTAGCTCTCACTGCTCCAAAATCTGTGGAATTTGAAGAAATAATTAAATACTACACACTGATGTGGATACTTGGCATAACCAAAACTGCTTAATATAGGATTTACTCCTGTGCTAGAAACAGATGGCTTCATATTTCTGTGCATAGCCCAGCTCTTGAGAAGGGGGAAAGATTCTTTTCCTTGGAATACAGTTGTTGGGGTTTTTTCCATACTTACTGATTGCAGTTCTATGCATCTGTCTATAAGAATCTAGTAACCAGACGCTGCATAACAACCTGCATAACAAACTGTTGGATTGTTCAAATCCAGCATTTGCTGTGTGCTTTCCTTCCACCATGGAGAAGACTTCCCAGCAAAAACACTAGGTGGGAAAAATAAGTGCATTGGGCAACAACCTCTGTAGGCAGACATTTTAGGTCTGGTTTTTTTTACATGTTTCTTCCATGCATCAGAAAGCAGCTATGAGCTATGGAAATGTACCTAAAACTCTAAATCATTGGAGCAAGGAGGCTGACCTTTCTCCACATTTCCCCTCTTGTGGTGACATGACTGACAGCCCAGCTAAAGTGGAAACATTCAATATGAGGTTGGATGGGGCTCTGAGAATCCCAGTCTGTTTGAAGAGGTCACTGCTCACTGCCAGGGGGTGGGAATTGATGATCTTAAAGGTCTCTTTCAACCCAAACTATTCTACGATAGTATGATTCTCTTCTTTTCTTCACCTCTCTTATGCTGTGTCAGAAAAGATGTCTCCGTCTTCAGACCACAGGAAAAGCATAGGAAAAATTAGAACTCTGAAAAAACAGCTGGTATTTGGGTCCAGGTTCTCTGCTGTGCTGGCTCCAATGAACTGATGATGGTGAAGAAGGGCACCCAGTAATACCTGGCCAGCACAGAGTGCCTTCCATCTCTGGTGTATTTTCCAAAGCTTACACCACTTGATCTGCAGCCCCTGAAGGCTATACTGGTACTGCTGCTGTACAGAGGGTGAATAGCAAGTTTAGGTGACATGCCCAAGGCCTTGGCTGGGGGACACTTTCAGACCAAGGGGTAGTACAGGGGAATCCTCACTCCAACAAGTCAGAAGAAAACACTAGCTCTACAAGATTGGCCAGTTTTTCCTGGGATTTTTAGGATATTTATAACTACCTTTTGACATTCAGTGTGCCTGTAAGTGTCAGCTTGGAAATTTATGAAAGAAAATAAAAGTAAAACAAGCTTCTGGAGGAATGTGTTACATTTGAAATCTGGTAAGTGGCTGCTGGTGTTGCTAAGAATTACTGGTTTTAACAAAGGATTTCTAGCAAACCCCCCCTTCTTGCCATCACATGCAGCAACCCAAAGGAAGAGCAGAGGTGAACTGCCTGATAAATACTGAGATGGTTTCTTCTCACACGTAAGCATCCTGTGTATTTCAGAAGATGTTTTCAATTATTTGATCAACCTAATTCAAATGTATATGAGAAAAACGTTTGAGAAGTAATAATTTTGGGGTAATGTAGAGTTATAAACCAGTCAATACTGGCTTTATGCAAAATGCAGCCTTCGTTTACAGTTCTGAGTCAAATGAAATTTTTGACAATTTTCAGCCAGCAGTAACTTGGAAAGGCTACACAGCAGATGCTGCTGATTGCATTGGTACGGGCTGAAGTTGTAAATCGCAGCCTCTTCAGCATTCTAGGGAAAATCAAACTAATCCCTCTGTCACAGTAGTACAGCGTACTTGCCATTCCTGCTCCTACATCCACCCCAGTATAGCTGTGGTTTTGGACATAATTTGCTTTCTCCTCAGGGTGTAGGAAGAAGTGAGCACAGGGCTCTGCTCACTCAGCTGCCAAAGGCAGGGATGTCTTTGGCTCATGTCCTACTCTGACAGAACAAACACGGAAGAGTCTTTCTGAGATTTCTTCCTTTCACATGTTTTCTCACTGGGGTTTATGTTGTCTGTAGAAATCACATTTCAGACGCAAAAGTGGAGAATGACCCCAGATATTCATGTGGGAGAAACTGCATCTTTCAGGCTAGAAGGAGCCCCAAATCCCTCTGTGCTCAGAAAAATATCTCCTTACTCTTTGCTGGCCTGGCTAGCTAAGTCTGGCTAATATTTTTGTATCTAGAATTTCTGTTTTTATATGACTGCCAAATTTCAAAATTACAAACCTTCGATACTTACCTGTGTTTTGTTTTGTTCCTTACAACTCTTGACTGCCAGATTTGAGACTTCCCCAACTCTCCCTGTGCATTCCTGTATCCCCTGGGAACAGTAGCCTGCCTCTGTTACCTCTGCTCCACCACGGGCACAAAACTTCATTACACCTCCAACTTAGATCCCTGCCAGGCTTCCTCTTCTACCTTCAGTGGCTCCTGAGAGATGGCAGCTTATGTTATTGTGTGGAGGGTGGACACACTGATTTCAACCAGGGCTCATTGCAAAGATACCAAATCTTTCAAAGTGAAAATAAATTATCCCACAACTGCTAGGGAAAACAGGCTTGATAAATGGAAGGTTTTGTCAGCAATGTTTAAAGTGAAATCAGTAAAGTGTGCATAATGATGGATGAGTCCAGAGATTTTTATTAAATACAATAGCCTAAAGAAATGTAGGGAGCTGTTATAAATGAAGTGAATGCTAGTTTAACTAAAACAACTCTTGTTTAGAGAAAAATGTTGCGATTTATTATCCTATTAGTTGCTCTTTTTCTCCCCCTTTTTTTTGTAAGGAGCAGCTCTCAGGGTGTCCCGGGCAGAAAGTCAAATTCTCCATTTAACTGAGATGTTTAAAAAACATCCTCTTGAAAGTTGAAACTACTGAGTTTTTGATGGGACAACATAAATATATTTGAACTGTTGTCAGTACAAACTAGGCATCCTGAAAAGTGTAGTACATCTCCACTGCACATAATATTATTAATGTGTTTGAAAAAACTCAGCATTTATTTTGAAATAGCAAAGAGGTTTGATTCACTTCCAAAAGGAGCAGTAATCCAAAAGTGTCTCCTATTATAATATTTTAAATTACTGGATGTACAGAAAGAAAACCACAGCATTTTCAGAGGCTCAGCTGATTGAAAAATTAGTTTGGAAATGTCTGCTGGGAACCAGTTTACATTGTGTTGCTGTTCAAATTTGATGTCCCTACCTCATTCTCAGATTAAAGAGGTTGGGGTTTACCAGCCCTTCGGCCAAAATACCAGTCTAGCCCACCTAGGAGGATGGGTTAAAATGCATATTGTGGGAGTGTATGCTCTGATCTGCTCTCTTACCCCTTTGTAATGATCAGGTAACCCAGAAATAACCCAGAGGCCCTGCTGCAGTCAGCCTCTGATGCTCCTAGCCCTACTGGGCCTGCTCTCACCCTGCTGAGAGTCAGTCATGCTGAAGAAGGGAAGAAGAAATGTCTGAAGCATGGAAGTGTTCAGCTACCTTCAACCTTTCAGCTGATGTTTTAGGAAACAGGACAGACAGAGGCGACTTAATCTAGATCTAGGCTAGATCATACTCTGGTTATTTTCATCTTCCACTCCTCTCTTCCCTCCCAGTGTGATATGAAATCTTAGTATTGAAATAATCTGCTTTTATAAATTTTCCCAGTATCACCCAAAACTTCAGAGTTCATTGCTTCACAATGCTGGATTCTGCTGCACATTTTGAACAGCTGAGTATCAGATGGTTAAAACACTCTCAGATGGTTAAAAATGGGTTTTGGTCCGGTGTCAAACTATTACCAATCTGCTTTCATCGTAGTGAGTACTGTGAAATATGGCTTACTAATGCTATAGAGAAAGAAAGCAAAACAGTTCAAAAACTCAGACATAAATGACTAAATAAGGCTTGCAATGGGAGAATGGTTCTGTGTCCTTTTAGCTCTAAAGTATGTCTGGGAAAACTCTTGGCTTGAGAGTAATTTAGATGGCCTTTGAGTGGACAATTCTGAGAGGAAAGTTAGCTGGCAAGAGTGGAACCTAGCTTTATGATTCAGTCTTACCTCCTTAAATATATAAGAAATCTCCAAAAATCACCTAACAGGAGAAAATAAAGTGCAACAAGATAGAAATTCAATTTCTTCTTCTGGACACTTTATGACTGATGAATTGCTCAGCATTGGTGATCATATTGATAAACCTGAGCTCGGGGAGAAGCTCGTGTGCCAAGAGTTGCCTGAGGACTGCCAAAGTGGCCAGGTGGCAACGAATGAGGATCAGACCAGTGGAAACCCCTCAGTGTCCTGGTGGACTGCAGAGCTGACAGGGCTCTGGGTCATGCCTCTCTTGCACATTTGTGTTCCAAACAGGGAACAACAGGGTGTGTGCATGTATGAAGTTTCAACCTTAAGAACTATCTAATTAAACATCTTATTGCTTTAAATGTAAAGTTTCCCTGAAGCAATAATGCTTACTCTTGAAAACTCTATGTATCCCATCTGACTTCTGTTCTCCAAGATTAGGTCATATTTAAAGTGGTGGACCAGCTAGATCTTGGCTTTCTCCCACCCCTGCATCAACCAAAGACCTGGATTCTCCCCATTCTTAGGATGCAGAAATGAAATTAGGTTCATGGGCAGAATGGAGCAGGGACACAATTGGCCAGGCTGCACTTCTGGACTCTGCTGGGTCAGAAGGTACATTTTTCCCTCAATCCCTCTGTTCAGTTAGACTTAGGAAACAGTTTTTTGCATTCCCTGCAAAGTCTCCACTGCCTGGGCAGTATATCCCAATGCTTACCTGGGAGTAAACATGATGGAATTGATGCCTGTGCCTGGAGAACTGTTCACATGGAGCTCACCAACTAGAAACTGCCTTGGTTGGATTTTGCAGCTAAGCCCATTCACTTTTCAGCAATCTCTCCTTAAAAGTGTACAGATACATAGAAGAGACTTAAGGCAGAACCCAAAGAGATTAACTGCATCCCCAAAAAGGACTTCAGTGGGCACACGACTATGACTTCAGGTACCCACCAAATGAGAAGGATGGCAAGCTCAGGACTGTGCTTCTGGAGATGGCTACCTAAGACTGAATGAGCCCTAATTTCTCATACTTGACCCAAGAACCATCCAAGCTTTTTAAATTGTGGCACTGGAGAAAACACAAAACTTTTTATGGCCATAAGCTGGAAATAAACAACCAGCCAACACAGTAAAAGTAGCATTTTCCTCTGTCCAGACTGGGTCATCTGCCTTTTCTTTATTCTCTTAGAATCTGGAGAGAGAGACCCCAAAATATTACGTTAGTGACAATTCCTCCTAGAGCCAGCCCTTGCTGCAGCTGCTGGCTCTACAGGGCTGCTGTGAGCTGGCCCAGATCTGCACAGGCACCTGCAGTTCCTGCTGAGTTTTCATTCCTGCCAGGCTCCAGCTGCAGTAAGGAGTAATTCCCATAATCCAGCACATCAGGACTATTAGCTCCAAGGTAAGCAGGTCAGAAGCTTGGGTTTCTGAAACACTGCTGACATATGACCCTTTTGGAGCAATAATCCTTGGCTTGAGGCCCATGACTCAAGCTGTGCCTCATGCATCTGGTGCATGCGCTGACCACTGAGGGTGCCTTGCTAGTTGAGGCTGGTGCTCATATTTGCAAGGCCTCTCAGGTGGCAAGATCCATCTTCATTTTCCTGCCAGGCAGGAGGGGAGATTGGCAAAAGAATCATCTTCTTCTACTCTAGTTTGACGGCCAGGGAGAGGTACAAACCTCATGGCAGAAAGTTTTGCTCTTCTTCCTCAGGGAATTAAGAGAGAAGGTGAATAAGCCAGCCTGAAAAGAGGAATATTTGTCCTGGACAGGAGACACCAGTAGAAATACAAGGCAAATAAAATTAAAAACTTGTCTTGTGCACAAAGTCTAGCAGTTTTCTTCCTTTCACACATGGCATCTGCACAGTAATAACAAAATGTAGTCCCTTTCACCCTATTCAGGTTAATGGAATTTACTAGCTAACAGCTGGGTTTTTTTCTTTTTCATTGACATTGGTATTAAAGTGTGATCTGAAATGAAAAAAGTGACCACATGTGTAAATACCTCAGCAGGTCACAGCAGCATGGAGGACCCTGCGCATCCTACCTGCTGAAAAGTGCCACCAGTCTTATTTAGGGATAGGGATACAGAGGAAATCCAGAGTGTAACCTCTGTTTTCAGCTTGGTATCCTGCAAATTCCGGTGTCATTTACTTATGGCCCGGCACAGGCATAGGACTCAATAGGCCCCATTGGACCTGAGTGTCAGAGACATGGATGGCTCAGCTGGGCAGACTTGGCCAGGGCTAGGGAAGGCAGCCCGCTGTAAATGCCTGCTGGGAACAGCCTGACATTGGGAATGAGAGAATGCTGAAGAACCAGCTTTAGGAAGAGCTATGAGAATCTAGCTATGCTAGATCAGTGTGCAGTGTCAGGATTAACTTCTTCTGTTTAAGACTAAATGAAAAGAATCCTATTTCTTACTTTGGAAATATGCATTCTCAAATAATTCCCAGTCCATCTATTAGGAGATCAACCTATTAGCTGTCTACATGTTTCTACATTCTTCTGGCAAGCTTTAGACATCTCTGATCAAGACAAACTCTTAGTGAAAATTTGCCAAAGTTGTATGTCTGTAATATCACTTCATTGGCAGCAGGGATTAGTACATATGGCAAAGTTCAAAGATTTGGCAAAGCAAGCTCACCTTCAAAGAGTGTGCTTTGTGTTACTGGAAAATTAGTTCTGTTTGACTGCTGCTAAGTCTTGATATTTTTTTTTCTTACAGCAATAAAACTGAATCCAATTAGAAGCGAAGAAATGCATTTTCAAATACAATGATAAAAAAATGTTTATAGGATATCTAACTCTTATAAATTAAATTACCAAGTTAAAGCAACCCAAGGCAAAATGGCTGTTAATTCAGCTAAACTGGTGTCCATGCTGCCCTGAGACTGATTCTTCTGTCAAATTAATTCCTGATGTTTCATCTGTTAAATTTGACTTTTCTGAAATTTATATTTTTTCTGGAACTGCACATCCAAGCTGATGAAAGCTCCGTCTTTGCTGTATCTGACCTGCAGGTAAAACAGAAGAACAATATCGAAACTGGAATGTCAATCTGAAAGTTAGGAAACACTAAAATTGAATTTGCTTCTTTATTGATGGTCTGCCCTGTGTTCATGCATATCATGTAAGCTTGTGTACACTCCTGCATACATATTTTTCTAAGGGATCCTTTCTTGTGCTGTGCAACCATGACACAGGTGGAGAGGCTGAGGGCTTGCCTGCTCAAATGCAAATTCTGCATTACAGGGCGGATGCAGGTCCTCCTCCTCCAATCACCACCATCATCTGGAGCCTCACCTCTGCTCCAGCAGCAATCCCTAGCAGACACACTTGCCTGTGCCTGCAGCAGACCCAGAGGGGATGTTCCAGTCTGTAGTGGGTGATGAAAGGCTCAAGGGAGGACCAAGACACCTCTTCTTCCTGACGCCTGCAACTAACCTAAACACTGAAGTTGCTGACTAAGTCACACAAAGGATCAAAAGGTTTTTTGCAGGATGATTCAGGACACTTTCTTCAGGGATACCTTCCTCTATTAGAATACTGAATCATCCTGGTGTTAGCTAAGGGATAACTTGTGGGGTGTAGGGAAGTTCAGAGTCAGAAACCCAGACAAAAAAAATCTATCCTCAGACTGGCATATCCTGTTTTACATACACACACCTATGTGGAGCAAAGCAGAAGTATGGAGTCTCCTCTGCCAGAATTACAGCACCCAACAGAAATCTGGGACCAAGGACTGGTGGTGTGCCTTAGTGGTCATGCACAATCAGCTTCTTCAACCTCATAGCATCCACAAATCCAAAGTGGTCAGAAGTTCTCTGCTAGAGAGACCTTCAGTAGCTTTTACATTTATTCCTTTGAAGCACACAAGGTGTCTGCTTGATTCAGCAGTTGTTTTTTCCATTCTTGTTGGCTATATTTCTTTCTTTAGCTTTCCAAGGAGGGTCTCTCTGCCTTTTCTTGTCTCCCTGTGTTTTGAATAACTACAGGTCAAAAAACCCCATGTAATTATTTCAGAAGTGGGATGCAAGTATGGGTTACTTACACTAATAGTTGATCATGTTTACTGCAAGATACTTGGTCTACAGTGCCAAGTATCCTGATCCCACTTTATTTTAATGGTGTCACTGTTAGCCATCTATTCTAAGAAGGTAACCTAGGCATTTCCTACTTGCCTACAGTAATACCAGCTAATTAGTAGCTGGGAGATCTTTCCAAAACAGCGATTTCCCAATTCAAACACTAGCAATTTCTGAATCAAAACAAAGAGTGATTGCAGAGTTCTTTTGCATGAATTGAATATACATTGCACACTGTGGTTTAGAAACAGCTGTTGGCTAAGTTGTATACAGTAAAGATACACAGAACACATGGCACTATCATTTGCATATAGTATGTCACTGCTGTATTAAAAGTGGAGAAAGATCAAAAAAACCTTGAAAAGACAGCAGAACATAGGATGACACACGTAAGTCATGGAGAGCATTGCAGTAACAGTCAACATTAACAAAACTGACAAATTTAGAAAGGGCACTTGCAGTAAGTTTTCAGTAATCTATCGAAGAGCTGATAGCTGCGCTCACACTAGGAGGTTGTTAAAAAGGCCTTGAAGGGAGATAGATAGCCCTTGTATATTCTTTTTCCACTATGGTGCATGAAGAAAGTTCAAACAGTAGTTCAGGTTTGTTCCTCTTCTTTACATACACATCATTTACATTCCCCTCATCTTTACATACACATCTGGCCTAATAATAAGTCTATTTTAACTATCACCAGAACTGTCTTGTTCACAGGCGTCCTGTGTCAAAATCCTGTACATGGTAGAGAGTCCCAAAAGATCTAGCTCATGCCTCAGAGGTCTTAGGGAATGTTGAAATCCAGGAATGATTCACAAGTAAGGGATGAGAACCAACCTCCCATATTCGTGTTTCTAGATGAGGCTGGGCTTGATGCATGTCCTCATTCCAGGGAGCCTTTGCACAGCTGGCTGGAGCAGCTCCCACTGACTCACTTCCTCCAGTAACCAGGGATCTGTGTCCCCATGTCCTGGGTATCAGCACAGTCATGCTGATGACCACAGGGTTTGTCCTCAGCTGGAAGTGTAGAGCCAAACTCAGGAGCCACATATTCATGGGTAGACAGTGTTGGAACCTTGCCAAGGCATATAACTCAAATAGTTATGAAACTGGTCTGATTTTTAAAAAAAGTTTGTTTTTCTTGGTTTTCTGGTGTGCAGGCTGTGGTGATTCACTCTTAAAGCTCTTTTTCTGCCATATTGATGTTATGTTTTTCCTCAAAGCAAAGACTTAGATTCTTCTACTACCTCTGATTTCAGAGCTTAGGCATTTGTGAAAAATACCACCTCCTCTGAAGTCATGAGAGCTTTCAGTATTTCTGTACAGAGTATTGCATTTTCAGGAGCTGGGGGGAGAGTGCACTACTCCATATCTGGTCACCAAAAGACATTTGTAAAAGCTTTGCCATACATGGTAGTTCCCATCAAATTCCTGCTATGGTTAGTTTTACAAAGTCACTTCTTGAATTACCTGTGTACATTACCCTGAAGCAGATTGTTCATCTGACTTCCTTTCAATAAAAGAGAAAGCATGGGTCTGTTCGGTTGCTTCCTGCCCCACTTGAGGTAGTTAGAGAATCCTGAGAGCAACAGAATTCAGCCAGTTCTCTCTTCTGCCACTTTCTCTGAGCACAAGCCTGCCTGCAACTTCAGCTTAATTGATACCAGTGGAACTTCAGTGTCCAATGACCACAACCACAGCTCCAGCTTCAGAAATGGGACCTGAAGTGGCTTGTGGGTGAATCCACAAAGGCATCTTGATTAACCCACTTCAGTTTAGTAAAACAATAATTTGACAAAGATTTGTGACTTTTTTGAATTTGTTGGAAAAAATCAAAGATCAACACTTGGCACTTGGGCTTCTAAAAAAATTGAGAGTGATTAATCTTCCATCAATGCCTGCAGGGAACATTTTCACATGGGCATACACAACCTGTGGTGGTTATATGTTAAAACAGAATCCCTACAGATGATAATGGGATAAACACAGTATGGTTTAGGCAGTTTATAATGGTAGACAAAACCTTTAAAAAAGAAGGTTAAAATTGCTTAAGATTATGTCTGTAGAGATCAGGTGAGGTGGGGCAGGGTTAGCTGTCCACCAGCTCACTTACGCACTAAAACACGTTCAATTAAGGCACAGTGATTTTCAGGCATATCTTTTGTCAAAACAAAAAAGCCTACAGCACTGTTAATATCAAGTCTAATGATCAGTCTGTTAAGTCAAATACTTTAACTAGCAGTCTTGATGGATCAGAGGATCAGATGTTTAAAGATCCTATCAATTTGTGGAGAATCAACTAATACTGCTGCTGACTTCTTTCTATGACAAAATGGTTTGTACCCTTGACTCACAGCATGAAATGCAGCTCCTCTTACACCTCTAGGCTCTGTGCACAGCTGGCTGCTGCAAAGCATGATCTAGGATCACTGCTTAGGGAACAGCTTTAAAACTGACTTGCTCAGCAAAAAGCTGCCAGGAGTTGGCCAGGAGGAAAAGTGAAGGGTAGATGTGTGTCACAAACCTGGCCTGATTCATGTGGCTGTAAGGAGGAGTCAGCTGTCATCCTGAGTCTTGCACAGGAGAGTGTTATAACCTTGGTTTTGGAGCTGGCAGAGATCCCATTCTCCTGCCAATGCCTGGGGAGGTGAGCCATGCCATGCCAATACCAAGGCATGCAACTCTTGTTTTGTTTCACATAAACAGTCCCTTGCATGATTTACAATATGATTTTCCCCCATTTTTTGCAGAAAATTCTCTAAGCAGTATAGCACTATTAGAGTCACATTTCACACTCCACTGTGTTCCCATTGGGTGGGGGACCCAGTTCTGAAGCTCTGACATGCATGTCCCTCTCCAGTTCCCTAAACTCTCAGACATGCTTTGATCTTGTTTGCTGTGGCTCTCCAAAGCCCGAGTAGGTTTCCTGCTCATGAGAACTGTGTCTCACATAGTTGCTGCTCTTTATCCACTTCTTGGGGTGGGAGTCCTCCCTTCTGAGCAGTTTGTCCCAGTCAACAAGCATTAGGAGATGGTCAAGAGATTTGAACCATCCCAGATACCTGGGGGTAGTATTGCATAAAATTTTCTTGGATTTGGCAAACAGGAGCAGTCCTGGGCACTCATAGGAATGGGTGTTTTGGCATCTAGAAATCCTGATTTATTCCAGGGCATGTAGGGCATATATGAACTTCAGGCATCTCTAGGACTGTGCAGTAAGTGAAAAATTTTGACTAATCATCCTAACTGAAACGTAGAGTCACATATTTGTAGAATCACAGAATGATGGGCAGGAACTTAATTAACTAAATCAGGTTGTTCAAAGCTCCATCTAGCTTGACCTTGAATTCTATCAAAGATAGGACATTCACAATTTCTCTGAGCAACCTGTTCCAATGTCTCACCACCTCTATTGCAAAAAAAAAGGTCTTCATTATACATCCAATCTAAATCTACCCTCTTTCAGTTTAAAACAATTGTCCCTTGTTCATTCCCATAGACCCTGATAAAGAGTTTGTCCCCTTAAAGTACTGAAAGGCTGCAATAGAGTGTCCCTGGAGGCTTGCCTTCTCCAGGCTGAACAACTCCGGCTCTCTCACTCTTACTTCATAGGAGAGATGTTTCATCCCTATGATCATTTTTATGGTCCATGTTCTGGGGACCCCGGAGGGGAGGCAGTGCTCCAGGTGGGGTCTCACCAGAGCAGAGAGGGAGAATCATCCCCTTGACTTGCTGGCCTCACTTTTTGTGATGCAACCCAAGATACATCATGGTGCTCACATCCTATTTTTCATTCACCTGCAAGGCTGCACGCAATCTATTAATTCCATATTCTGTACTGATACCGTGGTTTGTCTGAGCCCAGGTGCAGGACCTTGCACTTGACCTTAATGAGCTTCATGACGTTTATATGGACACATTTCTCAAGCTCATCTAGGTCCCACAGGTTGGTTCTCCTTCCCTCAAGTGTATCAGCTTCACCACTCAGCTCCCTGTCATCTGCAAGCCTGATGTGGACACGCTCAATCTCACTGTCTGTGTCACTGATTAAAATATTATAGTATTGGTTCCTGTGTGAACCCTTGAGTGACACTGCTTGTAACTGATCTTCTGGAAATTCAGCCATTGAATGTAACTCTCTGGAAGAGGCCGTCCATCAAACCTGTATTTCTCCAATTTAGAGGCAAATATACATTATCCTTTCTTGCATGAGGCCTCAGAATACTGGGAAAAAATATCATGTTGGGATAAAGGCAGCTACAGCAAGGACTACTACCCCAAAAATGTCTCAACTATGTGTTCTTTCTGTTATGAACTCAGAAATAGCCATAGTTTCAAAATGTGAATCTCTTTCTGGGAAAATGTCTAGGCAGACTATCTTGCTTATTCTTCTTACCGCTGTCCCCTTCCTATACAAATTTTCTACAACAACAATTTTATTTCAAAGTATGAACTAACAGACCAAGGGAGGATATCTGAGTTCGGTCCTGTGTCTGTCATTAATATGTTTCTCTTTACACAGATTCTTTAGGGTTTGGCAAAAAAAGAGAACTGAAATTTGCTTTGACTGATATGTTTCTTTCGGTGTAGTTTTCTTTCACAAGAGAAAAAAAGGTCTACTAAATATTTAGGAATTTGCCCTCTTTCACAAGAAACCTAAGCAACTAGGGGCCCAATCCTACAAGATTTCTTGAGTGTCTTCTTCACTTGGACATGGTTCCCTGGAGACAAGGGGGAATTTGCGTGAGAGAGGGCTGTAAACTGAACCCTGAGAATGGAAATACAATTTTTAAACAAGCAAAACCAAGGCATCAATGTGGTTGACATTGCTTCCCACTTTGGATTATGTATTGTATATAATCCAATTTAGACCAGTCAAGGAGGGCAAGAGAGTTTCATGAGCCAAAACCCAAGGAAGGAGAGAGCCTAAATCCTGAGAGATTTTGTTTGTATTTCAGAAACTAACCAGAGAGGAAATGCATTTAAAAAACCCAAATTCCATTACTTAGAGCTGACCTGTGATTCTTGCTGTCTCCTTACATTCAATCTACGTGTTCCCTCTGGCTTGCACGCTACCATCTCTGAAGTTCCTGCTACTAATCACTACAATATGGATTCTCTAGCCTCAATGTTAACATTAAATCTAGTGGTTTTCAGCTGTAGCCCTCAAAGCATTAAGAAAGTAAACCCCCCACTAAAAGCCATTTTCAACCTCATGTTGTCATGGACCGCAGGGACCACCAGCAACTGTCTTGTACTAAGTTTTGATCTATCGCTTTTGCCTTTCCCCCTCTGATGTATTTTTACAGGGTTTGCAGCTACAGAAATGCCATAACAGTAAGTCAGTCTCCCAGAGGTTGGCATCCAGACTTCTTCAGTGTTCTGCTCCCGATTTGTAGATTAGAATTGGTTCTGAGCATTGCCATGAGCCTGTATGTGGCTATGGTACTATGGATATGCAAAGCCATGGAGACATGAGCACAAGGAAGACCAAAACACCTTCACAAGGTGTATTTTTCTGCTTCAGAGGTGCTAAGAGTACAGTTTTCAGACTTTTACTCTGTTGAAAACATGTCCATCCAGTGCAAAGTGATCTTCACCATTTGTGAAGTTCCAATTTACCACTTTTGCTTCCCCATCACAGGTCTAACACTGAAAATTTTTAGCAACTCTATAAGAATTTCTTAGCAGCCCTAGTGACGAAGCTAAGGTGGAGGCAGAAGAGTGCCTGATCTCTGGCTTCATAAGATGCTGTAAATCATTATGTGAGTGAAGACAGGAAGAGGTACTTTTTGTGTAGCTTGTACCTGACCTGTTTGGCAGTTTAACAATTAAAGGGATGCCTCAGCTCATCTGACTGCTGAGGGGTTTCATCACTGTCTTTGTCACAAGAGATATGTACTGGTTTGAAAGCAAAACCAGTGAGAGACTCCAAGTCAGAAAGACAATTTAATAAGAGGAAAAGAAAAGAAGTAAAATAAAGTAAAATAAAATAAATGCAACAGTACAAAAAAACACTGGCAGAATCAGAATACAACCTGACACCCTGTGAGTTAGGGTGGTGGTAGCAGTCCAGATGAAATGGTCTTGCTGAAACAGTGATCCTGTAGAAAGGTCTGGTAGCTCTTGTCTCCTCTAGGAGTCCACTGGGTAAAAGCTGCCTGTGCTGTCCCAAATCCCGGATTATATCCAGGTGGGAATGCTTGGCTGCTCCCCCTGGGCAGAGCATCTCACAATGGGATGATCTCATTCTATGAGTCATGCAGTGCGTCCTTGATGGCCCATTAACCAGAGATAACTCCCGGAGGGAGTCATGTGGCAAGGCATTGACGGGCCCATTAACAGAAGGGAAACAGTGCCCCACCTGGTTTCAACAGCTCATGAAGATGGTGATAGAATACATACTTTGGGCACATCTTACATTGTAACCTAGGACAGATAGTAGTAGTGGTGCTGAACAGAAATATGATACCACACTTCCACAGGCATAGTTTGCAGTCTACCTGTCAGAAACAATTACTTCAGCAGCAATACATGCTGTCCTGCAACGCAAGTAATGTAAGAACTAGGGTGTGAAGTGGACCCTTTCCCACTGATGTGGAGAGGACTTTCCTTCTCAGATGAGGGCAGAAGACAGCCTTTCCCTTTGTGCAGGTTATCAGATGAACCAGTTGTCTGAACACTTTGCTATACTTCCTTGGGATTCTTATTTAATATAATGAGATCTGAGAAGCAGGTTGAGTACCTGAAATGCAGCTATTTCTGATCTGGGGTGTGTTTTAAGAACGCTTCTCCTTTCCTTTTGGGAAAGAGTGGCTGGAAAGAGGCCCAGCAGCAAAGGACCTGGGGTTGCTGGAGGACAGCAGCTGAACATGAGCCAGTGTGTGCACAGGTGGCCAAGAAGGCCAATGGCATCCTGGCCTGTATCAGAAATAGTGTGGCCAACAGGACCAGGGCAGTGATTGTCCCCCTCTACTGGGCACTGGTGAGGCCACACGTTGAGTGCTGTGTCCAGTTCTGGGTCACTCAGTTCAGGAAGGACATTCAGGAGCTGGTGAAGGGTTCAGAGAAGGGAAATGGAGCTGGTGAAAGCTCTGGAGCATAAGTCCTGTGAGGAGCAGCTGAGGGAGCTGGGGGTGTTTAGTCTGGAGAAAATGAAGCTCGGGGGTGACCATATTGCTCTCAAGTACCTGAAAGGAGGTTGAAGTCAGGCAGGGATTGGCCTCTTCTCCCAGGCAACAAGCAACAGTGTAAGAGGAAACAGCCTAAAATTGTGCCAGACATCAGGGAGAATTTTGCCATGGTAAGGGTTGTTAAGCATTGGAACAGACTGCTTGGGGAGGTGGTGGAGTTACCATCCTTGGAAGCGTTCAAGAAACAACTGGACAAGGCACTTAGTGCTATGGTTAGTTGGGATGGTGGTCTTTAGTCAAAGGTTGTACAGGATGATCTTGGAGGTCTTTCCCAACCTTAATGATTCTGTGATTCTCTATAAGGACAATTTCAAGCTGAAGACACTGGAAAAATATTAATTAGAGTTTGAAATCCAGCTTAGCATTTCAAATGGTGGTGTGCATAACAAATATTTCATTACGTTTGCCTCCTTTTCATATTGGTTCCTTTCACTTAGCACTGCAGTTAGGACCCTTGGTCTCTCATCAGATGCTGGCTGTCAAGCCAGTGGGGCTGGAGTGTCCCATCTGGTGGCACTCCTGCTTCAGGCAAGAGCAACTGGAAATTCACAGAACAGTCTCAGAAATCAATGATTTCTTGAGTAATATTTCCTTCTTGATGCAGCTTTGGCTTGATCCTAAAAGGTTTTCTGGGCTGAATGCTTGTGGATCAGGGATGATGACTGGGCAAAACTCACAAAGGACTCAGGAACCCCTAGTGTGTTTGAGTACCATCATTAGTATTTTAAATTATGGTAGGACTGGGTATAATACATGTGGCTTAAACACAGGTGCATGAAGCTCAGAGGGGAGCACAGGGGAGGCAGAATAAGCCTCTTTTCTCTCTTGCTTAGAATTTCAGGATGAGACTTGAGAAGTTCTAGGGTGCTGTGCAGACTGTGGTGGCATCAGAGAGGGATGCTGGACACTGCACAGGGATCATATCACTCAGCAGTGGAAGAGTCAAGTGGAGGGAGGTGGAAGGGGAGGAAGAAGAGAGAAATCAGCCCTCCTTGGCTCTCTGCTGGATCACACCTGTCCATGCATGTCTGTGGTCATGGACAGATGTTCCCTCAGTAGATGGTTGCTCACTGGAGGCTCTGTTGCTGCGCACCTATTCCTCACTGCTCCTGGGAAGAACAGCTTGAGGGAAAAAGTTAATGGTCCTGGGGAAAGCAGGAAGGTTGCCTTAAACAGAGGTCACTGGAGAATTAGTTTTGCCCCAGGCTTCATACCTATTTGTGTACCAGCTGAGATATGTGGGCAGCAGCCACCACCTGATGAGCAATGAGGGACACCTGGGCAGGGCAACACTTTTCCCCCATGGCACCTGGAGCTGAGAGATTATGTCAGGCAACAATTTGTACCAGCACAAGATAATCAAAAGAGAGTCTGAGCTTGCTCAATACATGATGAAGAAGGATAGATGACAGTCTTCATTGACTTGACTTGGTGTCTGTACAGATTTCCTAGAAATGTGGCCTCTGTTTATCCAGCTGTTCCTATGACTTTGTGGAGAAGAGGGCTACAGAGGCAGATAGACCTCAAAGAAGACCTTCTGGAGTCCATTCTGCAAGTGACTGTATTTTGCCTTCACAGCAGGCCAGTTTTGATGGCCTAGTACATGTTTTCTGTCTTGTGACACTGTGATCCTACATGACCATGATGTTCCCTCCTCTTCCCTACCTGGAGTCTCCAACTGCTCTCCTGCTCTGTTGCTCAGGAGGCTGAGTGTTTATGCCAAAACAGCTGCTCCAGCTGAGATTTGACACCAAAGGAGGAGGAATTTTATTCCCCAGAACAGAAAACTCTGTGTAAATTTGGGAGTGCCAGGAAGGAATATTCTTGGCTTGTCCTTCATTCACACTGTAAATGATGTATCCAGTGAGTGGTGAATGATGATAGTGAGCTGCATTCCAAATCCTAATCAGCCAGGATTATGGTTACAACCAATAAACTAACAAACCCCTACAGATTCCAGCCTCCCAGGAGGGATGAGGACCTATTTATGTAGAGTGAGAAAAGACATCTCTTTCACAAGCCCTGCAACAGCAAAAGCAATTTTCCACTGGCACTTACTTTCCTTCTGCTGAACAGGGCAGAAGAACTTCTTCCCTCTTAAATGGCAATAGAATTCTTGGTTAAAATGAAGCAGGTTTTTCCTGAAGAATAAGTTAGGAAATATTAATCTATTTGTGAATTTAGTTGAATTTCATGAGTGGTTCTTTCTGGATTAAAAAAAAGGAAGAGTGGGTTTGAGAACATCACAGTATTTTACTTGGTTGCAATATTTGTAAAATGAAATATTTGTTTTCAGAAAAATATTTTATATTTGAAAGATTGCCTTTAAAGAAAGTCTAAAATAATTTTAAAAGCAGGTTTTACCATTTCCAAAGGAGCTAGAACTTTCTCTTTGAAGTCAAGGGATGCATATTAAGTTAATCTCAGATTGGTGATTTTTCAATTAGCTTTACCAGCTGCTGTCCTCCTCCCTGCTGTGTGCTTCACTTTCTCTTGGCAGGAGCTGGATCCCTGTGTCCTGCTTCTTTTCTTCTTCTTAATTTCTTTTAGCCCTCTCTAACCCAAATGGCCATTATTCCCCCAACTCAGTTTAAGTCCATTTTGACTAGAAAAGAATCAGAAAACATTTCTGAAAGAATATTATTTCAATTTCTTTTTTATGGAAGTAAAATATTCCTGGAGTCCTTACATTTCACAATCTAGTAAAGCACATTGAAGAAACTGCAGAGACCCTAAGGTTACATTGTTTGCCTGATTCAAGAGCAGGTAGATTTGGCTCGGGAAAAATCTTAGTTCACTGAAGGTTCAGTATTAGTGGTTGTTGCTGTTCCAGGGAAAACATCTTACTCCTAATATATTACTCTATCTAATTACAGAGAAAAAGAAATCTAATGATTTTTTTTGAGAGCTATATGAACATTTTTAGTCCTATGTTGAAGAGCTGTGTGAACCCAACTGGGTCTTGTATTCATCTTGTATTCAGATGACTTCTTATCAAGCAAAGCCTGCTTGCATCATCGTCATCATAATCCCAAATGCTTCCTGAGTCTTTTGGGTGAATCATAACACTGTAATCCAAAAAGGTTGCAGTTACTTTCACAGTTACTTCACTGGTCTGTTTGCCTTGGGGTCACCAAAAGCTTACTTCTTCATGGTGGTAACTCAGTTGCATCCTGTTAACCAAGGCCACCAAGGCTTTAGATCACAAAGAAACATGGTTATGGCATTTGCCACGGTTGGCAGAATGCTGCAACCATTTGATCCTAGCAAATATGTGGCTAGCCTTACACACAGAGCCCTCCTTTGAAGCCCAGCCTTTCTCTCCCTTGCTTATTTAGAAATGCCCCTTTGATTTAAATTCTGCTTCATTGAAATTGTTGGCAAACCTCTTATTCTGTTTAGAAGTGAAGACTGCATATGCATTCCAAGAAGAAAGACTCCATCCTCCTTATAGCATGTACTTCATGTTACTTGATGTTAAATTATATCTGATGATATTTCCCTGATACAGGGAAAAAGAAAAAGGATCAAGTAAATTATTGCATATCAGCTGTAGCTGGAGAATCAAATGACCATGACATGATTAACAAAGAACCTACACAGTTTGCAACTGCCAAGTGGAGATGTGATTTTTCATACTGAATAATCAGTTTGTTGGAAATTCATCTAGACACAGCCAAACACAAAAAAAGGTGACTTTTAAAAAAAGGATGATAAGGAGTTACTAACACTGACCTAGACATATGACGGAGTTTTCAACTAGTCTTTAAATAAAAGCATTTAAATAAAAGACCCATCTTTGTGTATCCGAGATTTTACTGTTTTCTGAAATGGTACATTGACTTTCTCAGACCTCCAGGCATACATAGATGTTTAGTCAGACTAAACACTGAAAGTCCTTCTTATTTTAAAATTTGCACTTTTTTTTCTAAAGAAAATCATTACTTCATGGGTAACTCCTGCTATATTTCTGATCACTAGAAATTACAATAATTACTTTCTTGATTGCCAGCCTATGTATTATATTAAAAAAATGTATAAACTGTTTTGAAATTTATTGAATTTACAGAGCTTCCATGCTCTGTAAATGCTCACGTGTTGTGAATGTTTTTTGATCACAGTGCTGCAGGGATGAGGATACAGCAAACATGGTTGAAAACATAGCTGTAGTGACTTTGTATTGTTTTAACATAAATTATCATCAAATTTGGGACTCATATTCTGAATGTTAATGCCTCATAGAAGTGTTTGTCAATCTTCATTTTACCCATTTTTTTCTATAAAATAAACATTTTTGCTCATGGGGTATCCTTTTACCTTTAAATATCTAACCTTTCATAAAGAAGAACTTAGTAGTGTACTGTTCATACGTTAGGAAATGTGATGCTTATCACACTTCCCTTGCTTCTCTATTTTGTTGTAACTTAGCAAATGACTCCCTAATTATTTCTTTATTAGTTAAACCAGATAATTTTCTTATGTGGCAGTGGGTCGGTCTAAAAGTCCATGCAAATGAAATCTTTCTCCTTTTGGGCCAAAAAATCTCTTTCACACAAAAAAACCCCCAAAAAAACAACACAGTAGAATGTTCTCATTGTCAGTATAAAAGTAACTATTTTCCCCAGGTGGCAAATGAGTGTTAATTCAGTAGACATGAAAACATTAAATACACTGCTCCTTTTCATGGAAAATTCTCATATTCAGCAAAAGTTGAATTTTATACAACTCAACAAAATAACTCATTCCCTTTTGTTCTGAAGAGGAGTGACTAGTAAAGACCAGTGAAGCTGTGAATTCTGTGGCAAAGGAGCAGCTCATCCAGGGGCTGAGATGAGAGGCAAGAGGACCAAGAACAATTTAGAGGCACCTGTGGGAAGGAAATGAGCAGGCTGGAGAGTGATCTGCTGAACTGTGGTCCAGCTGAGTTCCCCATCCTTGCTCTGGGGGACCAAACCCATTAACGTGTGACATTGAGCTCTCCCTCTGGGTGGGTTGTTCGTTGTAAGGGAATAGATAACACCTACTTGTTTTTTCCTTACTATAAGCAGATTATTAAAATTTCCTTTGCCTATGCAAATTGTACACCTGAAAATAGTTTCAGCTTAAACCAGAGCATTTTGTCCAGTGATTCAACATAAAGCTATTTCTTCCCTTTTTAAACAAATGGACACTACTCTTGTTTTGCTCTTGCTCTCTCTCTTGGAACTATCTTGAGCTAGTTTCTATGACCTGTTGTTTCACATTATGAATAAATTTGTTTTCTTCACTTTGGTTATCCCCTAATCCCTTTCAGGCATATGATAGTTCTGGAACTTTATACAGTGTCTCTGGTTAATGTACCTCTGAGAAGTTAGATAAGGCTGATCCTTATTTAGCTTGCATTCAGTAGAATTACATTGAGCTATTTTTGGCTGAGTGCCCTTTTAATTTTCCAAGCTCTCAAATGGAGTCATTTAAAGTATAAAAATGTATGAACATCATTCCTCTGAACTAAATGGCACTCTTTTCCTTGGCTTAATTTCCTTTGGAAGTAAATGCTATACTATGCTTCACTGGTACCAACAATCAGTAATGTAGTGTAGGTTGCCAGACATAAAGATTAGATAAGTATTTGAATTTCCAGTAGTGTTTTCATGGAATTATCTATATGCAGCTCATATTCTATTCTGAGAGACCAGCGGGGTTAGCAACATGACTATATTTCTCATCTAAAAAGAAATTATATTTGCAATGGTGGAAAGATTTGATATCTATTTGATATGTATTTATACTTCTTAAAAATCAGCCCAAGGGTCAATATTAAGGTTGGTCCTGATTGTGTTCTAAAATCTGAGAACCCCTTGAAGATGGAACATTTACACTACACAGTTTGCTCTAAATGGCTCAGCATTAAAGAAAAGAAGGTGGCATTTCGTTTCTCCTAGCTGAATTTTCCTTCAAGATGATCTGTTATTTGATATTGGAATAACACTGATTTTCTAATAATAATCAATTCTGCTCTAAGAGGCAACCATGTAAAATTGGGCCAGAATTCCTCATTAGAGCTATTCCTTGAATGCACTGACTCATTTCTGTGGACTGAGGTAAAAAATAGCTTTTTATTCCTGTCACTGTGGGAGAACTAAGGCAGGTTGGAGAGATGGGGCTGCAATAGATTTCTCTTCAGCATTATTGATTTTGAATGAAATGAAACAGATTCTTTTGGTAAAGTTTCCTGAAATTTTCATGTTTCTCAACAAATCTCTACTGCAAGAGTAAAGCTTTTCCCCTGACTTCCCTTTTAAAACTTTTCTCCACCAGTTGAATTTTCTCAGTCTCCCTCTTCCCCTATGAGGAAGCTGCCCATGCAATTCCTTATTTAAAACCCAAGCCTATTAATATCTCACTTTTTTTTAACAAAAGCAATAGTGGAATTCTTTTGCTGACCAAGCCAGTTTATACAACTGTAGCGGCGCGTTTTCTGGTTTTTACTTATTGTTAATAATCATTTGTTCTGTAATGGTTTTTCCCAAGTTCCCCCTGTACTTCTCCCCATTTGGTACAATCTCCTGCCTGGGAAATTCCCTTAGTTCCCCTCTGTTGCAATATGTTATCAATCATCTGTTGCTCTCCTCCCAGTGCCTGCCCCACTCCGGGAAGCAGCCTCTCCCCCTCATTCCAGAGACTTCTGAGGGACTCAGTCCTGGATTGGAGCAGGCTGGGAGTCCCCCACCCCTCGTTTCCTATTTGCTGGCTATGTGCCCTCCCCGTTCCCCTGATTAGTTTTCCCTCTTGTATCCACCCCCTTCCCCTAGTCCCTGAAAAGCAATGAGCCCCCCTCCCGCTCTCTCTCCTGGGACGCGTGAGTGCCTGCACCATGGGGTGCATGTGACAATAAACTCTATCTTGCCACGAGGCCTCCTTCTTCTTACCTTCGTCGAGCCTCACTAACAGCTCTCGTGTAGCTTCTGAACTACCAGGGAGGTAGTGGCTGGTCTGCTAGCCACTGCCCAACCAGACTCGAAACAATTCCTAGCCAGGGCAGCCGGAATTAGCTGGAAAACCATCACCAGCAGGCACAGGGAATTATTTCACACAACTTTAAAAGAAATATCAGTTTTGTCTCTTTTAGAATATGCAGACAGACTCTTGGGTTTCAGAGCTAAAATACTCATAAATCATAATCCATAAAGTTCTCAGTTATTATTCTTGTGTTCTTCTGTAGTGGCTAGAGGAGTGCTTGCCTGGGATGAAAGCTGAAGTCTGGTTGTTGGGGTTCACTTTGCCACCCTAGGAAGTGCAGGAAAAGGGCAATTTGCCATTGTATCTCACATGCTTTTTAATGCTTCCAGCCAGATCTGCTGCTTTGTCCATATGAATGTGAGGCATGAACCTGTTCTTCCATTGTTCCCACGGGAGGGTTGGGAACAATGACATTGTCAAACATGACCTGTGCCTTTTAGCACTGTTTTGGCCAGGTGCTTTTCATCATTGCATCATGACCAGATCCATCAGGAATAAGGCAATTAGTTTTTGTTGCCTGTCTCCCCTACATATTGCCTCAATTCCCCCTCCTAGTTGAATGTTAGAAATTTCAGACTTACACTGTAACTTGTGAGCAGTTCCTGAATCTGGGGGCACTCCAGGCTGGGGATGCCAGTGCATACTTCATTTGGAGTGCATTGAGCAGTTACAGTGTCAATGCACCCTGTGTGTTTCATGGGGTTTCTGTGCCTTGACCTCAGAAAGTTTCAGCACTCTTCAGAGGATGTGTTTGTATAATAAGGAGTGTGCAGGGGTGGGAGGTAAGACTATGTCTCCTTATATACTACTGATTTTTCCCCACTTTCTAAATCCTTCACCAGACCCTCAAGGGATCATTAGTTTCATATAAAGCTAACAACTTGTGTATCTTTCCAGTATTTAGGTAAGTGAAAAAGAGCCCATTTTCCTAATCTCATTGGCATCTAGGTTGTATTTTATGAATTTTATCATATGGAACTAATATTTCAGTACATGTCAAAAAGACTTTTCTTAATGCAATCCAGCATTCCTGATTATACTGGTCAATTTATACAACATTATGAAACAATTAGGATGATACATATGCAATATGAATATGGTATAAGTAAATATGAGCTGAGCAACATGATGGTGAACAAGCCTATTCATAGGATACTCTTAGCTGGATACTTGACTGAACAAAGAGGGACAGAGACAACATTGATGGGAAAGTGCTTCCCTGTAAGCCAGAGGCTTGTGTACACGCAGCACATTCAAATGTGTGTAAGAGGCAGCAGTGCAAAGGACCTTACCAGAGCTACTCCTTCTGTAAGCCTTGCTGAATGCCTACAGAAAACCCTCAGGAGTGCAGGAATTTTGCTCTTCCAGTTCACCTGTGAGCCTGAGGCCAGTGCTAAAGCCATAAAAATTACTCAGAAAAACTGGTAGATATTACCCTGTTGGACTTACGGAAGGACACGAGTTTACCAAGTTGCAGGCTTGGAGACATCGGAAGGGATGTGCCCTGGGAACTTTTCTGGGAGTCATGGAGATCAAGGTGGCCTGTGAGAGGAGAGAGAGTTTGCTGGGAATGAGATGGTCTCTCACAGAAACCAAGCTATGCAGGGTTCTCCCAACAGTGTCCTGGATTTCAGTGCCAGGAATAGGGGCAAGGAGTGAAACAGATGTACATTCACACAGCCATACCCCTGGTTTTTGCACCAAAGCCTTTCATACAAACATGGGAGAGAGCTTCCAAACAAAGCTGTGGAAATGACTGACCCCAGGTGGTTTATTTTCCAAGTGGCAAAGCAGCAGTTTGCCTGAACTTCCCCTCATGATGCCACACTAAGGGTAGTGACAGGGTAGGTTCCTTAGTTTTGCGTACACGGCAAGTTAGTCCAGTATTAGACATTTTCTCAGGGCCAGAGGTGACAAATATTAGGGCCAGAGAAAGAATAGACACAGGCAATGTGTCATCTGGTAAATTATTCAAAATAAAGCTGATAAAGAATCTTGTGTGTCTGCTCTGGGGAACAGTTTTAGCATCACAAGAACCTGTTGTCCAATGCACAGAGCCTTGGCAGGAGTTTAGCACTGATGGTCTCACTGACTGCCACTCCTTTCCTGAAGACAATAACACTGCATCTAAATCTAACTCTACTGTTCCTGTTCCTACAGCAATGCAGCAATTTCATGCATCAAGAGCCTACTCTAGTCTCTCTCCCTCTTCACCTTTGTTGCCCCAGGATCTTGTGGAACTGTGAACATCTCTTACTTCATTTTCCTTTAAAGAGATTACTTCTGGATATTCAGCTGCGAGAGGGGAATGGGATTTTGGCAACTTTAATGTAGTACAGGGTGTTTAGGTTCAAGTGATGACAAATGAGTCTAATTAATATATTAAAGTATGAGTCTGTAAGTATTCCCACCCTCAGAGTAGTTTGCTTGTTTTTAAATGCAGTTTCAAAACATAATTCATTATGTGATCCAAGTGAATGTTGAGCCAATTTCCACTTGGATCTGGAGGACTGTAAGAAACCTGTTATTCTGTCTAGCACCAGGGATAACATGCAATTCTCAGACCAAATTCATGTGAATTGTTTTCAAGTAGATGTACTCAAGCAAACAGCTGGTTTCTGGACTGAAAGCTCCAGAGAAGCCCCAGAAACACATGCAGTTAGATCTGCTCTTCCTGACCATTACTGCTTTCACTCAGATGCAGGTTTAGTTTGAAAATACTTGCTGGCATCACCAGCCAGCAGAGGGTAAAAGACATAATTCCTGCCCTAAGTTAATAGTCTCATATTTCATCAAGATGTCCCACACCATCACCTATCTGTACTTGAGTATCTGATCAAAAATGTCAAGGTATTACCACATTCTTGTCCCAAACTTGAATCCAGTGGCTGTATTCAAAACTTAGACAGACTTTAAAAGTGAATGAGTATTTGGATTTTGCTTTAAGTGTTTTCAGGATTTTTTTTCTTTGATCAGTAGGATTGGTTGATTTTTGATCTTTGTTGTATGCTTCATTGGTTGACACATTTACCACCATAAGGAAAAATGTGTTTGAATTGCACAAGATCTTTTGCTGATGGAGACCTGTCATACACACCTTTGACTTTTCTGGATTTGTCTTTTACATGATGCAGAGGGCAAGTCAGAACAAGAGCTTGAATAACTTCCGATTGCTTCTGTCTCTAGAGATAATTTACAGAGCCTATGTCAACTAGCACCCCTCACCAATGCAGGAGCAGTAGTAGTAGCATTCCATCCTCCACAGGATGGATAGGAAAATTATCCTGATAACCTGGAAAATTATGGCATGGCAGAGCAATATGTTTTAAATATCCATATTAGGTATAATTTATTGTAGATACATTAAATTAATTAAATTTAATATTTAAATTTCTACATAGAGAGGCACTAAAAAATGAAATACTCAGTGAATGAGCCCAGGAATGATGACTCTTTAATGAAAGCAACACTTTTTAAGAACTCTAAGGCATTTTAAAACATAAGCAATAGTGAATGTATATGCCATCTTGACTTCTTTTTTTATTCAGAACTGTCCAACTGGATTGCATTTGCATGCAAAATTTGAAAATACAAGCTGGAATAAATGAAGCAAGTATTGTAATTATGGCTTTTTAAAGTATTCAAAGTACAAGCAGTTAATACTTGTGCATGTAGTTCACATGTTAATAGTTCAAAAATTAGGACCTCTAAAATTTGTACCCATCATTTTCTACATTGTGTGCAAATAGTGTTTCCATTACAACTTTGTGTAGCTTTATACCACACAAAGCTAACCTGCTGCTATTAGAAGTCCAAAAATGTCCCCCCACAAAATAACTACACTGATTTCTGTAAGGAAACCAACACTATAAAACCGGCTCCCTGAACAGTAATAGTTGTATTATATCTCTCTAGCCAGTTGTAAAAATTATTATTCTGCATTTGCTAATGAAAATCAAAATGTCAAGTTCTCAGGTGTGAACTTAAGGTCTAATAAAATATTTATTTAGACTTGTAACAAAAGTTGAAATAATAATGAATGTAAATTTTGAAAAATAAGAATTTGTACCATTCTAAAGATTTAATAATTATTTTTTATCCAGAGAGAAATATTGGAAAACCTTTATCCTTGGGATAGCAAGTTCTCTTTGCTAGTGACTCTTTGAGTCACTAGCAATATACAGTCCATGTGCAGGACAAACTCTGTTTATAATTATAAGAAAATCATCTATCACTTCAGTCTGGAAAGGGCTTTCCAAACTATCCCCTCCTCCCCAGCCCCGTTGCATCTGTTTGCTATGAGACATGCTCTGTGTGATATAAAGGGCCAGTGCCCATGGAGCTATATAGCTTCTCCATCACCTCACACCTGGATGTGGCTCTGCAGGTTACAATTGCAATTAAAATGATTGTATTTAATATTAGACTAGTATTTTCTGATTTGCATCAGCAATTCAATGTTGAGATCCAATATAAGACAGGTAATGGATGACCCACACATTTGATATGTCTGCTGTAGTTATATAGATGTGGCAGCTGAGTATAGGATAAGTGTCATGCCAAATTCTGGTTTTATGTACTCATATCTTTTAAAATATTAACTTTTTGATTGAAATTTACTATAATTATTTCTTACCTTTAGGTTTTGGATTTTTTGCAGTTGCTGCTAAACCTGAATTTTGGGTTCCCAGCAATTGGGATTGGTATACTCTTCTAATTGCAGAACTATTCACATTCCTGCTATAGATGAAAATTGGTAATACTTGAAACCTCGATAAACTCAGACAAAAAATAAACCAAAAGAAAATGTAAAAGCAGTGAAGCTTTCCCTTAACAGGCCTAATGAGGCAGCTGCCAAAATTCTTGGATAATTTACGGAATCACAGAATTATTTATGTCAAAAAAGACCTCTAAGGTCATCACGTCCAAAATTTAATGAAGGCCTGCTCCCAGGTATGTGGATCCACAGCCTGGAAATTATAGACCCTTTCACTAACTTCATCAGGGCTGGGATCAGCCTCTTTGCATCACTGACATTTCTTCTCCTGATCAGGTGTTGTTTGTAAAGCAGTTTATCAGTTGAGGCTCATGCTTACCTCATGCCACATGGAAATTACGCTTCATGTGTTAACATGAATTTAGCTGTAGTAGAGAAGTAAAGTAAAGCCTGCTTTCTCATTCTCCCAAACAACATTGTCCTCCAGGCAATGGGGACAACCACCCTGCTTTGACAGATGATTATGAAAGCTGCATGTTGCTGATTTGGCAGTTTCTCCCAAGTTCTCTGTTTCCCTTAGCTCCAGAGAACAGTGATGGACAGTTTGATCTGCTGACTTGGGCTCATCCAAGAAGATCGACATATCCCAAAATGCTAAGATTTTTTACTGGGCAAAACCTATCTACCTATCTGCAATCATATTCAAAGTCTCCAGGACAAATTTCAGATTTATGTACTTTATTGCATTGTCCTTGAATGTTTCCCTATCACCCTTGTTGGATACAGAATAAACTAATTCCTAAATAAACTCCAAGCCAGAACATGAGCCTCCCTCATTCATTTATCTGCTGTTAGCATCATACAAGCAACACTAGCTCTGTGGTTTTGTAAAATGGACTAATTTATGACTAGATGTGATGGTGGTGATAGTACTACCTTTTACTTAGATGCCTCACTGCTGTCTGATGGGATGGATTTCTTGTTCATCTGGCAAGGCTTCATGAAAGGCACAATGCTAAAGATTAAAGGTCAATTTTATAAAATGGATGAAAACAGTGAGCAGCAGATTAAACTTGCTTTCTGGTAAATGGTGCCACTACTTTCCAGTAAATAATGTCATGAATTGATGAACAATAAAGGTTGTGAGATAAAGAAGATATTCATTAAGTGATGGAAAATTGTGCAGCTTTATAAACTCAAATATGCCTTTAGCTTTCTTTCCACTGTGATCTAGTCCTTGAAATATTTACCAAGAAGTCATTTTAGCTAGGCTAATTAGTGAAATCTGCATACAAATTATAGCTAAATTCAGTCTGAAGCAATAGCACTATTTCAGCAGCCCTGTTCCTAGATTTACAGGTAAGTGAGATGGTACAAGGAATGCAGCCCCTTCCAAGCAGCACATACAAAAGACCTTGAGCATCCCCTCATACTCCAGACCCTCCTGAGAGCCATTCTTACTACTTGCATCACAGTAATTTTAAACAATCATTCTAATTCCTGGTTCAAGTAAAAAGTATCTCCCATGCTAGAAAAGAAGTAAAAAAAAAATTCCTTACAGATGTAGAAGAATTTGTGTAGTTTTGTTTCCAGGGGAAATTACAGCTGACACGACTGCTAGCCAGTACAACAAGGGTAACAAGCCTCTTCTGCAGTGGTAAGAAATTCCCTCAAAGAGGAAAGATTATGTCTAGCCTAAAAGAACTCAACTCTGTTATCTTTACAGAAGTAGTGAAGCCAAGATTAGTGGGGAATCTTGCATGAAGAACAGGAAGAAATGCAATCTGTTCAAGTAAGAAAACATATTTAAAGTAACCATCTTTCAAATAACTCCAGGCAGTGCTTGAAAAATCCTAGAGAGCACAACCATTGCTCATGGTAGGAGCAGAGATGCTCTGCAAAGCATTTCTAGCAGGCATAGAGGAGGATTATAAATGTAACCTTTCAAAACTGAACTTCATAAACTAAGAAAGGAATTATAACAAGCAGTTGCCTGTGACCTTGAAGAGACTTAGTTTAGTACCTAGTAAGGTCCCTTCCAGTTCTGTCACCACACTTAAAGCCACTTTGCTTAAGTATAATTTAGCTTCTTTATTTGCTTTTATAAACACTTGTGCCAAAGGTTTCTATTTTCACAGATAAGTGGAGAATGATTGCTGAAGATGTGAATGTCTGCACTCCTGCATGCAGACACTCACAGAGAGGGCTCTCCATGCCAGGCTGTGCCCACTCCACTTTTAAGCTTCAATCACACAGGCACAGGCAGAGAGCAGAATGGGGTAGTTGCCTGTTACTTAGGAAGATGGTAACAAACCAGGAAATATTCAAATAGTCACAACTGCACCTTTGCCATGAGAGATGGAAGTGGCAGTTCAGTAGCATCAGGTTTGCACTGTATGTGCTCTCTCGAGCACACTCATGAGTAAAGATTTTGGCAAAGTTGGTCACAGTTGTGCACATGGAAACTAAGACACATGAAAGCCTATGCTTCCCTCTTGGCTGCCTCACTCTGGCTCAAGCTCCTACACACATTCAGAGGAGACTCCAGGTCCGCAATAAGGTCTTCTTCTCATATCTTTGACTGGTGAATACCAGTCAGCCATCAATTTCTGCTAATGAATAATCTTTGAATAATGTTCTTTGACAGAACAAAGGGCTTTGTTCCCTGGGTAAATAGCGCTGGAGAGCCTGCTGAGACTCCCTCTCCTATCAGATGAGGCTGCAAATCAGATGAAGAAGTTAATCCAACAAACAAATATTTATACAATGTCATTGACCATTTCAGCCCAAGGTCACGAAAAAACGGAAAAAACGACACAGCAAATTTTTATGAACAGCTTTTGCTTGTGTCTTCTTTTTTAGAAATTACAGCACATTTACTTTCTGAATTATTTTCAAAGAGGGCAAGGAGTAAACCACAAAAATACACATTTTGCAATTATAATTATAATCTCTAATGCAGCCAGGGGAAGTGGATTTCCAGACACATTTTTACCTAAACTTGCTCTCTTGAATATTTCCACCTTTTTCCATCTTGCCCAGATAACCAAACACAGATACTAGGAAGATTAATTTCTTATTACTGGCTGCAGTAGGGACCTCTGCTAATTGTTTCCCTTGGAATATACAATGGCTTTTCTTCCTTACACATCTGTTTGCTGCCTTATGCAGGACACTTTACCCTCAGTCAATGCACATAGGATTTTACTGCTGGGAGATCATTTTAGAGCATCTCTTCTTAAACCACCTAGATCTATATCTGGAGCCTCACTCCCATTTTTCTTTCTGGTATGCACAGTGTGTGTGTGTGTGAATGTGGCTTAATCCCTTGTCTATACACAGTAAGTGGTACAGGACTTCCATCCAGCTCCTCAGAAAGACCTTGCATTACCTACATAGATTTGGCAACTGCCACTTGATTTTCCATGTCTTTTACACAAACAATTTATTTTCAGAAAGTAATTTCATTCTCACTGCCTGCATTCCCACTCATTTATGCTGCAAAGAGGTTTAAACTACAACAACCTTTCAGGACAGACGAGTAAGACTCAAGAGCAGAGCACTCTCTTTTTGTCGAAGAGTTGATTGAAGCTGTGCAATAGCTGGTCTTCTTGCTCCATGTGGGAAAATCAAGATTTACAGACTTGGTCTTTAGTTATTTCAAAGAGTGAAATTTGATGTAAATTAGATTTGGCCCATTTGACAGGTGTCTCAAGAGTGATTGATCGTGACTGTTTCAGACAGACACATGAGGATGGCACAAGTGTTTCCAAGGAACTACCTGCTTCTTTTTGATGTCCAGTTAAGACTACATGGATACCTTCTAGATGAGTAAAAGAAGGTGAGATGATTCCTGCCCCTTGTGACTTGCTCACATTTGGATAAGAGGTGTGTGTGAAAGGCAGGCATGACACCAGGACAGATCATGTCTGGATTGGATGCGCACTGTGGCAAACTGTGTTCTGGTTTGTCAGACATTCTGCAGAGAGGTGTACCTTTGAGCCCCCTGAGGAAATCGTGGGCACTCGCCATCACCCTGCAAGAAAAGAAACCAACTTGCAAAGTTGATAAATAGGTGAACTTGCAAAGTCAGGCTTAGCCAAGTAAATCTGAATTTTCTTGTTTGTTCTATTCAGACATTTTTAAGTACTAAATTCTCCACTTGACGTTTTGTCTCAATTACCCTAAATTGTTAAAACTATAAAGTCAAAGTCACCACCAATCTGGAAACAATAAATCTCAGTCCTGGAACACTAATCGGGTTTCCAAACATCCTCCTAAATGGCACTTAATTTGACTTATGGATACTAGTTGCAGCTGTGTTCAAATAGGAATGGCAAACATGGTTTCATCATACTAGGACATGACTGCAGCTTCACAGTTTTATCACTCAAGTAAGGAGTCATGTCTAATCTCTATGTTAGCAGAAATCCACCACTGTCAGCCTGTTTGGAAATGCCTTTGAGGGCTAGTCTGCAGCAGGATTTGACAACAGCTTTAAAAATAAGGCATGATTTCCTGGTTGTGGCTATTGCAAAATGTTTCCCATAACCCAGACCTGATCTGCGTTGGTGTCTATTCACACTGCCCAATAGAGTCACACAGCATCTCTTTGAGGGTGCAACCAGTAAGTCTGGGAATCATCACCTGTGCAGCATCCTCGACCATACAAAATGTGTCACATACAGGAAAATGTAACATATTCTGAAGAAGATCACAGCTATTCATATGTATTTTCAATTAAAAATATGTCAATGGAAAAAAATCAAGAGAAATTTAATGTTACTTCTTTTTTGATGTATCCTAAAACCAGGCTTGAAATACCATTTTATCTTGAAGCTACTCTTGCTGTACCCTTGAGGATTTTTAAGGGCTGCTTTCTTGTTATGATCATCGAAAAAAATTGAAACACACTGAATAAAAGTGAAAATTAAATTCTTAACCTTCTCCTTAATTTCTACATCCTAAATATTGAAAAGCTGCAGTACTTCCACAACTCTGATGCTTCAACAGCTCTCCAAATATATATTAAAAAAAATTCAAATACTGTTAATTTTTCTCTTTTGCCCCATGTTGCCCAGTTTGGCTCAGCCCAAGGAACCTCTAACTCAGACTCCAACAAGCCCTCTGGCATATCACTGGATCATATCTGAACTGTAAACAAGAACCCAAAAACACATGGTGCAGCTGTGCTTGTGGCCAAACTTAGTGTGTTATTACTTTAATTTGTGTCTTATAAGCATGAACAGATTCCCATCTTCAGCCAGAAAAGCACCCCATCAGTGGTTTCTTTGCTGTTGATTTGTATACATGCCTCCGACTCATGCTGTTACTGCTGCAGCCAAAAGAAGCTGCAGCTCCATTTCATTCAGCCTTGCATAAATAAAAATATCATTAAGCACTATTTAAAATATGTTACATTTAACAAGTTGACATGTAATCCCTTACAATTTATTGAACTTGGAAATATTAATAAGTGTCATCTATATTCTATAAATCAAGAACAGGTTTACTGGAGGTATGTGCACTTGAAATCACTTCAAGCCAGAATTCTTACTTCCATTAGGGAGTGTTTTCTTCTGTTTTACTGGATACATGTCTATGGGTGTGACTACAAGATATATTTTAGTCTAACAATGTATTATTCTGCTCCCACCAGATGGGAAGTGTTTTTTCCTTGTTGAAAATGTCATCTTGTATTGATTACCAATCACAATAAATACATTTTAAGGGCTGTAATTAAAGTGGTTCTTTAATTAAAAAGAAGAATTCAGAAGACAGAACAATGGGTACAATTAAATACTGAGAAATGCTTTGCCATTTTATTGTGAAAAGTCTTTGGGTTAAATTAGTAATGCTTTTCAATATTTACATACAATAAACAGTTACACTGTTTATATATAATGTTTTACATTTTCTAATTTAAAATGTACATTTTAAAGAGCTGTCACAAACACAGAGCTTTACGCATTCCAGATGTGTTGGTAGATCCAGAGAGGTGTGTCAGTCTATGACCCACTGGTGTTCCAGATATGCGTGTGATATGGATCCACTCTACAAAAGACCATGGAAGTCACTGTTTTCAATCAGTGCATAATGCTACAGCTCATACATGCAAATCAAGAAAAGGAGGGAGCGTGTAAGTTATGGATTTTTAACCAGGTGTTTGGAGTTTAGCCTTTGCACACTTTCTTTGAGCACCTCCTGAGCCAGCCAGACACAGGTAACGGTGAATCCTCCAGCCTCCAAGACTCTCAGATTTGACCAAATCACCCTTATTTACCTCTGAGCCACCAAAATCCCAAATTAGTCCTGGGGCAGAGTTTGCTCTTCAAGGAATAGATTAAAGCAGACGTGACTAGGAAGGCAGCAGAATCTCCTGAGATACAGGAGCCTTTTGTTTAGACAGCAAAACTGAACCAAAGAGTGGATCTGCTGAAATGTATCCATTGGTTTCAGCCATTACTGGAGAAGATATTAACCCTGGCCCAAAAATCAGTGAAGAGCCAGTGAGGGGCTTCTGCAAAATGTAGCAGTGGGAGTTTTGTGTTTTAAATGTACTGTAAAATGAGGGGACTGATTGTCAGTTTACTGCAATAACGTGCAGTTCATTGGGAAGTGCATTTCTCTCCTGTAGCCCTGGGGTTCTGCCTCTTGTTGCTCTCATTACTCTTGTGTCAGACACTGACACTTCCTTTGTACATCCAGAGGCAAGCTTACAAATCAAGATGACAAACTGTGTTGCTGCATGTAAGTATTTTAAGTATTTTATATATTTTTTCTTACCATGAAATGGCATCTTACATTAATTGTTAAAACTGTCATGACTCATTTTTCCAAGTTTGTGAGTTTAAAACTAAGCCAGCTATTACACCTGCTTCTCATGGGTACACTAAATAGATTTCACTATCTACCTTGGTCTTTCTGGTATGTATTAACATTCTTACCTCCCCCTCTTCATTGATAACACTGCAAGTGTGGTATGATGAATCAGATATCAGGAGGTTGTCATTTGTTTCAGCTTCATATTTCACAGATGAAAAGATGCTGGAGATGAGATTATATACTCACAAACACATACCCCTCTCCCTCAGCGTTTCTTTGTAGTAAAACTGATTTTGACTAGCTGACCTCAAGACTGCAGAAACCTCCCATATGTTCACATTTAGATTTCTAAAGGACTTTTTTAATTCTTTTATCCTTACATTCTCTTCTGTATCTTGCTCTCAAACAGCGAAAAATACAAATAAAGAATTTCTAATTGATCTGATTTACTTTAATAATCATAGCTACAGAGAATAATAGACCATTAGTTACTCTAAAAATACACATATCTTTGTAATCCCTACTATTCGTGGATTTGGAAAAGACCATCCTATATAATTTTTGCCAGTCTATTACATCCCATATCTGTAGTAAGCATTGCCTGTTTTCAAACAAGTCTTTTTATCAACATTCTTTAGGCTCAGATACACAGTCATCCTCTTGATTCATTTTTTGTCTTTGCAAAAGCATCATGAGCATCACCACTGAAGTGTGTTTACTGACCTCATTGGTTAACTTTCCCCTGTACTCTCACCACTTCATTTTTGCAGTAATGGATGGGATTTGGACCCATGACTTAAATGTAAAAATATGGGAATAAATCATACTGTCAAAATGAAAAGCAAGGAAAAAAATAGCCATAGGAATTCACTGCCTTATGAAAAAGGATGAGGGAAAGGTGGACAGTTTTAATAGTTACTTACTTCTGAAGTGAAGTTTGCCTGAGGAAAATGTTGGGTCTAGGAAATACACCCACAGTGAAATATGTGGATGTATGGGAGGACTGAAGATCCTTCCTAGGTAAACTTTCCTGATATTCATGACCATGTTTTTAGCGTCAAATAACAATTCCACATAGATTAGGGACAAAAATCTAGGAATTTTGTTACACTGAGGTATGTATTCAAGAGGCTTCTTGACCTGAGGCCAGAATTAAGGGACTCCTTTGACGTGTCTCTGTGCAGTTGGGGGAAGGAAGAATGCCTTGGATGCTTGCCCTTGGAATCAGGCCATCACCCAGCCACAAACGCTCCCAGCCCCTCTTCCAGGAGCTCTTTGCTGAAATGCACTGTGTGCTCTACTAGATACGGGCAAGAATTTCAGGATTGTTTTTCAAATTATTGAATAAATTGCATCATTGCTAATACATCATCTCTAACATAGTGCTCCCTGCCAAGGAAAAATCCACACAATCACATAAAGGCAACAAGTAAAGCAGCAGACATGAGCAAACCCAAAATTCCTGAATGCCTGCATTAGAATGCTACTGTTGTCTGCAACACACTCTACATGAAAGGCCTTGCACACTAATCCATACATTATTTAGACATCTAAGCTGCTTACCCACAAATCCTCAAGGCTAGGCAGTGCAGAGCTCAAATTGCCTAGGCAGAAGAGAAACCACAGGCACCAAGGTCAAACCCCCAACCTGCACCTGAGTGTGCTCAATTTATAGATAGAAAGGCAACCTTGGAGGCATTTTGAAGGTTTATTTACATACAGCTGGGAAATGACATAGGCTTACTTATAGAAATGTATTCTAGGAAAATGAGGCACTTCCAGAGCTTGTATAAGGTGCTGTATATTTTATAACCATTGTCATATGTCTGAATTCAACAACTGAGAGTAAAATGGTTTGGTGACCTAGAACAGCATTTAGAGAGCTCATCCAACAATGAGGAGCCTGAGGTTTAATTCCATCTGCATTTAATTCCATCTGGGCAACACCAAGGTTCAAACATCATCCTTCTTGCAGGGGAGGCTAGGTCATGGCATGGCAAGCCTGCACCATCTCCCATGCCCCATCTGTGCTGCTGGTGAGGAGGGAACTTGCCCCCCACAAAGGGTCATTCTGTAGCTGTTCCAGCTGATCCGTTACAAACCTTCATTGCCTTACTGACAGAAACATTTTGTTCTTTCTAACCAAAACTTTTCTTCTGCAATTTAAATCCATTTCTTCTTGTCCTGATCACAACAGAAAGAAGTTATTCCCTTGTGGGCTACAGAAGCTTTTTTTATCTTGGATATTTGCTGGTATATTTTTAGTCTCAAGTTTTCTTCCTTCCAGTTCAGTGACTTGAACTTACTGAGTCTTCTCTCCCTGACCTGTTCTCCAGACCTCATCATTCTCTGTATAAAGGGTTTCTGGTTGATTCACACCTGCCTCAAAGCGTGGCAACACAATGGGAAGCAGCAGTCCAGCAGAGGTTTTGCTGAAGCTGAGATGAGCAGGAAGAAGGCTTAGTCGGGTACAAATTCTGGTAAAGGCAGTCCAGTCATGGTGGTCACCATTCATGACAACAACTTTCAGGAAGCCTGCAATCCACCACAACTAAAGGTCCGTTACTGCAGTTAGACACAAGCCAGTAGAACCCAAAAGATATTTCAGCAAAAAGTTGTCTTATCTTATAAAAGCACCCGATAATGCTACCTTTTTAAAAGCATCTTATCATTTGTGTATATCACAAATGGGCTGAGATCTAGTTTAGAATTTGGGTCTGATTTTGACCCTCCATACTGCTGCAGGCTTGATACGTGTGTGCAGTCATGCGCAACTCCCCTCATATCTCCTACAGCAAATCCTGAAGCTGTATAATTATAACCATACATAGGTACTTATAATATATGGAATCCAACCAGCAGCCAGATTTGAAGGATCATCCATAAAAGTTTCACATAGCTTAAGAAAGCAGTCAATGGGCTCTTAATAAATTTAACATTTTCACAGATTCTCTGGTCAGCTTCACGGTGTAAGGTGCTCTTTAAAGAGACATATACATTTATATAGAAGTATGCAAGTCACCTGGAAAACATCCAAACTCTTCCTTAAAGCAGTCAGTCACAAATTTCTAGACATACAGAGCAAGATCTGTAGTAATGATATTACTCACAGCACTGATGATTTATTTGGTGCAGCAGTGGATTCAGCAGAATTTCAGACCTGCAATTATGTCATAAGATAAGCATGTCAGAGGCTATGGGTATGTCAGTTGATTTGACTCAGACACCTATCTTTGTTCTGGCATCTGCCCACTTGTGATATACAAAAATGATACCACCAAGGGAGGGCTGAAGATCTGACTGTTACTGGTACTTGTTAAAGTGAGACATAAAATGGTAAATATTAAGAATTCATCTGCTTGGTTTAGAGAAGTCAGACAATGTATTTCTGTCAAGATGAAGCACCAGCCAATATGGTGGTACATGACGATTATATCTGATACATGATTAAATGCCAACATGTGAGATGAAACACTACAGATCTTCTTTATGGCTTTGATTCTAGCAAAAAGATGTTTAACTGTGGTAAGAGAAAATACTGATTAAGAATTACCTCCTTAGAAAGAATATTCTATGTTTTGTGAGCAAGTTCTCATCTCAAAGAGTTGTCAGAGGTAGCCTGCTATGGGCCGCAGTGTGGAGGAGCAAAATAAGGAAACAGAAAACATAAAAAACCCTGAACTTAAGTGTGATGTTGAATGTTATCACTTGTCTGGACTGAACAATATGGCAAGAAGACTGGCAAAAGAAGGAAATTTGAGGTTGTACGGAATACAAACCTTCATATGAGCCTAAATGTAAGAATGAACAGCATTACTTTTTCCTTAATTGCAGTGCTAAACTCCCAGAGCAGGTGAGAATTGGCTTGGCGGACTCCAATAATCAGAAGAACTGGCATAGTGAAGATTTTTTGTCAGCTCTTCTACTAGCCATCCATTTTTCCAAAGAATTTTGGTTCAGCTTCTCTCTATGTTTCCTTGAAATCATTAGAGCAAGGCACTGTGCCTTAAGGGCACTCTTAGGAGGGCATCAATAATGTTATAATGCTAATAAAGTTTAACAATAACTCATAGATGAAAATTTTCTAATTGGAAAATTAGGTGCACATTGATTAATGATTTCAGTTTCTGATGCCTACTAGGTGGCCTAAAGATTAGACCAATTGTATCTTTCTTCATCAAAGCTGGTTTTCTGGCTATTTTTCAAAACTATGAAGTCACATTCTTTACACCTTATATTTAGTATTTGCCTTCTCTGAGCTACCAAAAAAAAAAATTATTCATAAGAGAGAGAAATATGAGACCTGGTTGAATATAGGACCAGCAGATGAAAACACCCTAATCAAAAAATCAATTCATCCTTGCTGAAATCTTTTATGTGTAACTCCTTAGAAGGGAAGAAAAAGTAATGTATAAGTCAAGCTTAATCTATGAAATTCAATCCATAAAGTATTATAAAATCTTTTAGGATAGAACCCCTGTATAAATCTAGTCTTTTGTTTTGTTGTTATTTTTTAACTATTTAGAATATATCACAGCATCATCAAGGTTGGAAGATACCTTTAAGATCATTTAGTGCAACCATCATCCTAGCACCATCATAATCACCCCTAAATCACATCCTCAAGTGCCATATTCAGATGCCGTTGAACACTTCAGAGGTGGTGACTCCACCAGCTCCCTGGGCAGCCCATTTCAATGCTTAACTGCTCTTTCAGAGTAAAAGTTCTTTCTAATATCAAATCTGAATCTCCTCTGACCATTTCCTTTCGTCCTTTTCACTTGAGACATGACAGAAGAGCCCAACCCCTATCTGCTTCCAACCTTCTTTCAGGTACTTGTAGAGAGCAATATGGTCACCCCTGAGCCTCCTTTTCTCCAGACTAAACACCCCCAGCTCCCTCAGCTGCTCCTCACAGGACTTGTGCTCCAGAGCTTTCACCAACTCTGTTGCCCTTCTCTGGACACGCTACAGCACCTCAATGTCCTTCCTGAACTGAGGGACCCAAAACTGGACACAGCACTCAAAGTGTGGCCTCACCAGTGCTGAGTACAGAGGGACAATCACTGCCCTGTTCCTGCTGGCCACACTATTTCTGATACAGGCCAGGATGCCATTGGCCTTCTTGGCCACCTGTGCACACACTGGCTCATGTCCACCAGCACCCTCAGATCCTTTTCCTACTAACTGCTTTCAAGACACTCTTTCCCAAGCCTGTGTTTATTGTGACCCAAGTTCAGGACTGAGCACTCAGCCTTATTTAAACTCTTGCTGTTGTCCTTAGCCCATCAATCCAGTCTGTGAAGATCCCTCTGCAGAGCCTTCTTACCCTCCAGATGATCAACATTCCCATTAAACATGGTGTTGGCTGCAAATTGACTGAAAGTCTCCTTGAGCAAGGAAAACAGCTTGAAAGAGTAAACACATGTGGTAATTTAATTAGCACTTAGAAGATATGCCTTGTTCATGCTGGAGGATAGTTTTCAAAGGTATTAACTTAAAATAATTTTGACATTATTTGCACTGAGGTGTTGTTGGAGGATATTCAAAACATGGCCACATTTGTAGATGGATCTTGCCTGTTCCACTGAGTTACTCTGAAGTAATGTTCAAGTGACCTTTATTCAGGTGAAGCAGGCAATCCAAGAGTTTCAGGGTAGGGTGTATGAAAACAGGATCTCAAAAGTTTAAGTAATTGCTAATTGTAGAGCGTTCACAAAGCTTATTTCAAACCTGCTGTCTGAAGTTGTGAGTGTGATTCACGAGATTGCTAGGATTACTCTGGATTAAGATCAAGACTGGGAATTAAAATAGGATTTGTGACACCAAGCACCAAAGAAATACTTCTTCTGCAAAGGTCCTCAGCCTCTGCAAAGTCTCTGCTGACAGAGGTCAGTTTGAGATCATTAGCATGTAGTTTAGATGGGGGTGAATAAAGGCATTTTTGGCCACCGAAATATGGTCGTTGTTGTAACTCTCCCCCCTACGTGTAGGTTCTGGCACATAAAGTATGCCTGCATCCGTCAATGAACCAAACCGTATCTTTAACCATAACCCACCAACACTTTGTAAAAATACAGTTGTTTGCCTCTGCCAACATAGAATCACAGAATCATTGATTTGGGTTGGAGGGAACCTTTAAAGGTCATCTAGTCCAACCCCCATGTAATAAGTGGAGACATCTTCAACTTGATCAGGTTTCTCAGTGCCCCATCCCACCTGACCTTGAATGTTTCTAGGGATAAATCATCTACCACCTCTCTGGGCAACCTGTGGCAGTGTTTAAACACTCATCATAAAAAAATTCTTCTATTTATCTAGTCTGAATCTAACCTCTTTTAGTTTAAAATTGTTACCCCTTATCCAGTACAACAGTCCCTGCTAAAAATTTTGTCCCCACCTTTGTCCCCCATATAAAAGATCACAATGAGGGCTTCCCAGAGTCTTCATTTCTCCAGGCTGAACAATCACAGTTCTTTCAGTGTTTCCTCAGAGAAGAGATGTCCCATTCTTCTGATCATTTTTGTGACCCTCTTCTGGACCTGTTCCACCATGTCCTTTCCATGCTAAAGAATCCAGAGCAGGATGCAATACACCAGGTGGGTCTCACCACAGTGGGGTAGAGGGTTTCCCAGGTTAAAATGTAAGATATGCCCAAAGTATGTATTCTATCACCATCTTCATGAGCTGTTGAAACCAGGTGGGGCAGTGTTTCCCTTATCTTCTGTTAATGGGCCATCAAGGACCCATTGCATGACTCATAGAACGAGATCATCCCATTGTGAGATGCTCCACCCAGGGGGGAGGCAAGAATTCCTACCTGGGTATAATCCGGAATTTGGGACAGCATGGGGAGTCTTTAACCCACTGGATTCCCAGAGGACAAGAGCTACCAGACCTTTTTACAGGATCACTGATTCAACAAGACCATTTCATCTGGACTGCTACTACCACCCTAACTAACAGGGTGTCAGGTTGTATTCTGACTCTGTCAGTGTTTTTTTGTACTGTTGCATTTATTTTATTTTACTTTATTTTACCTTATTTTACTTTATTTTACTTTATTTTACTTCTTTTCTTTTCCTCTTATTAAATTGTATTTCTGACTTGGAGTCTCTCACTGGTTTTGCTTTCAAACCAGCACAGAGAGGCAGAAACCCCTTCCTTGACCTGTGGGTCACACTTATGATGCAGCCCAGGCTACAACTGTCTTTCTGGGCTATGAGTGCATATTACCAGCTCACATTCAACTTTTAATCCACCAATGCTCCCAAGTCCTTCTCTGCAGGGCTGTTCTCAATCCCGCCATCCCAAGTATGTATTGATAGTGGGGGTTGCCCCATCTTCATCCTAGCCTTGAGGTCTTTCTATGGTCCAGCAGTTAACTTGGTCTACAAGACTCAATATTCAAATCCTAAATCATACCTAACTTTAATTACTGGCCCAGTTTATGCCAGGAGTAAGCACCAACCTGCTTAGACTAAGTCTGTGTAGAAGGAAGAAAAAAACTCTAATGATCTAGAAAACTTGAAGCCAAATAAGGATACTTAGAGTGAGTCCAGGTACTGTGAAGGACTTCAACTCACTTTTCCTGGAGGAAGTTCGTGTGTCCAGATCTCTTGCTGGGTATACAACCCAATTGTTTTAAATGGTTAGGTTTGTTTCTTGGTTTATTTTTTACCTATAGAATTTTTTAACAAGAGTTACTAGGCAACTAACTACTGGGTACTTACAGATATTCAAGGGGGACAAAAGCATGCTCAGGTGGGACAAAAGGATTGAGCATAGCACCTGGCTACATTTTTTTTTGTCTCCAGGAGTTTCTCTCAGAGGGGGAAGATAACACGAGGTTTTGGGGACAGGAAAAAGACGGGGCTGGGGGCAGCTTGGCTCTCTTGCTCTCGGCATTGGAGAGAGGATGGTCAGGCTGCTGCTTGCTGTGGGAGGATTTTCACTGGCACCACCAGGTCTGATCCTGAAGAAAGCTACCATCATCTGCTCCGCTGTGCCCAGGAATCCTGAGTTCTCCTGCTGTCCTGCCACCCACCGCCACCACTTTCTTGGTGCTGTTTTGAGGTTTTTTTCTGCTACGCTGCAGTCACGCACTGCCCCGTCCTGCCAGGACATCCCTGCCCTCCCAGTGACCATCGATGGAGCTCCAGATATATCTGATCCACCAGCCCGGGGTCCCTCACCGTTCCAGCCTGGTGCTTTTCAGAGTCCCAAGAGATCAGACTGCCCCAGGTTTTGTGAAACAAAGCCACCCTCAAGGTCCCTGGTTCTGTTCACTATTAATGCTGTAATTGTTGTTGTTTGTTTGCCTTGTTATACATATTAGTAAAGAACTGTTATTCTTATCCCCATATCTCCGCCTGAAAGCCACTACTTGCAAAATTATAATAATTTGGAGGTGAGGGGGGTTGTCTCTCCCTGGCAGATAACTGTCTTTCAAACCAAAGACACCTAGATATACTAATCTTGTTTCATGTGATCTGTTGAATGATGCTGCACTGTGTTTGCAGTGGTTTCAGTGACTACAGCCATATTCACAAAAACATCTGAACCTAAATGTTCACAGGATTTTACTACAATTAGTGGTACATTTTTATTTTCTCTTCCATCAAATATTTTAGGTGCTATTTGTTTGTTTAAAGTCCTTTATTACTATTTACAGTGCTTCATAATATCAATAAAAAATGTTAGAACAGGAAAAGCAGATGCTAATTAAAAAACCAAGCAGTTCTAAAAAAACCCAGACTGAAGTTCCTTAGCATAAGCTATTCCTTCAGTATTTATGAATAACAAATTCATCCACTGAAATAAGGTTGTGTGTGACTCATATTCAAGAAAAGGCCAGAATTCATTGGACAATCTGTTCACAACAAATAATTTAACTAGCTCTAAAAATATTTGTGGTGTTTTTTCTTACAGGGGGAAAAAAGTGTCTCACCAAAATGAACTTGTTTAAAGGCAAAAAACAAAGCCCAAGGACTGGTTTGTAACGCTGCAATCCAGCCCAAATAAGGACAGTATGTGGTTGCACTATCCCAGGAGCAGAGTGCTGACTGAATTGTGCCTGACAATCTGATACTTCCCCTCTGAAGCGTGGGAGAGAGAAACCACTTGACTGGTGTATTGCAGCTCTCTGTCTGCCTTAGAGCAGGCCAGAGATGCAAGGGACGAAGCTAGCAGGGTCTGTCATGCCCCTGACACTGACAAGCTCCAGCAACACAAGCCATTTACCTGGAGCCATGCAGCACCTAATGTTTTTACTCAGCATAATGCAAATATACAAGAAATTGTCACTTAGTCCATGTTTTCAAAACTAACTTTCAAAATCTTGGGCAATAGGTGGGTTTTGAGCATTTGCATAGTTAAAAAAAAAAGAAGTAAAAATAAATGTGTGAATATCTCATGCTTTTTCTTGTCTTCTGCCAGTTTTGGGTGCCCCAAACTACTGCTGAACCATTTGCTTTGACAGATTCTGCCACATTATACCTGTAAGGTTTTCTGACCTACTGAGACTGCACTGATATGTGGCACAGCACCAAATACATTCCTGAAATCCAAGGAAATTATGTCTATGCAGCTAGGTTAATGTATCTCAAAAATCCAAACACACTTCTCAGACGTGGGATTTTTTTTTTAATAATTTCATGCAGAGTGACCTTTAATAAATCAGAGCTAAACAAAGTCCTTATAGGTCAATGCATATATTTCCTCCCTTTAGTGTGCTCCAGTTTATAGGTACGTAGAAAAATGCTGTAATTTTTCAGCCTCATGCAAACATACCCTAAATGCAGTGAGAATTGGTGCTGTTCTGGCTGGGAGCCTGCATGCCTAAATTCTTTTGAATAAGAGCTCTTCCTACAAAAATACTGCTCCCCTGTATGACAGTGGATAGGTAAACTCAGCCTTTCTCTGCCTGTGGGATACCTTCCCCAAGCCACAGTCTCTGGGAATAAGATGCCACCATTCAGACAAAATCCGAGCTGGACGTATGCAATGTCTGTTGTCCAGGTTATCTGTAGGAAAATGGCTTGAGAACCAAGAACAGAACCAAAGAACAAGGAAGTCAGTGTCAACAATGACTGATGAGACCAAAGACATTCATGGCAAGAGGCTTGATTTTAGTGCGGAAATATCTGAAACTGCCTGATTCAAAGGTGAAATTAACTCCGAGATCTGACTCCATAGACTGTTTAGGAGCGTGGAGGAAAATGAGGCAGGGAAATGGTGAGTGTGATTTAGCTGAGTTTTGCTGGTTTGTTGGGCTACTGAAGGACTGATTGACCTGTGATTCTTTCAAAAATCTTTCCAAAGACTGTGCAGGTGTTTGCTGTACAGATGAGTATAGGTAGATTCTGCAAAATAAAAGGACTTGGCTGTATGAAATTATAAAAATTTGATTTATCAGCTTATTTAAGAAATCTCACTCAGCTGGACATGAGATGGGTAGAGTGGCGTTATGTGTTTGCTGCCGTGTGTGCAGGCTAACAAGGTGCCATATGAAGTCAATCTTAATGTAAATGAAATCCAAAATATTGTTTACAACAGCATCATAGAGAGTCTGGGCTCTGTGAGAGTGTGAAAGAGAGCCTGAGTTTGCTGCACAGTTGACAGAAAGTCTCTTGAACACTTGCATACCAAGGATGCAGTTGCTCCACCAGCAGCCAAATTAGCTGTGCCCAAACTGCCATCTCTCAGAGCTTCCCACCTGGGATCAGGACCTAATCGGTACCCACCACTTACGATGCTACTGGCACCTGGAGTACTGCTAGTACTCCTCATCTTCCTAGCAGAGCATAAAATGACTTGTTTCAAGTTTATATAACTGCAGTGATTCCCTTGTCATATCAGGATCAAGAGATAAACAGCTGCAGGTTGGGGAGGATGAAAATGATTCAGGGTAGGGCACTGGAAGAAAGAAGCCAGGAGCTGACTGCTCATCTCTAGCCCTGCAGTGAACTCTGGGTCTCGAGTGTTGCACATTTATGTCTTAGAGCAAACAGAATGCAAATTCCCAGCATATTAGTTACAACAGAACTTGCACAGTTAAGTTACATGGAAATGGAAAGCAACTCATAAGTGCTGAGAAGCAGCTGAATGCTTTCAACTGTACAGTCCAAACACAGCTTCAATCTTTCAGTTAGTCCATGAGGAGGGACTTCTTGTCCATAAAGATCATAGTACAGGATTGGGGCCAAAACTAGCAAAATTATTCTGAAGCACTGAAGACATGAGTGATTTTTGTAACATAATATTTATTCCAGAGCAAGCCACCATATATCTTGTTTCTACCACATTCTAGAAAAAGTTCAAGGTATTGGCTTTTTATACCAGAATAATTGTACCTCCAACTGTAGGACCTCAAACAGCATTGGACATGGTTCTGGCTGATGAGCCAGACCCCCAACTACAATATCCTCATAGCTGTCGCTGGTGTCTACTCTGAACTAGGGTAATTTGGAAGAAGAGGATAAAAAGGGAAACTCTGTGTTTACAAAGGGAAGAAGGAAACCATCTGTGACAGGGCTCTTTTTTGAGCATTGGATGTTTGAGCACTGCTCAGAGATTTCTAATGCCAGAAGTGGTCCCAGAAGAAATGGATTAGCGGGCAGAGAACAAGTGACAAGGTCAAAAGGTGAAAAATAAATGCAATTTATCACATGCCTGTGCTGTTTGTCACCAGACAAGAGAAATTAAGGAAATCACATGGATATTATCACTTTGCCTTGGAATAGGATGACCCTATATACATACAATCTGAGCTACTGCTCTGTGTTAGCTTGTTAATTGTGAAGTGGTGGTGAACAAGACCCAGCCAGTTTACTTCATCTGGCATGCTCCTGTTTGGGGAGTAAACGTACGTCAATAGCTTTACCATGACCAACCTTTACAGTAAAGGGCCAGAGAAGACATTTCATACCCAGACTGGGAATTTTCCACGCCAATTTTACAATTCAGAAAATATACATATCACACAGGCACATATGCAGTAAGCACAAAGGATTAGCATTGGAAACGACAACTTGTAAGCCAAGTTTTAGCTTTAAGTGATTTGAAACAGCTGAGTGATAAATTAAAATAAAAACAAATGCCAGCAGCTCCTTGGCTCTAACAGGATTGGTGGGTGCTCCTGTCATGAGAGCCTGGTGAATACATATTGTTATAATTGTCTGGGTGGAGGTGATAGAACAAACGTGACTCTTCCAAGCCAGTGTTGGCACTGACAATAATTGTTAACAGATTTAGTATCTTATTCACCTCTTTTTTCCCCTATAGCTCCTTCTTAACTTATCAGCAGATTTTATTTTTGAGTTATTAGAAATCGCATCCTTCTCTTATTGATTCTTCTGAATTGCCAGCCAGCCACTAATTGTTTCCAGCTCTGACGGTTCAAAATTACTGATTTCCTTTTAGATATTTCAATCATTCATATATCTTCCCCTCCATCCCTCCATCCTCTTTTGACTTTCTTTGGCTTGAGGTTTTCTCAGAGGAGTTATCTGCTTAGTTAACCCTACTTGTTCTAGCCAAACTCTGTTCTCATTCCTTTGGCACAGGGGTAGTCAAGAAGAGTTGATAAACATAAATCCTCATCTAATTCAACCCTAGCATGAGAACCCTGAGTCCAAATACTCTGAATTTGAACACCTAGTTGGTGTGCTGTTCAGGTGCACCTATATAGCTATCTATATATACACATACATACACATATATCCATATCCATATCTATATACATAGTGTGGGTGTAATATAGTATATTTACATAGTATATGTAAATATACTATGTTTATATGTAAATATAAATATACTGTATAAATATAGCATATAAATAATATATGTGAACCTGCATTTATAAATTAATGCATGTGCTTGTATTTGAAGTCTGGCTTGCTACTCCCTTTTGCTTGCTGCTCCCACTGTGCCACATGGCTCCTTGAAGCAGAATGTCACAGCACTGAGATTGTCAGTGTCACCCAGGAGTCACACATCAGCAAGTCACCACAGACCAGCCAAGTGACAGGAGCTGCTGACAGACTCATGGATAACGCAGGGCAAGGGGAAGGAGAGGCGATTTCTTGCAAGATCTCTCCAACTGTTAGCAAAGATGACTTCAATTACATTGCATTATCTGGGCACTAGAAACGTGCAGACAATCTGCTGCTGGGACACCACAGACTTGAATCTCTTGTCAAGAAGCAGGAGCTGGTGCATGAGCCTGTGCTCTGCCTGCTGACTAAGGCTCCTCTCATGCTCCTCTGCACAGCAGTGTCAATGCATCCCCCTGTCCTCTTCCGCCTTAGATGACCAGGTCAGCTGCCCATTGTCGCCCTTGCACTGGGGGATAGACATTTGGAGAACTGCAGGAGGGGAAGACTTCCCACAGTGCTGCCTTTGCACAGGCACTGCCTGGTTCCCTGGGGTGGAAAGCCCAATCACAACCTTACCAGGTTTTTGTCCTGGGAAGCACACACTAACACTGCATTACTCCCTGAGCTTCCCACCCAACCCAGAGACATCCTCAAAGCATGGCCAGGCAGCTGCCAGAACTGCAAGCTTTGCCTGCTGCAGACTGGAACTCTCCAGGCCCCCATCCTTGTTCAAGAGCCCAGCAGTACTGTCCCAAGTGCATGTCACTGAGAGGTCCAGGTTAATATATTCTTGAAGAACCTAACACAAATTTTCCTAGGTAGGATTTTTTTTTCTGTCAAAAATGCAATGCTCTGAGCTTCCAGCAGTGCAAGGCTCTTTCAAAAATGCATAACTCACAAATGAATCAATATAGGACTAATGTGAATCAGTGCAAGGGCACTTGAGGACACTCTTTCTTTCCCTGTTGCATAGTTGCTCCTCTCCAGACCTTGCCAAAACTACCCCATTGTTACACTGAAAGCAACTAATGGCCGCTGTTAAACATGTGCTTCAACTTTAGGGATCAGTCCCAGGCATGAAAATTAGTTTTTGCTTGGGTTAAATGCAAGTAGCAATGAGGTGCCTCTGCATAGTGAGAACAGAAATAATTGGAAGCTGCTGCCCAGAGCAAGATCCTGCCTGAGAAGCGCAGTCACCCTCAAGGTTCATCCCTGACCACATGCACAAAGGTGCAGGAATGGACTGGTTGCAACTGTACGCATTAGTGAAGCAAAGGCTTGAAGATGGATATAATTTTAGGAGGAAAAGTGACTAATTTCAGCCACTATATTCATTGGAAAAGCAAACTTGTTGAGGGTACAAAACAAAACCTGGTCTGTCTTCATGTAATATTGCCTTGTCCTATTTAGAACAGTTCTCCAAAACCACACAACATAGGATTAAAAAAAAAAAAAAAAAAAAAGCTGAGTCTAATTAAAAAGGAAGAAGGAATGAGCTTAAATATCCAGAAGGGCCACGTTGTTACTTTTCCCATAGGCCTCTTTCAGACTTATGCATTTTGGTTCAATTGTGAGTTTACTGAAGGAAGCATGCTCAGGTTCCTCAGAGTGGCAGTCAGCATCCTGGAATGATATAGATGAGAAGTATCAGTATGTATGATTAAGTAAATCGGAAACCGACTCACTGCATGCCATCAGGCTTTGAAAGTCACCCTTTTACTGTACATATGCAGCAGTGATAGTGACTGTGGTAGTAAGTGAGAGCTGGTGTCCCTCTGTGTGTCTGAAAGTTAAAAACTTGTTTCCTCCAGGCAAAACAAATCCTCTAAGCAAGCCTAGATATGTTGTCCCTGTCTCAGCTGTTAAGTTAGTGTACTTCTCCAGTTCAGCAAAACTTTCATCTCTTCAGAGCTCTGAAAGTCTACGGCAGAATGTGTAGCCAAGGAAGTGCAATTCTATTTCCAAATCCACTGGCTCGCTCTTACAATTGCACCCAGTCTTGAATTCTTATTCTATTTCTGTGGAAGAGCCAGGACTCTTGAGTTGTGTCTCAGCCAAAAGACAATTTTCTTTCCCTGCAATTTTCTAGAAATGTCAACATATCACTGACACATTTGCTCTTGACAGATAAAATGGGATGTTACAGCTGAAAAACAAAAAGCAAAAATGTTTGAGTGTTGCAGAAGATCCTTCTTCTCAAATTGAGCAGAGGGAATGGTTGCCCTGTTGAATCACAGTGGGGCTGTGGCTGGGTAATTGAAAAGATTTGTTGTCTGAGAAAGCACATTTAAAAAGTCCTCTCCTTTCTTCAGCTATCAAGATATCACTGGGACTTCACCAGGTCCATAGATCTGCTGCGTAATGTGTGAACGGCCATATCTCACCATGGAGTCAAGAGTTGAACTGTTACAAGTACAACATAAATAAGATCAAAATCAGAGTTGATTTGTGAGGGGAGATAAAGTGGATGTGGGTAAGAGCAAGAAAGTGGGGCTGGAGAAATCAGATGGGTAAAATACTAAACAGCAAAATGTTTTGGGTAGATAGATTTGAAACCTTCAGCACCATCTTAACTGGTTTTATCAAAACCTGCTTATCATTTTGAAAATGGCATGTCATTTAGGTCATCTCAAAATTACTGAAAGGAAGGGTGGCACAATTTAATTAGACTTTCCCATGATAAGTTTCTCTATAGATATCTCAGGTCATCCCAAATACTACTGTGTCACTCTGGAGTGAGAGAATCCACTGAAATAAATGTATTTACTACATATTTACACTGATATCACTTCATGCAAGGTCTGTCAGAAAGATTTCAAACATGATGCTTCACAAACAGTGGCATGAGCTGAACACTGTAATACAGACCAAGGACAAATAAATCTTCACGCATCTGAAGACTTATGTCTTAGACCTTTTCATGACCGAAGGATTTTACTACTGTGTCCTCTTTCCTGCTATTTCAACAACCCCACACAGGACTGCAAACATACTCTATTTCTCAAAAGATTTTTCTCATCTGTATGTGAGACAGCCACCTCTGTTTACATGGCAAGTACAAGAAATTATGGTAAAGCTACACAGAAAAAATTGAACTATTGCAGTTTCAATGGAAGTAAGGACAAATTGCTCTGAAGTTAGGCTTCAGTGGGCAGGATCAGTGGAAATTAAAGGGAAACACAAAAGCAAAGATAAACAGAGCCTGCATCACTTTTACGTCATTGGCTTCTACTCTATTTCAAGGCATTATTAGCAAAGTGTCATAAGCCTATCTGTGCCACTTGATGCTTTTTCTGCAATTCAGAGCTTGCAGGGATGAGCTCATGTGATCTGGGGTTTTTCTGTCCCAGTGGTATCTCATGTGACGGGGAGTCTTTTAGGTTTGTTTGTTTTGATTTTAGGGATTTTTGTTGGAGGCGGGGGAATTACTCCTCAGTTTTGTGCCATCTCTGAGTTGCCAGCCTTTGTATTGCAACAATCAGAGTCCAGCCCAGCAGCAACAAGGTATTTGCCCAAGGGATGAATTAGACTAGGTACTCTAGCAGCAGCTTTCCTTTGGCAATATACTGTGTAATCTAAGTCTCCTAAAATCTCAGTTTTTAGGGACACATGGTAGTATTTCAGCTAAGGGATATTTTTAGCTTTGAGGAAACAGGAACAGGACAATGAGACTGCTGGAGCCATTAAGTTTGTTTTGCTCTTGGACCCTCCCATGAATGCAGCAACATCCACCTGAGCAGCATAGCTGCCACCCACACAACAGCTGTGGAGGGAGTCTTCCAGAGCTTTCCCACCTTCATGGCTACAAACAGCCTGCCTTTATATGTTCACAAATTCCTTCTCTTTTCATTCAAAATCAATTTATAGGCAATCATTCTTAAATCAGTACAGACTATGACTCAAATAAGCTTCTCTCCTTTATTCTTTATGCCTCTTTGTAAATAATTTTCAATCCCCTTTTAGGCTTTTTTTTAAATGAACTAAAATATTCTCTATGTCTTCTCTTGTATCTCTCTTACAGATTTCCCCTGCCCCTGTTTTGCTCTTAACTCACCATTCCTTATGATAAATGACTTGGACAGTGTCTGTCCTCCCAGGTGAACACTCGCCAGACACCTGTGCAATATAGTAGCATTTCACACCTCTCCTGGAAATGCCTCACCTTTACAGTTTTCATGCTGTTATAACTTCATTGTAATCATTGTGAAGCATTGTAATTATTCTGAGACTAATACACTGTCCCTGTATGATGTTATATCCATATTTTGAGCTCCCAGTTTTCATAGATTACTTATGCTGAGTAACTGACCATGAATTTTGTACTACTGACCTTGGTCTTTTTTGTCCCCATTCCACCCTCTCCATGTTGCAAGTGTTATTGGAAAATATTCTGAAAATATGCTCTTAAATGGTGCCTTCCTCCAGCCAATAATCCATGGTAAATCAAGTAATTCGTACGTCCTCAGAAGTCAAAGATAAAATTCCTGCTTCTTTTCAATTAAGTAGTCTCTTCTGCTCAAAAAGCTGCCTTGCCAGATGTTTTGTGCTTCCTCCTCCCATCTCAGACAGATTTGGCTCCCAGAGACTTGGAAAGAGCCCAGCACCGACAGCAGGGATATTCCCAGCCAGGGGTATCACCCTGGAAGTGGTTCTTTAGATGAACTTCAGAGTCCATCCTGCCTATAAAAATATTGTTCATAATTTTGGTTCTCTGTCAGATCAGCATAATGGACTGACAGAGCTTGTAAAATAAAATGGCAAACAGAAAGCTAGAATCCAAATCCACCCCTCAATTTGAAATGCAAAGTGCAATACTTTTCAGGAATCGGGAGGGCTAATGTAACAAGGAATGTATCCTCCCCTGAAATGAAGGATTCATTTCAAAACACGTTGATACTTTGGCGCAGAACAGTGACTTCATCAGAAAAGTCAAAAATAAGAAAAAATATTATTTAGAAGATATTAACTCTGGGCCGGATCATCATGTGTCACAAATTTGGATTAATTTAAACAGAGCTAGATTAGTTTTTATCAGTTCCAAATCCACCTATTTCCCATGGTCTGGAGCATTATATTTCCAAATTTTTTATTTCCTAATATTTTCCAAATGTTGTTAGAATTTTAGGGAAACATTATAATATATTACATTTTCCTTTTTCCAGTGGTTTATGACTAAAAAATCTTTCATAAGGATTTCTTTTTGATTTCACAGAGAAGCTCTTTAATAAAAACAAAAAAGCTGATCTGCTAGTTCTTGCTAGCAAACATTTTAAGATGTCAGTTGGATGGGGAATCATTACAAAAGAATTGCAAGTTAAACCCCTGTAGTTTTAGAATACCAGATAGTAAATTAAAAAAGGAAACTTACTGCCCAGTACTTTGGAAAGTGGCTACCATTCATGGCAAAGTTCAAAGTAAAAGCAAGGAAAAGTGACTGTTAACAAATTTCACAGTGTTGATTCATTTTTCCATTTTCATAATGACAAATGTCTTTAAATGTCCACTTAGCATTAAGTTGAATTGTCTACTTGAGATTGGGGAAAATAATGTTCATGTGCTAAAATGTAATTCTATTTCTTCATTAGCGCTATGTTCTTTTAAATCAAATTTTCTCTGCAAACAATGAAACAGAGGTTTGTAATTCATATCTGTATCATTTCTCACAGCTGTGCCAAAGCCTGCACCACAGTCCAAAGCCAATCTCACTTGGGCACTGCTCAACCAAACTTCTTGCTTGGACCTCAGCTTCCTGCTAGGGGAATTATTTCATCACAGATAGAAATCAATGACTAACTAGTGTTCACACATCACAGGCAAATGGGGCACCAGGACATGTGAAGTGTGTGGAGTTCCATTTCAGCTCTGCAGTAAAAGCCAGAGTTGGGGTGTTTCCTGACTATCACACCCTGAAACACTCCTTTTTCTGTTAATGTTAGTTGCGTAAATATCAGTTTGTGTAATTATCAATTTACAATCAAGAATGTGCCAACATTACATTCAGAGAAAATATGAACAAGTTGAAAATGTGAAGAAAATTGTGGTTTTGAAATCTGAGAAATTGTACTCAAAAATAGCAAGCAGATTAGTTTTTTTAAAAAACCCTTTTGACCCAGTTCTCTCCTGTACATTTCTCTGAATGTTTTCAAAATATTCATTAATAATCTGAGAAATTAGTCTACTGAATGTCTTTGAAATTCATCTGTAAAACATCTCTGCCTTTCATAGTTAATGTGGTAACTATATTTTGAAAAATAATCAGTCACTCAATTAAGTATAACCCATATCTCATAAAACCATATTTGCCCCCTGTAATTAAGTTGTACTTTTTAATTCTGTTCCCTCACTGAAAAATTTTATAGTGGTATCCTGACCACTCATGCAGAATACATGCAGAGGTTTATTGCTGCCTCTTCCTAATCACACACACGGTACTCACATATCCTAGTTCCTTCAGATGTTAATGCCTACCTACATTTACCAGGAATCATTAATTTTGATTCTTCCTTTCTTCAAAATTCAATAGTGAGAGCTAGCCAAAGCTCACTCCTTCAAACTCTGCCTAGCTTGAGGGCTTCTAATCTTTGACAAATCCCTGTGAAGGGATTTGTTTGGGGTGGAATTCCTCTTCTGCTCCACTTGAGGACCTCTTGCTTGCAGTGTGAGGCTATGCTCAGCTTTGTACTGTAAAGTGTAGAGGGTAGAGAATAGTTTGCAGTGAGTGGCCTCTTAAGTGAAGTATGCTTCTGATGTTGTTTTGCAGATTTTCTGTGCTTAGCAATCCCTATGTGCTATGCTGCTATCAAAATCATTTGCTAATTGAGACCCATGAATACCTCTTGGTACCCTATGATGTGCTCATGGGTAGTTTAACTGGGGCAGTAAACTCAGCCAAATTCAGAACTATAATGGGGTTAATGAGTACAAAGATGGTCTTATCTGGATGGAGGTAACTCCTGGAGTAAGGACCTCTGAAGCACTATTCTGTCACATACTGGGTATTGAGATAATCTCCCAAAGTTAGAAACTCTGATGGTGCCTGATCTGTGGCCATGGGACACTCCTCAGTATGCAGAAAGGAGACAAGTGTGTGCCAGCCAGTCCCTGGTCTAGGGAGCAGCAGGACCAGGCCCATCATGACCCAGGAAACGTTTCTCCTGTGCAATTACTCAGAAACCTTCTGCATTCACATATGTGAGAAAGAACCAGGTGCTCAGAGCTATTCAGATTTAGGATAAACTGCTTTCTAGAATAAACCTTTTATTCATTGGGAACTGATGTCAACTATTGAAACTGAACTCTTAACTGAGACACTTCAGGCTAGTTGCCTAAATTTTGATGGAATGTATCCAGCCCCTAACACATACGCTAATTCTTCTGGGTAGCTGTAGACACAGCAAAATTCATTATTTCCATGAAAGCACTTGCTAGTCAGTCTTTACCATTCCATATCTCCTGGCAGCACACCCAAAACTGTGTGTTTATAATAACAAGACAGCAGAGATTTCAGACAGTGCTTTGAATAATGCATTTTGCAGTACTTGCTCAGGCTTGTTAAACTCAAAGCAAAATATAAAAAACCCAATGTTGCTCTTTTTGTGAGATTTATACCTCTGTTTTTTAATGGGAATTATCTTAAAGAATAAGTTCATTTCTTTTACATGCTACTAACCATGAATGCGTCTAAAAATCTCATTGCCACTTGCATTGTTCTTTTGGTATAAATTCCTCTAATCTTAACTTAGCCCCACAGCTCTGTGACTGGACTTTATCCTGACTTGGCCCTCCAGCCATTTCTAGCCTCATCTCTCCAAAAAGATGACACTACTTGCATCCTGTAGTGGAACTTAAAGATTTTGCCTGTTCAGCTAGTGATTAGATAGTCTAGTGATGCAAAGTAATTCATATGGACTTGAACATAGTTGGGACTGAGAGCCTCATTGTTACTTACATTCAGTGGGGGTAACTTCATGGTAGCCACAGAATTGTTCAAACCAGTGTCTGTGAAGTATTGTGAACAATCAAAAGTTTTGCTACCAGCAAAAGCCACAATTGACCACAACTGCACAAAAAATATACAGCAGCTTGACTCCTGTACATGTACAAAAACCACTGTAATTGTATGAGTGTACGTAACTCACTTCAGCATATCTTGCTAAGTGCTGACTTCAGGATTCTTTCTTTGAGCTTTGAAAACCTTTCACAATGTTACTCCTACCTCCTCATCCAAATGTTTAAGTCCCTGTACATTTAAATATTGAATCTTATTCTCAACTAGTAAATCTTATCTCTTTCTAAAGCCCTCTTGAAATATTAGTGCTATTGGGCATGTTCTGCCATAAGTATTACTTGGTGGATTACATTGCCAAAATACATTTGTGATCTGTCTGAGCTTAGTAATTTTAAACCCATCCATTAATATATATCTGTTCACAGCTGAGTAAAATTCTCTACTGTAAATGTAAAAGATAAATCTCCTAACTAGTTATTTTGGTAGGTGTTTTCTGTGTGTGCTTTTTGTGTTATTTACTCCTAGACACTGGATCTTGTGACTCCTAGATCCTGGATCCCCTCCCTGATTGAGACACTTTCTCTTGGTACTCAGCAGAGTGGCTTTGGTGGGCCAGATTTTCACCCGTGGGGCTAGATTTGAAAATTGTCTAGTATCTGAGGGGATTACATGGCCTAAACTGGTGCATCTGCCCTGGCACAAAGCTGCAGTCTGGATCAAATCCATGTTTGGGTTTGCAGAAAGGAGGCAAAGGCACTATCAGCAGTACCAGCAGAAGGTTTCTTCCTTGCTCTGTCAGCCCAGGCAACCCAGCTGAACCCTTCCACAATGTCTGGGAAACACAACCAAGTCATTGCTGTTGAGGGCATTATTAACAAGAAATTATTTTGTACCAGTATTTTGCTACTAGTTGTAACAGTCTGTATAGATATTTCTGCCTTACTGCACCTCTTAGATAATGTGACTGAGTTTATCCCTCACTAAAATACCTTCAATAAAAAAGGTACAAAGTTATTTCTCATTTCCAGTGGAGAAAGAGGTAATGACAGATGAGACAACAATAGAATTTGGTTTGGTCTCTGTATACAACAAGCCTTTAAGTTTTGCTATCACACCTGTTTCTGCAGCCTTTGAAGGGTTAAAAACCATGTTTCAGATCTACATCTGATTTGCTTGAAGGGCACCAGAAGAAGAAACTCCCATTTGCCAGATCAACCAGTCATCCAAATTAGATATTTGGAAATTAACTGAGAGCACCACACAGTTGGGTTTATTTATCTCTTATGCTTTGACATGGCTTCTGGAGACTACTCCAAGAAAATGTTGTGCTTGCAGCAAGCAACCACAAGGAGTCTGAGCAAGAGGGAATCAAGGTTCATCTTCCACCTCAGATGGGTTCTGGTGAAAAGGCTGTACTACACCTCTTGGGGTACCTGCCCCCAGTCCTTCTCTCCCTTTCTGATTGAATTCAGCAGTCTGCTTGTGGCTATCATGTTTTAGTTCAAAACCTGGGGCTCAGTGAGTAGTCACAGACTTCTTGTTTATAGCATTGGCCTGTGGTCCTAGGCCTATCTCCTGAGATGACAACATGGGTCCAGGAGGGATCCTGTGCCCTTCTTTCTAAGTAGTTCACACAGGACATTGCTAATTTTCAAAAGGCCTTACATATTCAGTGACTGCTGCCTGGGTGACTGAGCTGTTGGAGAGGTAAAGTCCAAGTTTGAATTAATGTTGGCATGTATGCAGACTTAGAGAATAAATCATCTCTTTATGAGTGGTAGAAGGCAAACTTCCCAGGAGATGAGGTATTCTGGGAGCCCTTTGTGGGCAAGTCAACAGGCTGACAGCCTGTGGGAAATGCCATTTTTTGAGACATGGAGCACTGTTTGGTGGCACTTCTCATGGACATGTCAGTAAGATGTCTTCCCCCAAGAGGGGGGTGGCACACCAGTTCCATCTTGACAGGAATCAGGACCCTAGATTGTGCCTGTACCTGCTAAAGCACCCAACAGACCATTCCTATACCTTCCCTAGACCTTCCTGCATGTGCCAAATCTCCAGCACCAAGAGGAAACTAGGGCTTTTCTCACTATCATGGCACAGCCCCCACATGGTTGGGTCCCACCAAGTCTTTCCCTCGCTGGATAAGAAGAATGATCATCCCGAGATAACTCACTCTCTAATTGTGTTTCATATTTTTTCAGCAGGATTTGTGTCAAGCAGGGGAAGGGAATTAGTGGGAAACCAACCCCCATGGACACCATTCACACATAGTGTCTCCAGTATGTCTCCATTTTTTTGACATAATCATTCCTTGACTTTGTATCAACTGTAGGGCACAGTGGCCTGTCCACTTGTTTACAGGCAGCGATACCAAGTCCTTTCTAAAAACTGCATGTAGCACTTACCTCCCCTTCACTGTACCTCTCCAAGCTGCTGGACCACCTGGTGCCCTTAGTGACTAAGACAGAAAACAGCTTGGTTTTGTCCCCTCTGTTTTGCAAGTAATATTATCCCCCAAGGCTCTATACATATAAGAGTTGCTGTGTGCATTTGGCTTGGGTCTGTGGGCTACTTCTCTGGTCACTAGTAAAGAGCAGTGCCTGTTGACCTTCCTTCTTGAAGAAAAATTCCTCAATAGATCCTGCCCCTGAAGCAGGATGGTCTGTGCTACACTATGCTACAGCAGGCAGCTCTGAGCCCCAGATGCCAAGCCCCAGTGAGAGGTGCCACTCTTGCCTTCACACTCTCCTGCATCTTGAACAACATGCACTGACCTGCTTGAGGAGAGAAAACTGTCCCGCTGCTCTGGGATGGATGAGACTCTGCTATGGGGGCACTACCGAAAATGCTGCAGCAGCAGGTGCTATTGCTCCACCTTCCACCTGAACAGTGTGAGGACCTGTGTGATAAAAGATGTTTATCACCTCTAGACCTGTACATTCAGCTGAGGACCCATCAACCTTGACTCACCCATCCTAGCTTCATCCTTGCCTGCAGGAAGTCACTATGTCATCTGTGGTGACAAGTGAAACTGGCCTCATCTTTTATGAAAACCTTCCTCTCCCTCCAAAAATGAAGTGGCCCGTCTCATAAACCTGCCTCTGGTGGGAGATGTCTGTCAGGGCATAAAGGCAAGAGGAACACCTTCAGGCACAGATGTACACCAAAGCAGATACAACTGCAGGATAAAAAGGGGAAAAAGTTGGCTTGTGAACAAGTATTTTTAATAGTGTTCCTTTTAACAGAACCTAAAGAGAAGTAACACTTCATTTTACTTTTTCTATTAAAGCAAAAAGCTCACCAGTGTCGGTTGTGTGCAGGTGCTATGCACAGTGGAAACAACTCAAACCAGCATGTGTTCTTTGAAATATTTCTTTTAAACAGACACTAAGTATTTTCAGCTTTTGGAGAATGTGACTCAAAATAACAAGAAGATAAAATATCACCATGCTGTGCAAGGGAGGATATGTGCAGTTATCTGCTGTGATTTTACACTAATATTTAGCTATTATATAGCACTCTCTCTGCTGACCCCATTGTATAAACACTCAGTAATTAACCAGCCCACTCCCTGCTGTGCAACAGGTAGGTAATACTGCTCTTACCATCCCCAAGCTACATAGAAGGAATTTAGACAGCGAGATGACAAACCTTATCCAGACCCACTTGGGAAGTCTGTGGCAAAGCAGAGAGTAGGATCAGTTCCTGCAAAATGTGTTCGCTTTCCCCCACTCTGCCTTTTATGTTACAGTCCAGAGACACGTAAGACTTCAGTGAGGCCTTGAGCAGAAAGGAGTCCACCTGCAAAAACTCCTAAAGTTGTTTCACACCACTGACAGTTTCTGGAGCAGACACGGCTCAGAGGGGAGCCGCAGGAGTGCTGTAAATCAGGACTGAGGCATATTGGCAGAGCTTTGTGGGAAAGCTTGCCTGGGGTCTGCCGGTTGTTGTTTTTCTCAGTGCTTTTGATGCTTCTTTTTCCTTACGATGAAGCAACCTTCCTCAGTCATCCTGTGCTCATCATTTATTAATTGTCCAGTTTAATTATCACGTTTAGTTCAGCTGAGAAGGGGGTGTGGAAACAAAGAGAACACAAGCAATGCACTAATCTACTGTGGAGGGCAGCTGCAGACTCCCCACTGCAGGAATGGCTTGTGAATCTCATTCAGCCTGTTGTGCCCCAGCAGGGACAGTGCTCGTCACCTGCCCTTCAGGAAGAAGCTCTTGGTTTATCCCATTTACTGCCATTAGAAGCAACCACGGAAACGATGCAAAATGGTTCTCAACAGAAAAAACCTCAACAAACCAACAAACCAGACCCAATAACATTACACGTGTAAGGATTAACTGCTTGCATTTTGCACTTGATTTTGCTTTAAGCTTTAACTGATGAGGAGGCAGAGTTCATGGACCACTGAGATTATTTTCACCACAGGAAATTACGTGAGGGAATAGGCAAACTTCAGAAGGAAATTGGTAAAATCTTGTTAAAACTTCAATTTTCTTTAAGGATTGGGGTTTTTTCTACAAAGATGTCAGCAAACTTGGGAAGGTACTAAAAAGTACTGTCCATTTTTCCCATTTTCCCCCAAAGGAATCAAAATATGCAATTTCAGGGACATTTGGACAAAAACAGCCTTAGAGAAAGCAACAACATTTTGCTGTCACAATATTCATAAAGTTTTGACTTGGCTATTGAAAGAGACGGTTAAGTTCTTCACTTCATTGCATGGAAACTGCTTATGACCCATGTTTTTCTTAGCCCAACACATTCTTATTCCCTAGTGTAAAAGACATCCACTTAAACTGCAGCAACATAGCCACCATTTCTAAAACAAGCTGGTGCAGTGCAGTCCTGACTATCAGAGATCACATCTTTCACGAAAATCTAACTGCATGTTTTTCCAGGTGCTGCCATCTTGGAAACAAGACACACGGGGACCAAAAAATGTGTTTCAGGACTTAACCTGAGGCCTACAATTAGAATTTTTTATTGAACCTAGTTATTGCAAACCTCTTTTAACTGAAGTGTACATTTGTTTAAACACCTTCAAACTCATATTTGCTCTGACTGTTGAAGGAATTTATATTCTCAGTGTATATTTTCAGTAGAAGAAAATAGTGCCGTTTAACTGGCAGTGTAATTTCTTGTAACTGAAATGCTTTATTTTAAGCAGTACAGTTTTGCAGAAATTGCAAAGAGATGCTGCAAGTGTTTTAAATGTGCAGGGTAAAGTTTCTCCATGGAAGCATGCTATGCTGTATATAAGCAATACAACAAACACACCCCAGTTCAAATGCCTGTTGATACATATGCATGGCATGATTCAGAGTTCCTGTGTAACTCAGGCAGACTGCTACTGGCCTATTTTGCAGCCTATTTTCTTGCATCTTCAGCTACCTTCAGATGAAGTTAAACCTGAAATCTAAACCATCTCTTTAGGTGGAATTCAAAAGGAGTCAAAAGAAACTATGCAGACCATATGCAAAGCTCCCTCGTCTTCCTTGAAAATAAGACTTTTGTTCCTAGTTTTCCCCTGAAAACGGGAACAGTGATAATTCTTTTTGCCTAACATTTGCCTGTCTGTTTTACATGTTCAGATAACTCTTAACCCACCTTGACTGAACCCTCCAGGTGTTATTCTGGTTTGAATAGCATAATACATACCAATCCAGATAGCAAAATGCCAAGATCCCAACTGTTGTCTCATGGATCTCAAGGTTACAAGAGAACAGGCCCTGACTCTACAGAGCAACTCCTGGAACGTCTCTTCATGTCAGATCAGAGCCTCAGCATGAGAGCTGGAAAAAGACTTCTGGCCTGTCCAAGGATGTTAGAGAGACTCAGTCCAGCCCAAATATCTATATGGGGACTCCTTTTCCGTTAGATCATGACAGTTAAAACATGAAGTGCAGAAAGAGAACTAGGTTTTGGGAAATTTTGAGTGCTGTCTAGCTCTAGGTTTGACCAGAACATAAAACACGTAGAGAAGCAGTCACAGCACCAAGCCTGAGAGAGTTCAGGACACTTTTGGACAATGCTCTCAGGCACATGGTGTGATTCTTGGGTATGGTGCTGTGCAGGGCCTGGAGCTGGACTCAATTATCCTTGTGACTCCCCTCCAATTCAGCGCATTCTGTGATTCTGTGATATATCACTAGCAACTTTCTGTATTACAACATTTCTCAGATTAGCACCATGAAAATTAATAAAATACTTGAAATTACAGCTCTTTCAAATGATAGTGTGTTGGGTCCTTTCTTGTATTTTTCTCTTAATCACCAGGATTTCTCAATGGACAGATGTTCACATATTAACTTCAATGTGTTTTTGACAGCATCTACTTTTCTTGTAGTCCTTGTTATTTCTAGTCTGTTTCGGAAATGCACAGTGTTATTAATATCATTTTGGGTATCATTTCAGGAGACATCACTGCTAGGATATTTTTGCCAATGATTTTCAAAAGTGGCCTCAGCCATTGCTCATCCTGTGGTTTTATCTGATTCTAGATAGCAATTGCTATTTCCAACCCACCTGCATGAGGTATAGTACAAGCTTTGTAACAATTTGGCAGGAACAATAAAAGGCACGGATATTTTCTGGAGTGGTGTCGGTACATCTGTATTTGTTAATCTTCTCCTGGTACAGTAAAGAATTTCTTACTCTTTATTCATAGTTCCTGGCCAACACTAGCCAGATTGATCAATGAAGAGAAATCCCATTCAAGTGTAAGTCAGGCATAAACTGGCATAATGGCATAAGAAGTCTATTCCACTCCTTTTCCCTGAATATTTCTGCAATTGCTTTCTCCATGAGGAAACAAAGCACTGGAGGTCAAGACAGGTATGAGTTGAAAGACAACCATCCCAAGATTGGCTGGCAAGTTGAAAAAGTGACTGACTTTGTAGTAAGCCCTACAAGTGCTTGAAGTGTCTTCACATGTCCTTCCCTGACTCTGCCCCCCTCCATCATATGTAGTCTTTGCTTTGCTAAAACATATGAAATTACTTCTCTGAGCCTTTACAGTTTCTCTCTATATCCTCAACTATGTCTGTGGCTTATCACTGAGATTGAGACTTTACTCACAAACCAAGGAGCCCAAAACGGCACTGGGAAAGCCTCTTGCAGCACCCTCAGGGGGAAAACTACCTCCCTGAGAATGGATAAAATACCTCTGTCTACATGGTTTACAAACCCAATTACACCTCTGCTATAACAAGATCTAAGTCACACCTGATTTATTACCTATTATCTTCCCTAAATCTTTATAAATGCAAATGCTTCCAACTATTTCCCTCCTGATGATTATGCAGTTAGGATGTTTTTCTCCTGAGGTATATATTTGTGTTGTTTCCTAAGTTGAATCTAATTGTGCTATTTCCTGCACATATTTCTAACCCTGAAAGTCCCTTTGGAGAAGAGCATATGTGAAGAAGACGAAGCAATCACTGAGGCCAGAAAAACAGGAACCAGAAAGGAAATAAAGTTTCACAGTTCCCAGGTCCCATTTATTTTATATGCACGGCGCAGATTGTAGTTAGAAATCAGCACCATGCTGGCAGGCAAAACACAACTGATTCCTGAGAAAGAGGGACAGCAGAGCTGGTAATGCATCACCAACCTCCTTCTACACACACACATACACACACAAACATATACACACACATGTACACACACACACACATATATATAAATTGTCTTATCATGTAAATAAAGTAATTAAGTAAAATCAGGATCAGTTATAATCTGTGCAGACTTTTTCCAGCTCAGTATATTGCTGTTTACCATTATCATTTGTTTCCAATCTTTCATTCAGTTTTCACTCTAAACAGTAAAGGTCATGTCCAAGTGAATGTTCTGAAGTCTAATAAGAAAGAATTCATGGGGTGTTTTCATCAGTAAAATATTCCATTGAACCATTCAGATACTGCAGTGATCTGCTTTAGAATTTTGATAATACACACACACACACATTTCTTTTTTTTGCACAATTCATAGGTCACTTAGATTATATTACAGGCAAACTGGTGATTTGCTATTTTTTTTAAAGATACTCTGCTGCTATACTCAATAGTAACAATTTAAAGAATTTTTTTGGGTAGTCAGGATCATTGCTTTTTCTCACCTTCAAGATAAATCTTAATAATAACTACAGAAATCCTGTAATTTATCAGATTTTTTAGAATTTAATGGCATATACCTGAGACAGGGAAAAAGAATTACTCAAGTGTTCCTCACCACACAGAAGATGTTCAGTGTAGGAGTTTTACTTAAGAAATTAATAATTATTCCATTCGTAGATTACCAAAACAGTTTAGAAGACCATTCCTGAGAAACTTATTTATTTTATGGAGTTAGAGAACTTGTTTCATGAAACCTTAACACTATTTTGTATCCTTTAGACTAAAACTTTTGTTAACATGCATAAAAAATTGGTCACAATGATCAAAATGTTCTCCTAGACTCTGGAGGCTTTGAGAAGAACCTAGGTTATCTTCTAGTTCTACATCAAAATATTTACAACATTTCCAACTTGAGTCAGTTTCAGTTTGGAAAATAAATGGAGTTGAAGAGCTCTGGATAAGTTTCATTCTGTGATTTTTGCAGTATTCATAAGTTTACCAGGCTGAAACTCACATAGATCAAAATCAAGGAAAATGTTCCCATGATTTCTTGTGAAGACTGAATTTTTGGCAACTCTGCTGCAACCTAAAACAACCATGAGAGAGCTGCAATTGTCAAAAATTATTCATCAACATTTTCACTATATATATGGGTCTGTTATATTTATATAAAATTTTCTATGTGTTAGGATGTATGAGCTGTTTGCCTGTAACTTATCATCAACAAATCTCCGGGCATGCACCAGGACTTGAGTGTTTGTCTTCTTGTGACCTTACTACAGAGGCACTGAGTTCCTACTGATCTCACTATACTGAGAGCTGTAAGCACTCCCCACCACCAACTGTGAGACCACTGGTCAGGGAAAATGCAGACATACTGGCTTTTTTGTGTCAAAACTGCCAATTTTGCAGTTCCGTCTGCTGATCTGTGTCTTCTGAATTACAAAATGCTGAGATGATCCTAATGTTTCCATGCCAGGTCAAATCAAACTAAATCAAACTATAGTAAGCCACCTGAATTTAATTCTATTATGAAACAGAGGGGAAATTCCCAGCTATAATAGCAATAGAAGATGCTTTTCTTTGGAAAAATAGTTACAGAGGACCTGTATTCATAGCATAAGAGGGGAGGGGGACAGGGAGGGAGAGAGGGAGAGAAGGGAAGGGAAAGTAACATTAAAGTAATATGGTAAAAATATTTATATTACACTGATACCCATTTCTACCATTTTATCAAGGTGAAAAAGTCTCACAATAGGAGCAAACATATGCCAAGTTTACACGAAGGGGTTCAATGTGCAGGGTAGATGAGCCTTTTTTCATTTCAGTCCTCTTCACTGTCTTTGTCTCTGATCTTCTCTTCAGCTTCTCACATCTAAGTTTCTTCATCCTCACCTAAAGAAAGAAAAATGTACAGATGGGTATCATAACTGTGCAAATAGTTCCTTTGTGAATATTTGGATTTCAGGAGTAAGAAACAAAGTTGAACTTGCTCAGCTTCCAAGGTTCTCAAGAGGTACCTCTCTGACAGAGTTATAGTTGCCCCAAATAAACCTTCCATACATTGTATTAATCAAGAGGGAAAAATAAAGAAATGGCAAAATCTCTTCAGAGTCTTTTTCATATGAGTGATGATCCTGTTAGTGAGCTGGAGAACCATTCCCCAAGTAACCCCCTAGAGCATTCCTGACCTGGAATGCAAACTGGGAAGATTATGTGCAATAATAGTCAGGAGGAAAAAACCAAGTCATTCCTGCAAAAGACCACTTATTGCCATGTTATATATATATATATAACATTGTGAATAAATAACTAAGCAGATGGTGTTGATAGCTTTGCTGTGTCTAACAGAAATGAATGCACATTTAGCTACAAATTGACAGCTGCTTTTGAAGTGGAAGGGCTTTCACTTACAGTGCTGGAGCAGTGTGCATGACAATTGCAAATCCATGTTTTCATGAACAAATAGCTGGTTCTAGTTTATAAAAAATGTAAGAACAGAAGGGAAATTGTTGTCTTGTGGGCTGCTCTTCTGGAAATTTCATATGCAAGGAAATTCTTAGAGTGTAGGTCATCTGGTTTATTAGTGAATGAATAAGCCTGAAGAGAGAAAGGGGACTGATACCACATGAGGTGCAGAAAAGTCTCTTTAACTGCAGAATCTCAAAGCAATATTATTCTGGGTGTTTCCCTCTCTGCTTCTCTGCTTATGTTTCTTGTTCAGCCCACAGCCTGTTTGCCCAGTGCTGTTCCAGTGCAATGCATAATGCAGAAATATTTGAAATGGGAAGCAGTTAGGGCTACTGTAACAGTAAGACTCAAGTATTTAGAAAGTAGGACATTTGAAAGTCAGGGTAAGGAGAAAACAGCAGTTTCTATTTCTCAGTTTCTGTGTTTTGGAGCTAACTGGCCACACTACAAGCATATGGCACAATAATAACACCTATGGGGAGGGGTGTTGAAATCTGGGCTGAATGGAGCTACGATGATTTACCCCACCTGAGAATGCAATCTGTAATCTTTCACAGGTGGATTTGGCCAGAATGAGAAGTAGCAAGATGAGAAAAAATGAAAAGCAATGGTAACAAAGTTACCACAGCTTCTTTTACTTGCTTTCAGAAAAATCGCTTTCAGAAAAATCACTTTCAGTCTTTTGCAGTCTCTTTTCATCTCCTTTTCTGTTTCCCCCCCTTTTTTTCCATTGTCATTATCTTTTGCTCTGCTTGTCTTTCCTGATTGGGTACTTTGCTCATTCCTTCTTGTGTTGTATTGATGCAACATTTTTGTGGATGTTCAGCCTTCTGATGGACCTGGGCCATGGCTTGAAAGCCTGTCCCTCAGGCCACTCTGCTGTACTCTGCTGAAAGAAAGCCATTCCTTAGAGCTCTCTTCCTCACATATGACCACCAGACCTGTGGCACCATTACCATCAAACTATCAACATTTAGCAAGTTGAAAGTAGGGAAATTTTCCAGCGATCCAGCCAAGTAAATGCTTATGAGGACACAGAGCATACACAGTGCCTCTATGTATACACAGAGGAGATGATCTAAAAGTTTCCTGTTACTGTAGTAGAGCTACTAAATGGAAATTGACAGAATGTGAAGAACATTATCATGGAAACATCAGCAAACAGACTAGCCTGTGGGAAAACATCACAAGAAAAGGAAAAAAGAGATCCCCTTCACATTTGAAAATTTGGATGAAGTGCTAAGCTGCAGGGGTTTGTTCTTGAAATAAATGTCAGTGCTTTGGGTCAGTTACCTTACCTCTACAGTACTTTATTGGTAGTGTGATAGATAATTTATAGCTTTAAAAAATGCTGGAAGGACATACTCTTACATGGAACATATGGTTTGGATTTGTACTATGTCTATTATTCTTATTTCTGACAATCTATAACAAGTCTATATAAATTTGTTACCAAATTGCCATTTTCTAATAGATATACAAAGTTTCCATTAGTTGATGATATTATTGTCACAGGGGTACATATGTCAAGACCAAAAGCTCCTATGAAATTTATGAGTATGTGCCAGGACTTCATTTGACACACAGACTTTAATTTTAAATGCAATCATATAAGCAATAAAGTTTCACTGTTTCAGCTTGAATTCCTTGTAATAATAGCCTTTTGGTTTTTTCCTTCTTTTAAATAAAATTGACACTGACAGCATATTGGCAAGGTTAAAACAATATGATTATTACAAGCATTTAATCCCAATAAAAAGGAAATAATGTCTTTTTTTTTTTTTTTTTTAGTATTCCTTTGAAGCATTACTGCCTGATTACTTCATAATATCTTTATCTCTTAGTTATTCCTTGCCAAGACTGTGCTTCACTCCTCTGTGAAGAATGGCATTTTCTCCCCAGATAAAAACGGAATTTCTTTCAGTGGCTGTAAAATTCTTTCCTATTTCTGATATTATTACAAGGATCTCCAACAGTGATTTATCATGGGAAATGGGTTTTAATTGCTACCATAATTTGCATTGACATTGCAACAATGCTTGTTTCTGTTGTTTGGCCAAATGTGACTGTTTGCATAAGCAATAACTTGCCATTTCCTTCATGCTGGTGACACTGAGTTCCTGTGACCTCGAGGAATTAGTGCATCATCTGCTCCCTCATAAGTCAGTGGGGGTTTGCCTTCAACTTGCATGGGAAAAAAAATAAGGTTCCAGGTATGAAATTGCTGAATGAGCTGCTTTTTACACCTTTTTCTTTACAGAAAGCTAATCCTTTCATGAGATTCAAGAAAAATCATACAAAAACTTTTGTTTCTTTCATTATACTATCCTAGCAGCCAAGGGTCACTGCTGAAATGTTATGTCTGCTTGAGACTGCCAAGGTTTGTCATTAAGCACGATCACTTGGGAATGTTCCAAACATTAATTCTTTTATATTTGAGATAATGATATTTTCAGTCAAGAAATATGCAATTTTTGCCAAACCCAAGCAATGAAAATACAACTTCTCTTTGGTCGTATTGGCAGGACCTGTATCACGTGGCAGGTGTCCTCCACATCTTGTCCCCTGAGAGGTTGCTCTGGGGCCCTTCTGGAACATTTTGAGGTTCCCTCTTGACTTTGAGCCTGGGTTTCCTCTGCAGAACTAGCCAGGATTGTCTGGAAATGATGCACATCTGAGTCTTCTCCCAGCAGGAGAAACACTCCTGGATCCCACACTGTGGGGGAAGAATTTATCATTGCCTATTCCCATCATTCTGCCTCTCTGTTCATTTTGTGACAAACCATAACAGAACAACTAGGAAATGTTCAGTCTTGCCATTGTTTGTAGTGTATTTTTCAAACATAATTTGTTATTTTCACTTTTCAAAAATCAAGGTCTGTGACATGGCAATTCTCCTATTTTCATGCCACATGTTAGCTCTACCTTCACCTGTACAACAAACACATTGAAAACATAATCACTCATCCTACTGCTGCTGGAGATCAGCAATTCCCCATTAACACAGAAGGAAAACAAGAATGGTCTGTGTCCTGGTTTAAAGGACAGGGGCCTGCCAAGGAAGGTGGGATCCTCCCTTGGAATGGAAAATATGGCCCCCTTCCCTCCTAATTATTGTAACTCTGAAATTACTGGGCTTTCAGGCAAAGATATGGGAAAAGGAAAAACAGTTCTTTACTAGAATATGTATATAACAGGACAAACAAACAACAGCAGCAGCAACAACAAAAATAACCAGAAACCCAACCACAGCCTTCTCTCGGCCACAGGCACTTTCCCCTTTGGTGCAGTTCTGGTCACAGACGGCAGGGGCGCTGCTGGCTCCCGGCCGGGCAGGGTGAGTGTGATGATTCCTCCACGGCTTCAGGGGGCGCTGTGGCATGAGTTTGGCCGCCTCAGTTATGTGGACAATGGAGGGAGTGATGGAAAAGGGGCTTCCTTTACAAACTCCTGGGGAGAAGCCTGTCCCAGTGCCTCTCTGAATGGCGAAATCGGCTGTAGCAGGAACCTTGGAAGCAGCAAGCTGGAACAGCAGAAGAGGCAGGCAAACCCCGGGTGGCAAACAAAGTGTAGCAAAAACTCTGAAGCCCACTGGGTGTCAGGTTAAAGTGTAGCAAGAGAAGCCTGAAGCAGTGGCAGAGAACAGCAGCCGTGCTCCCACACGCAGCTGGAGAGGCTCCCCCAGCAGTAGAGGGAGGGAGTTGGGGTCCTGGGTTTTCCCCTCAGGCACCCGAGCAGATAGTGTGGGTCCTTTCCAGTGAGATCGGGTACTGAACAGGCCCCAGTTCAAGGGCACTCTTACTAGCAAAGGCTCATCCATGGCAGGAAAAGCAGTAAAGTGCTGAACTCGGTCATAGCAGCAAATTCTCCCTGCAGCAGCAGTCTGGCACCAAGACCACAAGTGTCTCACCTCCAATCCCGAGAGAGAGAGAGAGTCAGAGAGAGATAGAGAGCTGAGCCCAGCCCCTCATGCCCCAGCCAAAATGTTACCCTATCTCTGCATTTCCCAAGAGAAAAAAAAAAAACAGCCAAGAGACTGCAGCCAGCTGCATTCTTGCCCCTGTCTTGGCCAAATCTTTTGTCTCTCTTAAGTATCTATCATATCCATCATTCCCATCTCTTAGGCAACAAATGGGAGAAAATTCCCTGAGAGAAAAATAAAAAAGAAAAGTAAAGAAAAATCCTTATCTCCAACAGTCTGCTCCTGTGTTTGGCAAACCTGTATCTTCTACTAGTAGGAGAAATACTTTGTGTGTATTACTACATCTCATACAAAGATCCCTGTTGTATTACAAAGGTTGAATGATCATCATCTGTAGTGGTGCGTTGAGCTGTGCTCACAGGTTTTAATTTTATATGGTTATTTTATTAAGTTGTAAAAATGGTTTGTCCCATACTCCCCCTGGCTGCCTTTGCAGCTGGTTTTCCCTTTTCCAGAAGGTACTGTTTCCCTGGCAACCCTCCTGTCTGTCAAATGTACCCTTTCCCCCCAGAGCCTGTCAGTCTCTCAGGAGGCCTCTCCTCCTTCTAGAAGGCTCGGAGAGGTTCAGCTCCTGATTGGGACAGGTTCTGGAAATCCCCTACTCCCTTTTAGGGATTGGCCCTTCATGTGTCTGTCTACCCCCCAACTCCTCCCTTTGTATCCTCTTATTGGTTGTATGTCTGTGTACCCGCCCCTGGGCATCTACCGTTTTTAAGCTCCTGCACACCAGGAGAAACCGCTCTTCTCTGAGGCCCCTCCACGTGTAATAAACCTCCACCCTGTTTCACCTCGGAAAGAGTCTCCTTTTCCTCCTTCGCCTAAGCTGCATTCCCCATCCAGTGCTTGCTTGCCAAGAACCCACCGGGTGGGCTTCTGCGAACCCGTCCAGCGGGGCCCTACCGAAGGCTGAGCACGCTTCCTGCCAGGGCAGCCGGGCAAAGCTGGGGCCACTGGTCAGTGGCCGACGAAGCGTGTCCTCAATCATCCTTGTTTTACAAATGGCCTTGTTTTACAAATGTTTTACAGTGTCACAATGAAAACCATTATATCATTGTTCCTTCAGCTAGATCTGGGCTGAGCTTAAAATTAAACTCTCATGCCAAGTATCAAACTAGCATTTAACCATCCTCATTGTCCCCTGGTGATGTTTCATGGAAGTAATAGCAATGAGCTTGAACATGTTGCTGAGAGCTGCATATTTGTAAAAGAACACCCCTAAGACCAGTGAACATTCTATTCTGCCAACAGTTTGAGCTGTTCCTGGAGTAAAGCAGGACTTATCTAGTTGGGAACCCCTCAGGAAGTTGTAAAACCAAACAGAGAAGTACAGCTATAAATAAGGGTGATGTCAAGAAAGGAGAAATCAGTCCACAGCATTTATGATTACAGAGCAAACAATCTTTCCTGTAGGAAAAAAATTGTTGGGGGTGAGCGTTGATGTTTTTTCATTCTGTATGTGCCATGGAAGGTTTTGAGATCCTTTCATGGACACGAGACAAAACAGTTGGTAAGAAATTCATCCTTCCAGTCAGCTCATAAAAGGCTAATCTGTGGCAAGAAAACAAGTGAGTACAATTTGCAGCCTGGAAGGCACTGGAGGAGTAGAAGAAGAGACCAAGAGTAAAGTCCAGAGCAGAGCCAGGGTAAGTCTAGGGGTGAGTGAGATGTCCTTATTGCCTCCCCAGACCTTCAGAAAGTGGCAGATGCTGGCTCAGCCTCCTTCTAGTCCACAGCGAACATCTGCCAGTGGAGCCCCTTCTCCATGCTAGTGGGGACAGCCCATCCTTATGTAACTCTCTGCTATACACACTCAACAGCAATATAATTTGAAATACATTTTTTTCAGGGACTCTAACTTCACACAGGAATGGAACAGAAACCCCTGAAATAGATCTGACTGGAATTTTGATCCAAAAGGATTCATTAAATCAGCAAGTCTAACTTCTGCTAGTACATAAGCTAGAGGATGTCGGAAATATGTTTCTACTCTTTAGGGTCAAAGACTGATTAAACTAGGAAATTTCAGTCTTCAGGTAGCTTAACAGTCAAAGCTACAAGCAAAGAATAGAGTAGGCAGAGATCCCCAGTGTCGCAGTAGGGCATGCAATGAAGACACAGAGACCAGTTCTTGAGATCATCAGAAGGCTGAAGTAGAAAAGCTTTATTTACAATTCACCTCGTCCCTTTTATAGCATATTTCACTAACAGGGCACTCATTGGTCAAAGAAGGACTGACTTCCCCTTTGGTAAACAACAGGTGAATAAGAGTGTTTTGAGAAAGAATTGTGGCCCACATAAATGTTTACAATAATAGGGAAAGTGTTTTGAGAGAGGAAAACTTGTTGAGCATTTTCCCATGGGAATGCAGCATGCAAAGGTCAGCAGCAGGATTCCTGAAGCCCAGAAAATACCGAGCCTACATCCCAGTATCTACAAACCAAAGAGATATGGCAAAAGAACTCCAGCACGAGAAATTTGGGGCCACCCCTCACCCCCCACAGAATCTCACTCAAAATGAGAAGTAGGAATTCCTTCCTAACCCAAATTTGTGATCAGTATTAATCTGATGAGCAAGAAGTGAGGGTTCAGGCTGAGAAACTTCAATATCATCTTAAAGCATGTGTGCCCTTTCTGCATTCCCATTGCTGGCTATAGTTGACCTCTCATGCTTCAGGGGAAGGCAAAACATCTCCATGAGCTTTGAAAAGTGTATAATTGCCATTTGGACTCTGAGAGGAAAAATCCTTTCCCCATATATTTGCAGAGATTGTGAACTATCTTACACTGAGCTGGAAAAGGCTTGAATGAAATACAAACAAGACTGAAGTCTCACAGCCAATGCAAAAAGAGGGTGAGTATGGTTTCACACACGCATTAGCCTGTCACAGGCTAGCTAGTCTCCAAAAAGCTGCAACAAAACATGTATTTTTCAAAGTCTGTAGTCCTGTGTTGATGGTGCAGCATTAACTTTGCCTCTACTACTTGTCAGCAACAATGGTGTTATTTTAATTTTACAGGGATAGTCATGGCAAAAGATAATGGAAAGAGGCTTGCCAATTAAAAAAACAATTCTCTACTTTTGCTTCTTCCCACCTGTGTGCCCATGCTTGCCTTGTCTTGTGAAATTTCTTGTGAAACAGGACAAGCCTCCTTGTCTTTTCAGCAAAAACTTGGCAGTGATAGTATCAGATTTACCAGAGCACAGCAGAGCCATGTGGATGTTTATGGCAATAACAGTGGTATTAAATACAAGAGAAAGTTACAGAAAACAAAGATTTTTGTTTCTGGACCTTGTTCAACTCCTCTGCCAATCATTGGGCAAGTTGTCTGTCATTTGTACATGCTGAGCTACTCCTTGGCACTGATTATATAGCTTTTCACTTTTCCTAATGGCTCTACAAGCTTGTGAATAGATGTACTTTAAGTATTAACTTGTTTTTCCAGTTCACTTGGAATATAGCAGTAACCTCATCAAAAGTGGGTGCACTCTTGCAGTACTGATAGACATATATCTTCCATCTTTCTGCCTTCAGATTCATAGGTATTTTTTCATATGCACTTCAATTATAACAATAAAAATATCTGTTGGATATCCATACATTTCACCAGCATGCATGGTGGATGCCTCCTGTCTGGGTCAGTGCATGTAATAGTTTGTCTCCCATGGAATTCATTCAATTCAGCTTAGTCTAAGGAATCACACATGTGAATTCCAATAGAAATGTACAATATATGTTCCTAAAAATGTTAATCTCAAGAGAAGTAACCAATAAGTAAACATTGGGAATAATAGAAAAAAATCATATATTTTGTAAATTCAGCAGGATAAGAGATATGAAACAGTTGTTGCCTTTGAGTGTAAAGAATACATTGCACTTCCTTGTGTGTGATGACAATTTCAGGCTGTTAGTTAATCTACTTTTCCAGAGCTGTGTGAAAGTGCCTAATAAGATGCTTATCCCCTTATAAACCCAGACCTCAGTAATTTAAAATCCTAACACTTTTTTTTTATTGTAGCTCAACCTAGGAGTTCACTATTTTAGCCTCAGAGGAGTCCGAGAAAAGCTCTCACAGTAGGATACAAAACCCCAAACTAAATTCCTGCATTCGTATCCAGCTCATGGAGTTTTAACTACCTGTCTTTGCATGGGTAGCCAGCATCCTTCTGTGGGCAGCCCAGCACAGAGCCCTGCTGCAGGGACACCACGCTGTCTGTGCTATTGTTAGTCCTCAGAAGGTGCTGTAAGTTCTACCCAGCAGCTGGCAGGTGGGAAGCAGAGTCTCTGTGGATGAGTGAAGTAAATGCTGTGAGGTGAGCAGAGAAATTATTTCACTAAACTTACACAGCAAGTGGCTGTTTAAGTAGGGAGCAGAGGTAGGTCTTCCCTTACTCTGCCTCCCAACAAGCATCTCCCACAAGTGTGTGTGCGTTTCTCCTGTGTGGAACTCACTTCCTTCTTCTCAGTTTTGTTAAAGCTTTTCAGCCTATTCTTACTTTGAATTCACCTAGCATCAACTTCCAGCATTTCTACTCTGCTATGCCTTCACCTTCAAGGCATTCTGTTGCCAGTTTTACTGGCATTCTTCTGAGTATTCTGTATTTTCACCTCCTTTGGGTCCCCAGCAGCTGTTGGACTAGTGAAAAAGGGAAGTAAAATATTGGCCAACAACATAAGTAGGGAAAAGAATGACCAAAATACCTTGGAAATCTGGGTAGAATTATTTCATACACACAAAGGATCTTATTTTGATTTTTCTGTTTTAAACACATCTGGACTTTAGAAGGATGAGAGGTCTGAGTCCTTCTCTGCAAAATCAAGTGAAGTTGCAAAACAGATCCAGATACCAGTGGCTGTGTGGCTCAAGGACTGATAGCTAGAAGCATTGAATTTACATTGAAGTCCTTCCCTGAAGCCTGTTTCTGCCTAGGAATGATCTAATGCCATTGTTGTCTGTTGGCTCACAGGCATACTGTCTCTGGACTGCAGGAAATAAAACCTGGTGATGTTTGTTCAAGTTTTTGAGAATTGCTCACAGTCACTATTTCATGCCTTTTCAATAACTTCATTGGAGAGAACAAGTATGGAACAAAAATGCTCTCATTCCTCCAGACCAGAGTTGATAGCACTAGGACAACTGCTCTGTGTTGCCTGGGGGGAAAAAAAAAAAAAAAAAAAAAAAAAAAAAAAAAAAAAAAAAAAAAGGGGGCATAATGTTTATTTTCTTTTCAGAGAAGAGTTTGCTTAGTTACTGACTACAACAGATATGTGGAATGTGTGGCCCAGCCGTGTTCAGACCAATACACTGTGGCAAAAAAAGTAAGTTGCCTGATTTATCTGCTACTTGAAATCAAATAAAAAAATAATAATATGCTTCTCTCTGTGGATCCTTGTGCAGATTAGGGCTTTTAAGGAAATATAGGCAGACACAGCTGCCATGAGAAAAATGAAGGTCTGTCAAAACTAGAAGACTTCATGAAACTATTTGGGCTTTCTTAATACTTTTGCTAGGAATTAAAAGAGAAAATTTTGCTAAGAATGAGAAAAATAACTGATTTGAAATTTTTTGATCCAATCAGTTCTAACTTTTTTCTATTTTTTTAAAATTAAAAACAGCCCAAAACTTTCAATGTTATGAAACCCAAATTATTTTAATTACCCAGAACTTTTGTCATAGATTTTTTTTCATTTCAAAATGAAACCATATTTCAGTATCCTAAGATGCTCATGAAAATGGGTTTATACTCTCTTCATATTTCTATCACAATTTAAATTGTCTTATTTTGATGCATTCACTTCTTTCTGTCTGTGTTTTGCCAAAAGTGTAGTACTCAAGTGTTAATAGAAAAATACCTTAGGAAACAGAAGCTGAAAGTCAAATTACAAGTGTTTCTGGATGAGACAACCTTGATGTGATGAATGACAAATCTTGAACAAGGAATCCTATCTAACACTTAAATTCATATTCATTTACAGTGTAAAACAAAGTATTTAAAGGAAATCAAGGGAAAAGATGAATTCACAAGAAGTCTTAGGTAATGGAATTTCTCTTTCAATGTGTTTCACTTTGTGTCTTATTTGCTTGGATCCATTGATAACATAATATTCCATTCAAGTAAATGATCCTATATTTTTCTTATTATTTCTAAGAAATTTGATTTCTTAGAAATTAATCTAATTTCTAGTACATCTAACATTCCTTCATTGCAAAGATGCCAAGAGTTTACAGGATTAAAAGATTCAATGAGGTAATTACACAGATATTAAGGATCTTTACTGTTGTGTTACATGTATTTTTTTTAATCTTACCAGGTGTAGAAATCCTCACATTTCAAATCAGAAAATGACTCAAAGGGAGAAACACCTATTTCACTAGATGCTTAATACCTTAGCTAGTGACTTCTCAGTTGTCTGAAATATTTATGGTGGTTGACTAGTCTTTGCAAAAACTTAAAAGAGGAATGGAACTAAATGAGATGCCATATTTATTTACCAGTTTTCTTCACTTACTTAACATATTGTGTCATGTAACAGAGAAGCAAAGCATCACATTATTTTCCCCAAAACCAAGGTGCTTTGAATTCAATTAACTTCTCACAGAAAGAGACAGTCTGCTATAGACATTTATGTTGTCGATGCAACCTCTAAAAGCTGAGCACCTATCCTGCCTCGATGCCCCAGCCCTTCCCCAGCCCAGCCTACGTGACAGATGACCCACATGGTTGCCAGAGGAGGAAGAAAGCTCTTCAAGAATGCTAAAAGCTCCAAAAAGTATGGGGATGAGTCCAAATTTCAGAGTCCTAAGAAATGTCTCGGTCTCTGAGAAAAGTCAGGTACTGCACCTGGGGAAGAATAACCCCAAGTACCAGTAAAGGCTGGGACTGACCCAATAAAGAGCATCTCTGCAGAGAAGGATCTGGAAGTCTTGGTGGAAGACAAGTTGACCATGAGCCAGCAGTGCCCTTGTGGCCAGGAGTGCCAATGGTATCCTAGGGTGCATCAGGAAAAGTGTGGTCAGCAGGTCCAGGGAGGTGATCCTGCCCCTCTGCTCGGCCCTAGTGAGGCCACATCTGGAGTGCTGTGTCCAGTTCTGGGCTCCTCAGTGCAAGAAAGACAAGAAGCTACTGGAGAGGCTCAGCAGAGGGGCACAAAGATGATCAGGGGTCTGGAGCATCTTTGATGAGGAGAGACTGGGGGTCCTGGGCCTGTTGAGTGTGGAGAAGACAGAGGGGATCTCATCAATGCCTCAAAGGCAGGTGCCAAGATGATGGTGCCAGACTCTTTTCAGTGGTGCCCAGTGACAGGACAAGGGCAATGGCCATAAACTAGAACACAAGAAGTTTCATCTCAACATGAGGAAGAACTTCTTTACATTGAGGTTGGCAGAGCACTGGAATAGGCTGCCCAGGGACATTGTGGATTCTGCCTCTCTGGAACCATTCAAAACCCATATGGACACATTCCAGTGTAAACTAATTTATAATTAATAATAAATCTAAACTAAATCTAATCTAAACTAATTTTGTGATGACAAAGATGATATTTGGATAAATAAGCACAGTCAGTCCCACCCTCATGCCTCAGCATATCCTTGTTAGTGCATTTTACTTTGTAATATCTCAGTGCTATCCCTTCACCCCACATACACCAATACTCTGGCCTCCACAACTTACTCTTCTAGTTGTGCATTTTGCCAAAATTCTCCATCCCTTTTAAGAGATCTGGAGTGACAGCAAACAACTTGGCAATAGCAGATAACTCAAAGACAGGAATTGCTTGGTGTTCTGAAGTTGTGCCACATGTGCATACAAGTTACCTTGAGACTGCTTTGTTGTTTCTACCAAAGCCAGTCAGCATGCCAGATCATTGTTTCAGGTGAAGCTGATAAATGCCCAGCTAGAGCACTCTTCCAATTATTTTCAGGAGATCCTGGTTAGACAGTGCCTAGACAATGGAGAGAAAGTGTTCCTATGCAACTCCACCCTGGCTGAGCTTAATATGCAGTCCTCCAATTCATCTTTTTCTTCTTCGGATGTTCCTGTATCTGCCTCTAAGGGAATAATTTACCCAGGGGATATATCTTTTGCATGACATACCTTATGCTTTGAAAAATAGCCACTGATCCTGCTTAGCTTGCTGTATAGGTGGCAACGTTTCAGGTATCAAGGGTTCTCTTTGCAGCAAAATGATTTCATACAGTTTCCACAGATAGCATCCAGAATTGGTGAAGGATGATACCATTGATGCTAAGACCAAAGATGTCCTAATTGGCCTGTCAACCCACCCAGGCATAGTTTCCCCAGTAAGACTGAGCTCTAGTATGTGGCCTCTTCCTACAAAAGTGTGTTTTCACTAAGCTGTGTGCTTTGATCAGAAATTCTTTACCCTGAGGATGGTGCGGGACTGGCACAAATTTCTCAGAGAAGCTGTGGATGCCCTTCCCTGGCAGTGTTCAAGGCTTTGTTGGACGGAGCTCTGAACAGCCTGGCGTACTGGAAGTTGTTCCTGCCCATGGCAGATGGTTTGGAACTAAATGATCTTTAAAGTCCCTTACGACCCAAACCATTCTATGATTCTGTTCTATGAAGGAAAAGACAGCAGCCCCAGCTGGGCCACTAGACACATGCCACCCTGAAATAACCCAGGGCCTGACTCACAGACTCTGAAAGCTAGAGCAGAAATCCCAGCAGGGTTTTCTCCCAGTCTCATTAATTGCATACAGTTGCAGAGGTGTTCTGAAAATATCAAAGTAAGTAGGCAACACCTTTCTGCTTCTTTTCAGAATTTAAACAGGTATAACAGCTTTTGCACTTTCACATTTTTTTTCTTCCTTTCAGACAAAGTCTCAGTCAAGACAAGAGAGGGAAAAGATGGTACTTGGGTTCATTCCTGTTTTTAAATAAACCAGACTGGTGAGGTTTCTGTGGCTGATGGACAAGCATTTGTGTGATCTTAGAATTGCCAAGGTTGGAAGACACCTTTAAGATCATCAAATCCAACTACCAACCCAGAAATCTTTGTTCACATCCATACATCTGGTACATCCCACTGCCCTAAGCAGCACAGCCCTGCCCACAGCACTTCTCAGCAGCGGTCACTAGTGTATTAGTTAGCCTTGAACCATGCCCCAGCAATGTTCAGGACAGAAATGGACAGAACAGGTTTAAAGCAACTCAAGGGTGAATGTAAAAAGTTAAATGATTCATGTCATTGTAAGTCTGTATCCTGGTCCATCTTTATTTATCACAATAGAAACACTTGCTGCTCTGTGCTTAATCTGCACTCACACACTGAAGTGGGGTATTTAAAGCTGTGGGGGTATCTCCACTGGTGCTGTTGCTCTGATGCAGGCTGCAAGAGGGGACCTAGAGACCCCTTGTTCCACCCCCCATCATCTCTACGTCCCCCACAGCAGACAGTACAATCCAGCCCTTGCTGGATTACAGTGCCTTGCCACTGTATCCCATGCCTGTCCAGGTTGCTGCCCTTCCAAGATCACAAATGGAATTATTTTACTTCTCTTAGACTTTGTGAGCCTGTTGTGAAAAAACGGAGTCAAGCTGAGACACCACCTGAAGGAATTTGGACTATTTCTGCTGTGTATTTGGGCACAGAGATTTTATTTGCCTGTAATAAGAAACATTACCTTCTCCTCCCCCCAATAAAATGATTCCACTAATATTTAAGTTTCAAGACCATACACTGTGTTTATAACTCTCAGGCCCTGAAGTAAAATAAGATTGAGTTTCCCTCAGGTAAGTACTTCCAGACACTTTATCTGCTATATCATTACAACTATACCCTATTTGTTACTGTACTGTGTAACACAATACTTGCATTATATTCCACATAAAAAGCTGTTTCTGCAGCATCTTGTCATCATTTCATGAACGCAGCTTTGAAGCCGTTTTGAATTCTGAATTCAGTGCATAACAGCGAAGGCTCAAGTGCACAACACCGTATTATTTACTCAGATGGGGTTAATTGCTGAATAAAAGAATGGTTCCTTTCAGTTTACCTTTTTACAATCTCAGTCACACTGGATATGGAAGACAGGTAAGTCTGTGATAAATATCAAACTTTCTAATCAGAAATGAGCCCAGTTGTATTTGAAATCTTGAACTTAATCCAGAATCAGGAAATGCAGCCACTTGTGTTACTGTTGCTGAAAGAAGAAAATGACCTTTTTATTGTAGCTTACATTCACTATTGTACTTGTGAACCATGGGGAATGAAGCAGAAGAAATGCAAGGGCTTAAGGAGACCTTCTTTTAACAAGAAAACTGAAATTGGGTGTAATAAAAATATATAGCCAATATAAAGGCAGTGATTCTCCAGGGGAAATCTATGACTTTGACATGAATTCACTCCTAAAAAATTATTCCTACTTCCTAGCTACCATTAATACTTGCTTTCGGGCACCCATTGCCTTAAATTTTACTTGCTTTACCCTCAGCGTGGGTTCACTCAAATGTAGAAAAATTAATAACCTACACTCGTAACAGGAATATAAAAAGTGAAATGATACTATAAATTATTAAGTGGAGATTGACTTTCAGCAAACTTTTTTATTTCTCAGCAATGTTCCAGGGCAAAAGCCTGCTGGATTATTTCATAATGACTCTCTGCTGATGACTAATTTACAGCTGAACTGGAATCCTGGACCAACATCAGTAACAGAGTGCCATAAGTCAATGGTGTGCTCTTGGACAGCAGACAGTGATACCAGAACAGACCAAATGCTGGAACAGAAGAGATGAGAATCATAAAATTATACACAATTTTTTTGTGACATGGAACTCAGATGGAATTTATACTTTACATACACTAAGTTTTTTACACGATTAGTTTATTGTGATGCCCTTCTGTTTTAATATTATAGAAGCTAGTTTTGCCCAGCAGTCATAATAATGTGTAGGTATTTAAATTAGATGGATGGATTTTAAAACAGTTTTAAACTTTTTCAAATGTTTTAGAAATACTGAGAGCCTTACACATTCCTCCAGGGCAGTCTGATCCTTTTTTTTTTTTTTTTTTAATTTAATTATCTAGAGAAATCAGAGCCTAGCTATGAGTGAAAGTTTAAGTTGATGGGTCAGGCAGTGGAAAGATGTGAGAGCTTTCCATGCATTTTTACAAAGTCTCAGTGTCTTGTAAAAGAGACTCAGCCTTGTCTTCTGATTCCTAGATCTCATTTTTCACTCTCTCTGATTTTGAGGATAAGATTATTTTTTTTCCTTTTTTTTTTTCCTTTCCTGTTTCTATCATAAAATTATCCAGAGGGTACTTAAAATGAGATTAAAAAAAAAAAAAGGCTCATAGGAAGTTCCTTAAGTTGGCATGTTATTGAATGAGGTACTGACTTTGAAAGAGTAACTCATACTCATACTTACTCAAAGTTAAACTCACACTTTTCTGGAATTAGGTCTTGTGGATTTTTTTTTCTCTTTAGCTCACCAACTCTTATAGGTCACTGTGAAAATTTTAACACAAGCTTCAGCTGGAAAAAATGCTAGCCTTACCTAGATGTTTTCTTGGCTGTGATGGGCAAGGATCATCCAAGGCCAGCATTAGCAATGCTAGTACCAGAAGATGAGAGAGTGGCTGAATAAATCCCACCAGAAACTTCTGCCAGCAGTGCTGTGTGTGATTCCCTGGTGTCCCACCTCAGCAATGGTGGTTATGATGTGCCCCCAGAGTAATACTGTGCTCCCATATCCCATTAATATGTGAAGTTGAAGTTCTCTGAGAACAGTAGTCATTCTCAGGAAGCAGTTCCGTAGTCCCACCTTGCTGCAGTGGAGATTTTAATTTTTTTTCTCTCTCTCTTTCTCTTTCTCTCTTTTTTTTTTTTCTTTTTTTTTTTTTAATTCAAGAAGAGGGAAAGTAGGACCTTCTGAACTGAAAAAGAAGAGCTGTGAAAAGCAAGAAAATACCTAAAACTGCAGAAGTCCTGTAGTGAGGTTGAACTTGAGATCTGGGAGAATAACCTCCATATTATTCTATTCATATTACTCTAAATCATTTAGAGTAATAGAGGACAGAAGGGGACATAACAGGCCAGAAAAGCTGTTATGAAAAGCATCACTCATGATTAGCTCTGTAAATCTAGTAATCTGTGTATGTCTCTAACATGAGGACATAGCACCGATCGAAAAGCACATTTACTGAAATATAAAACTAGACCAGCAATCTGCCTCTCTTTTTCTATGTGACTGTCTGTTTTTAAAAAATACCCATTGCAGAGAAATTTCCACTCTCTTCCACCCAATATTTATATGCATAGAGTGTAGTCTTATTTTGTTATTGCATGAACAGTGTCCTCCAACGCAAAGTCTTTCCCTAATGTTCCTAAGATGTATTTTTATGAGCTAGTTATGTCCTTTCTCATTCTTAGTTCTGCTGAGCTAAGCAGGTTGAACTGCCCAAATGTCTTCTCACACATGAAACACTCTCCCTTTCAGCCATCCCATCCCTTCTGGATGAAGAGGACTCACACATAGTCTTTTACGGAAGTTTTGTCAGTAGCGTTGACCTTTCCCTCCCTCTACTGGCACCTCCTAAGATCAAATAAACCTCTTTCACATGTATCATGCTGAGGAATCACAGACACCCTGTAGCAGATCAGTAGCCCCTGATCTTCCTTCTCTTCTGTTGTTTCATAGTAATGAAATAACACAACAGAAAAATCTTGCATGTTTTAGATAAATTTATGGCTTTACCACAAGAACTATGTTACTTTAACCTCATGCTGCTATTGCAGACCTCCTCTGAGGAGATGATGTTTCCCAGTTTGGTATCATCAGCAAGTGCCACTAATATACTTCTCTGTGTGCTAAAGCAATTAATGAGAGTATTTTGTGCCATCAGTTCAAAAATATCTTTCATGTACTCTGTCAATAACCTCTTCCCAGTCAATTTTAATACCACTGCCAATTACAATCTCTGTTTAAAGATTTTTTTTTTGCAGTTTCAGCACAAAAACTGTACACAACATATTTGTACCAAAAAAAAAAAAAAACCAACCAACTCCCTCCTAGTGGTTTTGTAGCAGATAACAAGCATTTTGCAAGATTTTTGTTTGTTCCAAATATGGATTATGTCACAGAAGAAGGTATCGCCTTCAATCTGGTTTGATCCACTTTGTTATATCCACTTTGTACTCTATTTTATTTTATGTTTCCCCTCTTTTGTGATTCTTCTTTTCAAGATTTTCTCTAAAGCCTTGCACACTGTTGAAACACACCTAAGAAACCTGGCTTTTCAAGAATCTGCTTTCCTTCCTTTTCAAACTTCTTCATCTCCACCTTGGAGGTGGACCCTTGCTGCTGAACACCAGAAAGTTATCTCCTAAAACTGCTTGATGGAGTTGTTGCACAACTCAATTTAAATCAGGAAACTCCTAGCCTGAGCTTCCATCTAAGCTCAGAGCTCAGGGAGCATTTGTCCCTCCTTCTCCAACTATGTTGGTTTCACTGTCAACATAACTCTTCAGCCAATAAGCAGGGAAGAATGGCTGTTAACTTGCTGGTGTGGCATTTGGAAACATAGCATGCTGAATTTTTTTAGTCTAGCTCCAGTTGTGATTTAACAATGACTTTGTGACAACATAAGAAAGAGTTAACAGAACAAAAACCCAAGTTCTGCTTCAAGTATTTTTACAACTTTCTTTACACCACAGAACTGTGGAGAAAAATATCTCAAGGGTTGCTCTTTTTTTTCCATTAGGTTGTCTGCTTTTACAGGTGTAGAGTTGATTTAGGATCTGAAAATCTCCATACGTGAAAATGTGACGGTGAGATGGTCTGGAATGGAAACACTCAACCTGCCTGACCCAATGCTTGCAGGTTTACAACACAGTCACTTGCTAAACTGACAGTAACAGTCTGCAGTATGAAAGCCTAATACTATGAAAGCCAGAGATACAGTTTTCTCCCTGGTAGCTAGTTCACCTTGTCCTGGAGCAGTGTACATGAACTCTCTTCCTCAGCCTTTAGGAGAAGAGTCAAGTCGTCACAGTATCTACCCACAAAACAAGTGCTGAATTTTTCTTGTAATCTCCATAATAGAAGACAGATCCATCCAATTCTTTCCTACATTTTTTTCCTGTAAGGATTTGGAAGATAAATTTAAAACCGAATTACTTACATATCATTATTCTGCCAAAAAGCTGAATCAAGATGAATATTTGGAGTCAGAGTGAACAAAGTTGATATTTTTGGTGTCAAATCTCCTCATGGTCATCTGATTCCACCAGACTGCTGTCATGTTCGTGGTATTACTGGACAATTCACTTATGAAGGGACCTCACAGGGCTTTTAACTGAGCCTGTTGCTCCAAGAATGGTCAGCTGTTGGATCACCCCAGAGATCTCAGGAATTTATTCAGTCAGCTCTTGAAAACCTCTGAGGATGGAGATTGTGGAATCTCTTTGGGTAAATTGCTCCCCTACTTGATTGGCCACACGGGAAAAAATTCTCCTTTTACTCCATTGAAAACCTATTTTATTGAATTTCAGTGTTATCTTGTCCCTTCCAGGTTTTCTGAACTCTTTACCATCAGGGTTCTTCTCATGGGATCCCATCTACCCATTTCCTGAATGAACCAAAGCCTGGTTTCCTACAGCCTGCGATCTCTATCCCCTCTTCACTCCCCTCAGAATCTTCAAATCCACTGGCTCATGGGCACTAAAACAGCAGTAGATGATACTGCTTTTCACATTGCCAAACATTTCTTCCTTGTAAATAGGAGATCTGGCTTTGTGTCATTCCTGATAGGTCCATTGAGTACCTCTGCCGAGAGGTACTGATTCTGTCCAGAAACCTCTCTGACTGTGGCATCCCATATGGTAGCTCTTCCAGAAAGTGTCAGGAGATTGAAATACCCCATCAAATCCAGACTGTCTGGTACAAGAACTTTCCTGAGTTGTTTAAAGGTTTTGGCCACTTTCTTACCCTGTTCAGGTGGTCTGTAACACAATCCTACCAAAATGGCATCTTTACTCTGTTCTTTGACCTGGCACACAAGCTCTCACTCAGCCCATCATCCATCCCATACAAAAGCGCCATATATTAAGACTACTCCTTAACACAGAGAACAAGGTACACTCCTCTACCAAATCTCTTCCAAAGAGCATGTTGCCATGCGAGCCTACTCCATTACATCTGAGTTATTCCAGAGATGCTGTAGCTTTGTAAATATGTACAGAGCTCTGCTTCTTCCTGCCTCTTTCCCAGGCTCTGTGCTTTGGTGTACCTATACACCAAAACCAGCTTTAGCCAGTGGTGGTGATGAAATGACAGAGTTTTCAATTCTCAGAGAAGTAAGGAGAGAGATCAGCAGAATTGCCACCTCAGGCCTTCAGAGGGCAAACTCTGGCCTGTTTAGGAGACCGGTTGAGACAGCATATATTTTTTTCCTTATGCAAAGACACCTCTTTCTCTGGAGTTCACAGAACTCATTGCATTACTGCCCTAAAGTGCCAGTCATGCAGAAAAAGGGCATCTACCAGTACAGAGAAAGCACAAGGGAAAGGAAGGTGGACAAAGGTAAATAAGATCCATACACAAGATTATGCAAAATATTAATCCATTTCATTTTTTCTGATCTCAAAGAAGATGTTAATCTATGAAGAGGAACCTGAATGAACTAAGAAGAAGACAATATATGTCCTATCTCTGAAGCTAACTACAACATGAAGCAGATGCTGGAGGCTGTCCACAGATGACCAAGGGGATTTTAGTAACATGATTGATTTATACTGCCAGAAAACACAACATGGTCAGGCTGATGGAGCAAGACTTTCATCATTGTAGAAATGCTTGAGGCATAAGTAGAATTATTCCCAATTGCAAATTAGAAATTTTGGGTCAGTTGAACCTGATTTGTTCCAATGTGGGAGCTGTTCAGTGTGACTTGTTTATCTATCATCCTGCCCTATACATTTGAAAAAAAATTACGTGGGTTTTTTTATTATTTTTCCTTATTGATGCTGAATCTTTCTGACCAAGAGACACCAAGGAGTCAAAGGTCATTCAAGACTTGCTCCACTCTTTTGAGACAAAGTTCTCAGACAGACAGAACTGCTTTTCATGCAATTTATTGGCCATGAAAAGAAAGAGAGGTAAAGAGATGGCCCATTAAAAAGTGTTGTTCTAGATTGTATCTGATCTGGAATTTCACATCTGGAAAGGTGGAAAGTCAAAAGACTCAGTTTTGCCCTTTAGGTGTGGAAAAGTGAGTATGTTTTATAAATAACATGCTCTTTCACTTGAGCAAAAATTAATAGCATGCTATACATGTCATTCCTTCTCTGAATAGGTGAGAGTGACATGGGGGCAGCAACATCTAAACTGAAGAGGGCGGTGAATCAAATTCTAACTCTTCTTACCTATAAACAAAACTGCAATTAGAGAGGTACAAATCAATCTGAACAGAATAACAGCCCAGACAATTCCGTGGTTTATTGAATATGACTACAAAACGCATTTTGTTTTCCATTTTCTCGAAGATACAGATACCAGACAGATACACTTACCAGATACAGATTTTTGACGTGCTCATTCTATGCTTTTCGAAGGTGGTTTGGTTTTGTGTAAATCATTTTTCTATATCACTCCATAAAATTCTATAACATTCTGTTCTTCAAGGATTCCTGGTCCTACCAGCTAGATCAGAAAGGACCTGTTGGTGGCCCATCAGACAGTCTGACAATACCAGGCAGCTCTGCTCAGCCCACTGTCTTTTTTCTGACCCTGACTGGAGCTGGGAGTAGTAGAGATCAAAATCAGTCCAACATACAGATCCAAGAGCTAACAGGTCCAGATCCAACAGCTCCTCACCCGCTCTCTCCCACCTGGCATGGACTGCCATGAGTGAAACCTGGCACCTAATCTCCCGGCCTCTGAAAAGTTGGATGAGCTTGTGATAAACCCATTAGATTCTGAAGGTTTCCCCTAGGGGTGTATTTAGCACACAAGGGATCTTAATGACATAATTCAATGAACCAAAATCTCACATTTTCTTGAACCTTTGGCAATATTCTATCATTCTTCTCAGTCTTGAGAGGTCAACAAACGCAGATTTCCCAATGGTGTTATTGATGTGAGAGTATCACTAAAATCAACTGATTGAATATGAGATGACAATAATTAACAATATTACTTACAGGTTATTTTAATCTGTGCATGTTGTGTAGCTAGATGAAGTGCCTAATAAAAGGAGACTCTTTGCATCTTTTATAGCTCTTTTGGGAGAAAGGAAGGCTCATCTCCAGTCTGGTTCTGTAAGACAGACTGAGCTCTGAGCTTGTGGATGATCATGCCTGGGAGAATGTGAGAGTCAATTTCTCATCACACATGGTAGTTTGGCTACCCACGTGGATATTTCAGCATCCATGATGGTGCAGAACTAGAAAAATTACTCACCTATGATTTCTGTGGCCTTCTTCCAGCCGAGATTTACAGCATCTGATGATGAGGCATATTTTAGCTATTCCTAATGGATATAAACAGCCGAAGCTTGAGTCATTATATGTTCTTTTGTATGCATCAGCCTCAGATACATCTTAGCTGTCTTGAAAATTTTAAGTTTGACTGCTTTTTAAAGTCTACAGTGTAAAAAACCAATTTTACAGTGATTTATTTAAGGCTCTTGGTTGGATTCACATGGGTAAGTCTCTGCGTATTGTTGATGTCTATCAGAGTGTCTGTTCAATAGGGCAAAAAACCACATGTGTGCCTCAGGAGTGAGGAAAAAAATGGAGAAATTTCCTTATAGTTAGGGGTTCAAAATCATATATTTTTAGATCCATGTGAAGAAGTTTTCAAAAAATCCTGCAACCAGTGAATTTTCTGCCTTTTTATTTCTTATATGCAATACACTGATGTAGGTGAGAAGAGAAATACTCCTGTTTTCTCTTTGATTCTCTTTGGCCCTCTCTCTCCCTTTCCAGGAGGGCAGAAGAGATTTCTGAGGAGACCAGGACATCTTCTGACAGAGCCTACACAGCAAGGACACAAAGATGCGTCACATGTTATGTTGCAGAGAAGGTATTGCTGTCTGTATGACAGGCAGATTTCAGCTCAGAAATATACAAGCTGGGTTTGTTTTCTCTCCAAATTCCACTGCTTGGAAAACTCCAGTTCGATGGAGAGGGAAGCACACAAAGCTGGGACTTCTCCTTTTCTATACTTAATGCCATGCAGGTGTGGGGCAAACAGGGCGCAAGGTGAGACGGGATGATGGTGCAGAGCTGCCAGGGAGGTGCTGCTAAGCAGGGGTCCTTGGGACATGGAGCTCTTCCTCAACTGTGTGCTGTGGCAGCTATTACCACGCAGGACACACAGCAACTCAGGCACACCAGCGTATGTCATGGAGCTGGAGGGAGGCCACAGTGCTGTGCTGCAAAGGGGTCAGGCATGTACTGACCACCAGGGAAAGAGGTGAGAGACAGAAGGATGAGTCTGTCCCAAAATCAGCTTCAAGATGTACCTGTTAGCAAAGAAAGCATGCTCAGCAGCTCAAGCACTGTGCAGCAGCTCATAGGCCTCATCCACCATGCAACTCTTGCACCTTGAAATTGAGATTAGGGCTCAAGGAAGAGCTAAGCAACTGCCAAAGGAGCTCACTGTGAACTTCTGACCAGGGACCAGATTAACTTTCCTGCTATTCTATAATCACAGCTCTACACTGCACACACAACAGAACCTGGAGTGGTCACAGTTTTCCACATGTAGACAGCTTTGGTGGCACTGAATTCTTCCACACAAGGTCCTCTGCCTGATGCCTCAGTCAACTGCTGGCACCATGCAGAAACTGGAACTAGTTTGATATGTCTTCTAAGCAACTCATTGCAGGAATCTGACTTCTGGTGTCATCCCAGGAATCCTGTTGGCCCTGGGGCCATTATCACTCCCCTGTGAGGGGGAAGGAGCAGGCTCCACAGCCAAGCCTGCAGCCTGCACACAGCACAGCGTGGGCTCGCATTCCTCCTGCACAACTGTATTGTGTTGCTTGTGTGGTGCTTTGCATGGTGTGAGGACAGTGCCACTGGCAGGCCTGAGAGCTCCTGTCTGCTTCATCACAGAACAGCATTTAGGGTCGGCTTCAGCTCCAAACTCACAGTTCCTCCATTTACGCTAAATTGCAAGGGGGAAGCAGGAGGTGTATAGGGGCAGGAACCCAGTCCCTGCAGCCAGCTGAAGGAATGCTGTGAAATACAACATTGCCTGGTCCTGGTCCAACAAATACAACATTGTCCCCCCCTGCAGGGGGACAAACCTGGAATCTCTGAATGAGCTTTAAACGGATTAGTTACACCCCATCAAACTCTTGTGGGTATTTTATTATTCAGAATTAAAGTGACCTGATTTCAGCATAGCTTAATTACGCTCGTAATGCAGTTAAGCTAAATCTGAAAATGAAGGCTTTATTACACCTGGTAAATCCTCTCTGCATCTCTGGTTAATTTGGATTAACATTCTGAAGAGACCTTCCATGACTGAACCCTGCAGGTGGTCAACTCAGTTATAGCATCTGTCACTCCTCTTTGCTAAGAGTACCAGGAGAAAAACATGTGCTGAGACGGAGTGCTCCTCACTACAGGCTGAAGAAGCAGGAGAGGGTCAGTCACCAGAAACTATTCCCCATGCAAGTCAACACTTAAAGCACTTCTTTCCAAAGCTTAATGGCAAGCTGCCTCCTTAGGCAGGTACCACATATTCTCGATGCCAGGGCAGCAACACAGGAGGGGAGACTGCCTCCCTGGAACAGATCTTGTCACTGCCACTGCTGTGAGAAGCAACACGGGGTGCCCTGGCAGCATCTGGTTTTCTCAGCTGAGAGAGGAAGGGAAGGAGGTGCACCTGAGTATCCTCCTCTTTAGCCTTTTTAAGGTGAATGGCTTTTAGATGCTCTCTTGGCTAGGCTTCCCCACTTGCAGGGATCCTTCTGCAGACTGCTACTTGCCAAGTCTTGGCACAGGAGAGTTGATATTTCCTAAGATGATGAGTCTAATAGTCAGGTGACAACCTTGTGTATCCAGGGCTCAGCAGCTGAGTGGTCATTCCTAGTTTAGGAATAACATGTTAGATTTCAGTCTCACAGATCTGCCACAGCCACTGGGCTTTTCTGCCTCTCTGGTGTGCATGCATTTCTGTGCTTTCCAAAGTGACCAGAAAGGCTCTGGTTCTGCCTGAATCTGAACATTATTCACTTTATGAATATTTGTCTAAGATGTCTGGTTGTTAAGACAAACTGAAGCCTTCACTTCCTCTACAAATATTTGTGCAATGACCTATAACTACCGGCCAATATGCCTGCCAGCAGTCCATTACATGACATCCCATTTTACAATTAACTATTATCATTTGATAACCTCTTGAGGTTAAGAATACAGATGTAAGATTCCAAGATTCCTAATGGGGATACTTCATATCAGAAGTATGTTTCCCTTAAGGATGACATCACCACAGGGACACATATTTCAAATATTCTGGCCACCATATTTTGAAAGCTTCTTTGGAAAGACAAAAGTGCTTTTTGAGCCCTGAAAGAGCTATTCTATTTTTTTCAAGTAAGCATAGTACCATTTAACACTTTGGAAAGCCTTGAATAATAACAACAGTGTGTCATGGGAAACAAAATAAAGAATTGTAGTGTAGTTAAAAAAATAATATGTTTGGTATATGTTTTTGATATTACCTAAAATAGTTCTTTGCTGGATGCTACATCAGGTTTTTTGTGACAAGGCAGTTCAAATGGAGTCTGAGCCACAATTTCAGAGCAGGATCCTGACTACTTGGGGAGTTGAACGCTAGTTTCAAATTTAACAAATGGCCAGTGTGCACAGTATGCCATTAGCTAAACTGAAACCCTTAGCCTGAATCACTCCCACCTGCTGATCTCTGGAGAAAGTTGTAAGTAGCTGTGGTCTTACCTTGAGTTACAGACAGGATTTTCACTAGTGCCTGGATACTGAAGCTAAATCACTTGGCTAATAAATTCAGTAGAAAAAGGTTATGCGTATGTGTATATGCATATACATATGTACAAAAATACATATGTATATGTTTTTGTGCATATATGTATTTATTTGGATATACAGTTACATGAATCATTTATTAGTCATTTTGCTTTGGGTTTTTTTCTTTTCTTTTTTTAATGTCTTCACTTCTATTTATGATATGCTTTGTGTGTCTCAGATTATGCAATTTAGGAAAGCAGACTATGAAATGAGCGGCATTTACTATACTTTCAGCTACTGAAGGCTCCTTTCACTTATAAATATAACTAAAGTTCAGTGTATTTAAGGATGCTATCCTACTGAGGAAAACTACAGTTCATAGAGATAATGCAGATTAAAGAGTCACCTTTCTTATTTGAGGGTGTGAAATTGATTTAAGTAATGTACTTGGGGACAGGGAAGCAAAAATTCAGATTCCTGCCCCTCCTTTTTGGCAGAAGCAGGACCCAATACAGTTTGGGCCCTCTTACCATGGTGGTTGCAAGGGTCAACTATATTCCACCATCAAGGCCATTATCTATGAGATATGACACTTATTAAATGTAGGGTGGCACTCATTAAATGCATTTTAATTACCTGAAGTTTTTCTTGTTGCTGATAAACAGGTCAATATCTGCTCTAAGATGTTTTCTTACTTCCCATATTGATACTAAATTAATTACAAATAAGAGTTCATGAAGCATTAGACATCATTAAAAATGTACTATCTTTATAAACTTTCATTTACTTATTAATTTGACAATATGGTATGCAAAATCATCCAGATGACATTCCAGTGACAATTAATTAAAAACGAATATTCAAGTCTTCATTTAATAAAATAAGTCTGGTTTAGGTGTCCAACCTCATAAATGTTTTTTGAAGGCAGCATCCTAGACTTGCTTCCATTCTCAAAGACTTCAGAGAACTAATAATTTGATAGACAACCCCTAAAGATTTGTTAATAGGGATAATAAATAGAGATGATAATAGGAAGCCATAATTTTAAAAATTTATTATAACTGGAATCTTAGTGTAGAATTAACACTAATTATCTTAGTGGTATAGTAGGAAAGCCAGCGGTGTATTTGAAAATGTGGATAATTTATCTGAAGCCTTAGGAAGGAAAACATACTCAGTTCTATTTTTAACAAACTGTATTGATACCTATGTATATAGACATGTCTATTTATACTGAGACATATTTAATTACATTAATTTTTAATAGAGTTATTAAGGTAGGCTGTAGCTGACTTCCAACAGTTCAGACAACCAACAGTTTGGATGCTTTGATAATGCACATGGGACACCTGTTCCTTCTTCCACATGTATCCAGAATCAGACTTAGCACAACTGGAACACAGACTTTGAAAAAGCAAATTGCATCATGTTCATGTGAAAACAAAATACCTGTTCTTTTGGAAAAAAAACAGTCAAAAAACTGTCAGCTAAACTTCCACTGAAAAGTGATCCATTCATTTTCCAGCTTATTGGGAAATCTGGACATAAGGCTTCGTCTTAGTCTTCCTAGAATGGTTACAGAAAAACAGATGTGCTTTCTGGATTGAAAAGCTGAGACAGAGGAAAACACACATCTAGCATATGGGATTTACATTTTACATTGCTGTAGAACTGTCCCCTTGGCTGTTTTTCTTGTCCTGCAAGATAACTATCTTTTCTGTAGGGGTGACAGCCTGCAATTCCCAAAATAAAGCATATAGAGAATGGGACAAACACTCCCTGTATTTGTTGAGTTTTTTCCTCACATTCCATTGTTGATTTTTTTCCTCACATTCCAGTCTCATTCTATTTAGGCTTTTATATCACACTTACCAATTGAGTTTTTCAGTACATCAGCCTGATTGCAGACTGGGACAAAGGGAAGTAGAAGACAATCTGATCCTATTAGGCAACATGGCTCCTGCCTGCACCTTTTTACCATGATAAATATGATCACAACAGCACTGTTAAGATTGCATTGGATCTGTTACTTGGAAAAGTACCATTGCTACCCATAATTAATAAACAAGTAATTTGATGCAGAAATATTGTATTATAAAATTTGCCTAAGATACAGAGACTGGGCTAGCAGGGCTACCACAAATCAGTCTTTTTATTATGAACACCAGTAAGAAAGAAAAAATAAGATTGGCAGGAACTGAATTTTCAGTTGATTTACACATGAAAGTGCATGAAATGTGCATTTGCTGGCCTAACAGCTCATGAGAGAATGTTACCCCAAGAAGAAATGAAGAAATATTTGAAAAACACGGTGAAGCTCACAGAGTGATACCAAATTAAATAGATTTCATTTTTAGTTTTTGACATTACTAGACAATGGACTTCACAAATCACTAACACACACTGATTCTAACGTGACCTAAAAATTATAGGAACTTAGGAGAAGGAATAAACCCCCCTCAAATTCAGTTTAAAAGTACAGATGTCTTTGTTTTTTCACTGGCAACTTCAACACTACTGCCTTTGGACATTTTATTTTTAAGAAACGTCTGTCCAATTTGGATCTGTCATACTGCAACTGTGATTAGTTAGAGATGTTACAAAAAGTGAAATTACTTATGCAAGTCAAGTCTACAGAGTTAGTATATCATGAACACAAAGTAATGAACTTCCTGAAAGCAAAAATTTTAATTTCTCTGTTGTCTTTTACCCATGGACCTCAAACCACCTGAAAAGCATTATTTAATTACATATTGCTCAACTGAGAGACAGGATGTATACCAAAAATTCAGTAAGTCTCCTCTGAGATGGAAAACAACACATATTCAGAAGAAATGAAATGCCATAACTTAGGAGGATATGAAAAGTCAGTGAAAATTCAAGAGCACATAAGTAGGGAGCCATAAATTATTTAGTTATATGACTGAGGTATCATTTTTTACAACAAATCTTTTTGAGTCGTAATCCATGATGCTTAAAACCACTGGTGGATAGTAGGGTGGTTTTCTCCCTAAAATATGGCAATGATAACTGTTCTGTTTTAAATCTCCTTTATGAGAATTTTGAGATAAATTTTAGATCTGGACAAAAATTTTTAGACAAATAGTGTGCTCATCAAAAATGAAGGACTACTGAATCTGTTTGAAAGTTTGGATTGAATTTAGCAAATTGTTTCAGCTAAACAATGTAGGGGAGGAAAGTGGAATTCTGAAAATGTGAAACATTCTGTTCTAACATTATCAAAATTACAAAATTCCTCCTTTATTTTTTTCTTTTTAGTTAAAGCATTAGAAAAAGTGGGCAATACAACCAAAAAAGAAGAAAAGAGAGTTACACACAAGAAAAACCTGGAGTGTGTCACACTTGGAAGCTTTTCAGTCTGACTATTCCCAGTTTGTGCAAGAAACCCTCCAAACTAGAATGAGGTTTACCACAGAGAGTAAGGATACGTGCACATTCCACATATTTCTCCTGTGAGTTAGGGCAAAGATGCACCAAATGAAAGCTGGGAAATGCTATTAGTAAAGTCTACCAGTTTGATCTCTTTGCTTACCTTACATAACCTGCTTGATGAAAACAATTTAGATGGCTTTTCATGAACTCTTTTTGACAGAACTATTTTTGCACAGGTCATCCTCTCCCTTTTAGTTGTTTGAAATATTGATCAGATAAAACTATCTGTACTCCTGAATTTACCATTTATTTTAGACAAATGCTTCTTTTCAGCAGACTACTGTTGCCTGGAGCTGAAAAGTACAGGACAAAGTTAAAGTTGCCATACCTGCTCACAGGAGAACTGTGCCACAGCAGAAGAGACACTATCTAGTGACTGAAAAACACACTTTAAGCAATGAATTTCCCACTTGGCAAAAGACTGAGATATAACTTGCTTGAAATACCCCTTGAATATAGTACACATTACTTAAAATGAGGGCACTATGGCACATATTGGGGCAGTATTCACTTGAATTTATACAAAGAGCCAGCATAAAACAGCTTGCTTGATAATAGGCAGGGGCAGAGCCTTCACTCAAAAGCATAAGTGATGCTCAAATGTCTCATGCATCATTCCTTCTACTGTAGGAAGCTGGCAGAGACGCAAAACATTAGAAGACCTACAAAGATGCATATTTCAGGCATCTGACAGAGGCTCTGACCCATTTCTTGATGGATATTTGAGCCTGTGTTCAGGGGCAAGGTGAACAATCATCCACAACACAAACCACCAGGACCCAGCAGTTCACCTCAGGTTTCAACATCTCTGGAGTCTCATCCCAACCTGTTGTTGTCATGAAGTCTGGACAGATTGGGCAGCCCTCAACTACCTACTGGCAGAAATCCCAGGCTCAGCTGTACTGGGGCTCTTTGGCTTCTCTCACCCACTAATAGCTCATTAAGCTCTCTTGCGAGGGGAGAACCTGGCATCCAGAGCTGCAGCTGCTAAACTCCATCTCCTGTCATCTGCATACAATTTGCTGCGTGGAGTTGAGGCACCACACTGTTGTGAAGGGAAAAAGTGATGTGGAGGAAAAAAACACTCACTCTTACCCCATCCAAACTTTGTTTTTATATTTTCATAGGTTTGTTCACTTTTGCAGTGAGCAGAAAATGGGAGGGGAGAAACCTTTGAAGATGCATATGGCACTGTGATGCACCTGGTCACTGATGTGAATTTGGCTTAGCTTAGCAGTGACTATATGTAGACTCATGTCAGTGAGCAATTTTTCTCAGCTGTGCTTGTTTTGCTGTCAATTTCTGCTTATAGGGTCTTCTCTGGGCCCAGAAGTTGTTTTCCAATATTAGTGTGTGGGAAAATACGGTCCACTTACATAGTGAAGGCCTTTAGCTACCAAGATAACAAAGAACAGGGTTTGAAATTACCCAGAACACTACACTGCTAACCAGATAGAGACAGAATACATGATGAAATGGATTAACTTGCTCAGGGCTTGCCTTTGGCAGTTTTGGGTGTAAATGATCTCTTGCCTATATAGTACAACTGTCCATTTTCCTGCCTTCTTCTACAGAAGGCACCCAGCCCCCACTTGTTTCAGTGTGCTTTTCTTTACCTAGTCCCCACTTGTAAAAAAAAACAAAACCAAAAAAACCCAACCAAAACCCCTATCATAGAATCTGTTATGGAGTGTAAAATGTTTTCCATCCACTCTCCCTTGCCCCTCTCAAGTCTGCCAAACTATCTACTCACAAGAACACTGTCTCATCTGATTCATCAAGATTAGCAAACATTATTACTTGAAGTATTTTATGTCGTCTGGCTAATTTGGACAGGCACAGGTTAGAAAACTCACAGAAGCAGCTCCACCAGCAAATCCAATGGAGCAGTGCTATCTTTGGAAGAGGGTGATGAGCAGGCAGAGTTGGAAGGAAAGCGAGCAAGAGGTGACAGTCCCTTCTGCCCACCAGGCTGAGTTTCATTTGTGAGATCCATCCTCAGAAGTAGTAAAACTTCTTAGACCAGGAAAAGTTTAAGGCTGTGAGCCAGAAGGAAAGCTCCCAAGTTTAAGAAATCTACTTTGGACAAATGCCACCAGGCAGCATCTCTTACATGAACACAATATTAACAGCTCAATCCTTATATAATTAAAAGGGATAAAATAGGGGGTAAAGTAATAAAAGAATCTGAAGTTAAAAAGAAGTACCCGAATTATGAATTTCACTATTATTTTTTATTCAAGTCAGAAAAGCAGGCCTGCTTTTTACAAAGAGAAAGTATTTTTCCTTGATCTTTATGGGAGACAGTACAGCAAGGAAAAAACCAGAGAATTCATAGTCTTTGCCATTTCCAGAGTCCTGTTCTAACTCAATCATTAAGCCAGAGCAGTATTGTAATCACACCTAAACATGATCAGTTATCTTTACTCCTTCCCTCTTAACATATGTTCAATTTTATAAAGTGCTGAGGAAGAGGAAATTGAGATTACACTATTTACAGATGTCCTGAGTCTGCTGGAAATGGTTGATGGAATAAACTACGAGAGATCACCTTTCCTTCATTTCAAAGCATGTGATCTCTAATTTGGCTGAATGCTGAAAGATGTTCTCTTCATGGGGCTTTCTGTCTCTTTCACTTTGGCAAGCAATGGAAAAAGATGATAAAAGAGAAATTCAAACACATACAATCTGGACTTTATTCATGTTTGGAAGAAGTTTTTCAATTATATAAATAAATCAAAACCTTTACAAAATCTTTTCTATGGCTCTCTGACTGTATTGGTCAATTAAAAAAAATAATATTTCTATCATGCATAATCCATGGAAACTGTCCCTTTATCACAAAAAAGGATTACAGATATGCAGTTTTCATTCTTGGCCCATTTCCTTAGCTAAAATATAATGCCTGAATTTCCTTTTCTTCTCAATAAGAAATTAGTGCTAGTGAAAAGTACCAGCTTAGCAGCTTAGGAAACTGAACATGTTACTACTAATCCAGAGAGCGAGAAAACCACAGGTAAGCGTAATATAAGGTACCACCAAAACCAATCAAAACTGGTGTAGATGGGAAAGCTATTTCAAGAAATAACTTGTTCCCCCCCACAAGATATATAACATTCTTAGTCTCCCTAAGGACTTGGTCAATGGCAAAGACAAAGAAAATATGACTCAGAGTATATGAGCATAGTCATTAGGTGATTTAAATTAAAACATAGAAGGTACCTCAAAGTTTAATCACTGTTGAATATGAAAAGGGATTTAGTGTATGTGTGCTTTTTCTATAGACATCTCTTTTCTTCTGAAGTGGTAAATAGTTGTCTTCGGGATATCAAAGCATATATGTTGATAATTAAATTTATGATAAATTTATCAATACCATCAGTAATGAGAAAAATGTCATTAATTACATTGTTGATAATGAGATACATGTTGACATACATACATTAGTATGACACATGGAAATGCTTAGTCTTTGATTAAGTTGTGGGCTCATCTGTAACCCATGCCCATCTTGGCTCCAGTGGTGGAAGGAAATCACACTCTGAACTGTTCTCTTCACATCAGGATCACCTGGGGTCAGAACAGGACCATGGTCCCAAAAAGACATCAAAAGGGCCAGTTAATAATTAGTTATTCCTTACCAATGGTCAGGAGCAAATGAGTACAGAGGAAAAAAAAAAAAGAGAAACCTAATTTGAATTTTTGCTCCTCTGTTAGCTGCACTTCTTGCAACATTCATCTCTCTCTCAACCCTTTGGTGGTGGGTTACTAACTAACTTAGGACTTCCTTAAATTCCTTAAATACAGCCTTGGATGGCTATGTTCAGGATTTATGCAAAAAGCTGGGAGATTTAAGCTGTGGCTGGTGATGTGAGCCTGAGTGCATCTCAATGAACATAAATGAAAACAAAATCTGAGGGAAGCTAGGCCAGCATAATACACTCCTGGGATAAGGGGAGGCGGAAGAAGGTGTAAAATACACCAGCTCAGACTCCCTCCAGAGCTGGAGAACTCAGATTCACATCTGAATTTGGCTCCCATTGCCTGACTCAGAAAGGCAAACTCTTTCCAAGTCTGGAGACACCGGTACATTCTGTGCAAAATTCTTACAGAGATACTGTTCAGCTTGTCTAGCCCACAAATTAATTTAGCGTGACATATCTTCTGTTTTCCTCTGGAGGCACAGGCAGCATTCAAAGAACCAGTGTTCAGCAGAAATGAGAACAAGGCCGTGTGCTGCCCTGTGATCTGCTGCTGCGTGCCAGCATATGCGTGGGCAGGACCCCTGCGTGATGCCACAGGCTTTAATGCTAGGGCTGCTTTCTTAGATGAAAGAAAATGAGAGTGAAATAGTCTCCTACAGGGCAAATACATTGCAGAGAAGCCTCCAGGATCCTTAAAGCAAGATGTACTGTGAAAAGTACACAACAAAGTAGGGACTTCTTGGCTTTTAGATGCATTATAATCATGTGAGCTGCAAGGAGGGAACCTGCAAGGACCTGTCAAGCAAAAAGACAAAGAGAGTATCAATTCTGGCAGCCAATGTGGAATTTTAAGCCCAGATTCAGATCTAGGAGAAGATGCTTTGTAGCAAAGTCTACCTACCCCACAGAAATTTTAGGAAGTTAAGTGGTCTCCGTGAAGGCTGCCACTGCTCAGCCTTAGACTGGGGACAAACAGCATAACACTCAAGGCTTGGCTGAGGAAAACCTCCATCTTTCTTCAGAAAGAAGTGGAGACCTTCAGGGACTGCCATCTCCTTATCTTCCACAATCTCTGCAAAAAGCAATAGACTAAATTATGTTTTCTTTAATTCACATGAGAATATAGAGAGGTGCTTGGTCTGGATCACAAGCCACAGTTCAGTCAAAACAGTGTTATCATGGCAGTTCAGCATTAAATTCCAGGAATTACACACCTGAAAAAATATGGGGAAAACATTTTAATCTCTCTTCTACTATGAACAATGAGGCTTAGTTATGAAAAAGTTACAAGTAAAAGAAGATAAAACTGGGGACTTGCAAATTTTTTTAAAATTTGGGTTATTTCTAGTCACAACATTAGAACTTCCTTTTATCTGGATCACCAGATGAAAAATAATTATACTAGAAAAGGAGTGCCTCCAAAACTGGACACATGAAACTGCTGTTCCCCCTCATATATTAGCACTGTTAATGGATGATCTGAGATCCTAGAAGCGTTAATCAGGCACTCAGAGCTACTTTGACCTCCATCCTCTCCTTTATAAGGAGCAACCTCCAGTATCTCCCCAAATCCAAGCTGCACATTGACACAGCAGGATGCATGACCACTGGGAGCCATCTGCACATGGGGCACAGGGGTGGCCAGGCACAGGAGCCCAACAGTCCATTCTGCTGATGCCAAGGAAGGGCAGGGGGGAAAGCAGAGCAATAACTGTGGGGTTTTGGCCCAGTGAGGGAAGGCAAGGTGGAAACACTACAAGGAGGTGAGCAGTGTCAGCAGCCTGAGGCTCCATGAAGTGTCTGAGATAGAGAGCAGCAGCCCCAGCACAGCTGTGTCCCAGAGACCAAACTTGTAATGACTCGGCAAAGCACATGTCAGAAATCCTGCCTACCTCTGCAACCATAGAAGTTGTGAGTGGATGCTTTGGGCAAATTAATCCCTGTTGGAACATCAGGAAAATCCAGGGCAGGTAGAGGCACAAAAAATTGTGGCCCTTTATTAGCATCATAACTTGAAAGACAATTTTTGTACATCAAGAAATGATAAACCAAAACAATGTCAAAGCAAAAGAGGAGTTTTCTTTCTGCGAACTCCTGACTCTAGTGTTTCTCATTGTTATTTCCTTCAGTCCTATCCATTCTCTCAAATTCTGGTGGGAAATCTATTAATTATCACTCACTAGCAAAACAGAATAAATACCTCTTTTAAAAAGGGCTTGGTGATTGGTCAGCTTCATGGAAATGGGCCAAGAGATTAGCATTAGATTCTGCAAGCAAGATCGGCCTGCTGCAAGCCCACACTGTGTGTGCAGGGAAAAGTTTTCCAGACGTAGGAATTACACCTGAAAACTCTGCACTGTAACATGATAGAGCAGGTAACATCTGCCAGGTTATGAGAAATGTTAAATACACAAACATATGTTTGGGCAACCTCATGCAGACTTTTGTAGCTCGTAAAGAAGACACCTAAGGGGGTATGCTTTCAAGAGCTGAGGTTGCTATTTTTCATTGGGGTGATTAATGTTGGCTGGAAAGTGAGCAGTAATAGTGGTGAAAAAGGGGAAAAATAAACTTCAACAAAAGTCCTTGAAAAGGAGACATTCCCAGAAAATGTTTAGACCAAAGCCAAACTTCCTTCAAGAAAAAGCACTAGAAGAAAGCCACCAGCCCAAAACCTGACTAACTCAGTGTTTTGATTGCTGCCAGGCACTTTGAGGTACAAATACACAGGTTTCCAGCTAGAACCAGGCTGCAGGTGCAGATCTGATGGCAATTCAGCAAGAGTAATAAGCAAAGCAAGTATCAGTGTACAAACTGCACCACATAAAGAACTATTCATGTGCTTTTCAAATGTTATACACAGTTCAGTTTAATCTATGTGATGACTGACCACATAGAGTTAAATCAAAACAGGCTTTTAGAGGAAACAAAGAGGAAATGAAACAATGGCAAAGACATGTTCAAGCTGAAAATACCAAGTGGTCTTTAAGGAAACAATAGGGATGCTATTAATTGTAAAATACCCTGTAGGCTCCAAGCAGGTTGGCAGCATTCACTTTTCCAAGCCTGAGGCCAGAATCCAAGAGGACACTGAGTCCTGAAAGCCTAGGAAAGCAGAAAAGCTGAGTGAGCTGTGGAGGGTTATGGGAGAGGGTGTCAGTGAGTGCTGTTGGCTATACAAGGCACCAAGACGAAGATATGAACATGATGCTGCAGCTAAGCAGTCTATTGCCAAGCCAGCAAAGGAGTTAATGGGACTGAAGAGGAACTCATACATTCAGTGGAAGATTGAACTCCTGCCTCACATTACCCTAGGTGAAGGAGAGCTCACAGAACTGAGATGGTTGCTCAGCATTAGACCTATTACTTGTGATTTACTAGGTAAAACCCAATATGGATTTCAATGTGAAAACTTTAAGCGTGCTCAGGAAACAGAAGCATGGCATAAGGAAGTGAGCAAGGAACATGACATGTCATCATCCTGTGCTGGAGTGTGGCCCAGGTGCGGAAGCTGTGGCCGTGACACACAAGGCAATGCATCCTAGCCCTGTTATCATCAGGCTGCTCAAAGGTGCTGCTCCCAGTCCCAGGGCTGGCACAGCGTATGCCACCTTAAACACTGCTGCAGTGAGAGATCTGTCCTGGGGAACCATGTATCACCCCACAGAAACCTGCTCCTGGAACACAACTTAGCTTCTGCAAAGCACATGGGCAGGCTTGAGCGGGGCCATGGCTCAGGGATACTCCTGTGCTTGGCACAAGGTAGTTCCCACCCCCAATCTGGGATTGGTACTCTTAGTAAGACCCTCCTGCTCCTCACCACTCAGAGCGTGCTGACATCTGACACCACAACACTCTCAGACTTCAGGAAACCTAAGCTGGGCAGCAAAGGGGGCTTCAAGGTCTTTTTCTTAAGTAAGGATTCACGTGCTTGGATACCACAGGCTTATTGCATGCTCCCTCATGGACTACAGCTCTTTCAGCCGCTTGGATTTAAGTGCAGATTATCCTACTTGAGACTATATCAAATAATTACATAGCTAAATATAAGAACTACTATTGACTCTTAAATTATTACTGCTAAAACCAGCTGGTTTAAAATAACAATTATAACTCAGACGTGTAGTTCTACATTATTTGGTGATTGCCAAAAAATACATACAAATATCTGTATAGAGGCATTTAAACAAGAAGAGGTACATAACAGAAACAAAACAAAACAAGTCAATGTTTAAATCAATGCCTATTCATGTTCTAGTCATAAAATAGTCAAGGTTACTTTTTAAAAAAATGTAAAAATTGTTTTGGATTAAACTTGCTTGAAAACAAGTGCAGTTTTAATATTAATTGTTTTGATTGCACTTTAGTTTTGAATACATTTTGAAATAAACCAAAACAAAACAGCAAAATATTGCACTCAGAGTGATTAACAGAAACCTTGACTTTTTCAACTATAACTATTTGTCAAGTCTAAATGCAATGTGTTATGCTTCACTGAAACTTTCATTGGCATAAAAATATGCCAAATTCTTAGTGTCACCAGGAAAACAGGTGACAAAATACTTAGGAAATCAAAGAAAACTTCTAGACATAAGATCATAAAATAAGGGTGAAAAAGCATCATTAGACAAACCCTGGCAAAGTTCCTACAGCTATAAATAAAGGATGAATGTGAAGCTGGATAGGCTTGTTGCCCAGATTGTTCATATTCTATATTGTCCCTGTGTTGTCACTCTGTAGACTTGATGGTACCTTCTGCCCAACTCTTTGATGACACCCTGAGTTTCACCAGGGAAGTCCCCCAGGAGCAGTGGGCAGACCCAGGAGCACCCACCTCTCTCTGAAGTCACCACACACCACAAAGTCCCAGGCAGTGCTGTGGTCAGCAGTCACCCCACATAGCATCCCAATGGGACACACAAGGCACTGCCATGGCAGGCACCCACAGAAACACACCCTTGACCTTTGCCCTGCACTTTCTCCAGCACTGCCAATCCCAGCCACGTAATTAAACTCCGCCTGGCATCCATCCACCCAGGGATGAGTCTGGGTGACAGCGGATGCTCTGCAAATGCTGCCTCTTTTGGCAGCTAATGTGCAAGGTCCTTGCAAGAGCTGTTGGGTGGTATTTCCTTCCTTCTCTTCCCCAAAACTGTGAGGATCCAAGGCAGCCTGTGTCATGTTATTGAATGGACCATGGTGCAGACACAGCCAGCCCATAGCCACATGGTGCAGACAAGAACAGAAAGATGTGACCCTATTTTTTTCCTGGAAAACATTTTCTTTGCGACACCAGCTTTTGCTTCAGGATGCTTATTGCCTCCACAGGTCTCTGTGCTCTGCTCTGGGGAACTGCAGAACAACATGGTGAAGAGCAGAGATGAGTGTTCACCCAGCAGAGCTGGCCAGCCTTCCACGATCATGTAGCAGAAACAAGTTCAGCATGAGGTGGGCTGCCCCAGATTTCCCTCACCCACGGGGAGGAGAGGATGACACTGGCCTGAACATATTTCAGATTCTTCTCTTTCTCTTCCTGCCATCACCTACCCACTTCTTGCCCCTGCCACCTCCCTCTTGCTATAAGGCAGCTAGACAGTCCCCAATCTGACTTCTGATTTAGTCCTTTCAAGTTATGTTTTGATAAATAGATTAAATATTTTCAAGGCCCACCCCTACCAATGTGTCACTATTTTGAGGGACAGCAAATTTACCAGGATGGACTAGTTGGCCTCAGTACTTGAGAACATGCCATGCCATGTTTACTTTTCCATACAAATGTGACCATGGGGACCAGGAAATATCATGCAGAATTAAATAAATACATATAAGAAAATATTTTCCAATATCTACAAGGAAATTTTGGAGGAGATGACTGGTGCCAAATATTTTTTTACACTTGATGTGTCAGAAGGGTTTTGGCAGGTGCCCCTAATAAAAAACAAGAGCATATTTGTGCACATTCAACACCCCTCTTTGGGAGATTCTGTTTCCTAAACTGCCATATGGGTTGTATTCCATATCCAAGGTGTTTTACAGGAAAATAAAACAATTTTTTATCATATACAGAATGCTTAAGCCTAAACAGATGAGGGGGAAAAAGTAAAATATCATGATAAAAGGCTCCAAGCAGCTTTGGAAATAACTAGATCTGCTACAAAGAAGTTAAACAAACAGTAAGTGTAATCTAAATGCTATATAATGAAAGTAACACACTTGGATGAGACGTTTCAACATCCCAACCCAACATACATGCAGTTTTCAGTGTATGCAGGCTGTCACTAACATGCTTCCTCCGACTAGCAGAAGAGAGACAGGTTTCTCATGTCAGTAAATTCTGGGAAGAAATGTATGACTGAAAAACCTTGTCAAGAAGCCAGGAAAACAGACACTTTTAAAGGGGTGCAGTTCTGAGTAAGCCCCAGAACAAACATTCAGCGTAGTAGTGCCTCTAGGCATACTACCAGCATAGTGCCCTCAAAAGGTGGGTCTGTACTTGGTGAGTGACCAGTGATCAGCTCTGTGCAGTGACTGCCACTGAAAACTGCAACTGTCCTTCCCAAGCTTCAGGGTGTCAGATAGTTGCTTGAGGAAGTGCAGCACTAAGATTTAGAGTCAAGCAAGAATAGTGTATTGTTGTTACAAACCATGCCCTGTCAAGTCCTTCCCAATCCCAAAGATTGGGATCCATCAGCTTTCAAGCACTATTTTGCAGTTGAAGACAGAAATAGTCTGGAGCATATCACAAAACTATGCAGGTCTTCAATCTTGAACAGCTTTTGTATAATCCAGCTGACTGAGTCAATGCCTTGTCTGGTTTCAGAGAGACCACGATGGTCAGAACTGCTGCAGAGGGCAGCTCTGGTACACAGGGCTGGAAGGGCACGTCTGAGCCCTGCTGAAGGTATCAACATGACCTTCCTCCACTGGCAGATAGCACTGATCACAGGTAGCAATCACACCCTTGGATACCTGCTGTTCAGGAACAGGTAAGCTATTCTGAGAAAGAAGAATGCAGTTGAGGTACATTGGAGAGGGTGGGCAGTCTCATCTGAGGAAGTCTTGTGTGTGTAACAGTCAAATGAGTTCAGACACCCATGTCCTGTGACACATCACAGTGCTCTCCACCCAACAGCACAGTCACCAAGGATTAGCTACACTGTGCCACTTGGTAGGCTGCCTGACATTTTGTATTATCTACATTTTGCTCATTGTTGTTTTTTATAGTATCTGCAGAAAGAGATTATTTGTCAGCCTCTACTAAACTTTTGCAGAAGTCAGCTGGAACCAATTTTCATCTTAGGCAGGACCTCATTTCATACAGCACTGTCAGTGAGCACCAAGGCTCTTCATGAGGGGAGTGACCCACTGGACTCCCAGGCAAGACAGTCTGTCTGGCCATGAACATCTGCACCCAGACACACACTAGACCATAGATCCTCGCAGCATGCCAAAAGAGACACGAGTCCATTTTAGAGCACAGTGGCATAACATATAGAGAGATTCTTACAGGAAAAAAAAAATTATATTCATCTTGGTAGAAAAAAGGCAAAAGCAAAAGGAGCTGACTGGTTAAAACATGAGATAATCAGAACACAATGACCTGCTGTTTAAATCAAGACTGATAATGCAAAGGGAGAAGAAGTTAATCAAATACTGACAGAACTATTCAATTTTAAAAAGCCAGACATTTCCTTTTATAAATAACCAGTACAAAACAATAGATAGAGGAGTGAAGGGACTGAAGAATACATTGTTTTCACCAAACAATGTTGTATTTGGGGATAGAGGAACCAGTAATAATGATATTTTAGCAAAGCCTGGTTTTGGCAGCTTTTTCAGCATTCACATGCAGAGTGAAATATCAATTCCAAATATCAAATTAACAGTAAATCTAGTTCTCCCGTTTCTTCTGAGCTTCATTCCATTGACCTTCAAATCAATGAGCGATTTAGGAAATCAGGGTGTTTCAGAAACAAAATATACTTGGTGGCATTTCAAGTCTAACATTATGCTCAGATGAATATTGTACAATTCAGCAGATTGTTTAAGAGAAAACAGCTACAAGGGTCAACAGACCTGACTCAGCTATGAAGTTGCTGGAAAGATCCAAGTTGATGGATTTTTAAAAATCTAAAATGAACCACATGATTTGGTTTCAAGGTTTAAATGAACTTAACAAAATTATCTGGTTATAATTTTAAAAAATAAAAGGAGAAATCACCAAAACCAGTATCAAAAGGAAAGGAAGCAGAGAAATCAAAATCCCTTTCTAGTAATTTCAGTGCTTGCTTGATTGTGGGGATAAATCAGCATGTCAATAATGCTGGTGAAATTCCTCCAAATTTATGTGGAAAGCATATTGCATTAAACAGACTTTAATCTATAGATCCCTTGATCATTAAAACTCTCAACAATCAAAACAGGGTCAAAAGGCAAAGAAATGAAATGATATCCAGTGATTACAAAAATAAACTGAGCAGTAGATGGTAATTTTATGAAGCATATGCAGTAGTTCATATCACAAGGGTGGAAGGACTGGGAAAAATACTGTATTTGGGAAAAAAAAATATTTGTCTGAAAATGATCTCTTAATTTTTTTGGCTACTCTTTCATCCAGCACAATTGTGTGGTCTGTTTTTTAGAGAAAGAAGAAGCCAACTGAACTTCCTTTGGCCAGAGTTTTTTGTCTCCGGAGTAGAGTCAGGTTTCTCTTAAATAACTGAAGGCAAGATGGTTGTCTTATATTATATGTATTGTTACCAGAGCTATTGTGGATGAAGACCATACCCAAACCATTGCAGACTGTACCAAGTCCAGAGAAATATGTTTCTTCCTTCACAAGAAGACAAAAGTGTTTTCCATTGTATGACTGAGAAAACATCTGTTGCTAATCCATGCAATTTTAAAAAACTGACTGGTAGCTGGGAGATGGGTTGACTTAGCAAGCAATAAATCAATTCTAAAAAAAAAAAGTCTTCATTGGTACCTCAGTGTCCTCCCTGCACTGTGAACACACTAACCCCAGGGAGGAGAGTGTATCAGACTCCAGAAAAAGATGACACAGATTTGAGCTAGAGGCATCCCTAATTATCCAAGAAAACAGTTTGAGTTTACCTGAAAGACTATGGGTTTTTTTTTCTTATCTTCTCATGCTATTTTTAAACATTTCACATGCAGAACACACACACAAAGTGGTTATAAGGAAAGGAAATTAAAAGATGTCTGAGGAGTATCCATGGACTATGAACACAGGGAAACACACTAAGCGTATAAGATCTCAAACCTATGATAACTCTCAGATATCCTCACATTATCTAAAAGCTGATATCTGTGGTATTTGAGTATCACTTTAGAGATCCTGTTTTAATCTCTGTGACTGCCTCACGGAGAGTGTGGGGTGAATTCTACAAGGCCAAGCAGGGTCAGGAGCAGTGTGCATCAAGGCAGACAGACCTCTGCACTCCTGAGAGCAGGGGAGCCTATCCACACAATACTTTGTAAAGACTGTCAGGTGACGCTTTTTGATTTTAATTAATGAGTAGCAGGGAATGTGTGAATATATATATATATATATAATTTGACTTGAATCTGTCCTAGGTTACAATGTAAAATTGTGCCCAAGGTTTGTATTCTATCCCCATGAGCCGTTGGAGCCAAGGTGGGGCAGTGTTTTCCTTATCTTCTGTTAACGAACCTAACAATGCCTTGCCACATGACTCATAGATAACTTCCTCTGGGAGTTATCTCTGTTTAATGGGCCATCAAGGACCCACTGCATGACTCATAGAATGAGATCATCCCCATTGTGAGATGCTCCGCACAGGGGGAGGAGCCAAGCATTCCCACCTGGATAAATCCAGAGTTTGGGACAGCACAGGCAGCTTTTATCCACTGGACTTCCAGAGGAGACAAGAGCTGCCAGATGTTTCTACAAGAATCACTGCTTCGACAAGACCATCTCATCTAGACTGCCACTACCACCCTAACTAACAGGGTGTCAGATTGTATTCTGACTCTGTCAGGTTTGGGTTTTTTTGTACTATTACTTTTATTTTACTTTATTTTCTTTTCATCTTATTAAATTGTGTTTCTGACTTGGAGTCCTTCACTGGTTTTGCTTTCAAACCAGCACAGAATCTTAGACCAATATCAGAATACTTTAGTTCCTGGAATTGTATTGCTTTTCAGTCTTCTCTTTTTCGGTTTTTTCCCCTTTTCTCTCCCAGCATTTTACTATAGCAGTCCCATAGTGCAACATGAGATGAAGCATCTCCTGCTCCCATTACATCACAGCATTGATACCCCATTTGATGTATACTGTCAGTTTTCTGCTCTGTGTAAAACACAGCAATGATCTTTGCTTCAGATTTTCAGGAGGATATGTCAGTAAGCTCTGTTGGTCCTTACACAGATCCTAAACCGTCTTTCTTTCCCTCTCCCATAACATAGTCACTCCCATACTAACTTTCCCAAGAAAATGTCTTGTTAGGAAGAAAACACAATGATGTCTTAGCATTTTATTGTCCTCCAGTATAGTATTTCATACCCAGGTAGCTGTAAAGAATGTGTCAAATTAAGTAAAGGTCTTTATGTTGGGATCTCACAAATTGTGGTAGATAAAATGAAGGCAAATCAGTTACTCCTGGATGTAACTCAAGGCTCAAATGAAATAAAATATTCTGTAGGCCTTTGAACATAGCAGCTCAGACACTATAATCAACTCAATGAAACATCACAAGTGCAATTTTAAGTTGTGGCCGATGAAGTTCAGTGCTGAAATCAAAATATCCTGGAATGGACATGAAAGGAAGTCACCCTCTGTCTAAAGAGGTTGTGTGATTTCTTTTTAGTCCTGCAGAAAGCTGGTACTCAAGACATGTGAATGTCAGTCTTGAAAATGGAGAAGCTTGATTTTTTTCCACTTGAGTAATTTTTGTATCTATGAAAAGTAACAACTATGATGGCGGTTCTACATCTTGTAGAGCATAGTTGTGATGGAGGGATGTTAATTAAAGACCTTGAAAAATCAGTGTAAGTTGTAAAATATTTGTTTCAAGCTCAGATTTGCCCTATCTCAGCATGTGTGTTATAGGGGTAGAAAGGGAATCTTGCTTCACTGTTGACTCTGAAGTCTCACAAGTTACCATTCTGACAGGAAAGTGTAAGACTTTACCCCTTTACATGTTTACTTGCACTTAGACCTTCATTAGCCTTTCTTTAATAATTTTCTGAAGTACTGCAAACCACAACAAACCACTCTTTAACCATGTACATGCAGAAGAAAGGAAGGCCAGTTCTTTTCCAGGGCACTGTGTGTACAACCTCTGAGTCTGTTGGTAGTGTCTACTCCTCTAGCAATTTCAGAAGTGTTGGCAAATGCTATCTAAGTTACTCGTCACTGCATTTTTTTAGAGATTTTCTGTACCCTTGTCCACAAAAAGTCTTGACATTGTTGAGTGGACAATTGTATTAGCAATATCACCACAAAAAGCTATTCCTGTTTTATTCACCTAGCTAAGGAAGGCAATTTCAGCGCTTGCTTCCTCAAGTGGTTGCACTGCATGTTGAAGATGGTAGGCTGAAAAATGTGTATCACAATATATTACTTTTTTTAAAAGTTTTAATTTCAAAAGGGTTGGCGTTTTTCTGCAAAAATGTGACTTAAGAGTTGGATTCTATGATCCTTGTAGGTCCCTTCCAACTCAGAATATTTTCTGATTCTGTGATATTTTAAAATCAAGTGTCTGATTTAATTTCTAATACATATGACTTAAGGAAATTAATTTTGGATAGAATTCACTGTGTGATTTCTGCAAGAACCAGAAAGAGGTTTGTATACTGTTTCAATTTCAATTGGCTGTAGTCAGCCATTCACACCTCCAGAGGACTTGTAAATGGGGCAAGAAAAACCTTTGTATGAAACTTGAATTATCCAAACTTCTCATGTCAAGGCAGGGGATTAATGCTTACACTTTCTTCAGAAAAATGGTAGCATGTAGAAAACTTGGTGTACTCTGTGAACACAATAAGAATAAGAAAATTTGGCGGGACAGAGGTGTGCTGCAATTTAGTTAAAATGCCAAGAGGTAGGATTATTACAGCTCCAAAACAGAGTTAAAATGTTACTTGAAATTTCTTTCAGATTACACAACTAGGAAATAAAAATCTGATTTTCAGTAAAAGTTCATGGCTTCTATTTTTTTTAATTTGGTAATTTTATTTATGTTTATTTCTTTATTATTACTTTTTAATTATTTATATTCATAAAATTATTGATAAATATTATTAATATTTTCATTCTTATTCTCATTATTATTTTAAAAGGCTTAAGTAGTATCAGTACTTTCAATGTAATTTCATTGTCTGGGAGGGGAAAACTCAGATAATTGCATGCATTAATGTATGATGTCATTTAAGCATGCAGACAGTTTCAGAGAAGTCTATTATTTAAGATATCACTTAAGTCCTACCTTTTCATGAAGTTGTTTCGTGGTAAGTTTAGGCTGACAGTTTACTCAGAAAAAGGAAAATGCTATTCCACGGAATACCTTCTTCTACAAAACTTCTATTTAGGCTTCATAGGAGTCCGAAAAAGTAAATATAGAATAATATTTAAAATTATTTTGCCTGGAATATTGTAAAAAAATCACCAAACTATAATGAATACTTCAGAGAAGATTAACCTGTTCCTTTCATTTGTTTTTGCACATTAACCAGGGAATGCACTTTGAGGAATAATCATCAGCATGATAAATTACATTACTATTTTTTCATTTAGCAATGGACATTTCACAGAAAATCTTTGCTTCTGGTGGTGTGGTCCTGGTTTTTGATTAGTCGTTTTATACTGCTTCAGCATTTTCAATGCATTCTGGTCTATTGAAGTTAAAAAATGGACTTTTTTCCAAGTCTTCTCCAATTTATTCTGGTTTCCTGGCAGCAACATATTCCATTATGAAAGTTTTTAACTCAGATGGCTCATGCTCTCTCCCCTCCATATTACAGGTCTACCTTGGCCAGACTACATTCCCTGCAATGTGAAAGCTCCCCCTCCATCCAGGTCTTGTGGTGACCCATAGCAGCCAATAAACCCCAAAGCCAAGCACAAGGGACCACAAAAAACGTGGTCAGGCACCTGTAGCCACAGTGGTGAACACTGGGCTGCAACACCCAAGATAAAGTGCTCTCCTAATCATCTGGAGATGTACATGGATGTTAACTGGGATGGTTTGGGCAGTTAAACAGACCAGAATGTTTTCACTTGGGAACATGAAAAGTGAAATATGCTAACTGAAAACATCAAAATGAAGCATTTTCTTGTCTCAAACCATACATCTGCCATGAATGTGTCATTTGCCATGAACTTCCAGTTTCATGAAAGACTCTTCACACAAATGAAAGATGCAGTTTTCAGCCCCTGACCCTTGTCTCAATCTTGGATGGTATTTATAGGATGAATTGCCCTTCTGCCTGATGTTATGGTCCCTCAGAAGGCACCTCATTCATCCTTGAGACGAAGGCTCCAATTTTCCTGGCCTTAGTTCCTGGATTGCCTAAATTGCTTAATCCAGTTCCTGGATTGCCTCAATTGCCAACATCATTTCACAAGCTCCTTTTAGACTGAACCGTCACTTCTCTGGGAGATTTTATGGGGCAGCATTGCACAGATTAGTCCTTCAGAACAAAAGATTAAAAACTTTGAAAGCATTTGGTTTAATACATTTATGTTACCTAAGAGTTTGTCACCTTTCAACAGAGAACTTCAATGACATTTATTAGTTTTCCTTGAAAGTCCATTTCTTTAAAACCCATTCCTTACTCCTTCAGAAGCTGTTTAATTCAGTATCCTAGAGTTTTGATTCTCCTCTACGTATTGCTTGGGGCAGGTTGTTCCCAGGTGGGCAGAGTTTGCTAAACCCCACAGCTGCACAGATGTAGGACATCAAAGCAGATGGTATTTGCAGCATATCCTAAATGCAATTATATTCTTCCTTGCCCATGGACAGTCAACACCTCCTAGGAGCAAACATATTTCCATACTGTAAATCCCTCATGGCATTTAAAGACACTTATAAACATATGGAATTCATAAATTATTCGAGAGCAGTCCAACATCCTTCAATTTTTTTCCTGAAGTGAAATATTCTCCAGAAATGCAAGTTATTATTATTATCATGTCATGCAGCCAATAACAGATGGGAGTAGTGAAGAGATTACTGCCGCTTTCTCTTTGCACTGTACTGGCCTAATATGTGTTTAGAGTTTGCTGGACAATTACAGTTTAAAATAACCCATTGTGTAACAACATTTTTCTATGAGCAAAGAGATGGAATTCAGAACATATTGAGCAGAAGTAAAAAAGCTCAGTGCTAATAATCTTAAAATTACTGAGCTAATTAAGTTAGGGCAAGCAAATCACATTCTCTAGATTTCCATTAGATTTAAAATAAGGGAGTTTGAAGAAAATGGATTCAGCTGTTACTGACTTATATATGTACACAATTTTCCATTGGAATGTCTGGGGCAAATTGCACTGCTACAAACACAAGAACAGCTGGATGTATTTTGAAGAAGCAATAAAAAAGGTGGGGGGAAAGGTAGTTTCAGAGGGTAGTTTGATATAAAAAGGATTTTGTCTGAGATAGTTTTGGTACATTAGATTAATGCCTGACTGAAAGACAGCTGAAGCCAAAAACTCCCTCCCAGCTTTGATGGGCTTTGGATGAAACCATGCAGGATGTCATAATACAAGTTGTGCTCCATTCTTAGCTGTTGCAGGTGTTACTGTTCCAGCTAAAAATTGCTATCAAATAACAAATACTGAGGCACCTTAAGTATTTCTACCAGATGATACTCATCTGGCCTTCGAACAAAGGCTCCATGCTTCTGATTGATGAATATTTGCTGAGTTTTCAATACATTTTGATTACCCTGACCTGCAGCTTTCTGCAACCACTGAATGTTTGTTCTACTGCTGTACTTGGACCACAGGGCCAAAGGTCTCTTTCGTGGTGAAAACTGTAATGTTAGAGGGCGTTTCTGTCTGGGCTTTGTGCATAAGCCTGTAAACCAAACAGCTCTTTGTTGCATAGGTTTAGGGCTGTGAGAACAGTATGCTGAAAACATGTTAGGGGAGAGGTGAGATAGGGCCAGAGGACACCAGTGGAGCAGAGTTCACATTTCTGCAACGTACAGAGCTCTTCCAGTTCTCTCTGTTACAGAAGGTGGAGTAGTCCCAAGATAGCCTAACACTGGCTTTTCTTCTTTCCCTGTCTCAGCAGCCACTTCCTCCACAGAGTTTCTCCAGCCAGAGTAGAGAATAAGAACATTGTTTTGATCAAGGATAATCTTATCTTCTTTCTGGAATGCTGTTTCAGCTAGAAACTGATTCAGAAATAAGAGTAGTTGAGGGAGTTCAGGGATTCCTATTTAGGTGAAAGATGAGATGTTGATCTATTCCAGCCAACTAGAAACACTGTGGAACAGAAGCTTTTTCTCTTTTTAAATTTCCTATAAACTATCTGCTTTGAATAACAATTAAAATAACTCACCCTGTTATAACACAGTAATAACACTGTCTGGCAGACCCACCTTTGCTTTGCAAGGCATTGATTAAATGCAATTGGACACAGACAACTGGACAACAACCTTGGATTTTCCTCATTAGCATTACTAACAGTACTGGTCACTCCTAAGTGAGCAAGAAGATCATGGCCCCTGTCTCAGAGAAGGCAGCAGAGCCGTTTTGCTTCATGTGACACTGTAGAGGGTATCACTCAGTTTCTGTCCAGGTGCCATGCTTCCAGCAGCTCTCTCATTCTGCAAAAAGATTATACATATCCCAGATGACAGTACGTAAGCTGTATGGATGAAGAACTTATTTGAACTATGTGTGGTTCTGAACATACCATCAAGACCAATTATTATTAATACCATAATCTAACTGCTATTGTAACATTCCCTCTTTACTTTGTGGGATTGCTGCCAAAACACACTAGCATAAGATAGGTCATACAGTTTGTAGACACCATAAACCCCTGGGTCACCCCTAAAATGTTCCAGTAACATCTAGACCCAAACTTCTGTGGACTCAGCAGTACTCCTATGTGATTGTTTAACCCCCAAAAGGTCCCTTTGTACATTCAGCCTGTGCCATTTGTGTGCATCATGCAGAGCACCACCCCAGTGCCTGCCACAAGGAACTTGAGTCATGCCATCATGACATGATGCACCTCTCAGAATAAGACAGCACCTCTCAGAATAAGACAGGTAGGGATTAGAGATGCTGATGCAGAGCCTGAGCAGGGACTTCAGGCTTTCCACCATTCTTACTGGCCCAAGTCTAGCCCCAAAACTCACCAAGCCTCTGGAGTCATTGCAAAGTTCAATGCAGAAGAGAAAGTCCCTTTCTTGCCTTGTGTGTGTACTTGGAGTGAGTTTGGGAGGAAGAAGTAATCCCTGGGGCAGCCAGTTTTCAGTGCTTTTCATAAGATACCACAGGCTTCATCCTTGACTGTTGTCCAATACAAAAGTCTTTATATCTCTGAGAGAGCACAGATCCTGTGGGTCAACAACTGTTTGCACAGCAGGTGCTGACAGTAGGGATTTGCTTTTTACAATGATGTGACAGTCGAGGAACGCTACAATCACACATGGGATCCACTTGACAAAGCTTAATCAACAAAACAGGGCTGAAGGGAGGCCATCTCAAACATATGCTCATAAATAAGGAGGTGTCTTCTGGACAGCATTATTGGGAAAGCTCTCGTGTCTCTTCTGGAGAATCAGCCTGATTGGGTGCCTCCCTGGAGGGCCCTAATTCATTGCACTAATGCAAGGAGCTTGGGGAACAAACAGGAGGAATGAGAGATCTGTGTGCAGTTGCAGGGCTGTAATATCACTGGGATCACAGACCTGGGTGGAACAGCTCCCACCACAGCTGCACTGCTGTGGATGGTTGCTGGCTCTCTAGGAATAACAGGCTTGCCCAGGGAGGGTAAGGAGGGGGAGTTGCCCTTTGTGTGAGAGCAGTAGGATCATGTGGACCTTGGCCTGGGGCTGGACATTGAGCTGGCTGGGAAGTTGTGAGTTAGGATTACAAGGCAGACCAACACTGGCTGCATTGTGATGGGTGTCTGCTACCAATGTCCTGATCAGGAAGAAATAAATAAGGCCTTTTTTAACCACCCCAATATTTTCTTCAGGGACAATACATCAAGGCACAAGAAATCCAGGCTTCTGGAGCACACAGATGACAACTTTCTAAGACATTTGATCAGGATGATCACACATGAGAGAGATGTGTCAATCTCATACTTACAAGCAGGACAGAATTGATCAGGGATGTGAAATTACAGCATGGCCTTTGAGCTCCATGAAATGATGGAGTTCAGGATCCCAAGAGGAGAGCAAACAGAAGGGTCAGAGCCCTGCAGTTAGGGAGAGCCAACTTAGACTCCTCATGTATCTGCTTGTAAGGATCCCCAGGAAGACAGGCTGGGATAGAAGAGGGGACCAGGAGAACTGGTCCTCTAAGCTCCTCTAAGCTCCAGAATGGTCATTCTGAGGCTCAGGAAATTAGGCAAACACAGCAGGAGGCCTTCATGGATGAGCAAGATGCTTCTGACAAAACAGAAACAGAGCAAGTAAGCAAAGGTGGAAGCAAAGACAGGTTACCCAAAGAGAAGAGAGGCACATTGTTCATATGTGCAGAGAAGGAGTTAAGAAGCTCATCTAGTCCTTTGGGCCTCTACAGGATGTGAAATAAAACAAGAAGGGTTTCCACAGGTACATCAGCAACAAAAGGAAAACTAGGGAAAACATGTCCCCACTTCTGAACAGAACAGGGAACCTAATGACAGGTCACTAGGACCTGGAAGGACATGGAAAAGACTGGGGTATTTAATGTCTTTTCTGCCTCAGTCTTAACTGGTAAGACCAGCCTTTAGGAATCCAAGGCCTCTGAGATCCATGGTAAAGCTTGGAGTAGAGAAGACTTACCCTTTGTAAAGAAGGATCATGTCAGGGTCAGGGAACATTTAAACAGTTTGGACATACAGATGTTCATGGGACTAGTGGTGGTTCACCCATGGATACTGAGGAAATTGGCTAGTGTTATGACAAGGCCACTCTCAATTATCTCTGAAAGATCATGGGGATCAGGGTACTTTCCTGAGGACTAGAACAGAACAAATGTCACTCCTTTCTTCAGGACAGCATGGTTTTCAGTGTTACCTTAGAGTTACAAGCCAGTCAATCTCCTGTCCCTTGGCTCATGGTAGAGCCAATAGTACTAGAACCATTTCTATACACAAAAGACAAGAAGTTGATTGTGAACAATTAGCATGGATTTACAAAGAAAAAGTCATGCCTGGCCAACCTGCCAGCCTCTTGTGATGACTTGATTGGTCCAGTGGATGAGAGCAATGGTTGTTAGTCTTGATTTCAGAAAGGTTTTCACTGTCTCGCATAACATCCTCATAGATAAACTGCTCAAGTAGAGGCCCGATAAATGGCCAGTGACGTGACTGGAAACTGGCTGAACTGCAACCCCAAAGGGCTATTATCTGTGACATGAAAACCAGATGGAGGCAAGTCACTAGAGGTGCACCCCAGGAGATGGTACTGGATCCAGGCCCACCTGACATCTTCATTAATGGCCTAGCTGGTGCGACAGGGTGAACTCTGGGCAAAATTTTTGAATATACAAAACTGTGGGTAATGGTTGCTACACCAGCTGGTTGTGTTGCTGTTCAAGGGGACCTTGAAAGGCAGAAGAAATGGGGCAACAAGTTCAAGAAAGGGAAGTGCAAAGTCCTGCACATGGGGAAGATGAAACCCCATGCACCAGGACATGCTAGAGGCTAATCCTCTGAAAGTAGCTTTGCAGGAAGGGCTTTTGTGGCTATTGGTGGACAAGCTGAATGTGAGCCAGTAATGTGCCCTTGTGCCAAAGAAGACCAACAGCTTGGTGGGCTGCATTAAGAAGCATGTTGCCCACAGGTCAAAAGGGGTAATCCTTCCCCTCTTCTCAGCACTCATGAGACACGTCTGGGTGTTGTGCCCCAGTCTGGGCTCCCCAATAGAAGAGAGACACAAACATATGGGAGAAATTCAGCAAGGGACACAAAGGTGATTGAGAAACTTGAGAATTTAACATACAAGGAGAAGCTAAGAGAGTTGCGACTGCTGAGACTGCAGAAGAAAAGACTATGAGGGATCTTTACCATATGTAAAAATACCTGATGGATCACGTAAACGAGGTGGCATCTGACTTTGCTCAATAGTTCCCACTAATAGACAAAAGACAACAGGCACAAAATGAGATACAGAAACGTCTGCTTAAGCTTAAGAAAACCTGCTTTACCATGAGCTTAGTTGAACCCTGGCTCAGGTTTCCCAGAGAGGTCATGGAGTCTCCAGTCTTGAAGATATTCAAACCTGACTGGACATTACCTTGAGCCACCTGCTGCACCTGATTCTGCTTGAGGCACAGGGTTGGCGCCTTCCAGCCTCAGCCATTTCATCATACTGTGATTCGTCATACAGCTGAACCAAAAGGTATCAGGAAAGCTTTGGCTTCCTACACAGAGGACTGCAGTCCTGGCTACAGCCTCATCTTTCAGGATCTTGCCCCTCATGGCTGAGACACTGGCAGGAAAGGGATTCAAATCCGGAGGAATTTTTCTGCTCTCTTCAAATCGCTCATGGCTTCATGTCAATACCACTGAGGGCTATGATCTGTTTTCACATTAAAGCCCACTGTTTCATTTGCAATGGAGAAATTGCAGGCAGCAGAAAGGGGAGGCACTGTACGAGGTTCAATTTTTCTATGAAATTTACCTACAAACCAGTTCTGAAGATCCGGGTAAGTTGGAGGCAGGAGGAATCCACAGCTGGAAGGAGGAAGGGAGAAGGAGATGATGAGTTTTATTTTAAATATATGTACTAATCATGGCACAAAAGAGAAATAAGGGTGGAAACTGCAGCTGGGAGGGGGAGGGCAGGCAGAGGAGCTGATGATTATTGTAGATATATTAATTAAATCATTGCTCCAAGCAGGGAACCAGGGTGGGAATATGCAGCTGGAAGGTGGAGGGCAAGGGGAAAACAGCAATTTTATATTCAATGTTTGCAATGAGCATGGCTCAGAATGGGGACTAGGGGCACAGCCTTACAGCTGGAGGTGGGGGTGCCACAGGAGAACACTGGTTCTTAAACCTGTCACATTAAAATATGCACATCTTGCCTCCAAGAAATCCTGGTGCAAAGGCTTTGCAAAGCTTGTGGAATGGGAGAACTTTTATTTTTAAAGAGTGATGGGGAAAGCTTGTTCACCTGCTGGGTTTTTGCTAAGCTCTTGCAGCTCTATTACAAAATTACTCCATAAACTTTTACAACTGGCCCCACGCCAGCAAAATGTCATTATTAATACTGCTATGGAAAGTGCCAACAGAAGTGAAATACTCATGGGGAGACACTGCAAAAGACATACAAAACTGCAGACTTTTGGAGAATCAGAAGGGAAGGGGGAAGGGGGAGAGAAAACTGCCATATGGACCCTGTATGAACTAACTGTGCTTATACCAGAACAGAGGTCAGTCATCAAGACTGGTCAGTGCCAGCAGGTTTGCAGCTTGTAAATGCATCAACTCTGGTCAACAGAAGTAGCATGGGGATGTGATTAAGGTGGGGAAATAAACTATTCTGTGGTTTAGATGGTTTACAGTGATAAGTATGAAAATGCAAAAACAAGCTATGGAGAGGATGTGGTCCTGTCTAGAGCTGAATGTTTTCTTCTTTCAAAGCAGTTGTGGTAGCAGCAGCTACTCAGAAACCTATGGGGTCTGAATCTCAGCTGTGTCATCTCCTCCTCCCATGGCCATGCTATAGACCTGTGTCACATGGTCTTTCATCCTGTGGCCAATCTGCTGAAGAACTACTTTGATCTGGTTAGAATCAGAGATCATAGAATGGACTGGGCTGGAAGGGTCCTGAAAGATCATCTTGTTCCAACCCCCCTACCATGCACATGGACATCTTCCACTAAACCAGGTTGCTCAAAGCTTCATACAATCTGGTCTTAAACACTTCCAGGGATGGGGTATCCACAGCTTTTCTCAACAACCTGTGTTGAGCAGTGTCTTATTACCTTCACAGTGAAGAATTTCTTCCTAATATCTAATTTAAACCATCTCTCTTTCAGCACAAAGCCATTCCCCCTTGTCCTATCATTACATGCTCTTGTAAATAGCCTCTCTCCATCTTTCTTGTAGGGCCCCTTCAGGTGCTGGAAGGCTGCAGTTATGTCACACTGAAATCTTCTCTTCTCTAGGCTGAACAATCCCAATTCTTCTAGCTTTCCCTCATAGGATACGTTCTCCATCCCTCTAATCTTGGCCCCATCTTGGTGGTCCTCATCTCCAACAGGACTATATTCTTCCTGTGCTGGGGACCCTAGAGTCAATGTAGTACCCAAGGTGGGGTTTCAAGACAGGAGAGCAGAAGGGCAGAATCCCCTCCCTCACTCTACTGCCTATTCTGCTTAGGATGCAGCCCAGGACACAACTGCCTTTCTGAGGTGCAAGTTCTCATTGCTGGGTCATGTCCAGCCTCCTAACAGCACCCTCAATCCTTCTTGGCAGGGCTGCTCTGGATCTGTTCATCTCCAGCCTGTGTTGTTACCACAACCCCAACCCAGGTGCAGCACTTTGCACTTGGCCTTGTAAAACCTCATGAGATTCCCATAGATCCACTTCTTGAGCTTGTCCAGGTACCTCTGGATGGCATCCCCCCCTTCAGGTATGTCAACAGCACCACTCAGCTTCCTGTCATCTGCAAATTTGCTGAGGCTGCACTCAATCCCTTCATCTACATCATTAATGAAGGTATTGAATAACACTGGTACCAGTACAGACTTGTGAGGGTCACCACTTGTCACAGATATCCATTGGGACTGGGAGCCATAGACCACTACCCTCTGGATGCAACCATCTAACCATTTCCTCATCCACCTAGCAGTCCACCCATCAAATCCATCTCTCTCCAATTCAGAGAGAAGGACATTGTGGAGGATCATGTCAAAGATCTTACACAAATCCAGATAGATGACATCCATAGCCATTCCCCTGTCCACTGATGTTTTTACCCCATCATAGAAGGCCAGTAGTTTGGTCTGGCAGGACTTGGCCTTGGTGTAGCCATGCTGGGTGTCCTGAATCACCTCCTGCTCTCCGTGCACCTTAGCACAGCTTCTAGGAGGATCTGTCCCATTATCTTCCCAGGCGCAGAGGTGAGGCAGGCAGGCTGATAGTTCCCAGGATCCTCTTTTTTACCCTTTTTAAAGTGGAGTGCAATGTTTCACTTTTTCCAGTCACCTGGGACTTCACTTGACTGGAATGGGAAGGGGAAATGGTCCCATTCCTGTGGCAACTCTGCCAAAAGTTTCAGAGCCACAAAGAAAAAATTGATAAGCCTTTCTGTAAAAGTTATATAGACATAAATATAGATTCATACACAGGTTCTGGAGTCACAATCATGACGCTCAGAAAAGTGTGTTGTCATCCAGCTCTTGAGTTTGGACACATAGGGCCAATACAAATAAGAAACTGGCATCATGTGTCACTTGGACATTGATCTACTGTCTCAGGAAAGGACACAAGCTGGAGATTTAGAACTGCATGAGGAAAAATAACTGCCAAACTTTGAATAATCTGACCTGAAGTTAGTCTGATACTCAGAACAGTTTATAAGTAATGGAAAAATCAGATCTATAAAAGATCATACATTCACTCAGGCCCCCAGTTAACCTGGTTTCAATTCCTCCCTGGATAATCTGAGAGAAGCTGACTGTCAGTCAAAGATGTCACATTAAAGCATATGCTTTTAGTTCTTTTCAATAATGAAAAATTATCATGTTCTCATCCTCAGGTTGTTGGGATATTCTCTGGTTTAACTGCTTTCCTGACCAGGATTGCTTTATTGAATCAGGGCCACAGAAAACATCTGTCTCTGTAGCACAGGGGATGATCTTTACAACGCTCATCATCAGGAAGTCCTTCATGAATAAAGCACTAAACCAACATTTTTATTATTTTTTGCTATCAATTAGAGGATGAAATGAAATAAATGAGACTAAATAAATGAAATAAAACAAAACAAGACCTGTATCATTATCTTGTAGCTATTTGTGATTGCTGTCTTTTGTGCTCTTTGGGTAGCAAAACTGCTTAAAATAATAGAATTAGTCATTAGAAAATAAAAACTCAACTTGCCCTTTACTTGCCAGTGAAGGATTTTTTCTTATAGTTTCTAATGTCTCACCTAGATTAATTTTAAAAGACTAAAAGATTCATCACTTCTCTTTTTTTCCTGGGGCAAAAAACTCCGAAGAGTTCAAAGTTAGGAATATTTCTAAAGCTTAGTTTAAATCTCCTCCTTCCTAGCTCTGGTTATGTTTAGACTCCTTCCTAGAGAGTGGCTTGAAATTATGCTCTTATGACTGATAATATATCAGTTTACCCTTTTAATATCAGAAACTAAGACATCTAAATAAAAATAAATATATTATAGGACTTTATGGACAAATATGAACTACTGCCATTGATTTGGTTTGTGGATGTTGACATTAAGAACACCATGGTATTGGGTTGATTATGGTTTATGCTTGTATTTATAACAAACATAACATTGAAATGAGTGCATTTATATGAAAAGACATCTGAATTTAGAAGTTAGCAGATTAATATGCACCAATTTTATAGAAAAAGTCCATTATGCTTGATTTTAATAAATTTTCTTCATACAGTCAGCAATTGCTTATTCTGTGTAGTGTTATAAGCATTTACTGGAATTTTATATCCCTTGTGATTTGACATCAAGATAACAAATAATTCCAAAAATGTATAAAGAACTTTTAATCTATGATTCCAGCCATGAAACCATTCTATAGATAGGAAAATTGAAGAAAGTCTCAACTACTTCCCTCAGACCAAGTAGCCATGGCTATATCATGTACTCTCATGATGGTTTTCTGTGTGACAGAAAACCTTGAGACACAGGACTGGATGTGGCCATGGTGACGATGCACGGAACCTGCCCACATGTTTGGCAAATCCATGCCTGGAGGAGAGCGAAATATGCAGCCTGTGCATGACCCTCAACCAGCAAAAATAATGAAAAAGTCTCCATGGACCTCAAGTCTCAACATAGGTCTCAAATTTTACATTTTCATTGTACACCCAGTGTCAGTTCCATTATAACTTGTTTGCCTGCATATTTAGATGAAGATAGACCTGAAGACTGAATATGGCTGGGAAAAGGGCTGATTCAGATGTCCTATATAAAGTCCAAACAAAAATACTAATTCTGACTTATTTGATGCTTACCATGGTGGTGTGATCAGAATTTAAGCTCCCAGTGAGTCCTCAGTGGGTCTAACCTAATGCATGTAGTACCAACCTGTTATTTCAAAGCTTTAGTGTGAAGATTTTGTTAAAACTGTAGCTATACTAAAATTCAGTCTCATTTTTCAGTGATACAACAATGCAATGATACAACAATATAGCTATCAATTCTTAATCCTTTAGCCTTTCTAAAATCATATTTTAAAAATTGCAACCTAACACATTAAATGTTTTGTGTGTAGGCTTTTCGTGTGTTTTGAGTTTTGTGTATTTTTTTTTTTTGGTGGGCGGAGGTGGAAGTTAGATTCATCAGAAAAAGACTATTCTTACCTTGACAAGACAACACAACAGACAGGATATTTCTCCAATTTACATTAAACATATAATAATCCAAGAATAATAACATCAGTGAAATCTCCACTGATTTGTCAAGTGGAAGCAAAAGGAGTCAGATAATTTTTTATTTCTTTTTTGCAGTTTTTCTATCCAGCCATACCAGTGTGCTGGCCACATTATGTTATCATATGTCTGGAGAAAATATTTTTATAATAGCTAATACTATATTTGAGAAAATTTCATGTAGTATATACCATATAATATATACAAATTTTGTCCATACAATTGTACAATTGGGTAAAATATACAAAAATCTGGTTGTATTTAAGAAGATTTTTGGTTATAAGCCAATGCAAGTATTATTCTCCCATTACTCCAAGAAGAGGTTATGTGTAGAGTGGTGACTTGTGCAGCATCTGCCAATTGCTGACTAATTGCATGCTCATCATTATTGCATCCACACATACAATGTAAGTAAAAATTCAGAGCAGAACCACTCTGCACAGCATATTTCAAATAACAGTGGTCATTTTGAGGCAAATAATTTTATATTTTTTCAGTGTTAATTTCACTCAGTTATTTTAGTGTCCTCAGGGACTTAGACACATGTCCAGTACTTCCTGTGCTGTGATGCTCTAATATAAATAAAAAGGCAGAGACTAATACATGTGCACAGACTGCACAACTTTTTCAAATTTATTTCTCAACAAAGTATAAAATTAAGAGAAACTACACTGCACTACTCTCTATGTATCCTGTCTATCAGTGAATGATTTACAAGACAGGATTCTGGAAATGTACATTATAATGGGGGAAAATAATTAGAGCAACCACAATACATATATAGACAGAGACACATCTTGGAAAAACATTTCCTATAATTGCACTGTGACAAAATGTGCAGTTAAATATTCTACACATGGTGAAAATTACACCATAATTAATGCCATGCCTCTAACATAATTAATTCTTAATGTTTTTTAATAGTTTAGAAAAAAAATCTTATCACTGTGTCCTGCTTCATGTGATAATATTGCTAGACAACAATTCTCAACAATTATCATAAGCCAGGCAGTGTTGGTGACAGCAAAAAATCTCTGCCTACATTCGAAATACTTCTCCTTGATCTCATTTTAAGTAGCATGTTAAAACTTGAGAGGTTGAGACAACAGATTAAGAACACTCTCCAGTTTAATTGATTATTTTTGCTGAACAATGTGTCTGTATTTAGAGAAATGGAGGTTGATTTCCCTTCTTTGTTATATTTGGTATCCTATTGCATGAAAACTGGTGTTGCATGTCCCTTGATTCATTACAAGTGGATTCTTCTTATAGTAGTGTGCGTTCAAAGCTATCCCCCAAACATTTGCAATTGCTAATTGAAAGACAAGCTGCATTATTTTGTTTCTTCCACATCTGGGATGGCCAGGGACAGTCAGACATAGCAGTTGTCACCTTAGTGAAAGCTAAACCAGTATCCCAACACTGCGTTAATAGTTGCTGTTAAAAAGGACATATCCCTTGAACTTAAGTGAGTATTACTATATGAATATCCCTGTAACTTATTATCTCCTCCACCAGTTAAAGACCTACTGATATTCACAGCCATTAAATGCTTCTTCCATGTCCTGACCACACACAGCAAGGCTAATTACTCTTGGGGAACCTTAATTCCCCCTTCAATTTCAACAGGACTGCACTTAATTTCTGCTCAAATCTCTTATACAGAACCAGTGTTTGCTGCAGAAGACATCAGAACACAGGGGTCCAAGGAACTTGCTGGGCCATTAAGTAGATTCCCCTGTTACTGTAAGCAAACACATTGTATAATTTCTTTCATACAGTCCAACATAAAAGTTGTTGGGTTTTGGCCTTTGTTACTCAACTGGAGAATATTCCAAAATGCACTTGCTCTAAGAATGAGGAGTTGCCTTCTAGTTTCAAACTTAAACTTGTTTTTTCTCAGTTGACACTCACTATACATGTGAAAATATTTTAATTTAGTTTAAATTACTTTTCTCTCTGCTGCTTTCCCTTGTGCCTTCCCCCTTCCCCTCATTTCACCAGTCTGACCAAGACCATCCCTTCCATCCTCTCGCAGGGACAAAGACACTTCTTTTGAACCTGTGTGGGTCCTTATCTGTATCTGCTAGGTTTTCAAATGGCTTTTCTAAAGACAGAAGTTGAGTAGACATCTAGCCAAAACCCTGTAGGGTGATGCTAGTATTTTTTGCCCACACTGGCAGTAATTTGATGGACAAATTCTGGAACTGCATTTGTCTTTTCGTAGTTACATTTATGGCTCTTAGTCAAACCTTGATCAACAAGTAAAATTCTTGTATGAACAGATAAGTCCTGAGTTTCTAGCAGATTTTTAAACATTATTATTATTATTATATTTTATCCTATTCCAATTTGGGGTCTTAGACTTTGCTCTCTCCAAAGATGTGTATTGGCAATGCCTCTAAACCCTGTATATCAGTACATTTTGTCACGACCCTATTTATATTTGCATCAAGTCACTGAAAAAATATTAAACAACATAAATATTGGCTACCAGTCTGGTTTCATCTATTTCCACAGACTTCTGCTGTCCACATTCATGATTCCTGCTACCTGCTTTACAATGCCACCCCTAATTCCTCTCACTAAGACATGTAGAAGTTGCCCATTTGTTTCCAAAGTATGTTTTCCTAAAATCTTGATAGATTATATTTTACACATTATTTTTGTGGAAAATGTAACAGTTCATTGTCATCTACCTCTCCTTAATTGTTATTTGTCATTTTCTATGTTTAATGGATCTCCTAGTGCTCCTGCAGGATCTCTTCCAAAGCCTGATGTAGAGCCTCACACATAGTTTAAATCAGACCTTTATGTCCATGGCTGTCTACATACCTTTTCCTGTACTTAAGTACAGCTGTTTCTCTTGCCACTCTCCTGTCTATAGTGTCAATGCTCACTCCACCCTAAGGAGGTATGAAGCTTGCAGCTCTCAACAGCACAACTTTCAGCCTCTTGGGATGGAGACAGGTGATACGTCCCACTCAGGATGAACTTTCAAGCTGAAATTTGCACTTTGATGCCACATTCCCAACGATCCCTTCCCATTTGTCCTCATGGCCAATATTGTCATCCCTCCTGAACACTGGGGCAAAAGGTTTATAACACAGTAGAGTTCTCACACAATTCTCACTGGTTTTGACTTTTGCAACAAGGATTTCCTCTAGAGCAGTCCTTCTTTCAGCTCCTATATGTTCCTTGCTTATTCCCAATATTCTTCCTGAGGCAGTAGTTCCCTCTGCCAGGTCTGAAACACATCCCTATGTAATTTTCCCCATGGCACTTTAATGTATTTCTCAGCATCTTTGGCCTTAAGCATTTTCAAACCTCTTCCACTTTGAAGACCCTGAGAAACCCAGCCACAGCTGTCTCTCCTAACCAGTCCTTTCAATTTTTCAAAGTTTGTTCCAGTTAAGTATGAAATCTTAATTAGAGAACATTTTTTTTGTTTATCCTTCCATTTAAACTGAGTCAGCTCAAGACCACTCTTGTTAAACAACTGCCAAGTCCCATCCAAAAAGTGACTGAACTTTATTAGTGAATGAAGTGATTGCTGCCTGCAATACATAGAGCCAAATCCTTTCCTCTGCCCTCTTTACTCTGGCATAAGTTTGCTGAAATCAAGGGGAGTTTTGTTTATGTTTCTAAAGGATTGGGCCTACAGTTCATAGTTTTCTTTGAAATCACTTAATATGAAAGGTGCTACACAAACATATTATTATTTTACTTTCTTTTTATAAAGCACAAAATATTATTGGCCATTGAAAGTTTATGGAAACCAAGCAATGGCAGTTGGCATTGACCTTTTCCCCAGCATAGGAGTCCCTAAGATAACACAGATGTCATGTACAATGAAATTAATGTTGTGAGCACAGCTGTTTAGTAAAATAAAGTAAGATAAAAAGAAACAATTACCTAATTTGATATGGGATCTTTTAAATTTTTTTTCTTTATCTTATGCTACAGTGTGCAACTTGTTGACTCATCCAGTGCCAGATAGACTTTTTACCTTCTGTAAAATGAGTTTTCACTTACATTTACTGCTGGGAAGCATTATTCAAAATGATGAAGTGTAGGAAGTAGAGCCAACAAGAACATTTTACATAGTTAGCAAGTACACCCGGACTTCTCTTCTGCAATTTACTAATAGACTTAACTTGATTGTTCTCAGGCTAATATGCACAATTTGGAAAATTGAAGTAGCCTTCTATAATGTTCAAACACAAACCCATAAACTGAATCAATTGTGAAAGTAAGTTTTACCTCAAGACCCCACAATGAGGTATCTATTACCAGGAGCTCTAAGCAAATGTTCTTTTAATTAGCTACATTTATCTTTAATGCCTGTTTTGACAGAAAGTCTAACATAAACATACATTACAAATACAGAAAATCCAGCTCAAAGTATGGTTAATTTTTATGCTTGACAGAGCCATTTGGAAAAAATAACTGTGACCTTTTTGGAGCCTAGAAAAAAAATCTTAATGTGATGTCATTATAACGTAATTTCAGAAACCAAGAAGAAACAGTGGCATCTGTAGCTAAAGTACAATAACAATTCTTAAACTATTCCTTAAGTGTGGCAATAACACTGTAAAAAGACCTTTGGGCCTTATGCTGAGGCAGCTGAAAAATCATGTTAAATAATTTCTGTAAGGACAACAGTAATTATAAACCTGATTAAAGTTTACCTTCATTTTATTCCTAGAGTGTCTTGAAAGAAGACTGTGAAACCAGATGGTTACAGAGTACACATGATGGATAAAGTCCATCAAGCATGTCCACTGCCATGGAAACAACAGGAATAACATTATCTTTAGTGTCTATTTCTTCACAAAACTTTTCATTTAAGTATTGCTGCCAGTCTAAGCAAAGTCCATATGAATACCTAAGTACCAGCTCAAAAAAACAGGTTTGCTTCCCCCACCCCTCAGAAAGTGACAGACATTGTTGAGTGTTGCAGGAATGATAGTAGCCTGTGTCTTCTCCTTGGTCCAAGCTGTACTGAGCTGCTTCTCAACAGATTTTCTTTGGGTTTGTTTGTTGGGGGGTTTTCTGTTTGCCTTTTTTTTTTTATTTAAGGTCATTTGATTAGGGTTACGATTTTGAGTTGTCCTATTCAAACAATTCAGTTGGTATTCGAATGAATAAACAAACCAGGTGATAAAAATGCTTTTTTTTCTCATTTTCTGCATCAATGAAAGGAACCAGAGTCAGAGCAGAAGAGAGAGAGTTTGGCAGGGCATGAGACAATACAGATGTGTTTTATGGATCATCATAACCTTGCAAGTGAGCATGTGGATTGCAAAACCATAAATCTGAAGCGGAATGAGGGAATGTATGCACACAGAGATAGCAGACAGCATTGACACCATACTAACCTCAAATGGACTATCTTCATCCCCTCTGTTATGGATGTTTCATTTTCAAGAAAATAAATGTTCTGTCCTGTCCTTAGCTTTTCCCTCTTATCCTATTTCATAAAAATAAACAGGACATGATGCTGTATGTAAAAATCTATACCCAGCCCTCCAAAAGACATAAAAATGAGTATTTTCTGGTTTGTACTCAACTGAGAAATGTATGGGACACATCAGTGGTCTGAAATGGGTTTATGAATCCAGTTATTGTAGAAGATAGTGGCCACTCAAAAGAAACTCCAGAATTTGATCTGCTTGTTCAAGTCTGTCCAAAACAGGATTCATGGGGTAAAGGCTCTATTTGGCCCTAGGAAAGTACACAGCAAAAATCCTACTGGTACCACTGGGGAGTGGTTAATCTAATTCCCTCTCACAAACTACACCTAGCAGGTCCATCCCATGGCACATACATGCAGGTTAAAGCATTTTAGCCACAAAATTGTCTCACCATGTGTTCCCACAGCCAACAAACTCAATGAAGTGTTATGCCACACAGTCACTAGATCAAGAGTTGTTGCCAAAACTTGTGAAAACATTCCTGGAACCATGTGAATATGACTGTGCCTTTGTTCTGTGCAATATACACACCTATGAAAAAATGGAGGATTTGAAGATGTCATGCTGAGTAAGACCATCTGCTTAAGAATTTCACACATTGGGAAGCCGGTGTGGAATATGCATCATGGTCCCTGTGGTTTGTGGCGGGAGGGCTGTGATGCAGAGACCCATACCAACATGAGCTGGAAGTAAAACAGCCACAGCTGTGGGCTTTACAGCTTGGACTGCTGTAAGAACATGCCCAAAACACTTGTGCCTTGCTGCCATCAGCATATCTGAAACACAGCTTTATACAGGCAGTAGCTGGGACTGCTCCCTCAAGTTCATTGGTGCACTCAGGGGCTCTGTGTCTGTGACAGGGGCACAGTGGCCACAGACAGCTGAAATTTCTGCTGAGCTGCAGATATTCTCACCTGAGGGATATCACATTACTTCAGTGCTTTCCATTTTCACATTCAAAGCTCTGCATACCTGTGCCCTGACCCCTACTTAAGTCCAGTGTCTTATCATATTCCCTCTCCACCCTCCACTGAGCCAGTGGTTTTAGACTAATTCCCTTACGCTCTGCACTTCGTGGAGAGCATTTTGTTTTTACTGGTCAATAGTTGGGTCCCCTGGTTTTACAAAGAGGATGTTTTTCCTGGTATGAGACTTGCCTAGTGTTATTAAAACAAAGCAGAGCACACTATGCAAAATGCAGTGTGGTGGTGTTGCCCTTACTGCACAAATTAACATATTGAGCATTTTCCTGGCCATGGTATGGTGACTAACCATCTTAGAGGTGGCCAGAGGCTCCCACAACACACTTCTTTGTTTTGCTGCTACAAAAGGAGTTGTCATAGTGCCCATTTGTCTCAGGTTTTGCAACTGGCATGGAGCACAACTGAAAAATCTATACCTTTTTTCCCAGGATAGAATCTTATTTTGCTTAGAAAAAATATCTGTGAAGGTCTCAGTACTGCTGTCACATTACTCTTATTTCTGTATTGCTGAATAAGCAGAGTTGTTTACCTGCTGCCTCATACACAAAAATTGTCTTCATATGCCTAGGTGAGAGAGGCTCCAGAACAACTTTAATACAGAACATACACTCCCTCAACGACTGGCTTTGTTTTCTGAAACATCTGTAACCTGGGGCCCAATCACCCTATACAGGAGAGGAACAACCACTGCTGAAGCCAAACCAGTTCAGCCACCACCTGACTTTACCTTCCACATTCTTTCATTGCCCTGCATTGTTTTGTTTTGTCTCTGACACAAATTTGTCTGTCAGTTGGGATTCTCACTCCTCAGCTTCCCGAGGGGTCACCACAAGTCTTGCAGATGTACACAGCCATTTCAGGCAAGCAACGTGCACACATCACACACAGTTCTTTACCTTGTTCCCTCTTCGCCCCCCCAGAAAGCAGAAATCCAGAGAAATTGCTTTGCAATATGCTTATAAAGTTTTTAATTCAGTGTTTGCTGTTTTCAGCTCTTATTGGAAAAACAGTTCAAAGAAATGAGCCTTTCCTTGGACCAGAAAGTTTTGCTGCTAACAACCAGGGAAAATTTAGGTTCCAATAAATATATCCTGCAGCTATTAAGGGGAGGTAAATAAACCAGACAGAAAAGGACTGGAAACAACAGAGTGGAGCAGCTGCATGCATTGCATTAAAACATTTATCATCTGGCCTAGTTAGAGTTGTATTTTACATTGTGAATTTATTATATTTTGGCTTAATAAATGTGAATTCTCACATTCTTCCGAAGTTTTAAGTAAGTCCAGATATGCTTCCCACACATTTCTTCATGATCTCAAGTTGTGTTTTTTAACTACTACATCAATGATAAATTTCAAGAAATATATGAATAAATAAGGCCTTGTCAGGTGCATTTATCATATCAAAGTCCCTTTCCTGAGACAAGGTGTACAGACAGGCCTCTAAGTTTGAAAATAAGCTTCATTCTCACTGGTAAATGTTAAATGCCACAAAAAAGAACCACAAATGAAATGAAACTACAAGAACAGAAGACAGATGTTGAAAACCATGCTGCTAAAGATTTTGAGAACAAATATACCTAAAACTAGTTTAAAATATACACAGTGAACAGAAAAATGCTGTTTCCCACTGCCTTTGAGAAGTGCCCTGTACTGCTGCAGGTGAGACTTTTCTTTCTTTTCCCAGGCAGCGAAATAGTGTGGCCAGCAGGACCAGGGCAGGGATTGTCCCCTGGACTGGGCACTGGTGAGGCCACACTTTGAGTGCTGTGTCCAGTTCTGGGTCCCTCAGTTCAGGAAGGACATTGAGGTGCTGGAGCCTGTCCAGAAAAGGGCAATGGAGCTGGTGAGGGGTTTGGAGCACAAGTCCTGTGAGGAGCAGCTGAGGGAGCTGGGGGTGTTTAGCTTGGAGAAAAGGAGGCTCAGAGGAGACCTTATTGCTCTCTACCACTGCCTGAGAGCAGGATGTAGCCAGGTGGGGTCAGTCTCTCCTCCCAGGCAACAGAGACAGGACAAATGGAAACGGCCTCAAGCTGCCTCAGAGGAGGGCCAGAGGAGGGAGGGAACGCGGCAGGGAGGAAGAGAAGGAGGTAGGAAGGCAGGCAGGCAGGCAGGCAGGCAGGCAGGCAGGAAGGAAGGAAGGAAGGAAGGAAGGAAGGAAGGAAGGAAGGAAAGAATACAAGGTGCCCTCTTTCCCAGCAACTACTGCAAAGCTGTGGTGCATTCCTATCATCTTTATCCATAGGATCCAGCTGGATTATAAATGTTTGGAGAAGAAGGTCAGACTAACGGGTGACTGTGAGTAGGGAGACTGGGCACAGCAGGACTCAACCTCATCTGGCTCTTTTTTTGCTGCTATGATAAAAACAGGTAATGGTAACATTATTTTTCTAACGGCAAAATCCTGCTCAGCAGAGCAGAAGTATTTATTATCTTCTTTGTATAACTATTAACAGAAATTATTTTTAAAGTTAGACATAAATTTTCTACAAGCCTTACTAAGTTTGAAATTACCTTGAAGTTGTTTAATGTGACTAGCTTTCAGGCATTATTTCTATGTGTTAAAAACGTCCCATGAAGAGCTAGAAACCTGAGAACACGCTGAAGTGCAGAGTGGGCTTGAAGAATTAAATTAATGTAGCCAGAGAGGATTATGTATTACCAAAAAAAAAGGTCCCCAGATCTGGGAACCAGTTTACTGATTCTTGTCAACTGAAATGAGTGAAATGAGATCTATTTTCCCTTTTTTTCCCTTCTTTCTTTTATTTTTTTTTCCTTTTTTTTAACTCCCCAGGAAAGCAATTGTGAACCTGAACTATTTGTAGGGGAAGGTGATTCAGTGAAAGGAGATGAAGTGGGTGTCTCAAAATCTATGCTATTTTATAAATAAACCCATTAGAATTCTCCAAAGAGAGAAAAAAAAATTATAGAATTACTGAAATGCGGAATCACCCATGCTAAGAAATGATTAAGCTCTTTCCAAAACCTGATCTGACCAGCCAGGTTTTTTGCCAAGGGTCAATTTACAACTGCCACACAAGGATCATTTTAATTACACTGTCCAGAGAAACCTCAAAAGTCTCATTTTCCCATTTGTTTATCCGAGAGAGTGTCACATAAATTGGCTGATCGCTGTTTTCCTCAGCCATTTCCAAAAAACCCATGGGGATGAAGGGGAGAAGGGAAAAGGGAAATCCGTCAATGCCTCACGCCTGAAAAGAAAAAAAGACAGACGTGGAGGCATGAAGACAGCTGGATGTTCCTTGAAGAGGGCATGACGGAAAAGGGATGCAACGCAGCTGGAACTGATGTGTTGCTCTGGGATGGCTGAAGTGGGTCAGGACAACTGGTGGAATGGCCAGCTCTGGCAGCAGTGCACAGGGTGGACAGGGAGAGGGATGGAGGCACAGTGGGACCCTGCCTTGGCACAGCAGCACAGCCCTGACCACAACCCTGCTCGTTCCACCTGCCCGCAGGCTGGGCTGAGCACGCCCCACGCTTCTGTGCAGTGCCATCCAGCTCTGCTCGGGCAAATGAGAGGAAGCAGGTTTTCCAGGGAGGTGATCCAATTTACATGCATCTTATGCTGCATTATACAGGAATAGGTTAGTCTCTTTGATTTCCTGATTGTAAATTTTCCTCCCGCTGACAGAAAGAGTAATTGCTGTGACCAGAATCAAACTGATTACTTAAAATGTTGAAGCTGACTTTTGTTCCACTTCTAAAATGTATACATTCCTGAAAATGAGGTTTAGAGGGAGAGATATGGTATTGGTGTTTACCAGAAGTATCTTTGAAATGCTTTGTAGTGCCAAAGTATATAGAGGGCTCATTTACTGTGTTGGAAGACTAAATGCAATGGGGCTGTTTCTGCAGAAATAAAATATATGTATGTTTTTATTTCCTGTTCTCTTACATAATCTTGTTATTAGTTTGAAACTCTCTAGGCATTCTGTAGGTGATAAAAAGAGAAGTTATTTCTAGAAAGCTGAGAAGTTCTTGTTTCTTCTGGTTTTAAACTAAATGTGCCAGCTTAAGCAGAAAGGTGTAACCACACTCCGCTTCAGGGACAGGATGGCGGTTGGGCCAACAAATGAAAATAAAGGTCAAAGTAATTTCCATAAGGAGATGCAGCTGAAGGCCACCGATCCATTCCCGAAGACACCCACTGTGCTGTATCAGAGGGGATAGCAAGGAGAGACGATATTGGGAAGGGAAAAGCAGTTCCCAGAAGAAATCAGATGAGGGGCTGTTCTCCAGTTTGCCTTGCATGCCTCTCCTGTAGGTTTAATCACATCCTTCCAGATCTTCTCCCACACAGTCATATGGGAGCAGGGAGGAAGCCCCAAGCTTTCAGCTGTTCCTTGTCCATGCAGGGCAGATACCCACATGGTTTGCTCCAGTCCTTCTCTGTTCTCCATCCACTGCCACTGTTATTAATATATACTCTGCTGTAAATCAGCACTGCATATTCCACATGTACTATCTGAATTTGAGTAAACTCACTGAAAGATGGAGCCTTTGGGGCTTAATCAACCGCCCAAGTGAAAAGGTCATTTTGATTAGAGTTTGGTAGGCTGAGTTGACATGAATATTTTTAAAGATGCAGAGAAATGGGGTAAAATAATCCCCTGTGCATTCAAATGCTTCATTTTCCTAGATCTGTCCCTTGTCTACTTGGCCATCCTTCCCCACCCCTTCCCACACTGCACATGTTGCACAGATACATCACCACTTTAGGTGATAAGGAGGAAGACTGTCATGCAGCAGTTTCTTATTCCAGCCTCTTTCCCAGAAACTGTGTCAGCTGAGTAAACATTCCTCTCTGTTCAAGAAATGAGGAATGAGCTCACAACAGGGTTGATAAGGGTGGAATCCTCCTCCCCAACCCAAACGTGCCCAGAGGTGGGAGCAGACCCATGTCCCTGAAGCCCTTCAGCCTTCTTCCTTCCCTCCCCATGCTCATATCCAGTTGTACAGCAGGAAGAGCCATTGGCAAGCTAATTTCACGTACTCAGCCCTGTACCACCTGACCTTGGCATTATTTAAAGTGCCTGAAGAGTTCTGATGTATAATAACCTTATTCAACCACTTACTCAGCTCACCTTACTCAAGCACTGTTATCTCATAGTTATCCTATACAATATTTATTATAATTACTATTAAATAACTTTAAATTTTACACTGTGTTGGATTTGCATCCTGAAGAACATTGTGAAGGAGTAGGAAGAAATTTAGACCTGTACTAAGGATTCCTGAAAATCTTCCTAGTCCATTTTTCAAAGCACCCCAAAAGAAAGCTATGTCTAATAATATTTGGGGAGCTTCTTATGGAAAAATGTGAAAGTATCTGAATAATTTAATATTTACAATGACCCTCTGAAAACCTTTAAAAATAGCTCACTGAGGACTAAATCTAAATGGCATTACACAGCCTTGTAAAAACAGATAGAGCATCACTTCATGGGAATGCATAAACAGAAAACTAATTTCCCCCTTTCTGTAGGGAACACTGGCAAAAGGGAAAGCTATTGTAAAATATCTGCGTGGCTAAGGAAACTGGTTTTACCACAAGGACTGAGATTAATGGGCACAAGCAAGGGGACAACATGGATAAGCAGTAAGCTGCAGAGAGATAGAAGATCTCTCCACAGCCACAGTTGCTCCAGGGGAGACAGAGACTGCAAAAAAAAATGTGTCTTGCTTAGAAAATACCCTTTGCATCATTCCCTCGATGAGACTAAGCACCAGCCTGCATGAATGTATTGTAGACATACAATGCCATTACCTCCTCCTGTTTACTAGCCCCTCAGAGCAGTCATCTGTGGGGGTTGTTTTTTGAGTCCCAAATATTACTTCCACAAATGTCATACCCATTGTACAATCTTCTCATAATTAATGTCCTGCTCTGTTACTCTGTATGTAAGTTGCTGATGTTGTGAAAGCCTGTGTGCAGAGCTGCTCCACCTGCCTACATTGGAAATGCAGGACAAAAGCAGCTACCTTTATTCTGAAATGGGTATCCATAGTGTTTCAGCCACCTCTATTTGGTTTCACAAGTATACCACTAAGGTATAGTTCAAATGAAGTACTGTGTAGAACTGTTTTTACAGGCTTAAACTCTGAATCCCCAAGCCTATTTTATTAATTCTCCAGAGGCTTATAATGATGTCACTCAAGGGAACATAGCCTATAAGAGAAAGGTATGTTAATTTTTTTATTGTTATACAGAGAAATTAAAATACATGGATTATTACATTTGCCTCATAACTGTGCATGCTACATGCAAAAATGGCAATAAAAATGAAGTCATGCTTTTTATAATGTGACTACTAGGATAATTTTATGTGAGTAACTACTATTTGGGATACATTTTAAATACTACAAAATTCTTCGATGACTGTTTCAGCATACTGTATTAATCAACTCAGGCATAATTGTATGATGGCCCAAAAGTCAAACTTTTCCTTAAGTTTCCTGACCTTGACCTGAAAAAAATGTTATAGCAAAATTTCAGATTGGGTTTCTTTAAGGCAACAGTTCCTCTTACCTAAACATACCTTTGAAATGGAGAGAAAGAGCTTGCTGATAAATGTTTCAACACCATACTTTATTAAAACAAGTTATTTCTGTTGTTTACTATGTGGTTAGGCCATGATGAAAAGCAGATCTTCACCAATACATTTTTGTGCAAATTCCTTACCTTTCTGTTTACAAAAGAAAGTGAAGTACCTTTCAGTGGTATTTGTCACAGAGCACTAGCAGCCAACAATGCACACTGTCAACTGCTTAAGGTTTCACTTCCTAATTAACTTTCCTAGAAGCAAAAGAACTGTCTGAAAACACAAAGCTCTCACATATACCCTCCTGCCACTCCATCCTATTCATCCCTGGCCACACTGCTGTGGCCACCAAGAGCAACAAAGTCCTGAAGGAGGGTCCCCACAGCCCAAAACATCAAGGGGGTAACCTGAGCAGCCTGACTACAGAGCAAATTAGTTATCTGCCTTAGTGGGGTTTTTTTTAAGAGATTATGACTCAGTTGCAATTCCACCACAGACTCCTTGATCCTGATACTTTTTTAAAACAACCCATTCCTCTTTTTCTTTTTGCTTTATATAAAATCCCATTCAAAGTCCATGGTTTCTTTCTAGGCTTGTTGAGTGAATGTACTCTCCTCAGGTACAAATTATCTTTTGTTCAACCAAACAGCAAAAATACTAAACATAGCTAAAATTGTTATGGAGGGTGTTAATATCTACTTGTATGTGATCAACAGAAAAAACAATATTCCATGGACTAGCTCACAAGTATTGCCAAGCTTTCCACTTATAAAACTGCTTTAAGTTGAATGGTTCAAAATGCAGTCCAATACAAAAGTAGACATGAATCCTGTCTGTTTCAAACACAGTCCCCTCCTTCTTCCTATGGTTACTTATGGATCAACTTCTGAGTATCATGTCTGTCTTTTAGAGCATTGATTTCCTGCAGCAAAGTTCTGCAATAATTGTCAAGGCACAAACCAGCTGAAAAATGCCAAACACAGATGTTGAACACAAATATTATTTCACCAAGTTTCTACAAATAAGCTTTGGCTAAATGTCCTCCTAACAATGTGCCCCATCTTCTGCTGTTCATTGACCCTTAGGTAGGACCAAGCTTTTATTACTCTTACATTGTTTAAAAGCAATGTTCACATGAGTCTCAAAGGCGCAGAAAATGGACATGTTTCGACTTTTCCACTGTAAGTTACTTTCATGTCAGGCTGATGGTAAATTATTAATTGCATTGTACCTTGAATGTCTCCAGATGACTGCAGATTGTGAAGTTCTTCTAAACACAGCTTTGGAAGCTGATTGACCCAGCACACATTCTGGTAGCTAAATTGCAAAATGACAGATTAATCAACTGAATGAGCTGCTATCAGATAATATTAGCTGGCAGATGTCTCAAAAGAAATAGTCGATGTCTGCAGAGCTCTGGCAATTAACTGTTTACAGGTCCAACACCTGCCTCAGTGATAGTATTTATTTCACAAATCATTTTAATAGCCATTTTCTCCAGCATACAAAATACTTAGCCTTGAAGGTAAAAAGTTCAGCACCAGCCACCTCTCCACTGAAGCGCACAAAGCATCAAGAGAAGAAAGGGAGACAAAGCACTACAGAGCTGGGTGTTGAGTGATTTCCCTGCCTCCGCCACCACCCAGGTGAGCCAGTGCACAGGGAGGGGGTGGCAGCCCCAGCACGGCCTGCCAAGGGGCTCCGTGGTGCTCACTGGCATCAAACACGGAGGATTCTTCCACACACCAGGAGCAGAGGCCAGTGGTGGGACAAGGCGTGAGCTGTGCCCGGGCGATGCTGCTCAGCCGCTCATAATAAAGCCACTTTTACAGTACAGGAGGCAATGACACTAATAACCACTAATCCTCTCAAAGGCTTTTTGGTCTCTTGCCAGGTCAGCTTTAATCAATTGTGACTATAAAGAAAGTAAAAAACTTTGTAGTACTGGGTTACATAACACAGCAAAACTTACAAATGCATCAAATCCAGTCCCCTAAAACCAGGCAGGATAGCTGCTTAAAAAGCTACCTGCTCATAGATAGCATGGACCATCTGCTTAGGAAAACATAACTAGCAAGTAATCACACAAGTAACAATCTGATTTCTGGTGGTTTTGTCTCACTAAATGGCCATATTTCAAGTCATCAAATCCACAAGCACCATATTTCAGTGGTAAGCCAGAAGCATTTAGATTCCCAGTGATGTCAGATACAAGGTGGATAGACTGTGCTCTAAGCTCCATTTCTCTTGCAGACTCATGAGCATATTAATGGCCATAAGCCACTCGAATGCAATGCTTTCATGCCACCTAATAGCAAGTTCTGGGCTTAGGTACCTCAAGTAATCAACAGTCTAGACACATAGTGAAGATTAAGAAATTATTCCTTTCTATAATTAAACAATATTTTTATAAGGAAATACAATAAATGTATTAAGAGTAGGAAATTACATTTTTTTCTGGGATAAGTTCAGATGTTGCTTCCTAACTGCAAACAATAAAATGTGAAATGCAGTGGGTACCACTGAAATCAAACTATCTAAATTAAATTAATGAAGGCATTTCCTATTCTGACAGTTTAAAAAAAAATGAAGACAGCTGTTAGGGTAAGCAGAAAAAATTACAGAAGTGAAAACCTTACTAGGTAGCCCACTGAACAAACATTTTACACTTTCTGTTGAGGAACTTCCAATGCATTTTTAAACAAGGAACTTGAAATATTCCATACCTGCAGGATAATATGTCTGAGAGCACATGAAGTATGATATGCCTCCAGTCATGGTAAATAGCCTGATAAATACCCACAGGCCCCTCAAAACTCAACTGCTGTGCTTAATCCTCTTGGCAAATTTGTGAGGCTTCTTTCTCTCCCTACCAGACTAATTCTCACAGATGTGCAGTTCACATTTGCTCGTATAGCAGTTGCATGCAGACAAATGTCCCCACCATGTAAATCCTTCTCCCTCACAGGCAGCAAGTGACACTGCTGCAATGCCAGGATATAGACATGGAATACCATGCTATGGATTCACAAGGAAAAATGTAGCATAAAGAAGCTATGCCTGGAAAGGCAGCATACACAGATTACTATAAATTTGTAGCAGGTCTCTGGACACCACTCTCCACACAGAAGATTATCCCTGCTCTATGAGTTTGCACTTTGAACAGGCAGAGAAGGGCTGCTTTGTGTCCTGAAACACCTTGCTTTCTCTTCCTCACTCCAGCCTGACACTGGTGATTTGCAAACCTCTAACTAAACCTGGCAGTTATAGATATCTCTTGGAAAAATTCCAGGTGTTCAGCAGAAGGATGCAAAGAACTTAGTTTCATTGGCTAAATCAAAAAATGTTCAAATTAGGGAATGCACCTCTATTTCTATGGAAGAGCTGCAGCACCAGAGTCTGACACCCATTTTCTAAACTGAAGAGCATGCTTGATCACACCTCTCCTGTGCATCACCTCAAAGGACTCTTCTTCCAAGCTGCAGCTAGACAAGGGGAGGGAATTTCCATTTTGTAGGATATTGAGTTCCAGCTGAAATATAAAATGCATATTTAGAATTTTTGACCTTTTTTTCCCCATTTGTAGTGAAACAGAGCAGCTGACTGCATCAATCCTGGACCATCCTTGGCAGGATTGATGAGCCTTGGCATGGCTCAGGATCAGGGTCAAGCCAGGGGCTCATGTAGGTCCCATGTTACCAACAGATGGGCACCCATTGGCAGGTGCCTCCATAGTCCCTGGCACTGCTACACTATCTCACCAAAGGCAGACAGGCAGGAGCACCACAGTTCTCCCACCAGCTGCATCCCAGCTGCTGCTGGGCATTCAGTGCCCTCTTGCTTTTTTTCCCATTACTTATTGTGGCTTTTGAGTTATCTTAGGTTTTTACATTAATGTTTTTCTATTTCCTAGAAGGCACTAGGGAGGCAGAGGGAAGGTGAAAATATCCAGATGATTGCACAGACTTTTCAAGGCACAGTCTTTAGGGCTTGAGTTTTGCACTGGTGGGAGGAAGAGAAACCAAACCCCAATATTCTGTTACTATCATAAACTCCTTGAATTCTTCCACTTTCAATACTTCTAAAATTAGGGTCATGCACCGTTGCCTCACTATATCCTTTTCACTCTGCTCTTTATAGATATTCTATATGAGGCAAGTCTACAGTTTCTGTCATCATTAGAGGATTTCATGACAAATGGGCTATAAGCCTGAACCTTTAATCCTTTTATTCATGCAAGCGTAGAGACCCCAGGGAGCGCTCGCATCATATTCTCATGGATGAGATTTTCTCAGTGTGAATCTCTTTCCTCTGAGGATATTCAACATCCACCTCATCCATGGTAGCTTTCTGAAGGGAGGTTTCTAAAGCACCTCCGTGTGAATCTTCACACTAATGAAGTAATTATGGATAAAAAATGCATCCAGGCAAAATCCCTGGACATGAGGCAGACAAATAGCAAAACTCCTGTTGCCATTAGGCCATGCTGAGCAGATCACATTGTACAAATGCTACACATGGAAATACTGTCAGTGCATACCTGTTTAAAAATATAATACCCATCTTGCTATTATTCCTATTATTTCCTGATACATAACATCCTGATCCAAGAAATCCTGAATTTCAGCTTTCCTAGAAAGCATTTTAATAAGCGTAATGTTTCTCCCATCATATCCCTTGATATGACTGGATTTTCAGATAAAACAGTCAATATCTGGAGAAAAATTTAAATACCCACAATGAATTTCACAGGTAGAAAACTAAAAAAGAAAACCTGGTTGAGATTCTATTTAGAAAAAAATTTAAATTCATTGGATAAGAAATGCGTAGACAAGACTCTTAAGCATTCTACAATAAGGTGTAATAATGTGACAAAAAATATGCAGTTATAGTGGAATGATTTTATTGGACTGGTTTCAGATAAAAGTTATTTTTAAAGACATTTTATGCATTTTTCACTTGCTGATGCTCCTAAAGATAGATTTAATGTTCTGCTTAACAGCAAAAGTTCTCATTTAAAACCTTTTTTTGCTTAATTTCTCTCTTACAAACAGGTTTACTACTGCATTAAAAGCACACAAAACAACCAGACCTGGCCAAGTCATTGATGTGTCTTTGATTCAGATTGGTCATGCTTGAAGAGCCCAAAGTGTCTGGAACTTGCAGCTATTCCTGACCTTTATAGTTGTCTATGGAGTGTGTGATTGGATGGAGAGCCCTGAATCAATGTCTGAACTTCTGACTGTGCCCTTGCATCACTTCTCTGAACACAATGGGATCATTTGCGCCAAGCAAGAGAGCCATCAGGCTCTGTCCCTCTCATAAGGACTATTTATCTGTAGGTGAAAGGCTGTCAGTGGCAGTCACCTGTTAGACCATAAGGACATTGTAGCTTTACTTATCCTTACGTGCATACTGCTCCAGTGGCAACAGAATCATTGAGTCTAGTTTTCTACAGTCTCATGTCCTTTGTGCCTTGTAGTGCTCCTCCTCACTACAATAATCTCAGTCTGTCTCTGAGGGGCAGCCCAGAGATCAAGAAAGTGCAGGGGCTGGTGATCTGGGCAGGTTGCATGTGCTGTTTGGGCAGCCTAGGTCTTCTAGACTTTCCTGCAACAACTGTATCCATCATCCATCTCAATAATAATGTCATCCATCTCAATAAAATGCTTTCAGGTAACTTGTAGGAAGCTGCATTTCTCCTAAATCTGGTTAATTTTGGTAAAAATAAACTAAAGTAGTGAAGCATTCAACAGTTGGGAAACACTGACATTCATTTAATTAGCATAAATGTTAGCGTAACTAACATTTAATTAGCATTTTACTGGGTTTATTAGATATGGGTGGTTTACTCCAGGTTCCCTATCCCTTTCAATTCACAGGGCAAACATTTTAGAAATTGATACAAATTATGAAAGGAAGACTCTTCCTTCTTTGGGAGACTCTTTCCTTCCTTGAAGACATTAAATTTTATGTCATGAAGATAACAAAGAGTACAGTCTTGAAACAAAGGCTATTTACAGTCCGGATACCAAAGCCTGGTGGGACTCTGAATGAAGGGGTTTTTTTCCCAAAATGTCAAAAATATGAAGAAGTAAATATTTGATAAACTGAATTCTTAAAGCTGAAAAAGTTGGATAAGAACTTTCCCAAAACAGTATTTCCCCTGCAGGATGCAAGTAATCTTCACTTGGGTGAAAAAAAAACAAAAAAGAAGAAAAAAAAAAAAAAAAAAAAAAAAAAAAAAAAAAAAAACCCATGACAAAGTAGCCAAAGTTTAGTAAAGTTTTCTGAGATCGAGATTGAAGATATGTATCATCAGCAAAAGTGCTTGTAATAGGAGTTTAAAACAACACTGCATAAAAATTTAGTCATAAATTATTTCTTCAAATGTATCCTGCACAAAATAATATTTTGCACAATGCATTGCAGCTGAACTTTTTAAAGCTAGAGTATAAAACAGACATAAATGTTAAACTTGTCCAAAGATCACATCTTTAACTACAGATCCAATTTACATATAATTTCAGCTTAGAAACTGGTTGGAAGATTTATTTGTGAAATGCCAGAACACTTATCCAATGTGAAGTATGGTAAATTGCTAAGGACTGGTTACACTTTTCATAAAAACCTAGAGATCTAATCCCTTCAGAACAAATCTTAGTCTTAAAAATGTCATCACACTTGGGCCTTCCAGCATGCTTTATAATTTACTATTATTTATTGATTCCTACATAGGCAAACTCTGCTAGCAGAGCAGAGAATCCTCAGTACCATAAACTAGAAGAGTCTAGAAAGGTAGAATGACCTATTCCCAATGTTACTATTGTTAATTAGCTGATCAAATTTACTTGCTTTAAAGCTTCTTAATTATTAAATGGTGCTTGCTATTTTAAACTGATCCCAAATAAGGAAAAAAAATGTTTAGTTGTGCAGCAGAGATTAAAGGGCTTCAACATGCTCACTCTTAACAGGAAGTAAAGAAAATACATTTCTTCATCAAATCTTTTTCACAAAGCCACGTATATTTCGTCAAAAATGTCCATTAGTGTTATTTCAAAGACGTGCCTGTGGTTTCTGCTAACTACTTACTACACAGCCATCATTTTGTAATATAAACCAATGACTTGGTGATAAAGTGTACCAGTTGGAAACATAAACAGATGCATTATGGATAACTGAAGTACTGCTTTCTCTTCTACAAATTCATTCTATGTCACTTAAAAGGAAAAATCAAAGGAACCTTATGTTTAATAATATTTAGATATTCAGGATATGCCTAAACTTAGCAAATTAAAGCAGTTCCAATATTCTATGTTGCAGAATACTGAATTCCTCGTTCAAAAAATCAAATGAGATGGAAAATGCTTATGATCCCTTGATAAGCATAGCTAAGAATGAATTGGCTTATGGAGGAAATAGAAAAGCCAAAAACAGCAAGAGTTGGGCTGTGCAGGGCTTTTGTAATGACTTTGTGGCCCTATTTCCCAGATTATGTTTCCAGTTTTCTAAAAATCAGACAGGCAAGGAAGAACATTTTGAAAAATCAAATTCTTCTGCAGAACTATCAACATGTTTTTATAACTATCCCATGGTAATGTAGACCCAATCCTAAAACACATACAAGGCATATAAGTTCATATATCCTTGCCCCCAGCAGTGCCTTCAAGGAAAATAACACTCCAGCTGTGCAGCAGAGTTTGCCTGTTTGATGGTATGGATAATCTCCTATTCAAGTTACTTTAAAACATTTAGACCTTTACTCCTGAATGCTTTAAAAGAAACCTGCAAAAATTTATCATCCTTGGCCTTATAGAAAAGGATGATTTGATTTGATTTCCCTGCTCTCAGAAGGGAATTTCTATGTATTATCTCATATTTTAAAAGAAAAATAACTAGAAACCAGCAGAGAAAATTCAATTTCTCTGGACAATCTCCTTTACCTCCCTTACAAATTGTCTCTTTAAATGTAGCCCCAAGAACAGCACCCTTCTCATGAGTCATTTCCCAATGGAGGAAAGGCTTCCTATAGCAACACTTTCTACATGACTTCCTGCAGCATCCTTATATCCAAAGTAAGTACTCACAATCCTGATGGCTGGACTACAAGATGGAGAAAAAACTGTTTGAATTTCAAAGGGTAGTTGTTACTGAGTGGTACCTATATAGAGCCTGGTGAGGAGTTCCTCAAGGGTCTGTCTTGGGACATGTCAGGAAGATTAGAGACACCAGATGTAAATTGGAACAAGAGGGATTCAACCTGAATATTTAAAAAAAAAAAAAAAAAAAAAAAAGCACCATCAGATAATTTAGCACTGTAATAGGTTGCCCATTGATGAAATCACAAGTTGCCTACAGTCCATCAGGGATCCTGGGCAACCCTGTTTTCCAGAGACATCCATAATTTTGGCAGTCCTTTTCAAGTGGTTGTAAAATGAACAGCCATTTGTGTCCTAACTGTGTGTTTGGCCAAGCAAAAAAAAAGCAAAACCTGTTGTGTCTGGCTAAGACCAGTGCAATGATCAAGAGCTGCAAAGCACTCAAAGATATCAGCACCAGCTTTATACACCGATTGGGGAAATGAAATGGAAAAAAATTATCCCAGATGTTATCCAGGCCTCAAACAAACAAGAAATTAAATTAACCAGCAAAGTTCATAAGGGTCACTGTTGGAGAGAGAGAGAAACTGCTAAAATACACCTTTAATTAATACTCTAGCTTCTGAAATGTCCCAAACTTGCACCATAGTTAACAGGGCCACAAGTGAACAAGAACTTTTCCACTAATCTGATGTTGGCAGTTTTCGCAATTTCTGCTTTTTATTTATTCCCTTTAATCTATGAGGATTTTCATATTATAAACATTTTATCTTGTCTGTGTGTGATGTTCTGTACAATGATCTAAGACCACTTTGTATCAACAAAACTCCAAGACAAAACAAGTCCCAAATTTGTTTCACAGGAAATTCTGGGGGTTTTTTTCCCAGCATGTTTTACAGAAACAAACAAACAATTACATAGAATGAAAAAACCCCAACACTTTATCTTTAGCAAAACCTGTAAATTTTGCTATTGCTTTTTCTGTGTCAGGTATTTTGGAAGATTTTTTTCTTTTGAGAAAACTGAAAATGTCATCATATTTTGTTCAGAATATTTCAAGTAATGGATAAACAATAATTGCAAAACTGGCCTAGCCAATTGATTTTCAACCTCTCTGTTGCTCTGTTTCCTTTACTCCGTCCTGATTGAAAACACCAGAGGAGAAATATTAGGAGTTAACACTTCAATTGTTGCCAGTGCTGATTTGCCTCCCTTTCTCCAATACTTTAAAGTAAAGGTAAAGAGCAAGTAAAAATGTAGAGTACTAATTAACCATTAAACAATCATGAGGCAGTTTCCTGCACTGCATCTCCGGACCCATTGCTGGAAAGGAAACTCTCTACTCCAGTGGTGTGATGAAGCAGTAAGGAGAGAAGGGACGGACCAGGGCAGTATGTGGTACCAAACACTGGAAGAACATGACGGTGTACATAAGTGTAATACACCTGGTTAACTTTTAAATCAAAGAAAGGAAAAAAGCGGGGGGAAGGTTAAATTAAAGCTCTTAACATTAATTGCTTAATGAAGACTGACAAGAGTCTGTGAAGCAGGGTCATTTTATATTAAGAACAAACAGTGCCCTCTGTGGTTTAACAGAAAATGTGGTGTTGGATTCTTCTGTATTGTACTTTTGAACACAGAAGCTAAGAGCACCCAAAATTGCCCTATTTAGTATAATCATTTAGCTCGATGAAAATCCTCAGTCATTTTAGCATGCTTGCCTCAGGAATGCAGATTACAAGTAGCAAACAGAAAGTAATCCACAAATAGCTTTAGAATCCTGTTTGAAAAATTGGTCTGTGAGCTATGTAAGTCTAAAAGCCAAGTGAGTACATTATGACCCAAAAAAGTGAACTATTTTTTAAAATGATTTATGTAAACTAGGAAAGAAAAACTCACTTTAAAACAAACTTGAGTGTGTATTGTTGATACGATCACATTTTAGAATACACTAAGTGTTCCAAATGGCCCTCAGATCAATTTTGGGAAGTAAACAAAGCTCAGCTTTCAATGAGATTTAGGTTTTAAAACACAAGAAATTAGGTATAGGTTAATTCAAACATTCATTAAATCCAGACTGCCATGAGTTATATTCCGTGGTCTAAAGTGATGACTAACACAGATAAGAGACATGCTTATGCAAACTGTTACAGATAATATGTTAAGTAAAATAGTTTTCACAAACTCTAAAATAAAGGATCTTTCCAGTTAACAAAAAAGCCAAAATTGAAATATAATTTGAAACATGCATTTTGTTCTATATTTGAAATCAGACTGTGCCCATATTTTATACACACAAATATACACGGGCAAACACACATAACACACACACACAGACACACACACATGCTCACACACATCATTTTAATAGATGCCAGATGGAAAAAGTGCTTGACATCCAGTTTACTTTCAGCAGTGAGTGCAGTGGCCATTGTGCTCACAGTGGAGCACAGCCCTCACTGGGCCAGCGGCACAATGGTCCCAGGACCCGGTGTGACACACTTGGTCATGGAGGAGCAATGTCACCTAGGACACATCCTGGGAGCACCTACTGACCTGGGGAGGAAGAAGCAGCCAAAATCAGTTCCCATCCCTTGCAAGCAGACAAGTCTTGCAGATGGAAGGGCACAGCCCAGGGACCTCAGCAATCTCAGCCTCTCCTTTTGCAAGGGAGCTTTTGGAGGACTGAAGGGTTGTTGGGCATTTCCCACAAGGTTTGCTTCTCCCAGGCTCCAGCTGACCTCTGACTCCCCCTTGACGGTTTGGATGATAGCAACAGTGCACACCTCTGTAAACCAAGGGCAGAGATGATGGTGAACAGCTGAGCCCCAAAGTGGGGTCCAAACCCCTCTGTGTAAGGTGCTACAATTTTTCCCACTATTAGCATCTGGAAAAGTCATCCTTGCAGCCAATTTATAATAACTTGTGTTTACACTCCTACAAGCTCCAAACTGTGCACCATGACCACTCTGGACACTCTGCCAAGCTGAAAGATGCTCTCTAGCACCCAAAGAACTTGCAGTCCAAGCACAAGTGACAGCAGAGGGAAGTGGATCGCCTTAAGTAAGTGGCACCTGACTATGCTGGGTGCACATCTGACTATGCTGGGTGCACATCTGCTTTCCAAAATTTTGATATGTAGTGTCTAATCTGCCTTTGGGGGAGATACAAGGAAAACCATAACTCTCCACAACCCAGTTTCAGTGGTTAGTCATCTGAAGCACCAATGTGTTGCTCTCACAGGCGAGATGAGATCTGCTGAAGCAGATGGAAGAATGGCAAAGCAGGTTTGCAAAGCTATTACCATACTTCATTCATGCCTGTTCATAAAAGACTCTGAAGATGTAAAGGGTAATATAAGCATTGAGTGATATTGTTAGTGTTTCAAAAGTTACTTTGGCTTTTAAGTTTGGTACATCTACAGCATGCAAAAAAGGCCTAATACTGTTCCATAGCTGGAAAGATATCAGTGGGCAAAGAGTGCAAAATGATCTCACAAGTATCTATCAAAACAATTATATTCATTTAGAATAGTTGTATTTGTAAAGTATTATAACATAAAGTATTATTAGAGTTAGCTAGATGTCTGAGATGGATATGGGAACATGAAGAAATTAAATATTTATTTTACTACCCTGGATGTCACTTTTGTTATGATATCTGGGTGTAGAGTGCTTTTCTGGCTGGACCTTTCTATAAACTCAGCAGCGCAGGGCACAGCACAGACCTGTCTAAATAATCTCCAAAGGCAGTTTCGCTTTGCTGATTGATGTTGATATAGGTGCAGGTATATAGAACCTCCTGTTGTATTGTTCCAGCACCTCTTTATCCTCTGGCATGAAACTTTAGCACTTCAATCTTCTGGCACCTGGGAGCATTTCCCAGTTCTGAAGTGGTTGGTTTGCCTGAAAATTCCAGGGAGAACATTTTGAAATTACTAATCTGGGCTTTTGTAACACAGAGCAGGTTCTACAGTCCAGTGCTTTCAGTGTTGCCTTCTCTTTGACCAAACAGGAAAACAAATTTCAGTGGAACATCCCAGAGTTGTGACTCAACATTTGCATAAAAGAGGTACTTTAAACATAAAAGAAACAATTACAAAAAGAGGCTGGGCAAGTGGACACTCCATCAAAACCAAAAAATTCATAAGCAGAAAAAATACAAACTGTATATATAAAACAAACCACTTTGAGCTGCTCTAACAGAGTCTTATGGGAGCTGGAAGCAAATAATTTCCTGTCTCCAGTTTCATCCATGGCTGCATTTCTTGGTAAAGGCCTCATCTCTTGGAGTTCCAGAAAGACTCCTAGGATACACTGTCATATCCTCACTGGGAATAGGATCCACTGATAATATCTATGAAAGATATAGGGAAAGAAAAAACAACTCTTAATCAGAGAAAACGAAAATCTTCTGAAATTATTGTTCACAAAACAGCTAAGAGATAGAAATACTTAATATATTTAGAATTGTTTGGTTAATAAGTTAGATACTATATCACAGAAGAAGAAAAGAGACATAATAAATCTTTTCTTTATGGGATTAGATTATAATTTTGTTGAAATCTCAGGCATCTTAGTGAAAAGCCATCCTGTAGGCCAGCAGGGAATATAAAGACACCTTGATTCTTATAGAGAGCCTGAGGCTTCTCTTTTTCTCATTAAAAATTATCTAAATGTATGTCCCTATCAGTTTATTTCAAATTTTCTCATGAGCTGTTGTCATGGTTTAATCCCAGCCAGCAGATCAACCCCATGCAGCTGCTTTCTCAGCTCCCCACAGTGGGATAGAGAAGAGAATCAGAAGAGTAAAACTGAGAAAACTCATGGGCAGGGATAAAGACAGTTTAATGGGTAAAGCAAAAGCTGTGCATGTAAGCAAAGCAAAAAAAGGAATTATTTCACTGCTTCCCATGGGCAGGTAGGTGTTCAGACTGCAGCGCTCCAACACATGTAACAGTGACTTGGGAAAACAAACGCCATCCCTCCAAACATCCTCCCTTTCCCTCTTCTTCTCCCATCTTCATATACTGAGCATGACACCATTTGGTCTGGAATATCCCTTAGGTCAGTTGGGGTTAGTTGTCCTGGCTGTGCCCCTTTCCCCCTGTACACTTCTTGTGTACCCTCATCCTACTCATTTGAGGAGTAGTATGAGAAGCAGAAAAGGCCTTGGATCTGTGTAAGAACTGGTCAGCAATAATGAAAACATCCCAGAATTATCAATGCTGTTTTCAGCACAAATGCAAAACACAGACCCATATTAGCTACTGTGAAGAAAATTAACTCTGTCCCAGCTGAAACCACCACAACTGCATGTTCATAGTATTGCAGGTAGCACAGATGATTTCCAATGGACAGCAAGAGATACATCAGGGTAAATTGAAAGTGGTCCTTGAAACATGTTTAAAGAATAACTCAATATCACCAGGCACAGTCAACATGGGCTCACAAAGGGAAAGACCTGTTTAACTAACTTGATTATCCTTCTGTAGTATGGTCACTCACCCAATGGATGAAGAGAAGACTGTGGAAACAGTTTTTCTGAATTTTAGCAAGGCTTTTGATACTGTCTCTCAAGTATCCTTCAGGACAAATTGTCCACCTTTGGGATGAACAGCTTCATGGTGAGCCGGGCAATGAACTATCTGAAAGGCAGAGCTCAAAGGGTTGTAGTGAACAGGGCTACATCTGCCTGGAAACCTGTCCCAGCAGTGTTCCTCAGGGCTCAGTTCCAGGGGTCTTCAGGGATGAGATGCCTTGCTGAGGGATCTAGGCAGTTTATAGCATTGGGCAGTGATTAATGGGATGAAATTCAACAAGTTTGAATGCTGGATTCTGGACCTGCGATGGAATGGCTGAAGAGCAGCCCTGCAGGAAAGGATCTGTGTGTGCTGGTCAGCAGCAGGCTCAGCAGGAGTCAGCAATGCACCCTGGCAGCCCAGAGGACAAACCCCTTCCTGGGGTGCATCAAACTCAGCATCACCAGCCAGTCACAGAGGTGACTGTCCCACTGTAACAACCTTGGTGTGGCCTTGCCTTGAGCTCTGTGTGCTGCTCTGGGGCCCACAGCTGAAGAATGAGGGTAAAGGATGAGAATGTGTCCAGAGGAGGGCAACAAAGATGATGAAAGGGCTGGAGGCAATGTCCTGTTTGAAGTGACTGAGGACTCTGGGCTTGTTTCATTGGGAGAAAAGGAGGCTGAGGGGTGACCTCACAGCTCTCTACAGCTTCCTGAGGAGGGGACATGGAGAGGGAGGTGCTGAGCTCTTCCCCCTGGTATTCAGGAATAAGATATGTGGGAATGGCTCAGAGCTGTACTACAGGAGGCTTAGACTGGACATTAGGAAGCATTTCTTTACTGAGGGTAGCCAAATACTGGAACAGGCTTCCTACAGGAGGTGGATGTCCCAAGTCTGTCAGTGCACAAAAGGCATTTGAAAAAGCTCATAACATGGTTTAACTTTCGTTCAGCCCTGAAGTGGTCAGGCAGTTGGACTAGATGATCATTGTAGGTCCCTTCCAACTAGAACTATTCTATGCTTTTCTATTAAACCAATCCTCTTCACATATGAGCATATGCTCATCTGCACTTAAGGAGTGCCCCTTCATGTCACTGAGAAGAAAACAAAGTTAAAAAATCAACGCAGTACAGAGAAGGAACTAGTAATTTACCCACTCTGTCTTGTTAACACACAGGATGCTCCTACAACAATGCTTTTTCAGCACTAGCCATTTGGCTGCCACAGCAGTCTCCAGTGACAGTCTTCAACCAAATGACAGTCTTCAACTGTGTCCCTACAGATGTAACTTAGTAGCTTCGCTTATTTTCTAGGCCTTTGCCTGATTCTTAGCTGAAAATCACTATTTCCTTTTGCTGTATGCCAACATAGATTACAAACCAGACCAGTGCGTCTGCTAAAGTCACATGAGGATTGAAAAAGTTAGGATGTCTCCTGCTGCAAAGGCAAGGGTAGAAAGCAACTCTTCAGAGTAGCTGCCCTAATCATGGACTATTCTTTCTCCTCCTATAGTCTTCTATAGCATTTAGTCCAGTTTACTAATGTCTGCACTAGAGAAGCAAGTGCCCTACGGGCAAGAGTCTCCCTTCCTGAAAAACCCAATCCACTTCTTGGACATGACTATAATATACTCTGAATGCTCCACGGGAAAGGATAACTATAGGTTGCCTCATCTCCCACAAATTTAAGGGAGTCAAGTTATTCACAGTAGTTCCAAGTTTTCAAGCAATTGCTTTTTCAGCTTTAGATTCACTTCTTTCCCTAAAATTATATGAGTGATTAGGGTTGGGGAAAGGCTGTTTGACTCTGCAACTTGGATTTTTAAGAGAGAAAAAGATAAGTAACATGCTATTAGTAGTCCCATTGGCTAGGGTCTGTGTAAATGAAGGCTTTGAAGTCAGTGGTTTGCTTTGTGATATGAGGGAAGAAGACCCCAGAGCAAGAATAAGACATACCTTCCACCAGAACTTGACCACGACAGGATCAGACATCCAAAGGACTAGAACAGTTTGCAGATTTTCTCTGGACAAGAAAAACTAGAAATATTTGGGAAGCACATGTCCATTCAAAGATTCACAGCATATTCTGGTGGTCACTGACACACAGCATAACCTCAGTTGACCCAAAACTTTTCGTCTTGTCTCCAGCTCAGAACAGATACACTCTCTTTTGCCTCCAAAGGCAAAGAAAATGTGTCTGTATTGAACTGAAGACAAGATGAAATATCAATATATCAAGCTGATATCAAAATATCAACTACATGATTCCTTAACATGTCATTCCTCCCTCCACATTCTCCCCTACTAGCTCCAGCCTTCCAGACAACATTACAAACTTTGCTATTCATCCAGTAGTTTAATATATTTACTACATCAGTGGGGCTTAGTATGCTCTTCTGCTCTGATCTTTGCTGTAAAGATAACACATAAAATTTCTGTATAATCATTTGAATGAGACCATGTCCTCTTTTAAAAATTCTGATTTTAGTGTATCCACCGAAGAAAAAGGGGAACTTGTAGATTTCATAGCTTCTTTTCTTCCTGTTAGAGCCAGGATTAATACACAGGAGTCAAAGTTTCATGTTTGGACTCAGTATTTATTATTTCTTATCTATATTACAGTCTCAGGAGCCGTGAGCTCTAACTAGCAAGTTAGAAAATGGAGGTAAAATGGATGCCTCTATCTAATTCTTTCCAAGGTTATTTAAGCGTTAATCACCCAATAACTAGATGATGCCTATATTATTTATATTTTTGACCCAATAATGACCACCCAAGGCCCGCAATGCAGATCTTTCTCACTCAATTAAAAAAAAAAGACCTGAAACCAAGAAGAAGAAGGTGAAGAAGGATGACTTAGACAACACCCAAATCCTCCATCTTGCCCCATCTATATTACTATATACTAAAATCCCAAATTCTAAGTTTTTCACCCTGTGAGATCACACAATACTATTCAAACTTCCCACCCACAACCCCCATGCTATCACAATTTCGGAAGCCTGTTCCACGGCCTCAAGTCAAATGTATTACTTGCTTGAGGGTCAGTGCCTTTTAGAACAGAAAGCCTGTTCTGGCTGAAATTTTCAGCTTCCAGAATTCCAACAGGCTCAACTCTCATGTAATATAGCTCAAAAGGTTAAAACCACTCTCTAAAAATATTTGAATCTTATTATTACTCCAAAACTGTCAACCTGAAGCTTGAACTATTTTGTCTCTGTACTGTACCAGAACTCTAACTCCTAGCAGTGCTTACCTGGAGCCTTCAGGCAACATAACAAACAATTCTATGTAGTGAGAGTACCTCAAATATTTACCTTAAATTCTAACTTTCCTTTTTATTTAAATAATCAGATTGAATCCCATGAGCCTTTCACCAGAAGATATAACCTTTTACCACTTCAGATCTCCCTGTACCTACCTGTGATTTCCTCTTTGTACAAGGAAGGATCTGATCAGCTTCTTTAGGAAATTACCTTGCCTGACAGAATTCTTTGGAGAGTTACTCCTGAGAAGTTGGAGTGGCTGTCTCACAAGAAAGGCTCATTTTCTATTTTTTCCACAGGTGTGACATTACCTTTATGGTTCTCAATTCAGGACATGCAGCTCTTGTTTTTTATTAGGTGTCTGTCTCTCTTACTTATCACTCCCAATCCCCATATTGGTTAGTAACCTCCTCTGCAATGATATCCTGTCAGATCTTCAGTTCAAAAAATTGAAGAAGACAGGACCTAGAAAGCCAAGGTGCTACTAAAAATAGACATATTCAGCAGTGGTAATCCATTTAATATAATATTATGAATGGAGGGGCTTGACAGCTGGTCTGCAAGCAAAGCTGGGTCAGTAGAAGAAATAACAATTGATGATTTCTGAGTGTATCCATAGCAAGGAAGAAGACAAGGCTGTCAGCATGGGAACTGATTAAAAAGGCTACGTGAAAATTTTTTAAGTTAGACTGCATGCATAAGTAAATGTGTATACATGCCTTAGTAACTTTCTGTAAAACTTTTGCCAATTATATTGACGGTAATTGCTTTGCACCAATAAATATAACAAGTTATTGTGATGTAGTTAATGGCTTAAGATCACACTTTGTTAAGAGTATATAAGCTGGAGAACACGCAGAATAAAAAACTTCCATTTTGGATCCTGATCAGGGGGGTGTGTGTGTATTTCACATCTGAACTAACGGTGACAATTATAGCATCTTATCCATTTAGTACACTGCAGTGAGTAAATTACATTGTTCTTGATTAAAATGCTATGCAGTGTATTATCAAACATTTTACATTACTTGCTTTTCAATCAAATTTTACGTACATGAAAAAAAAGCCACACCAAATGACAAGTTAGTTTCAGATGTTTTCCCTGAAAACTATGAGTTTGAAACTAATTGTATTAACTTCCTCCATTCTTTATTTTTTGAGAATTTCATCAACAGTTCTGGGATTTTTACATGATCAGTATAAAGGAAAAGATTTAAAATACCTAGGCTGCAATTTTATGCCTTTGTTATGGCATATCTTCAGGTTTTGCTGTGTCCTCTAAAACTTTACACTGGTCCAAGATTTACTGGAAAGTACCATTAAGCATTTAAAGAGTTCTTCGGCAAGCTCTTATAAAACTCTCAGATGCAAATCATCTAGACAATCTGATATTAAAATGACTAGCTTTAGCAGCTGCTGTTTAACATCCTTTGAGAAATGTTGGACTAGAAAGTGTTTCAGTTTCAGGATCAGCATGTAATATGACTAATTCACATGGCTTTTCTCCAAAAACATAACTGCAGTATTTCACAGAATCACAGAATGGACAAGATTGGAAGGGAGCACAGTGGGTTATCTGGTCCAAACTACCTGCTCAAGCAGGGCCATCCCAGAGCACATGACACAGGATTGTGTCCAGATGGTTCTTGAATATTTCCAGTGGGGAAGACTTCATCACATCTCTGGGCAGGTTGTTCCAGTGAACCTGCACAGTAAAGATTTTCCTCATGTTCAGGTGGAACTTCTGTGCATCAGTTTCTGCCCGCTGCCTCTTGTTCTATTGCTTGGCACCATGGACAGGAGCCTGGCTCCATCCTCTTCACACTCTCCCTTCAGAGACTGATAGACATTGATGAGGTCCCCTCTCAGATGCCTCTTCTTGAGGCTAAAGAGACCCAGCTCCCTCAGCCTTTCCTCATGAGAGAGATTCGCCAGTCCCCTCATCATCTTTGCAGCCCTCCTCTGGACCCACTCCAGCAGCTCCATGTACTCTTGTACTGCTGAACCCTGAACTGGGCAGAGCACTCCAGATGTGGCCTCACCAGGGCTGAGTAGAGGGGCAGGACCTCCCTTGTCACCTCCCTTGACATGCTGGCAATGGTCTTCCTAATGCATCCCAGGATACCTTTGACATTCTTGACCATAAGGACACAGTGCTAGCTCATGGACAGTTTGTTGTCCTCCAGGACCCCCAGGTCGTTCTCTGCAGAGCTGCTTCCAGCAGGATACTCTACTGATGCCTGGGGTTGTTCCTCCCCAGGTGCAGGACCCTGCATTCATTCACCTTTGTTGAATTTCAGATGGTTCTTCTCTGCCCATCCCTCCAGCCTGTCAGGGTCCTTCTGAAGGGCTGCACAGTGCTCTGAGGTGTCAGCCACTCCTCCCAGCTTTGTGTTGTCAGGGAACTTGCTGAGGAGGCCTCTGTCCCGTCACTCATGTTATTGAGGAAAAGTTAAACAATACTGGGAACAGTACTGAACCTTAGGCGACACCACCAGAAGCAGGACCCCAGCTAGACCCTGTGCCACTGATTACAACCCCCTGGGATCTGCTGTTCAGCCAGTCCTCAAACCACCTCTCTGTCCACTCATGAAGTCCACACTTCCTGAGTTTCCCTGTGATGATGTTGTGAGAGACAGTTTTGAAAGCCTTGCCAAAGTCAAGGTAAAGTATCCCCTGCTGTCCCCTCTCCCATCCAGGCAGTTGTTTCATCATAGAAGGCAATCAGGCTGGTCAAGCATCGTTTCCCTTTAGTGAATCCATGCTGACTACTCCTGATGACCTTCTTGTCATCCATCTGGATAGTGGTGGCCTTCAGAATAAGGTGCTCCCTCACCTTTCCAGGGATTGAGGTGAGGGTGACTGACCGTTAGTTCCCTGTGTCTTCCTCCTTGCCCTTTTGGAAGACTGGGGCAACATTGGCTTCCCTTCAGTCCTCAGGCACCTCTCCTGATATCCATGACCTTTCAAAGGTGACTGTGAATGGCCTGGCTGTGGTGTCCACCAGCTCTCTCAGCATTTGTGGAGGCATCCCCTCAGGGCCCATGGACTTGTGGATGTCAGGTTTGCCTAGGTGTTCTGTAACCCAGTCCTCCATGACCAAGGAAAGATCTTCCTTCCAACATCCCTTTTTCCTAGTCTCCTGGGTCAGAGATCCCTGAGGGCTGGTCTTGTCAGTGAAGATGCAAAGAAGGTATTTGCTAACTCTGCCTTTTCTGCCTCTTCTGTTACCATGGTTCCCCCTCCATTTAATAATGGTCCCACCCTTGTCCTTTGTTTTTCTTTTGTTATTGGTGTATTTGAAGAAGCCCTTCTTGGTGTCCTTGACATCCTTGAGCAGATTTAATTCCAGATGGGCCTTGACCTTCCTTGTCTCATTTCTAGTAATTATGACCACCTCTATATCCACTCTAAGTGGCCTGACCCTACATTCATCTCTTGTGTATTCCCTGCTTATGCTTGAGTAATGGCAGTTCTTTATTCATCCACTCAGGTCTCTTGCTGCCTTTAACCAATTTCTTGTTCATGAGGATCCATAATTTTTGAGCCTGGAGGAACTGATTCTTAAATATCAACCAACTCTCTTGTACCACTCTTTCCTGCAGGGCCTGTAGCCATGGGATTCTTCCAAGAACATCCATAAAGAGGCTAAAGTTGGCTCTCCAGAAGTCCATGGTTTTAAGCTTATTTTCTGTCCCGCTTCCTCCCCACCCAACACTGAACTTCACAATTTCATGGTCACTACAGCCAAGGCTGCCCCCAACATTCACATCTCCAACAAGGCCTTCCCTGTTTCTTAGCATGAGGTCAAGCACACTATTCCTTGAGGAAACCTCCACTGCCTGAGACCAGAAGTTGTGACCAAAGCTTTCCAGAAACCTCCTGGACTGTTTGTGCTTTGCTTTATAGCTTCTCCAGCACATGTCAAGGTAGGTAAAGCCCCCCACAAAAACCACTTCCTGTGACTTTGAGGCTGCTTAAGCTGCCTCCACAGGACCTCATCCATTTCCTCCTTCTGATCTGATGACCTGTAGAAAACACCTACAATGTTACCCTAACTACTTTGCCCTTTAATCCTAACCCATAAGCTCTCTACTTATTCATCATCCACCCCAAGACAGAACTCAATACATTCCAAGTGTTGCCTCACATAGAGGGCAACTCCACCACCACACCTTCCTGGTCTGCAGCTCTTCATGATAACATGACATATAGCTCTGTGATTATCTCTTTTATATCCATGAAGGTTAAATCTATTATACTATAAATAGGTGATCAGTTCCACTAAATTGTTTAAAAATCCGTATATCTTGAAAAATCTACAATATTAGTGTTGACAGAATGGAATATCCAGCATATAATCCAAATTGAAACTTCTATCATCTTATAGGTTTTTTCATTCCAGCATACAGTGTAGGGAGGCATTAAAAAAACTTACTACATTGATTTTGTGAATGCTGTTGAATCCTAATTAGAAGCATCTCCTGTTTTTTCATAGAAAAGCATTTGACATAATTTTCATGACCTCATGTGAACCATGCCAGGAACAAAGAATTGCAAGAGTCATAACCAGACCTTTCCCATGCACAGCTACTTCACATAATACCTTGCAGGGCCAAATTTTAATTTTTGTTGCTAATCGACATTTTCTTATGACACTTTAATGGTTTGAGTGGATTTTTTATATGTCATCTCTAGGCTTCAGCAGCTCCTTCAAAGAGATGAGCATCCATGCTGCATGCTGCATCCCCATCTTCTACACTCTTGTACACAGGAATCTACAGTAACAAGAAACACACACATTTTTTTTCTCAGGGTTAGAGAGATACTAAGGATAAAGCCACTGCCCATTCATCTCTTCTCCACTGTGCAGAAACCCTGACCCCAGCCACAAGCAGCTGTACCAGCTGGGACCTCCTGTCTGCCTGGGACAACTTTCTCTCTGGTGCCAGTACCTGAGTGAAGGGCATTTCATGCTGTGCTGCCACAGGCATGCACTCTCCAGGGAAACCTGTTAGCTGCTAGGACAAAAGCAGATGTTTTCTCCCTGCACCACTTTTCAAGTCCCTTGAAACCAGAGTGCGAACTGTGGGGATGTGGAGTAGGAGAGGAAAAGAGGGAAAGGGAGAGGATGCCCAGTGACTCAGAAGGAGATAACAGCTCATTTTATGTGGCTTGCCATTCCCCTTCCCCTCTTGACTCTTCCTAAATAGGTTATGTTCATGGGCTTTTGCATTCCAGGCATGTGAGTTCTATGGGCAGCATCCAGTGACAGCAATACAGACAAATTTATTACCAGGTTAAGGGCACTGGTGTATAGACAATTAAATACTTTTTCCTCACACCCTTTGTACCTCAGTTAAGTTTATCAATATCTTGACTGGATGCAAAATGAGTGCTTATTTGTTCCCAGTTCTACATTGGCTATCAGGTGAATCCAGCTTTCCTTACAATGAATTGTAAGGAAAGTTGGACTCACCTGATAATTATTTACAAGGCTCCCTCCTCTCAGGGCTGAAGGCACCATCCACTCCTGGTGCCAGCCCCATCTCTGTTCTGCACCCCTCTTTGCCCCCAGCTCCCCAGCCATGCCCAGTCCTCTCCCTGTGCTCAACTCTGCTATGTACTCTGATCATGTGCTGGCTGAGGACAGGAAAAAAGTTAATTAAAATAACCCTATAATCATACATAGAAAATAAGTGTTATTTGGACCTTATGCAAAGAAGTCTAGTTTATTTCTAACCTGCTTGTTCCCACATGTCACACAGAAGGGGCTGAGAGATGTTTGATTTGGCACCAAAACCCCAAGCTGGTGAGGCTCTTGCTTGGCCGCTTAGCTTGTGGGTCAAGTCATCATGTGAATGACTCCTAGGTTTTTGAATATATGGGGGGAAAAAGGGGAAAACGGGTATTTTCAGTAATGGGCAATTTAGGGGACAAATGAAAGGCTATGTTCTATCCAGGTGACTCTTTCCCCATTGAATTTCAAAAGCCTTCTGACATGACTCTCAAAACTCTGCTGAGAGAAGGATTTTTAATAACTAAGAGTGCCAGAAAATGTTAACGATCAGAGGCCTGTCCAACTCTCAGCATTGCATATTCATACTGTCACACAGCAAACTCAGTCATTCTTCATCTGTGCTTCTAGGCAGAAGAAAGAGGGGTTAATAAAAAGTGCTCCTTCACTTAATCACAGTGCCTTAAGGTTTCCTGTCAGGAAACACAGCTACCAATACCATGAAGTCATTTTAAAGGGATAAATAAATAAATAAATGCATTGCCCAGGGATGATTTTCACTTTTGCTCCAATTTTTAATCAGGATAATAACACCCAAGAGCAGCATGTCAGTGCCTTTCTTTAATTTTGTGCCACATTCAAGTGATGTTGTTTCACAGTTTCAACAGACCTCTCAGCATTCATCAGCAAATTAAGACACCCTCCAGAATACCACCATAAAAACACAGTGGATTTTTAATTGGAATAGGGTAGCCCTTAACACACATGTTAAATTGGTATTTCCCACTACAAGCTCAAGATTACCCAGTTTCAGCTGTTTCCAAATGAAGCAAATCAAGCTTAATGTAGGCTCAGCTGAACAAATGTATTTTCTTAGGTTTACAGAACTTTTTTAATGCCATGTCTTTTTTCTTCCCTCTTTTAAAGATGATCTTATGGTAGGAAAATGTTACACTTGCCTGTGTGAAATTTACAGATGACCTTTTTTACTGGACAAAAGTTCTGTGGGACATTGGACAGAATATAAATCCCAGACTCTGCTCCATCAAAAGCCCATAAATAAGTGAGATTAAGAGTGTAGTTTAATGAGACAATATGTTTTCCATTACAGATGTAATTATGTGCCAAAAAATTGTCCTTTCCACATTAATTTTGTTTTGAAAAACAATGACTCCTTCATAAAACCGTCCAGTAGGTTTTCTGGATGCACCATTTCTTTGGACAACAGTGGTTTGTGGTCTTGTTGATGTGGATCAGAAGCAGTCACAGTCATTTGTTGCTCTTCCTGGAATCTTAAGTACTACAAGCTGCTGGATCATTTCTTACTAGTATCTGGGAATTATTAAAGTGTACCCAGGGTTCCCATCCAGTCCCATTTTACAGTAACGAAAACCACAGGGAAAAAGTGGCTTTCGTCACTTCTGTGTTACTTACCCATAAATTATGTGGGGCATATTCCCCTGCCATTTTTGGGTTTAGCCCGTCAGTACTCAGAAGGTGTGACATCAGGAAAATGAAACATTTCCAAAGATTAGCTCAAATAGGTGGAAGATGGAAGGTGAAATCAAACAATACAAACTTTGCTTGCTCCTTGCCCTAAAGAGCAGGAGGGTGGACTGGTGGGAACAGCAGGCCATCCCCAGGGCAAGGTGAGTTCAAGCACACCTAGCACAGCATTCCTCCACATATAGAGGCTCATCAGAAGAAGTATAAGGAAATCAAGAGTCAGGCACACAGCTCATCTCTCCACCTCCACAGACACTCACTAGAGAAGTTTTTTCCAGCAGACACTGCCATATTTTCCATAATAATTCAGGAGACAGTGTGGAGCTGTCCATCAGGAGTGTTATGTGTCAGCCCACCTACAGAGATGTTTATTGTTGGAATATATGCTTTAGCCTAGAAAGAGGTGAAAGCACAACAGCAGAAAGGAAAAAGCATAGTTAGACACCTAAATTGGTTGAGGACTGTATCCTTATAGTTGCTGCAATTCTTCATCCGTTTTGAGTTTAATCTGTCTACAGATATCAAAAATGGTATAAGGAAGTCAAGTCCCTTGGAAAGGGGTTAACAATAGTCAATATGCTGAGCAGACAACTGAGGAGAAGTGGTGGTAGAGGCAATGCTGCTCTTGATGCCTTGCTTCGGAAGTAAGCTGGTAGTGTGAGAGCTGGACATCACGAGATGCACCATCACCTGGCTTCCAGTGACCTCCTCACGCCTCTGCCTTGTTGAAGGGCTCTTGAGGACAGCAGGGAACTGTACCAAGGGCATCCAAGCAAACCCCACATGCTGCTGCACCAGAACTTCATCTCCCTCTCTGTGGAGCTTCTCTTACAAGAAAAGATCTGATAAAAAGGGCTCTCTAGTGCTAATCTGTTGCGGTGTGGTTTTATCTAATGATTTAAGTGTAGTTTTCCTTCTGTTTTGTAAAAGCTTATTTAATGGCTCATTCCATGTTTCCCCCTATTCCCTTCCCCACTTGGTATAGTCTCCGCCTTTGGAAATCCCCTTGAGTTGCTTACCCCTCAAGTCTGTTATATGTCAATCATATATTGCTCCCCTCCCAGACCTTGCCAGTCTCAGGGAGGCCTCTCCTCCTTCTAGAAAGCTCAGAGAGGCTCAGTCCCTGATTGGGGCAAGTCTGGGAAATCCCCCACCCCTCAGTTTTCATTTGGTATTGTATGTATCACCCCTTTTATGTTATTGAGCTTTCCTTGTGTGACCACTCCTTCTGTCTGTACCCTAAAACCCCCTACGCGGCGGCAGTTCTGGGCTTCTCTGGGCTGTGCCTGGGGGACCCCAATAAACGTCACCCCATGGCACCTCAGGGAAGTCTCCTTCTCCTTCCTTCGCCGTAGCCGCCCCTCCACCGCCCATGCAGCAATGCACTTACGCACTGGATGGGTCCTGCCGGTCCTCCTGCAGACCCTACCGAGGCTGTGACCGTTCCCCGCCAGGGCAGCCGGGACCAGCTGGGAGGCCGCTGGTTAGCGGGCAGGGGAATGCGTCACTAATCCTAGCAGCAAAATTGCTCTCTATATATTTTTCCTTGATTTCTCAGGAAACCTGATGGACTTGCAGTCTCAGGAAACCTCCAGTCTATCCCATACATGAAATGATGCACTCCAACAGGATGATGGGACAAAAATCTTCCTCCACGCTTCTCTGACATGTTTTATTGTTGGATTTGGGTTTAGCCCTAATTTTTGTGTGTGTGTGTGTATTGTTTGGGAGTTTTTTTAAGTAAATATATACATCACAGTAAGACATTCTCTCTTTTTTTTCTCAGGTTTTCAACCTGAAAACCAATCATCAAAGCTAAATTAAACAAGCACAAACCTTTACTTAACTTTTAAACAGAAAAGAAGCTTGAAAAAAAGATCCTGTACCTGAAATATCATGTGTAAATTACGATTTCACTTTCAAAATTTATCTTGGCCAAGTTTCTGGAGTAAACCTGTCAAATGCAATCTTCTGTGGCAAACTTAGTTCTGAGAAACGATTTCCTATGTTGACAAGCAGAGGATAAGTACAACAAATTCATCCCTTTGCATATGGCTGTTTCAGAGGTATACAACATGATAATATCTTTGGAGACAGACACCACAATAATGCAAAACTCAGAAAGACTGAGGCAATGCCTGTATTTTACCATTCAGCATCTGTTTCAGCTCCATGCTAAGGCTCAGACCTGAAAGGTGCTGAGTAACTGAAATCCAGCAAACACTGAAGGGCACAATTTACTTCAAGCTTACAAAGGGGACTTCAAAATTAATGGGAAATCTAACAGACCAAAAGAAGTGGAGCAAAGAAAGCATACTTCATTATAATATATGGGAATAAAATTAATCACACATGAAGTGACCTCCAGTGTGCTGGACTCCCTATTAGAGAAGATGAAAGTCCATTTCTATCCACATAAGTTTCCCATTAAGAAAGCTGTTTCTTCACAAGTCCTTACTTCTATCTGTGCATGACCTCCCTTGGGGTGAGACATCAACCTTCAGGGAAGTGTCATGGCATTGAGCTGGGGTTTGATGGGGAACATGGCAGTATACAACAATGGAGTAATTCTCTTTTAAAGAGCAGGTAACTTCATCACTTTCCAGAGGGCACTTGAGACATTGGCTTTGACCCTTGGGACCTGTCTGACTTCATGCTCACAGAAGTGGAAATATGCAAAGTAAAGCTAAGAGAAACACCCTGGACTAATATTCTGCTCAGGGCATTAACATATATTATTAGGGGGAAAAGAGCATTTCAGGTATTAAAAAACCCAAGTGGTATGAAGGGGCTTAGTTCCGCTTGTGCTGATGACCCCATTAATATGTGACATTAGTAGCTACATGTTTACGTTGTGTACATAGGGGAAAGACAGAAGCACTCAGCACCTACAGAAAATTTCCATAAATAAGGGTATAGGCAATCCATGGGGAATCACTCACAAAAGGCTAGTAGAAAGGTATGAGAAGCAGCCTCCTCTCTCTTGAACCCTAACCCAGGGTTGGCACTTGGCAGACTAAGTCCCACCAAGTATGTGGCGGATTACCATTGTTCAATTACCTCAGCTAGCTGAGAGAGATTTATGCCCCAACTTTCTTTCCCCTGGAAAACTCTCAGACTGAGTTGCTGCTGGGAGAATCCACTGAGAAGTGACTTTTGTGGCTTAAAACTTCCAGGCCCTCAAGCTTCTCATACTCAAATCATGGTGATTTTAGGTGAAAATGGGCCAGAACTTTGTCTTCCAACAGACTCATAAAGATTTCCCAGTGGGAATGGCTTAGACCCTTTTACAGAGAGAATAAATACAGAAAGAATAAATAAATTACTTCTCTGCCAAATAAATCATGCAAATTGCAAGCCTTATGGGGCAGATACTTTAGATACTGCATTTTCTCTTCAAGTTGGTACTGCATGCAATAACACAAACCTCCCAAATCTTTAATGGGGTCTATATACACTGGATCAATATAAACAGAAAATTGCATGCAAGTAATAGTAATGTAGGCATGGTCCTTAAAAAAGGGCTGTACAGTCCTGACCACATCACTTGACATCATGCATCATTGAGCTCTTATGTCTTCCTGCACTGAGGTTGCTGTAGACCTAAAGCTGCAGAGAGTTGAAGGTTGCCCAAAGCCCCAGCTGCCCCCACACCACATCAGTTTGCAAGTTCAGGCTGCAGTGTCTTCCCTCATGCCTCCACTGAAGGAACAGGTCAGGAAACCATCCCAAATAAAAAAGGTCAAAGCAAAAAGTAATGTGGCATTTTCTAGACAGGATTTTACAGAGCATAATTGTTGTTACATTTGTAATCAGGTAGACATATCTTAATGCAGCTTCAAAGAAGTGGCCAAGAGCAGCTTGAAGCAGGGAGGAGGAAATGTTCCCACTGGGAACACTAGAGAGACTATTTTGTATATGTGCTCCTCCTTCCCGCCACCCCCTCCCCCCCTCAAATTACAGTGGGTAATCCATGTGTGCCTAACCTTTGGGCTCTCAAATAACTAATTAGTGTATTTTAATTAGTACATGCAGTGTTAGTGAGGTAATATTTAATCATGTTTCAAGTAGGAAAGGTTTTGGCAGGGTGCAATCTTTTCTTAGTCCAGATTGGAATAACAGGGGTTATATAAATGTAAATGACACAATTTGACAGCTGTGCTACATCAGCGTGTTATGACTTAGAGAGCTAAATCCCAAGACCCATCACTGGCCAGTGAAATCAGGCTCCCATTGAAAGTTGCCATTGGAAGCAGCCTGCAGAAGACAACCCTGGTGCAGAGCCCCCATGGCTGTACCTTCTCATCTTCCCCGTCAGCAGCCCTGCCCTGGTCACTCATGGGCTTTCTGTGTGTGCTTTCCTTCTTGACCCACTGCCAGCCTTCCTTCTCACACCCTCCATGCCTGCTTTCCTCACTGTCTCTCTCTTTAATCTAACTGGCCTTTCTTCTGCTTTCTATCTTGTGATCTTTCTTTCTAATCTTCCTTAATTTACTTCTAAATTCTATTTAAACGATTTATTATAACTCTCTATCTTTCTGAGCACTGACAGTCTCTTCTCCCATTCCCATCATCATTGTCCTTCCAACCATTGCATTTCACTTTCACTGGCTCTCTTTGCCTTGTTGCCTGCCCTCTGTCTCAGTCTGCTATTCCTTTACTGGCTGAGCAGTGCCATGGGTGCCAGTATGGAGCCATCCATCAGGCCCTGCACATGGAAGGCTCTATGGAAGAGGAGAGACTTGTTGGACACAGAGGTCCAAAACATTCCCATGGCCAAGTGGCCTCAGCAAGGTAGAGGTCCTCCATAACAACAGTGACAACATGATGTGGTAATACTTTTGCTCCAGGGAGCAAAACAAAATCAACTGGTTCCTGGTTACCTCATGCACTTCCCAAACACTCCTCATTAGACTGGAACAGAAAACATTACTGATGGTAAAAGGACAAATCAAGGTGACCCCCATCTCAATAAAGATTCCTCCATCAATTCACCTCCAATTTCTTTCAAATACCTTGTTCAAAATTCAGAGTAGGAATCAGCTTAGTTTGGCCTGAATCATACAAAAATTGGTCCTTAGCAGATGACTCATCACCAACACCTTTTTCTTCCCATCACAGCTTTTCCTGCTTTTTCCAGCTTTTCCAGTGGGCCTCTTGCCCCAGTGGCTGACATACCCTGAAGGCACTGCAGCAAACACCTAACCTGGCTCCTCTGTAACTCCTACAGCCCAACCAGGCTTTGAGATTGTTTCTGTTGTTGTTGGCTCCTACCACACCACAGAAAAATCTGCTTCTTAGGTCCTTCTGGAAGAAACAAGGACTCCCGAAAATTTTGTTGGAGTATCATCTACAGCATTAGCTTTATTATAAGACTTGTTTTCTGTCCTCTCTCTGCTGTGTCCAGAGCCTGACCTGAACATACAAGACTAGAATTTGTCTTTCACCCAGAACATATCCAACATAACAATTTTGTTGCTAACATTCACAAATTTGGGGGTTTTATTCATGAGCTTAAAAAATGTTAATCAAAATTATGGAAATATTTATACTTGGTAACAACATGCAAATGAAGTATGATCTAGCCTGTCTTTTCCATCAGGCATAAGCAGATTGTCTCTAAACCTGTATCATTCAGAGCCTCCTGCTCTAGGAATTACATGTGCATAAAACCTCTGGGAGTAATCCGAGGGTTCAACAGCTTTGATGGAAACATGGATGAAGTGACAAATGTAGTTTTTACCCACATTAAAATAATGTTCTAAAAACCAGCAAGGGCCAGAACCTCAACGCAGGAGGCCTTGCACAAACACAGAATTAAACTGCATTCCTTCCTCCAAGGAGCTCACAGGTAATTCACTAGGTAAGAGACAACAGAGAACAGGAAAAACCCCTTGCAGGCAATGGCTGCAACAACAGAGTAACCTGGTCGTAGTAGAGTGTGGTTGTCACAGAAAGAAAAGGTCCAGAGATAGTGGAGATCTGTATATATGGATATCTAATATTCTTATATTAGATCTCCTGGAGCTCCTCTAAAGACCAGACCAGAGAGGACTCCTGACTGTACTCTGACTTCTGGCCCTGAGCATGTGCCTGCACTGGGTGCATCCTCATGCACACCAAACACAGTTTTGACACAAAACAGTTTCAATCCCTTTTCTCTGTTGCACCCCTGCAAGGAGCTCTCCCAGCTACATCCACTTCACCAAGGCATTTTCCAGGCTGGTGGTGTAGAGAGGGAGCAAACAAGTTATGGGACATATCCAAGAGGATAATTCAGAGGATATTGTCTCACAAGTGCTCCTCCACCAGCATCTTCAGACAAGGCTGTGCCTTATGCCCTGGTTCACAACAAAAGCTTTTGTCCTCCATCCTGCTCCATTACACCCTGAGCACAGGCAGGGATATGAAGAGGAGGAAGGAGCAACAGTTCTTTATCGGAAATGCAGAATAAACAGAATTGCTCAGGATGTGGACAGAGTCAAGGATGATGAAGTTCTGCCAAAAGTTAAGGAGCATCTGACTTTACCATTGAAAACATCTCTGGGAATGCTTTCCAAAGTAAATAAGCTACATAATTTCTTTCTTTTGGCTAAAGATTTCTAGGAAGGAAAATCCTGCTGACCCTGGTGTCAGTGCATTTTACATCACAGCATCTAGAAATATTTTATAAAAGTTGGTAAATTGCCTTCTTTGTAGCAGAGAGGGATTATCCCCCTTTGCAAGATGAGAAACAGAAGTTAGGTGGGTTGCTTGAGGTTGCACTAGGATGAAACACTGTTTTTTTTACTTCCAGGACTGTGACTTAAACCATAATCCTTCCCCTTTTTTCCACTACCATTGCAGCTTCCACTGCACTCAGTACTCAAAATGGTGGTTATCATAATTTTACACTGATTTTGACTAATTTTCTGCATCAGTGCTCTGCATTTAATTACTTCAAAATGTATCTTTGAATCATTTATATACTATAACTGCTTTTGTCTGTTAGAATAGAAGTATCAAGTGGTCTGGCAAAGCTCAGCACTAAATAAATAGACCCTCAGGGAAAAATTTGAGGGAGCTGGGGAGATATTTCTTTTTCCAAGAAAAGCTATGGCTAGCCTTATCCATATTTCCCAAGCCCATTAGAAAGTTTCACAGAGTAGAACTGAGGAAACAATTGCAGAAACCAATTTGATTGATGCAGCCTTCTTTTCAGTCTCAATAATTTTCCATAGGGCAGATCTGATTTTTTGATGTGCTAATCATTTATACTTATTCAACCATGAAAAACAACAGACTGATTAGGAAGGGTTGGGAAAGCAACAAATAGAAAATAGATAAGTTGTTTGCAATGAGCATTTAATTTGCTAAAATGCTCATTACAAAGCAAAGAAAATTGACAGGGCAAATTCAGGGTGTCAACAGAAAATCAGCAAGCAGCATTTCTGGTAATAATAGAGAGCAGAATAACTGCCAAGACACAGTCTGACCTCTGTGCTCTACAGAAGATACAGTGGGTTAGAGAGTGTGGACTGCTAGGGAGGATGAAACCACAAATCTCCAGATGCACTGAAACTGTAGTGATTAATGAGGCCTGAAAACAAATATTTTATTACTATTTTCTTAACAGGAAATTTTGTATCTTGTCCGGTGGATCCTTTTTTTAAATTAAAGAAAGTGGAAAAAAGAGACACAGAAAATACTGAAATGTTTGAGAAACACTTCCAAATTAGAGAAAAACATTTTCCAATTTCTCCCACAAAAAACATTTTTCATCTCATTTTGTTACCAGGTACACAGAAAAGAAAGAAGACCTGGCAGCACATCTTCGGGAGCTGGAGGACAAAGATTTGGGAGATGACTCCAAATTCACAATGATTCCAAATCAGGGATGCCTTTCAAGGATTATCTTGCTTAAATCCATTTTTTAAAAAACAGGCTAGTATGGGTTGGTGACCTGTAGGGCCATGTGCTTCTGGCAGGGACATCCATCAGTGGGATGAACCTGGGTGGTTGGTGAGCCAGAGGAGGAGGTGATGGAGCTGCACATCAGGATAAAGTGGTAAGTGGAATGTGGCCAGAGCACCTCTACACACAGGCACAAATCCATGCAAGGAACCCTTTGTGGATGTGCAATAAATTCCAGGACTGTGAGTGTCATAATAACTTCTCCTGGGACCTCCTCACATGTTCCTTGTTCCAATGCCTGGGGCTGTCCCCAGCTGCCCTGCTCCTGGCTGGGGTGGCAGGATGGGCCCTGGCTGTGACACTCTGCCTTGCCATACCTGTGCATTGACAGTAACTACTTGTACCCTGGAAAGTTAATTGAATTTAAAATTGTGCCTTACCATTACCTGAATGGTGAAAATTAAAACAGTATTAATTTAAAGGGGAAATTAGTTTCACAGAGAAAACTATTAGCAGTAACCATATTTTTCCTGCATGTTCTGCTTTATGTCCAGATATCTCATCAGCAGGAGCAGGTGTCACTGCGAACAGCAATGAGGATGTGTGTAATACAGTTCAGTAAATACATATTTGTCTGTAATTTCCCTAGGAGCTTCGAGTTTGGCATTCTGGGTGCATTTAAAACTGCTAGAGGTATTGTGGAAGCCTCTTCAGCTAGAGATGAAAAATGCATCTCCTGAGACAGTAGGTGAGAGGTCATACTTTAGAAGGAGGTAGAGGGAAAGATACTTTTTCAAAGGTGGTCACCTACAGTCGTAGAGTTACTGCAGGCCCAAATCTTGCCAAAAGAGCATGAAGCACCTGATTTTAAGCTAGTTATGGACTGAATTAGCTCTGCCCCACTGCTTTCCTCCTTCCAGCTGTTTTCTATGATGTTATGCTGAGAAAGCTTTGGTGAAGTTAATTTCCTAGTCTGGCTTTGTGGGCAGATGCAAGTGCTCAACCATGGTTTCTGCTGACTCCCATGGAAAACACAACAACAAAGAAAGTAGATAGAGTTTGTAATTCATCTGATATAGCTACAAACTATAGCATTTCTGTGTCAGTATCAGTTCAATTAATATGAACTATGATAAGAAACTCTTAAGGAGGATTTAATAGGCAATTAAAAAAAAAGTCCACAATTTTTTCAATAATATCAATTTAAGAAAACAAAAGACAACTGATTGCTCTGATGTAATAAAAATACATATAAGTGTCAGTTTCAGTAATGTTTTATTTTCTTTTTCTATTAGATCTGAGAGAATCAGAGAGTTTCCCCAGTGAATGCAGCTGGCTGAGTGATTTCACTTATTCCTTCTTAGGATTGGATTAAGTTGCTGCCATCTGCTTAGTGTCCCAAGTACTTTTGAGGAAAATTCTTTTCACTCAAATGGTTATGTAATGGTATGAGGTCTCTTGCCATGCAGTCACTGAAAAGACAGAGCTAAAAATAGAAAAAAATTAGTTATGATCACCATCAATTGCCGTCTGTGATCTGTCTTCTCTTAAGCCTGCCCTGCAGCAGGCTGTTAGCTCCCTTTAAACTCACCTTCCTTTCTACTTCTACTCCTAAAGACCAAAAGTACAACACTGACCATATAATTCCATTCACCTGCTTTTTTACTGAGCCCCAGAATTTTTTTGGCTTCTATGTACTCTCCAACAAGTCTTGGTATGAAGTTTTCAGATGTAAAACTCAGTTTTTCTCTTGATAGCTCAGTCATTTTTCTAGCATCATTTAAATGTCTCATTTCTTGTCTCATTTCTTTGCTGTATCTGTTTGGTGCTAAACTGTATCCAGGGGTTTGTTCTGCCTTTGTTACTGAGGTTAGAATCCTTAACTGTTATTCAATTCCACTGAATGAAAGATCTTAGTAAATAGTCAGAGAAACATTTAGGTCACGTTTTTTACATCTTCCAGTGTTAATAGCCCATATTTTCATTCTTGTATTCCAGTCCAAGAGTGCAGGCTTTTAGCCCTATAAATAATAAGTTGGGAGGGGAGATCATCTCTGTACACTGACTTGATATGCACCACCTTCCTTTTTCATTGTATTGCACTGAAAACTAATCCTCAGCTATGTGTCCGCTATGACTTCCAAATCCTCACATATTTCCAAGCAGCAGACAAACTAAAGCCTCAAGTACCTTGATATAGCATCTAGAGTTCTGAAAGATATATAAAAACCCAAAAATTAAAATAAAGAGAAGGGAATATGATACTGTGCCAATATATGTATAATGTTATTGCACCCCATCACCATAATTCCTGATAAGTTGCCAGTAGCACATTAAGCAATAGGATTGCTATCTGGTTTGGATGTTTCAGTCGGTTCTTCACCTGCTTCCTGAGGGTGGAGAACTGCCTTTGGACTATGTGGTTTTCCTTTTGCTGGAATTCTCATTCAGAATTATTTTTCATAAATGTTTCATCTGCCCTACATGTATTCAGGGTGGACAAAGCTGGGCGACATGCCTCATACATATGGTGTGGAAAGCACTGAGGCTTGGGATGTTCATTATTCCCATAGGAGTCAGGTCCACGGCCTCCAACAGGCTGCCCAGAAACATCTGGCTCTCCTACAAGGCCAGAGTTTGTCTGTCAGGCTGTCTGAAGACTACTGCTAGCTGGATATTCACTGGACATTAGCATCTGTTTAAGAGTATTGAGCAACACCTTGCAACAGCTGGGGTTAAAATGCCAAGTTACATTCATAGACACTTCAACAGGAGTGCAAAATGTTAAGTACTACAATTGCAATGTGAGGGAAAGGCTAATATTGCTGTAATTCTCATGTGAAAGGTCTGTAATGATCACCTGAAGTTCAGTGCTTTAGCTTCATCACATCGTCTGCAAAAACGGATTTTTTTTTAACAAAGTAACAGTAATTCTCCATGATAAATTACATGAAGAATCCCAAATGCTGTGTTGAAAGTCCTGCTGACAAACACCTTTTACTCAGAGTACTATGAAACTGAATAAAGAACACATTAAAATTATTATAGATAAGAAAAAAAAAAAACAGTTGGAGAAATAAAAATAAACCATTGACGAAATAAAGTTGCTTCTCATTGATCACTGGCTTCTAAGGAAAATTAAGAGACATTGCTATTCCCATAAACTCACAGATAGGGCTTTTCTTGCTGAGGCCTACTAATGATCCCCCATTAATGATCCCCCATCATTCATCATCTTTCCTTCTCCATTAACCTCTCTTTCTGTTCACTCCTCCAGTCTGTGAAAAGCCCAATGGACTAATATAGTGTAGCCAATTTTTAAAAGCCCCATGTCCCCTTTAAAAAAACCCAACACTTTCCCTGTCTGAGGAGTAACAATAGAAACTTTTATTTCACCCCGGGACTCACTCCATATGACACCTATAAACAATAAATCAAAGCACCAGTATCACCCTTCTAACCTCCACTACTACTCATACTGGGGTAATTTTAAAAGCTCCTTTTAATTTTTTTGAATAAATATGAAATGACAGCCCAAGAATATGATGGGCTGGCATAGATGCATTTGCTATCATAGTAAAATGGAGTTTATATGGCCAATCCCATTACCAACATTTTAGAAGTTGGGAAACTTTCTGTCCCAGATGACTTAACAGCTGACTCCTATAAATTACACAGTATATTACAGAAGCATCCACCAGTCTTGTTAGAATAAGAAGTTAGTCAGCATTTCCATTATAAACCCATATTTTCAAAGTTTATTAGATAGCCATAAAAACATTCTCTAAGCTGAGTCTTGGCACACAGTGGATTTTCACCTTATGAACAAATCTTCTGTGTTACAGAAAGTAGGATAATCATCTGAAACTCATGTCTCAAATTAGATCAAAATTTTCAAAGCTGATTAAAACCAAAACCTCTGAAATTTTTAGAACTCATCTTGCCCTTCCTGCTTTTTTACTGAGGATATTAAGTTTAACAAGGTTTTGTTCCTTTATTACCTAAGATTTCTTGCTAATTTATCTTGAAGAGAGGTTATTGAATTTGCAAGATGATAATTCCTTTCAAAACAATGCACCAGAATGTCATAAAGGGAACCCTACACCACATTCTAACAGAAGGATATCTCAAGCTACAGTGAAAGGAAAAAAAAAAAGCAAATACAGTCTTTGAAAAAAGCTTTTAAATTTGTCTGCAGTCTGATTCTCTTTCATTAGGTGCAATAACTGAGGTGAAATAATTATAATTAAACAATACCTGAACATTTAAGGTGGAAATGAAATGGAAATTCTAAACACCTCCACGTCTCATGTATTTCTCACTCTAATCTGCACATACTGACTTTTAAACATGCACACAGCAGACTTAATCCCAAATAGCTCAGAAATAGTAGCTCGGGCACAGAAATAGGACTTTGAAGGATACATGGTAATTGTTCAACAAGTAAAGTATCAAAACCACTTCTATAGGTATGTCTGAAAATTGAGGCAGACAACAATGTGAATTCTGTGCCATTTAAACCTTCTTTGCTTAATGCAAGGAGCTCAGTTTGTACAGGTTGTTAGCTCAGACATTTGTGTCCCCACACTTCAGTTCTGTCTGCCTGTGTTACAGAAGTATCATCATGATGGAGTAAAATGGGGCACCTCAGAGACCATGGCCCCTACAGACCTTGGCTCCCACAGACTCATACCAGCCACATCGTGCATGTTCAGCACAGTGCTGTTACCAGTCCCATGGGAGAACAGTCAGCATCAGACAGCTTTCAGAGTGTGGGCTTGATATTTCTGAGCCTGAGAGCTGTGTTAGTTTCCCAAGGGAAACCTTTTAGTAGCTCTCTCTCTTCCTAAAACAGTTTTCTAGATAACTGCTTTTCTCTCATAACATGTTAACAGTTCTTTTTTTCTTATAACACCTGCTCTCTCTAGTGTTGTTGTTTCTGTTACTTAACTAACAGAGAGAGGTGTCAGCCTTTGTAGTGGAGTATGTTATAAAAGAAACTAAGGAAATTGTAATAAAGCCTTCTGTTGTTCTCATGCTAAAAACTGGAGTCATTCTTAGCCTTCTGACTTTAGAGTCCTTTGTCATTGTGGTTCAAAACAGCATCATCAGAGGATCTTCTGGATCAGCTACTGCCTGTTCACATGCCTGCCCCACTCTTCCAGATGAAGCAAGAAGGCAGAACCACAGCGTTGTCTCTTAAATTTCTGAGGGGAGTTGACTGACTGCATGACCAAGCAACCTGAAGTTGCTATTTTGGTTCAGTCCTTCAAATGCATATTCCCTCAGAACAAATAAAAGATTTCAGCAATTTCTAAAGGATAGTTCACCTGCAGACAGGCTGGCTCAGATAGAAGTGTTGGCAAAGTCAGGGTTATTTCCCACACTGTCAGTCAGGCTATGCAGATATTCTATTTCTTCCTCCAACTTAACTGCAACGTCAGCTGAAGTCTATGGAGGGCATCTTTCTTTTACACCTTTACTTCACCTCACTGTATTTAAGTGCATTTGGAAGAATGTAAGCGAAACTGATTTCTGTTTATATTTTGGCTTCATACCTGAGAAATCCAACATCAGTGATGCCTGCTGTTCTTTGCTACAGACTTCATCGAGCCTTTGCTTTGCATTGCCTCACACCCAACTTCTGTGAAGTACCCTCCTTCACAGACTGAACTTCTCTCCATAGCAATATAGAAAAGATGAGAAAGAAAAAGATATGATAACTATTGACAGAGCACAGACACATCATCCTCACAGTGTTTTTATTTTGGTTACATTCGGGTAAAATCACCATATTCCAGCCATGTTCTGGTATGACAAAATTGCTGTCAACAAGTGGCCTGGGAAAGGCATAACAAAGGTCAAGCCCAACCAAGGGAACATTTCACATTCTTCCTGGCCCAAAAGGCTTCCAAAGGCCTGAAAGATCCACAGACAAAAGAAGCTCTTTCCCATGTGATTCCTAAACTTCTGTCAGCCTTTGCCTTCTTCATATAAGTACAGAAAGAGGAGATGGCATGCAAACTTTACAGTCTCTATGGACAGAAGAATGTTTGCTTAATATCTTTCACATTTAGGGAGAGTTATATTCCTCTTGAGATTACTCCTCTGTGTTGTTTTCTCACATCTAAGGGATGTGAGAAGCGCAATTAAAAGGACATACTTGGCTGCAGCAACTCCCCAAACCCCGTAGCTACAAGATCTGTATGTATCACCCCTTGATACATACTACTTTTCATTGCTACTTTTGTTGACACTATCTAGGTAGTTCTAAGTCCTCCAGATCAACTGATTTCCTGTGGAAGACAAGTCATTGATTTCAACAAGCTAAATGACTGATGGAGTTGGGATTTCATGCTCCGCAGCTTTTTCATGCATGTTTTCCCCTTCCAGCCTTGTAGGACTGTCTCATTAATAGCATCTCCATTCTTTCCAGCTACCAAATACTCCTGACTACTGAGATTTTTCCCCTCCCTGTTTCCAGAGAAGGTGGAACACCCTTTTAAATGGCTTTTTCTATTAAATTATTTTATTTTATTTTATTTCTATCTTTTTATTACAGATGGAAAATGTAATATTCCTATTATAATACTTCACCTGTAGACACAGTATGTATGGAAGGGTCCATCTAGCAGCCACATCATAGTCCCCGTACCAAGTCTGGGACTTAATGCCCACCAAAATGGGGTTTACAAAGGTATCATCAAGGTTATTCTTTGCACCTTTATTGTCTTTGGGTTAGCTCATTGTACCCCAAAGGTTCTGGACAAGAAATAGAGAATTTATTAAAGACATAATGTGGTTTTGCATCCTAAAATATGGGTTAGTTTTAAAGGAAACTTTTGCCTCGGGGTTTGGATCAGCAAGTGATTCACCCACAGACCATGTCAGCACGTAGTGAGTAGCTATGAACTTCATTGGGCTTCCTTGTTTTGCAAAATTTAAACAGTGTTGTGTTTTCTGGTTAAAAGGACTGCTAGGTTTTGTCTTAAAACCTTCATAACCTAATAAAACAACAGGAAAAAACAGTATCTGTGAAGAACTGTAACCATGGCTCAGTTAGAGTAACATCTAAGACAAAAAATCCCCACTTGTTTCTGAAATGCTTTTCACACAAGTAACACCTTGCTACTCAACAAAGTTCAAAAAAGATCCAATAAAGGTTGGATTGTGGCCATCACACTGCAATGTGATGCATAAGACAGTAATAAAACTCAAGCCACCCTCTGATGCAAAAAAAAAAAAAAAAAAAATTATTTTAGCACCTTTTAAGAAACCTTAACGCTATAGTTTAGTTGGCTACTTGGTGGCAGTGCCTTATTGCACGTGTTTAAGTATTTATTTGCAGTTTCCACTTGGAATTCAACAAAATTCTGTTTAGCAACCAGAAATCCCATTTTTGACAAGGAGAGTAACCAAACAGATATTCAATTTCTCTGAGTAAAATTGGTAATTTCTGTGTTTTCTTTAAATGAATGAGCTAATTTAAAGCACTGGAGCCACTGGAAAATAACAAGAATCATTTTATGATGGAGACCTTGAATACATACAGAGGTCTTTGGTACTCTGTGCAGGAACAATGACTGCAGCAAACTTCAGTATTACTGAGAAACTTAGAGAAAGAATAGTTGCTTAGATTTCTATTTTTACAGAAGTGAGCAATGCAGAACATAAAGTCTCTCCAAGCTTTGGCAAGAGCTCACAGGTAGAGCTCAAAGCAGGACATCCAGAGCCTCTGACCTACAAGTCATTTCTATTAGCAGGCTCAGCTCCTGGCAAATGCAAGTGCCTTAGTTTCATTCCACAAAAGAAACCACCAGTACTCCATGCTATCGTCTGCTTGTCCCATGGTATATGAACAGTCTGGGGCACTCATCAAGCCTCCCCTGAGGCTCAATAACTTGTCATGCCCTTGTCACATACAGTCTGTCACTTGCCAGGCATCCAGACCAGTACCCATAGACAGGCACTAGGGCACTGGTGTATTTCTTTGCATAAATCACTTAAGCTGTCACTTAAGCCTGTGTTTTCCACTTTATCTACTTGTACAGTCTACTTTTATCCAATTTGACAGAGCAATCCTGTTTAGAAATTTTAAACTTTTTTAAAACTTCAAGTTTTAAAACAGCAGTGATCACCCTTGGGTTTGGATACCTTTGTAACCATGTGTATAAATACACACACATATGCATATTGTTGAGTGGATGTAACCGGCCTGGCTTCATGTGTATGCTGTGAGCAAATTACGTTAAGTACCAAATAAACAGAGAAGAACATCTAAGTCCTATCCCAAAGAAGAAGCTGAATAAAGTAATTTAAAAGATAGCACAGAACCCAAGGAATTAAACTAATGTTTTGCAAATATTTCCTTCATTACTCACTTGTTTACTGTGATTCTTAACCTAGTTTTCCACAACTATGCTTACCCTGTCTGTCCTATCTGTCCATCCGTTTACCCTAATTGTATTTGGCAGACAGTAGACATCTTAGAGGACACTCACACATATTTGCTGAAAATCTGAAATGTCTGATGGAAACGGGAGAACTCAGCTGTTGTTCAATCTGTTTGGCAGCAGCTGACCTGTCCACAGCCATATGTTCTCTAGAAAATTAATATGGATGAGTCTCTGGTCATCACACACAGTGTCTTGCTCAACAGCAGAAAAAACATAAGAGAGTTTAGAGTACTGTGGAGGGGGAATACAACAGAGGCAGAATTGACCATGCTGGTTGGAGGGGTAGACTGGCAGTATGGATAGTGCTCAAGAGGGCAGGACTAGAGTTTACTGCATTGAGATAAGGCATACAAGACACAGGACAACAAGCTTAGATGAAACTGCTAATTCTGCTGCTCAGGGAGTTCTGACCTTTGCACAAAAATACCAAACCCCTTCCCTCAGATCAGGCTTCTTCCAGTGCTCAGGATCCTTATCCTCTCACCATGGAGGGCTTCAACTTCCACACCTGCTTACCCAGGAAAAAATTTGTTTGGGAACTGCCAGAAGTCTAGTATGCTGCTTGCACCAGAAGAGAGAGCATTTGGCTGCCTTTGCTCAGCACAGATTATCTCAGACTGTGATATGTCTGGATCACACCAGCTCCTGGGACTAAATCCTCCAAGTCACTCCCACACTTGAGCTCCTTCCACAGCAGTGAAGTGTATCTCCTCCAAGCCCCTGGCCTGTTCCCTCCAAAATATCTCTTCCTTTAACTGGTCTTGGCTAAGGAATGAGTACAAATAAATCCATTGATATCACAACTTAATGCTCAGCATCTTAATGCATCAAATCTTTATATGACTAAACTTAAACTCTCAGAGATACAATGTAAAGTGAGTCAACATCCATAAATACAGCAGTTATAGTGAAAATAATGTAGTAGAGAAAGAGATTTAACCACATACAGAGTAGCTGAAAGTAATTCATGCTGTCTACCCAACTACCTGCCAGCGAGGTTGTAATTCAGCTGACAGTGTTCTCAACAGATGTTGTCTGACTGTCAAAAAAATAAAATGTCTGGGTTCATTTCCAATATGGAAATGGAATGGAAATAAATATGAAATATTTTGCCATCTGTTACATTGCTGAGTCACTAGGGAATATTATCCCCAAATGTGCATACTTCTAGATTAATTGGTCTATAGCTGTCTGGCAACTAGAATTCAAAAAAATTCTCCAAGGCACTGATTCCACCACATTACAGAAGATACATGGAGATGACGACTGCAAAGAGAAATATTAACCAAGCCTTAGGAGAAGGCTACAAGGAGTCCTTGAAGATACTGTGCTGTCTTATTATACATTAATTAATTCACAGATTTTTACAATGAGCCTCCTGAGAGCCTGTAAATATTGTATCTTCAACCAAATCACTTATTGCCTGGACTTGGTGCACAGCCTGTGCTTGCAGGGACCTCTGCGTGCTGCACAGCAGGGTAGGATTGGGGGTGGAGAAAAGAGAAAGAGGGATTTCTCCCCAAGGAGACAGAGGGATTTCTTGGGGTGAGACTTTGTATTTATGTGCTGTTTGAATGCTAGCCCCTAGGAGAAGAAGCATAAGGTTCCAGGCAGTACAAAATCTCCAGGAGCTGCAGATTATGCCAAGATAATTCATCCACTTCAAGTGGCTGTGATGGTACCCAGAGGAGCACTAAGCCTCCTCACCTTTGTGTTGTTTTTCTCCAGGGTGTTAATCATCACACCTTGTCTCACCAGGACCTACGTGCCTGCCACTCTTGGAGGTGCCTTCCAGTGCAGAAGATATCAAATGGCAGTTGCAGAGGAAAGTCATGGCAGCCTAGGATGGCTGGAATGGCCAGGCAGGCTTCATTGTGTGTCCTGCCTGTATGAGGCTGGAGGCACCTCCATGATATCTCTGCTAGTTGATAATTCCCCCTCAGCAGGGAAGTCTTCACTGGATGGACAACTGCAGACCAAGTACCTAGTTTGTGAACCAGTCAGGTGGCATGAAAGGATCAGGATCACCTGCTCAAGGGTTGCATCACCTTCTCAGAGCACAGCAAAACTCCCCAATCTTTTTCAGGAGATAAGAGATACTTTTCAACACCAGCTTAGCATAAAAGAAATTGTAACCTCTCAGCTAGATCTCCTCCAGAGAGGAGATCAGTCCTCTTGCAACTCACATGAGACCAATCATGAGGTATTTGCCCATATTCTGCTGCATTACATGGGGCACTTTCTCAAGTCAAACATTAGGCCAAGGTTACCATTGTGATACTGTGATGGAAATCAATGGCCTGCACCAAGTCTGCCTCAAACCATGCCCACTATTTACCTATCTATGCTTTACCCCATTCAAATGAAGACATGTTTGGCAGAGAAAAGAAGCTGATGGCACAGTAGAACTGACTCTTTAGAAACCCTCATTTCTACTTCATAATATTATTTCCACATGATCAGCTTTTTATTGCTAATTGCTAAATGACACCCATAACCCATTGCAGGAAAAGTGAGAGAACGCAAGTGAGCTTGGACTTTGACCCACACCCAGACAGCCTCTGGGGTGAGGACAGTTACAGCCCAACTTATTCCTGTGAGAGCAATTAACTACCAACCAGGATGTACCAGAAATAAAGCACAAGAACACACTCCTCTAAGGCCCTGGGCAGCTTCAGATTACTTTGAAATCAAAGAGAAATGTGAATGCTAAAATCTCTCATCTGAGCTCATACCTGTAGTTTAGATAATCTCTGTAAAAACTCTACGCTTATGTAGTCAAAAAGCTAAAAACCTACCACTCTTCTCAAACCCAGCAATGTGAAGGGTGGTTAAGAATTGTAAACCATCCTAGAAATATTTGAAGGTAATGTGACATTTAATACCATAAAACCAAAGTCTGAGAACCAGCCTTTTTGCAATGACAACATTTTATGGGTTGTATTTCGATAACGTGAACTCATTAAAAGAAAACAGATTTGTTGACTGAGGTTTTTCTGCCCCGATATTGGTTAACACTGGTGAATAATTTAAAAGGTCCTAACCATTCAGGTTAAAAATGAGGCAGATAAAGGTATCTGTTCAGATACCAGTAACTAAAGTATTCACAGTGATAACAGTCTTGAGACCAGGCACTAGGAGCAGAAAATACAGACAAGAACTTGTCCTATTCTGTTTACTTGAGGCACATAGTCTCACTGAATTCAACAGAAAGAACAGACAAAAGCCAGAAGACAGAAAAGAAGATGTGGTCAAAAACAATCCACATAAGTCACACCAGGAATCACTAAGATTAAACAGCAGAAAAAGGCAGTATTACACCAAGGGAGAAGGGGTAAGATGGAGGAGAAGATCAAGTCTTAATGAATAAACTCAGTAAATCAGGCCAACTCCCCAGAAAGTAAAGATAGCTCAGACAAAATTTCCAAGGTGTTTGTAGAAAAATGCAACAACAAAGAGAAATAATTTAAAGGAAGTAGAAACAGCAGCATGGGGAGACTAAGAGAAAAAGAAGCAAAAGACCCATCAGAAAAGCAGAAGTCTGTAAAGATTCGACAGAATGATAGTGTAGAGAATAGCCCATATGCACTGAGCTTTTGGAAGACAAGACTCAGTTAAGTTTAAGACAATTATTCCACGTGAGCAGCATCATCCCAAAATTCATCATTTGCATGTTTGGTATGTCTTGGAATTGAAGTAAACCTTTCCTTGCCCTGGTCATAAGCATATTGTTTAACAGCAAAAACTCCATTCATCATACCTATCAGGCCAGGTTCACCTTTTGTCACATGGCCAATTTTGTAGCTCTCATGCCCAGCTTTCCCTTCATTCTGAAGCAAAAATGGATCAAGATTCTCAGTTTCCCTAAGGTGCTTATGATTGCTGTTCTGCATGGTGTCTTCTCACAGAAGGTTTGTTCATTATTACCTCATCCTACTGCAAAGAGAACTTCTTCAAGGATCTGGTTCTTCCCTCTCTCCCCACAAAGTTCCTAACCTCTTCTCCATCTTTGAGTTCCATATGGTCATCACCTCTCACAGGTATCCAAGCAGTTTTGGACTGTTATGGCTGTCCCCTCTTCCAGCACCTCCTGTCAAGACAAGACTGGGCTCTGTCCCACTCCCCCTGCCTGGCATCAAGTCTTAACCACTTTGCTGTCAGGGAAATATTGATGCCTGATAAGATAATGCTTGAGGCATGCAAAAAGCTGTAGCTGTGCAGAAAGAAGTAGTTACTTTGTAACAGGGTATGTGAATGAAGCGATTTTTAGAAATCAGCGAATTTAGCAGAACAAGCTAACTGCTAAAGCTAACCACTGGCTATTTGAGCAGAAAACCAAGGTGAAAAGTCCAAGCTTGAGTCCATTCTGAGCCTTCATCAAAAACGACCAGCAGGAGGCTGATGACCCCCTCGTGCAGAAACAGCGCATCTGTTACAAGGGCTTACATAATCATGTAATTAGAAACTGTGTTGCAATATGAAGGTTAGGAAAGCATAATGTGTACATTAAGTAAAAAAGTATAAAAGCTAGTACTATGCAAAGAACAGGTGAGTGAGTTTGTGGTGGAGCTATTCCCCTCACTCCCAGTATCAAATAAACAAATACCTTCTCTATAGGCCTTATACCATGGAGTGCTGTTTTCTCGCCTAGTTTTCACACATTAGTATCTAAAATAGAGCTTTTAGGGTTTTTTCCCTTAAACTGCAGATGTCCAGGGCAGGGTCTCTGTTTCTGGGTAGCAAACATTGTCTTTTCCTTCAAATTAACTTTCAGAGTACACCACATAAGTAAGGCACCCTGTGGGTAGCCACTCACCTGTGTGTGCACAGCTGAAAGACCCAGGATGAGTCACTTCACTCAGAGGATATCTCTTGGAACTGAATAACTCATTGTATAGGCTTTGCAAAGATAAGTGAGTGCTCTGGAGAGTTGGATTGTGGGATTTTTTTTTTTTTTTTTTCTGATAATAATATTGGGAGCTATGATAGCTCTCCTCTCCTTGCCTTGTTTCTTTTCTGAAACTTCTCCTCATGGGATTTCACATGCACATGTGCATACAGTGCACAAGACAGTCTCAAGTGTTCTGTTTGTGGTACTAGTGATGATTTTCTTCCTGTCTTGTAGGAAGAAATGCCATCTGAACTCCTTTTCTAACCCCAGTCACAATATGTCACTCTCTTTTTATACTCTCCCCAAAGCATTCACTGCAGTCATGGCTGGGTATTCGCCCTGTGGCCCAGCCCAGCATAACTGCTCTTATATTCCTGCCTCCTCATATCAAATATTCTGGGAGTGGACACGGCAGCTTTCCAGTGTTTACAGCCTGTGCCTGTGTGCTGTTTCTGCCTGCTAGAAAATGTCAGCTTGACTCTCACTGGCCTGGATGTGTACAAGCCAACAGGATTCACTAGAACAAGAACTCTTAAAAATGCAGTGACATTTTATTCACTGCAAGAGAGAGATGCAACATGACAACAGGTACCCAGCAATGTGTTGGAATTTCAGGTTTTTTAAATTAATCTCGACAGTGCTATGTCTGATCTGATCTAGCAGTGGCAACAGTCCTGTTTTCACCAGGCAGTTCTCAACAGCATCACTTTCAGTGGTGTTCTCATAATTTTAAACTGGACACTTGAAGAAAAAGGACAGCCCTGAGGTGGCTTTCAGTCACTGATAGGGAATCCATCTTTGCAGTTTTGTTTGTCTCCTTTATTAATTCCTGTAGCTTGTATCAAAGATACAGTCTGTCTGGCTCTTTGATACTGGACCTGCTGGGTAGAAGTTCTTGGCAGACCCCTAAATGCCAGTGCTTGTGTCTTCTCAGGTTGGGCAAGATCAAGTTCATGGTGTTCTGTTTTGGTTTGGTTTTTTTTTTAATAATGAATAGAATAGAACAAAACAGAACCTGAATGTTCAGTTAGCAAACACAGAACAATGAAACACCTCATAGATTATTACATAATACATGAGATGGTTAAAATAAACATGTACTAAATAGGTAAAATGCTTAAAAACAAAATAAGACTGGAGGTTACACTCCCTTTTGAAATGTATTCCCCTAGCAAAGTCAGTACTCATGCTAATTTAGAATGCTTACTTAACATTGGATATTTTTTCTCCAAGAATAGTGAATGTTTCTATAAGTTGAACAAGCAAAGGTGCACTTGGAAATGGGATAAGAGAGAAGGCTTAACTACTAATGCCTCAATGAAAGTCTGCCATTCTGATGTGTGTGAATGAAATCTCCACATGCTTGATTTCTAGGCTTTTTTTGACAAATATGGTCAGCATGAAAGAGGGAGAGAAAAAAGAGGAGAAAATCTTTAAGGGGAAAGAAAAGTAGAGTAGGTCTGTGCAGCTTGTTTTACTCTGCTGCTGGTGAAATAAAAATTTGTTTCCAAATAGCTCCACAGCTCCCAATAGCCCTGACTGGCTATTACTCCACTGTTCTGGCAAGTTGCTAATGGCTTTGCATTTTCTTTTATTGTCATCAAGAGTGTCTGGAGTTCATTAAGAATTACAGGAATACCCTCCATGCTTATCAAACTGGATTTGGGAATATATGCAGAAGAGATTGGTGATTATAGGCTTTGCTAATTCTATGGTAGCTCATCATAATCACTGGAAGAGTGAATAAGAAAAACAGCCACTTGGGAAGCTGTGAAAAGTTATATGTATAATAAACCATTGTGAAAATGGAACATAATACCACTTATTTGGTAACTGTTATATTTAAAACTCCTATCAAAACCAAAAATAAACTAAAAAGACAGCATTTTTGAAAGCTACAAACTAAAAGAAAACCTTCTATTCTATGAAATTAAAATCAAATACTTGCATCCTTTCACACATTCTTAACTGATGATAAAGATCTAACTTTATCAGTGGCAATGTTTTTAAGAGCTTATAAGAGCTTATAAGAGCTTATAAGAAGACACAACACTTTTCCTAAAGGGGAAAGAATACATGCTGAAAACCCAGAGGACAGCTCAGGGAGCTGCTCACAGAGAGATTAGATACCACATAAAAATATTACATTGACTCAAACAAGGGACAGAAGTAGAAAAAATGGCCACTGAGGTTTTATTTTTTTCTTCTATTACTTCTCAGCATGTAATATGTTTTCACAGAGTCAGGAATGTACTGAAACATTTAATTCAGATTCTCAGAATTTAAAGCCTTTACATGTAGCAGTATTGATACCTTCCATGCATTTTTTCCTTATCTGTGAGCATTACTTAATAATCAGATATTGAACTAGATGCTCCTACTCCAAATGCATGAAATGCTAATTGAAATGAGGCTGGATCCCAGTGAAGACTACTGCTTCAGAAATGGAAAAGTAGACCAGACAATGTACTAATAAATATAACCAAGAAAACAATCCCCCAATTGTTTAGGGCCAGAGAAAGCACCTGGCCTATCTTAAAGAGTTGATGTGGATTTCTGCAACTGGCAATCCTTTGCTACCCCTGGGAAAGCATCTGAAAAATATTAGACCTATTCACCTGGTCAGAATGGGCTGACTTGCTGACAGGAACTGGTCTTCTATAGATGGTGCAATTCACTTAACTGACCATTTTACTTTCATCTGAACCTGCAAAAAAGAGAGTACATCTTAGTAACAAATCAAGAATTGGCTGGGGACAGAAAAAGGAAACAGGCGCAAGAGCACATGGTTGTGCAACGCTTCTCTTGTCAGCAATCTGGCCACCTACCACTCTCCCCTCACCCCAAAAGCCAGCTTCCACTCTGTGCCTTTGCATTTTTCAGTGGTCCCACACCCTCCAGTGCTAATGCACAGTAGAGGGAAAGGGAACTGAGTCCCCAGCATTCTAAGGGGAAATTTCCCTAGAGTTACTAGAGGAGAAGACAGTGTTCACAAACACTGGTGAGCAACACTGGACACATTGCAGGATTGGACCAAAGGGACAAAATGTCTGTTGAACTGAATGTGAGCAGATACCAAGGGCTTAAGCTGTGGCTGACTGAATTGAACAAAGCCTTCGAGGTGAGAACATGGCCATTACTACAATAAGCCTACATGTTTTGATCTATACTATAAGGATGAGCATTATCAGGAGTAGCGATCAGGGCACACACATTCCCCTGGAGATTATCACTGTTTGGAAAGAGCTGAGAGACAGATGGCCTTAGGGCATTAACCCCAAATGGCCATTAATCCCCCAAAGTGCCATCTACCCAGGCCTTTGTCGTTAAAAGGTAAATAAAAAACTTCGAAAGGGAAAGGGACGGACCAAAAGCCAGCATTTTCTTCTTCCTTCCTGCAGGGCAGTTCAGATGTGTGCAACAAGTCAAATCAATCAAATTTTCAAGTATTGAAATATCAAACTTTACTGGGACAGAAACAATTCTCCCTTTCCCTCCACTCTCACTTAAGAATAAAAGGAAATACAGTGCCTATAAGAAACTGAGGGAAAGAAATGGGCTGAGATACAGTGCTGGGCTTTAAGCTAGCATATTTTATCCATTAAAAGGCCACGTCGATCTGACCACTGTGATCAGTTTTTGAGATTCAAAATAGAAAAAATTATCTTCGTACTAGGTGCAACTAACTCCCAAGATATCTGTATACACATAAAGTGAAATAATTAGACCTTGAATGAAAAATCCTGACAGTACAAAGAAAGACCATGATCTAATATCAGAACAAAGTTAACAAAGATGTCATTAAGTGAGACGATTAGCTGATGACGGAAGGTCGCACCCAGTTTACTTTTCACAGTTGACAGATCAAAGTGTTCGTTCAGTTTGAGCAAAGACTGAATACAGTTACCCTACGAAAATCCTTTCACATAACATTAAGTCTCTCCCTGTCTTGTGTTTCTTAGACATAAATTGTCAGGAAAAATACTAGTGAAATAGTACAGAGCAAGGGCAACCAGCTCAAGTCGTAGTGAATGGAAATTCCCTTAGTAGTAGGTAAAAATAAATGTGTAATTGTATCCAGTGGACTTTACACTCATGTGAAGACATGCCTAAGATATAATAAACTGGACTCTAGCACGAGTTATGGAGCTGTGAATTGGGAGAAGCCATTAAGCCACATCCTGATACAGATCCAGCCCTCAGGTCCCCTCGGATGCCAATTCTCATTGTCCATCCTCATCCACATTCCCCTCTCTGCCCCAACCCCTGCCTCGCTATCACTCTAACCCAATTATCCAGTGCTTGGGCAGAAGGCTAGGAAGGACCATCCCCGTTGCAAATTACTATGTGCTGGGTGCCATGGGGGTCTTAAGTGGTAGGGGAACAAGGTGACAGGTGGCATAGGGAGAAACATAGCTGCCTTTCCTCTCGTCAAGCCCCAGCCTGGTGCCCAGAGACCACCCTGTACTCTGCTGGTACCAACAGGTCCCCTCAAGTCAGTCTCCACCAGTGTCAGCAGAGCAGCGCAGGATCACCACCAGCGCTAGGGACACACCACTGCTCAGCAAGGCATCACACCTCTCATGCCCAGGTGGGCATCCAGCATGGCTAATGCATGCTGCAAATAGTGAGTTGGGTTGCCATAATTCCTTTTTTAGCATTAGATTTTTACATAGTATCTGTCCAAGTTTCAGATAGTTGCTGTTAGTGTTGGGTTTTGCTCCTGGTTTTTCTTGTTTGTTTTCCAGAACTGGCAGAAAAGGGAATATTTTAAACTCAGATTTTAAACCTGACCTACTTCACACCTTTTCTGTTACAAAGTGTGATTAATTTTACATTGGTTTTCACTTAGAGAGAGACTGAATTTTTGCACATGCAGTCTTGAAATCTAGAGTGAAAAACAGAGGAAATATCCTCACCTTCAGTAAATTCACTTTAGCCCAGCTGTGCATCCAATACTGGTCCATTTACATAATTACATCATCATATAATATGCAATATGGCACTATGTTTATTTTCTTTTGTCCATTTAGTCTACAGGCTTGATTGGGTTGGTTTAAAAACTATGAGCTTTTATGTCAATGCTACCCACTTTGTAGTCAAGCTTTCAATAATGCATGTGCCCCCATCTAAAGAAAAAGGAAACAATAGCCTTCAAATAAGTCACAGAATAGATATTAAAAACATGCTCATAGGATAATAAATAAAGGGAAAAATAACACATTTACACTGCAATGCATATATTCAAAAACTCAGTGTGGTAGAATTTCAATAGGCTGCAATTCAAATATTCTACAAAACCCTATGTCAGCTAAAGTTACCATTTGAATGCAGACATACTAGTATTAAAGAATGTTTTAAAATGCAGAAAGATTATGCTGGCCACTGCCCTGTGCAAACTGGGGGATTTGTTGCCTGCCAAACCTGCTGCAGGATGAAAAGACATTCACACCCTGGCAGGGAAGAATGATTGTTTCATTATGTGAAGGTATTTCTGTTACATGAAGCACACCAGCAGAGCTCTTCATCAGAGAAGCACACAGTGGATTATAAAATCTCTTAACTCTATGGTCCTCAGGAATTTCAGCAGTTATCAAAGCAAGAGGACCAAAGAAAGTGGTGCCTAACAGAGAAAAGAAAGGAAGGATTTAACCTTTGTCCTGAGGGTGATAAAATAGCATCACATGGCTGAAAATCAGTCTAGCTTGAGACATGTGATGCAGTTGACACAGTCACTTTTGTGAAAGTTACAGGATGGCATCAGTAGTTGAAAGGTCATATTTGAAAGGCTTTCTAAATACACCATCAAAATAGTGGCTGGAAGACTCTGGAGGCCTTATTATGCAGCTACAAGTCAGGACATATTTGTTCCTTTTTGCACTGAAAGCCCTTGTAACATTCCCAAGAGCAGCAGGCAGACCACAGGAACTGTAGCACACAATCAAGACATTTGCTTGTGATACAGGTAACGTTCCAAATATTACCTCTCACTGCACAGGGCCTATATCCACCTGTCTCGGCACTTCTACCATGCCAGTTACAGCAGCATTTAGGTGGAATTATATGTGGACTTAATTGGCAGAAGACAATTTCTAGAGGCATCACTGAAGATATGGACCAAATTCTCTGCACTATATCAATGTTGGTGTTGTTGGGAGAGCATAAAAATGTGTTTGTGTGCTTCAATATTCTTTTGAGAGAACACATGTTCCTCAAAGCAGCAGGCACTCTGTCACTACTGTGGGTTCAAACAGACCAACATTACCTGTGGAGTTGGTAACTGTTCTTTATTTCCTCTTCTCAAGACTGTTCTGCTCTCCTCTTCCATGATCCAGTCCACCATGTCCTGTTCTTCTCCCACTGGTTTCATGACTGTGCCTTTTTCCAGCTCTTACCCTACCCAACTAGCCAATCCATTTATGTCTGTCTCGGCAAACCCAGCTCCTCACCACTCAGTCATGAGTGCTAACAAAGGTCATCTCCTAGACATTCGCTTGTAGTATCCTTATCTACTTGTAAACTTGTGCCTTTTTCCTGATAATTCTCTCTCTCCTGAATTTTTATCTTCCCCTGTACAACTCCTGTCTTGGTTTTGAAAGACAGTTTTCTGCCAGGGAGAGCTAGAGCTTCCCTTGCAATGGAGAATGTCACCCCCCTCCCCTCCTAATTACTATAATTTTGCAATTAGGGGCTTTCAGGCAAAGATATGGGAATAGGAGTAACAGTTCTTTCATAGGAATAAAAAACAACAACAAAACAAAATACAAATGCAGTAGTACAAAGACAAGCAAGCAAGCAAAACAGAAGTCCTGGGAAAAAAAAATCCTAACAGAGTTAGGGATACGACCTGACACCCTGTTGGTAAGGGTGTCGGAAGCAGTCCAAATAAATCCTAGATGAGGTTCTGTGGGGTACAGATAATGGAGTAGGAAAAGTCCAGTGGTGGTGAGATGGGTCTAGTCTTCCTCTGGTGGAAAAACTAGTTGCCTGCTGTTCCTGAGCCTTAATGGCCCATTATCAGAAGATATCTCCCTGAAGGATGGACGGGTGGTGAAGGAGACAAGAAACACTGCCACACCTGGTTTTAACAGCTGGCCCATTATCAGAAGGCATCCACCCCCTCCCCCCTGGAGTTACAAGAGATAAAGAAATATCTGCTTTTACAACAGATGAAATAGAATACAAATCTCTTGACTACTCAACCCAAGACAACTCTGTAAATTACTCTGGCTCAGGCAATTAGCTTGTTTTGTTTCTGCTGAGATTCATAATCAGAACTCATTTTCTAAACTTTCCTTCTAAAGTTTTCCTGGTTTCCCATCATCACTGGTAACACCAAGAGGGTTTCCACAATCTACCCTACACCTTTAGAGACACCATCTCGTAAGAAATAGAGGATACAGCTGTCTTTCACCTCTTACAGATAAATGGTGAGCTTCTTTTTAAGCAGACCTCTCACATTTATCACAGAGACTTCAACAAATCCAAAAATTTTCTCCATGGTTTTGTGATCCTATTCCTGCATGCTGACTCATACAGCTTCAGATGAGAGTACCAGATCCAAGAGCATAAACTGCTATAAGTATCTTTAAAGAGGCACAACATAAATTTCTCATACACTTTTTAGAATATTTCCCCCAGTGTCTCTAAAGGGGAATGGGCATACATCCTGAGCTGAACAGCCTTAGGCAAAAACTTTTCAAAAGAGTAGGTTGCCAGCCTAGGAGCAGCACTGAACTTCTGCATTCCCCTTAACCCAGAGTAACCTTCTTGAAAGCAGATAAGTGATTCCAGTAACTTTTCACAACTTACCCATACAAGTAAGAAGACTGTAAGATAGGTCCAGATAAATTTATTCTGCAAAACACCTTGAAAAAGCCCAGAAACATACAAAGGCCAAACCAAACCCCCCATAGTGCTTTGGTATGATCCTTTTGTTCCCCAGAAATCTCAGACCTAATCAGTCAGCTCACAAAAAATGAAAGAAGCCATATTTACAGTCAGCCTTCTTCTGTCTATTTAAAAAAGGTACAAAGTTGTGGGAGAGTACAACCTTTCCATGCCTGTGAACAGACCTAGGAAAGGATCTCATGTGCAGCTATGAGTACAGTTCATTGCCTTGCCCCAGTGCAGCCCCAAGGTGGCTATTAAGTAATTTCAGCAATGACAAGCAGCCCCTGATTGCTTTTCAGATGATTTTATGGACACATTGTTGGCTAGGGAGATATTAAACCACAGGCCACCCAGGCCTTGCTGGATAGTAAAAATTTTTCATAATTGTCTGTCATTTTCATAAATGTCACTCTGGCTCGTCTGTTCATCCTGGATGATTTAGATTTTAGCTGTACATCAGGCCCCACACCCCTGGTCTGGGCATGGCACTTGGTGCCTGCTTCCCAGCTGGCTGCAGCTCTCACCAACACAGCACACACTGTCAGGCTTTCCCTACCTTAGCCATCCTGTTCAGCTCTGAGGCACGCAAATATCCCGTTCAGTCTATTTATGAAGGGCATACTTAACAAAGGGCTCAACATTCTTCCCATCACAAGAGTTTAGAACAGGAGGCTAACCCCAAATCATGTCCAAAAAACATCCTCTTTCCCCTATTTTGTTGCCAAGTCTGTTGTTTTCTGATGAAATTTTGAAGAGGAGGAATGTGCAACACATCCCAGAACACATCTCTATGCTCAAAAAAAGAGAGGGAGCTATTAACCTGAGTAGTGAATTAAAACTAATAAACACATCATTGTATCCAACATTTATGGAAAGGCTTCCTCTTGGAGGGAAAATCAGTTCAACACCTGTTCTTCTTTTTTTTTAATGGAAAAATTATATTCTCAGGGGTATCAAAAGTCACTTTTTCTATCCAGGTTCTAAATTTTTGAAACCTAAGATGTATTATGGGAACTTATAAACTACATTTCCTGGGCATTTTATTGTCCATACAAGCCATGCTATTAAAGAAAATATTTCTTTCCTAAGCTATATATATGTGTGTGTGTGTGTGTGTGTGTGTGTGTGTGTGAGTGTGTGTCTGCTCTTGAAGAATTTCACACAGTCAGCAAAAGAGCTTTGTGTTTTATTTTTAAATGAATATAAATGCTCAAAAGATCTTACATTAGATGCAAAAGAAATAAAAAATGGACAAAGCATTTATGACTTCAAGCAGCCAAAAGAGTTTGCAATCTGTGTACCAGCAAGAATTGGTCATGTACCTTATAATAAAGTTATTGCTAGTTTTTGCCCACACACCAAGAAAATGTTTCAAAGGTCTGTGTCTCTTCAGACTTCTAATTCAGGAAACAGTTGGGAGTGGTTTCCATAGAAAAATAGCAAGCAGATATGTTCACATTTTAAATGAGAGACAAAAGCAAAAGAATAAATGTAATGCTTCTGCTTGAGCACATGTTTCCTTCTGTGACAGTCTGCACTGAACAAGATAACAGCCTGGGTCTGCAGGCACTAGGGGGCTGGGAAATGCTAAAAGCGCAGTCAGCAGAAAGTAGAGATGACATCTGTCCAGCAATATCACATATGAGGTGGTGAAAGGGGTATGTCCAGCCACATCCTCCAACACAGACACTGAAATGTTTACTCAAAATTCCTAGTCAAAATACTGGGAAGTGAGCTCTGCTTCCCTTTCTTTCCTCTTTTACCAGTAATCTGGGAGGTTACCTATGCAAAGGTAGCTCTCACAGCCATCTCAGCCTTATGTTCAACAGCAGTATGAAGGGAACATGGAAAGAAGCTGTTGCCACAGAAGTGCTCACCATGTATATATCCATTTACCATGCACCCAGACCCAGCTGCTGGGGAGCAAAGAAATTTTTGCCAACAATTGCTGCTTTCAACCAGTCATCTTCCTAGCACAGAGAGAAGCCTTAAAAGTTGAAAACTGTAGATCTGGCATCACACTCAATTTCAAAAGAAAATAAAAATCTTGATGGTTTTTTGCTTTATTTTTTTTTTTCTGAGCCCAAAATGTAGTTGTTATCTCTTTAAAGGAAGGTAGCAAGCCGTATCTCTTGTATACTTTCTTACTTTGTGTAAGCCCTCATGTTGTCTTATCTTAGCAGGGGATCTGTTGCACAACCACCACTCACAAAAGAAATCACAAGGTCATGAAAATCTTATGATCTGTCTCTGGTGAAATTTCAACCAGCAACAATGAAAGTCTCTTCAGTGCGATCACACTGACCTGATTTCTTACAGAGGTTTCAGCAAAGCTCTGTTCTGAAAGGACAGAGCATGTACCTGATAGTGCCACCACCATATAGACCGACCTAAGTTGATCTGGTCAGCCCTCCTCATACGGTCAGCCAGCCACAAAACCCACCATGTAACAAGAGAAGCTGGTGCTGGGCTTAGTGAGTCCTGTACATCAAAGAAGAGTTGATTACCAGAGGATGGTCAGGGTGCACCAGAGAGACAGCTTTTCTTACAGGTCTTCTTTTACTCATCAGCTCATCCTGGAAGTCCTCTGTCTTCTGCCATAGCCAGTTCAGGTGCAGGTCACACTTCTTTCTTCTCCCTCTTATGACACTGTTTCTTACCTGTCCACACACAGGTGCGCACCCAAATTGCTGTCTGCAGCTCTTCTGCCACGGGCATTTAAACTGCTCAGCCTTGTAGTTGCCTTTGTCCTAGAAAACAAAGAAGGAAAAAAAACAACTGTCCTGCAGCTATCAGAAATAGAAGGCCAAAGTTAAATCTGTCTTTCATAACAAGACTTAATACAATTTATTGCTGAATTTTATGTGAGACTGAACATATATTATGGCTTAGAAGGAACATCAGCCGTATCTCAGACAGAATAGTCCTTGGATATAAAGGTAAATCTCCTGAGGGCAAGGTGGGCAAGCAGAGCTGGGTTTATTATTCAAACCTTTTGAGCTTGCAATGACCGACAAGAAATCTCATGAAAACATGATTTATTGGAAGATTTCTAATATTTCCTGCTTCTGCTGGGGCTGGAAGTACCACAAGAACTACAGTTCTGTGGTATTTTGGTATTTCCACTTGTGGCCCCAGCTGGAACTAAGAAGGGAAGAGGCATACACACTTGGAAATGGTGGGGGTTTGGTCATCTGCCTTTTTTTAGAATCACAGGAAAGGTTTTTTCTAAGTCCACTTTGAGAAAACGTATTTGGGGAGGTATTCTCATTCTAGCAGATGCTACATAAGATTATGACTTTTCAGTTCCTTAAAATTTGCACTTTAGGTTGGATTTTTATGCAAAATGCCTCTCTGGCTTACTGGTTTATATGAACTCTACATAACTCTGCAACATAAGAATTTCACAATGTCAGTCATGCATAATAATAATAATAATATAACAATCTAAAATAATAATGTAATAAATCCACTCACTAGTCATCATGGGCCAAACTCTGACAACCCTTTGTGAAAATGTGCTGCAAACACATGTACAAAAAGTCTCTTAGCTCAGTCCCACTGGCCTCAAGCCAAGAAGTTATCTAACTGCAAATCAACAGACAAGTGTCACCAGAAATGTTTCATAGCTAAACAGCTCTGCTGTAAGCATAAGTTATTCCATTTCAGATGTGGAAAGATTTAATTGGGTTCTATGCAATTAACAAACCTCAATTATGAGTAATTTGTTAGTCATGCTTACTTTTGGCTAGGCCTTGTTTTCCTTCTCTCAGCTCTCCCTCTTGAAACACCTGCAAGTAGATGCACGGAGGAGTGGGGAGCAGGGGCAGTTCTGGCCAGAACTCTGATAAAATGCCTCCTTGGTACAGATTTTAACTGTTTCTATGAAAACAGCTGCTCTCCTTAGAGAATGTGCCCATGGGCAAAGCTGTTTTTACTTCAAACAAAGGCCTGAGGAGCTGCACTGACAAAAATTACCTGCTGGCAATAGTGAATCAGTGTGTGTCTCCAACCCAGCCTGGTTGCTGCTCCCCATCTTGCTAACCTGGTCAACCCTGCATCTGTACTGGGTAGGTATCAGTCACCTCTGGTGGAGAAATGGTCTGGTTTGCCTCTCATTTGGACATTATAAGAGCTGGGGCAGCAGTCCAAGGCAGGGTAGATGCTTTTGAATCACCTGGTGGCGATTCAAAATACACCTCCATGCTGTGCTAAATACCGTGCTTCCACTGGGAGTGTAACTTATGCTTTCCCTCCAGCTCTCTTATTATGCAGTGCATATCTTGAACCATCATTTACCTCCTGAAATTGTAACCATCTCAGCTTTCTAAATACAGGCTTGTCCCATATTACTGCTCAACAAAAGTCTTCGGAATCAACAGAAGATAAATTTTATTCACCTGCTTCAATCTATATATGAAGATAATTGCAAAAAAACTAGAGACAAAGCAATTTTTACTATAAAGGAAGAATTCTGAGAATGAAAGCTAGGGTTTACTGGAGAAAAGGTCCTACAGATGCTGATTATTCTCATGCTGGGACAAAGAACAGCAGTTCCTCCCAACTCAAACCCAGATTATTAATTCTCTAGTCAGCTGTCCTGGAATATATGTAGACTTGTGATCCTCTGCACTGCTGTTTCTGAAAAGTAGTGTTCTTTGAATGGAAGGGAATTTTACTCCAACTTCAGTAAATCAAGGCTCAGAGAGCTCAATCAGATGGGAAAAATGTTACTCCAGAGATGGAAGCAATATAGCATGACCAGAGTTAATCCTCTTTAGCAGAGGTTTAGAGGCAGGCTAACACAGCAATATTATTTTCAGTCCCACACCTAAGATGAATGCCAATATTTGTGTTGATGAGCAATCATTTGGGTGCCTTTGCTCAACTCTCCTCTGCTCAGCATGGCTGGACAGCCAGTATGCCATTACAGTGTGCAGCCTCTCACACTGGCTGAGGGCACTTCTCGGAAGGAAGCAGTCTGATGGTGAAAAACACAACCAAGGGCATGCCATACTGACATCTAAAACATAGGAGAGAAAAGAGAAATCCATGGTTGGACTTCTCTGAGCTTGTCTGTAAGGCTCTGCTCTATTCTGCTGAACTATCTCTTGAGACACATTTGATGAGGCTGCCTATAGATTTGTACATCTGCTCCAGCAGCTTTTATTCTCTCTAATTTCTTCCATCACCTCTTGACTACATGTTTCTTACAGCAATTAACATCTCCCCCTTTATGTCTGGTAGGTACACAGGACACGGTAACAGTGTGTGTTTAGGAGTGAAGCTAGTGCCTTATTCTCAAGAGGCTACTCCAGAGAAGAAGCTGCTTGGAGAATCTCAGGCAAAGCAATCAGGCTCCCACTTCCACACAGCATGCCATGCAGCCAGCAGCAAGGAGAGACAGAAGGCCCTTGGTCTGGAACGATTCCAGCAGTTTATTTCCAGGTAGTGCTGAAGGGGAGTCCAGGTGCCAAGAGGGAGATTGTGAGGTCGGTCCTGGCTTAAGTAAGTGTTACAACAGCCAATGACCTTGAGGCATGGGGACGGTGCAAAGGGCAGGTAAGGTCAAGGTCCTATAGGAAGAGAGGGCCGGTCACCAGGGAGACACCAAGGGATGGGAGAATCTACAGGGTAGGGGGCACCCAGGGCAAACCATTGTACACAGAGCACCATTGGGAGGTCCTGTCTCTCAGGCCAGGCAGGTGATTATAATTTATCCTGACAGGGCCAACTCCTAGGTATTATATCAAAAGGTTGCAGGGATTCCACAACTCCCCTGTTTTTACTTACTAAGAAAGCACTCCCAATGGATTTCTGCAGACATTTAACAAAGCAGGGAAACATAAGCAAAACAATAAAAACCATGATTATAACCAAAAAAATCCCTTTAACAAAGGATGAAACCCATCCCATCAGTCCCCATTGTTCGAAAAGTTCCCTGATCCAGTCTGAGTTCTCAACTTTTAATTCCTTCACTTGCTCCCTTAGCTTCTGGATGTTAGCGTGGATGGATTCTGAGTGCGAGGAGAGGTTGAAGCAGCACATTCCTTCAAAGTCTTGGCAGTCATGTCCATGGGCAAGCAGCAGATAGTCAATCGCTGTGCGGTTTTGCAATGTCGCATGTCTGGTAATCTCAGTGTCACTAAGCCAGTCACTTAGTGCAGAGGAAGTAGCGTTAGCCTGCTTACTAAGCCAACACTCCAGGTGAGAAAGCTCACTGAGAGCCTTAGCTGCAGCCACCCAGGGTAAAAATAGTGAGACCACAACTCTCTTTCATTTATTCCAATTATAAACTTGACTATCACAATTTTAATAAAATTCAGTATATGATCTCTTTTGGTGTGCCAATTTCCCTTTCTGTTTCCAATTCTGAAGCAAAGTTATGTTGGGAGTGAGGGTAGTAAGCTGGCCAAGGCTACAGGGACCCCCGCAAAGGCATAAGGGGATTCCAGCCCATACTCGGTCTCCACAGATAAGAAACAATCCCTGAAGCAGCACTACGGGATGGAGCGAGGACAAGGAAGGCTTAGGACTGGTGTAATTGCACCAGTTTAAGGAGTTATAGTTTTTGTTAAATGAGATTACATCTTTCTTGTGGGCAGACCTAATAAGTTCAAGGTGGGTCAACAATGCATTGGGAGGTTGATATTGAAACTGAATGCAGTAATGAGCCTTAGAGGACCCCAGAAGCTCTAATTCTTGGGGTTTCTCTGGTGCTAGTGTTAAGGTCTTGGTCCACTCATCCCAAGTATCTACCGGATTTGGTTTCTTATCTGCATATGGGTATTAATTTGCTGCTAAGGGGACCCCTACTAGGCATGTTGACAGCGGGTTGTCCATGCTGCCCATGGACAGGCATAAATTATCTTGTTGCAAGGTCTTGGCTAGTGTGGCCCAGATGTTCTGGTTGGGCTGAGGGACAATCCACGCACTAGCTGATGGAAGGGTGAGGAGCATCCAAAGTCCAACTTGAAGCGGTTGAGGATTTCCTGCTGCAGGAGACATGGCAGGATTCTTGTGAGCTATGAGCTGATCTGCGAATTTGAAAAGATGAAATTTTAGACTTATATAATTCTAACAGCCCCTTATATCTCCCATCCTAACTACTCAGAACATACTAAGTAGAAACGGTATGGGAGAATAAGAGGGGATAGTAATGCAACAACTAAGGCCAGGTAGCAGTAAGATTAACAGAATGGTAACAGTGCAACACAATTTGGGAACGAAGTTCGTCAGAGAGTTTTATAATCTCTTGAGGTGCTGGAGAGTCATCTTATCTTGTGGTGAGCATCAGGGGTCATACTCCTTTTCCATCTTCTCCTCCACGCCTGTCGGGTTTGATCCTCTTCCTGTCTCTGAGGTTCAGAGTAGTGTCTGTGGGTGCTGCCTTTAGAGGTTCGATGTACAGCTTGACATTCCTGCCTGGAATCCATCTTGGCCCAAAATCTGTGGACACGCAAGCATATCCTCTCCCCCAAGTCATTAATTTGAAAGGACCCATTATCTGTTTGGATTCTGGGTCTTTGATCAGCACAGGAGGTTTCTCCAAGAGCTGAGCTCTGCTTGAGTTGGAGAAATGCCTGAGAATGGGAGGTTTAGGTTCTCTGAATAAATTATTAAGAAAATTGATAACAGAAAGAGCCTTGCATAATCTTTCTATGTTTGATAGCATTTCAATACCCCCACGCTGCTGATCAAGGACTCTCTTGAGGGTGCGGTGAGCCCTTTCTACAATAGATTGTCCTGCTGGGAAGTGGGGTATTCCTGTGTCGTGTTTTACCCCCCACTGACTTAAGAACTGCTTAAGCATTTTTGAGCCATAAGCAGAACCGTTATCAGTTTTGATGGCTTGGGAAACACCCAGGGTGGAAAATGCTAGAATGAGATGTCTTTTTACATATTTTGTCTTTTCTCCTGAGTGTGCTATTGCAAATACAGCTCTAGAAAATGTATCTATGGACATGTGGATGTATTTCAGTCTCCCAAAGGGTGCATAATGTGTGACATCTGTCTGCCACAACTGTAAACTCTCAAGGCCTCGGGGGTTAACCCCAGCTCCTATGGATGGCAAGGCATATTCCTGGCATTTAGAACAGGAACCTACTACTGCTCTTGCCTGTTCTCTAGTGATTTTAAATATGCAGACTAGGGCTGGAACATTTTGATGGAAGAACTGGTGGCTCAATTTAGCCTGATTAAGAATGTCTGGTAGGGTAACTTGTACTGCCATGTGCATGCACATGTACATGTAACTTGTACATGCTAAAATGTCAGCTCTCTGGTTGCCTTCTGTAATGGGTCTGGGGAGGTCAGTGTGTGACCTCACATGCATGACGTGATACGGTTGCTCCCAATGGGAGAGGAGGAGTACTAACTTTGAGAGCAAGCTATATAAATCTGGATTTACCACTTCTTTTAATAAGGAATGTTCTGCCCTCTCAACTATTCCAGCAACATAGTCTGAATCAGTAACTATATTTAGAGGTTGTTTGAACTTCTCAAAGGCTCTGACAACTGCAGCTAATTCAGGTATTTGTGGAGATCCCTGAAAAACCTGGACATCAGATTCCCATTCCTGAGTGTTAGGATTTTTCCAAGTCATGACTGACTTGTGAGATCTCTCTGAGCCATCAGTAAACCAAGTCAGTGCCGTTAGAGGAGCACTACTTTTCCATGACTTTGGGACCAAATTAAAACAAGTCTTAAACAATTTATGTTTCAGCAGATGAACAGAGATTTGACCAGGGTAGCTGTCAAGGGTGAACTGGAGGTGCTCATTGGTTTGAAGCACAGGTTCTAGATTGTTTAATGTTACAGGGAGATAGATGCATGTAAATTCACACCCTGCTAGGGTTCTGAGGCGAGCTCTGGCTTTAATAATAAGCTGAGCCAGGAGCTCCTGAGGTGTAGTGATAGTTTTATGTGGTTTATGTGATTGGAACACCCATTCTATAATTAGGAGCTGACGATCCGACGATCCCGTTCCTGCCCCCTCTTGCTCCTTTTGCCTTTTCTGCCTCCCTGACCTCCTTGCCTTCCCCCCTTCCCCAGCCCCGGGGAGGGGGAAAATAAATGGACTCCCAAGCTAAACAAACGGAGACTCCTCTTGGCTGTTCCCTGCCGGTAGCTGTAACCTTCATGGACATGATCACAATGTTACTGTTGCACCGCGTTGCAACAGGACACTGTGTCACTACTGAAGGCAACAGGTTCTGTCATAGACCAAAATTTTATTTATTTCAAACTCTCCAGTCTGAGGTAAACATCATGGCCACCTGAAGTTTTTTTTCCCCATGGACATAACAGAGAGGGGCAGGTTACCTGGACCTTAAAATCCAAAACCTTACTAGGTTTTACATGAAAATAAATTTAACTTTTAATGGAAGAACATCTCAAGATTTTGTTCTGATAGAGAAGTTGTTTCTAATCAAAAAAGAAGTCTGTCACAAAAATTCAGTTACCAAAAACTATCAGAAATATTTAATACTCTTATGAACATAACCAGAGAGTTATTAAGCTTTGGAAAAGAAATCTCTGCAGCAACAGTGGTTATATACTATGTCCTCATTTGCTGGGGTGAAAACTAAAATCTAACAAGAGAAGTTGCAGATTTAACATAAAATAACAGCCAGGGAATAAAAATAAAATGTAATATAGCAAATGGGGAATAATTATTTTGTGGATTTATGACACCTGTTTCCCTGTTCCGTATTCAGGACTGCAAAGGGAAAAGGAAAAGGTACGCACAGAGGTGAAAAGGTCTCATAATTCTTTGTTATTATTATTTTTCAATTAATTTCTAAATATATGCTGACCACACAGTTCTTTATGAAGAAAAAAAGGCTGAGCTATAAAAAATATTTCCTCTTCTGGGAGTTATTTTAACGTGTAAATTTTATGCTGTTGTCAGAAATGGAAAAAAACAGAAAATATGCAAGTTTGGGTTAGTTTTAGTCTCAGATCTTGCTTTTAATTAGATTCTTTTAAAATAGTGAGAGTGGTCTTGCAAAAAAAAACAATAGCATCAGAAGGCTAAGACCCATCTGGAATTAAATCTGCTCAAGGATGTCAAGGACACCAAGAAGGGCTTCTTCAAATACACCAATAACAAAAGAAAAACAAAGGACAAGGGTGGGACCATTATTAAATGGAGGGGGAACCATGGTAACAGAAGAGGCAGAAAAGGCAGAGTTAGCAAATACCTTCTTTGCATCTTCACTGACAAGACCAGCCCTCAGGGATCTCTGACCCAGGAGACTAGGAAAAAGGGATGTTGGAAGGAAGATCTTTCCTTGGTCATGGAGGACTGGGTTACAGAACACCTAGGCAAACCTGACATCCACAAGTCCATGAGCCCTGAGGGGATGCCTCCACAAATGCTGAGAGAGCTGGTGGACACCACAGCCAGGCCATTCACAGTCACCTTTGAAAGGTCATGGATATCAGGAGAGGTGCCTGAGGACTGAAGGGAAGCCAATGTTGCCCCAGTCTTCCAAAAGGGCAAGGAGGAAGACACAGGGAACTAACGGTCAGTCACCCTCACCTCAATCCCTGGAAAGGTGAGGGAGCACCTTATTCTGAAGGCCACCACTATCCAGATGGATGACAAGAAGGTCATCAGGAGTAGTCAGCATGGATTCACTAAAGGGAAACGATGCTTGACCAGCCTGATTGCCTTCTATGATGAAACAACTGCCTGGATGGGAGAGGGGACAGCAGGGGATACTTTACCTTGACTTTGGCAAGGCTTTCAAAACTGTCTCTCACAACATCATCACAGGGAAACTCAGGAAGTGTGGACTTCATGAGTGGACAGAGAGGTGGTTTGAGGACTGGCTGAACAGCAGATCCCAGGGGGTTGTAATCAGTGGCACAGGGTCTAGCTGGGGTCCTGCTTCTGGTGGTGTCGCCTAAGGTTCAGTACTGTTCCCAGTATTGTTTAACTTTTCCTCAGTAACTTGGGTGATGGAACAGAGGCCTCCTCAGCAAGTTCCCTGACAACACAAAGCTGGGAGGAGTGGCTGACACCTCAGAGCACTGTGCAGCCCTTCAGAAGGACCCTGACAGGCTGGAGGGATGGGCAGAGAAGAACCATCTGAAATTCAACAAAGGTGAATGAATGCAGGGTCCTGCACCTGGGGAGGAACAACCCCAGGCATCAGTAGAGTATCCTGCTGGAAGCAGCTCTGCAGAGAACGACCTGGGGGTCCTGGAGGACAACAAACTGTCCATGAGCTAGCACTGTGTCCTTATGGTCAAGAATGTCAAAGGTATCCTGGGATGCATTAGGAAGACCATTGCCAGCAGGTCAAGGGAGGTGACTTGTCCTGCCCCTCTACTCAGCCCTGGTGAGGCCACATCTGGAGTGCTCTGCCCAGTTCAGGGTTCAGCAGTACAAGAGTACATGGAGCTGTTGGAGTGGGTCCAGAGGAGGGCTACAAAGATGATGAGGGGACTGGCGAATCTCCCTTATGAGGAAAGGCTGAGGGAGTTCTGTCTGTTGAGAGGGGACCTCATCAATGTCTATCAGTGTCTGAAGGGAAGGTGTCAAAGAGGATGGAGCCAGGCACTTCTCAGTGGTCTCAAGCAATAGAACAAGAGGCAACAGGCAAAACTGATGCACAGGAAGTTCTGCCTGAACACAAGGAAGAACTTATTTACTGTGAAGTGAGCAAGCACTGGAACACATTGCCCAGAGAGTCTGTGAAGTCTCCCTCACCAGAAATATTCAAGAACAGTCTGGACACAATCCTGTGCCATGTGCCCTGGGATGACTCTTATTGAACAGGGAGGTTGGATCAGATGACCCACTGTGGTCTGTTCCAACCTGACCCATTCTGTGATTCTGTGAGTTTGTGAATTTGTGATTATGTGATTCTCTCCCTCAAGTACATTCAGGTAGGTACACAGGCTTCTATACCATAAGAATTACCATAAACACACTAAAGGTATTAACAGCTTCTGCCTTATTGTCTCTTCCATACAATTTCACTTTGACTGGTTTCTAAGTTTAGTGTCTCATATTACAGCAAGTCAAATACTGTTATAATCACTCCACCTCCACTGCCCGTGGTGACTCTGGTACCAGCAGGTTGTATACTTAGCAATATTACAGTTAATGATGGGTGAGCTCCCAGGCGGCAGTGATAAACCCCTGAGACCTTTCCCTGCCTCCCAAGGAATGCAGCAGGATTACAGCTTAAGTGGCCTCAGATATTACACAGATGGGCACTCTGGAAAGGGTTATCAATAAATAAAGCCATGACTTTAGGTGCTTAATTAAACTCGAGGGACAAAGTCCTCCCTCCATTAACAAACAGGGAAGAAGGATAACTGTTCTATTCATGAATGCAGGAAAAATGCCATACTTATAAAGAAGTCTGTGGAATTCACACTAGGCCAGTAATTTTTTCAATGTTTTTGAGTGCCAGTGCTGGTTCTTCGATGCATGATGCAGTTCCTGCAAAAGCAAACGTTTCCAGAACAGATGCCAGGGGATGGGTAGACAATAGAGCACAAGGGCTCTAGATTCCATTTGCTGCCGAAATGCTTGCCCCTGAACTCCCAGTAGTCAAGTAACTTCATGAATTACTTTAACCTTTGCTTCTCAGAAAATGCACTTTACTTTGATCTTTGAACCATGATCAATAGAACGTGCAGAATAGCAGGGAAGAATTTTTCAGCTCAGGGGGAAACAGTGTCGTTCAAAATGCTCAAATAGCCTTGAAAAGCTCACAGTAGAATGTGTCTGGAAATTGCAGACCAGTTATTGGCTTTTTCCTGATCATTTAAAACAGTACCACAAATGCAGTTCCCCATCTTCATTCTGTGGGATAAGAGCAAGACCTGTATATGACAAGGACATTTCCTCGTAGCAGCAGAATTTGCTTGAACCCAGACAGAATTTGATCCCCTGTCCTACAGGTACAATAAAGTTGATGCAGGTGCCATATGACTACAATGTCTATCACATTATTCCAGAAGTTCCTACACATAAATAATGAACATTTAACAAATAGCTACATCAGCTGAGCAGCTTCCAAGATGCATTGGTCTACCACAGGCAAAATGTACTTTTTGCAGCAGAAATAGCAGCATTTCAGAGTCACTCAGGGAGGTTGTTTCCAAGAATAAGAGCCACAGGCATGTGTACAAATTAACTGGTAATAAACATTCTGACTTTGGTTACAGTCACTGGGCCAAATTCTGTTTGACACTATATCTGAACCATCTTCAGAGTGGTTTGCTGTGATCCTGAAAACTATTGCCTAGATCCAGAGGTGCATTCAACTGCTGCTGTTCATTCTATTCTAATGTCAAATGCATACTGCAGTAGTGGGTTGCATAACTTATTTTTCTCCATTAAAACACCAGATTGGCCATATTCCTTGCTTAACCATGTTGAACAGCCCTCAGGTTTGCATTGAGTGAAGGTCACTCAAAGATGCTACAGCTCTTTATCTGTTTGTCACTCTGAGGGTGAGTTCAGTGCTTGTCATCTCACCCCTGCCCAGCAGCCAGAGGAGCTCAAAGATGCTTTTACAGACCAGGAAGAGAAGACAACACTGGGTGGTGTCCTCTGAATGCACATTCAAAGACATCATCACATTTACAAACATTTAGTACTTGTAGTGCCACACTGAGAGTCAAGACCTTGCTGCAGGTGCTTGGACATCTGCTGCCTGCATCAATGCTCCCTATCTAATCCTCCAGGCAGGTATGGAGAAAACAGAGAACTCCAGTATTTACTGCGAATCAACCAACAGAGAGGTGAAAGGAAATATTTTGGCTCCAAATGGATCCTTGTGATGGACAGCAGAATATACTGAAGGATCGAAATCAGTAAATTGCATCCATGACCCAAATGAACACTCTTGCTCTCTTATTCTGTAACCCAGTGGTGGGCACTCCTCTCAAACATCTTGCTAGAAAGTACAAACTCAAACACATCTGTAGCATTTATATGTGCACAAGCCAGACCCATCAGTGACACTCATGCCGTGCCAGTTCTCAAAGTGTTGACATGGTATGAGAAGGACCCAGCAGGAAAGGGAAGGAGGACAACAGTGAAACCAAGAGTTTAATACATCAGTGCTGTGTAGGGGGAGGGATAGGTGGCACAGAGCCATGTTTTTCTCTGTTTCTCTCCTCACTAAAATGCTGGTGGCAGGATAGATGTTGCAGCTATGGCCAGTATTAAAGCAGGTAAGAAACTGTCCTCAAAGCCTGCAATTCACTTTCCAGCTTCTACACAATAAACACAATGCCAGGGTTTACTAGATGAGTATCTCATAGCAATTTATCAGCTTTATCAGCCCATGTCTTTCAAGGGATAAGAAATTTTAGCATCTGCTGACCTAAAATACCTGTTGAAGTTTAAGCTGACATTTTTCCCTCCTGTTTGCCCAGACTGTAAGCATGCACAGCACAGCTGTACCATGCACAGCACAGCTGTACCATGTACAGCTCAGCCAAGTGGCACTATCTCTGCTCCTTAGCAGGGTGGTGTCCACATCTTATGCCACACTAAACCATAACAGGGTTCATTTTGGGTTGGCAAAGCAGCTGAGAGATTTTGTATCAATGTATTCTATTTGCATATTTTTAGCTACAATTAGGGAATGATGGTAAAAAATTATTAGCAATATTTTTGTGGAAAGCCAAACAATTCATGACAGCTGAAAAGTGGTTAGAATATGTCAGGACATATTTTCTGTTCATAGTCCAGAGGTGGAGCAATGTAGTGTTCTCCCCTCCTGCTCTTTTCAGGCCTGGCCAGCAGCTGCAGGGGAGGCTGGGGGCAACATATCTCTGAGTCCCGGGAGGTAGGGCAGGTACAAAAGCCTTACCTGAGCTTCTTGGGGAGCCGTCTCTTAGTTGTGCCAACTAATAGCAGCGTGTAGGCAGGCAAGACATGACACGGCTTCTGAGGGTGCTGATCAGATGAGGTTTATTCGGTGTCTCACACTGGGGGTGTGGAGCATGGCTCCCAAAGGAGACGCAAGAAGCAAGAAGGCCAAGGCCAGAGCCAGGCCTAGGCCCAGGCCTAGGCTCAGGCCCACGCCCAGAGTGAGGCCCCAGCCAGAGGCAGAGAGAGAGAGGGCAAAACTCATGGTTCAGCCTAAGAGAGAGTTCCCGCCAGGGGGCAGATCCAAGGCTTGGACCAATAAGTCCAAGGGGTACTGATAGGGGAGGAGAACACATACAACTTAGGGAGGAGTTACAACTTGTACATTTTGGGGGTGAACAGAACAATCATTTAAGAAAAATGAATCACCACAGAGCAAAGCAATTATCTTTCCTGTACTGCAATCAGACTAACATTTTAATTTAGATCATATGTAATAACTACATACTTTCATCTCACAAAATTAGTGTGAAATTAGTAATCTTCCTTTGTATAACTGGATTCTACCAGAATATCCTATAAGTATTTGGTTCTTTCAGGGCACAGTGGAATGCAGCTCTCTCCATTCTGACCTGACGTAAACAATAGTTCAGCTCCACAGCAAAGTTGATCCAGATGACTGCCAGCAGTCCCTTCCAGAAAATAGTTCTGTGATTCAGAAATGAACAACAGATAACCTTTGTTTGGCTTTAGGTTGTGTGTCTTCTGATTAATTCCTTTATGTTTTGTTGCTCAATTGCTTATAGTTGCTTATAAATCAACAAAATATTTTCTTAACATCAGTACGAACACATGGCCATTTCTGGCAATGTATTACAACAATTTTTCAGAGCTATATGAATGCTATCTTTAATATCAAAAATATTAAATGAATCATATAAAATGTGTCAGTATAGATATTAAAATATCATTGGTTCACAGGAATATTCAGTCGTGTGGTACAGAACATCCTGTTCTTCCCAAATCAAATGTTTTGAGCTTCAATAACAGATGCCCCTACCTCTACTTGCCCAAATTTTAAAATGCCTTAACCTGTGAATTTCTAGTACTGTAGCTCTTATTGCCTATTTTTTGTTATTTTTGTTGTTATATACTCCCTATGAAACATGGTTTTAAAGTGTTGGGTTTTTTTCAGACTGTGAAGTATGTGAGAATGGCCCTCCACCACGGGACAGTAGTCCTTGCTGCATTCAGTTCATTGTAGTGTGCTAATAATTTATACCAATGGTAATAATGGGTAGCTCACACAAAGCATTATTCCTATAGGAACTGTGCATGGAAGCTTGTCTGCAAGCAGCAGATTCAGAAAGATACTGTAGAGATCTGTAAGTAACATGTTCAGTATCTCAGCCTGCTGCTGAGAAGTAGATGCATGTTCCATTTTTTTTTTTTAATCCAACTAACCATCATATCATTTCACTGTTTTTGCTTCAGGAAATCAAGTTCCCTGTTTCACAAGGTCCTGGAAGACATTTTCCTCAGATCAGCCTGACAACATCATCCCCATGTCAGGGTAAAATGTCATTAAGGATGAAACGTGAGTTCCCAGCATAACATTTTCCACTCTCTTTCCTCATGCAATAGTTCTTTCAAACATGCTCTCATGACCATAAAAGGAACCTTTGTCAATGAGATAGAAGTTACTAAATTCCTCTGACAATTCAGCTTTCCAGTCCTCAAAAGCATTGCCTCACTTTGGATGCTTCTAGACCATTTCTGTTCCTGGTTTTTATGCAGGGTCTGAAAAGATGTTTCACTGAAACACTGTACAGCTTGTGACTGTTGAGCCCCTAGAAAGTGAGTACACAAGCGAACCATAAACATTAAATATTACACCCATAATGTAGTTATTCATGAAGCTGAAAGTGAATCTCTCAATGTTCTTATACTTCCTGGCTCTTATACTTCCAAGTATTTTAGATGAGACTGTTCTACTAACTGGTTTTATTAGACAGCTTCAAGCTATGTGCAGTTGTGTGTTGTTATGTTTTAAAACTTCACACACTCCTTGGTTTAAAAAGTAATGCCTACTCTACTGTTTCCTGCTTAGCCCTTTTTCCTCTTGTCTTTACTGTCTTTATTTTCTATGTAGAAATAAACACAGATTCTTGCTTCTGTGCCCCATGACTGCAGCAAAAAAAAGGCACTACATACCAGCCAAGACCAAAGACTCCTCTGCCAGCCCTCTTTCCTTGTAGAAGTTGACATGCCAGAAAGTTTGAAGGTTGAGCCAAACAGAAAAGGTGTGGTTTGGCTGGCATAATTAGAAAGCATGCCAAGTCATTGAGATGACTGTATACATATAGAAAAATAAATACATAAAATGATATATAGGGTCACTTTAACCACTGCAAAAGCATGCCAAAATATTGTCACTGTCTTTGCTCTGCTGTTTTAATGGATTTTGCAGCCCTGCCAAAACCAGGCTCCCCATTAGCAGCTTCATTCACTTGCTCTTCTCTGTGCAGGCAGAGCAACAGAGCCATTCAAACCCCAGGTGCTCAGCATAGCAAATGCCTTGTTTGTAAAGAACAGAGGTTCTGGTTTGAATCCCTCTGCTTACGCTTTCTCATTTTCTCATTTTTAAGATAGCAATGGAAGACTCAGAAAGAGGTACAGTTAGGAATATCTCTGAGGTCAGCTGTGTCCAAGCACTTCCTTTCAGTATCTACATAGGACAGTCTCTTCCTGTGAGAAATCTTCAGTCCAGTTACTTATTCCTACTGGTTTTAAAGCCCCGTGCAGACATTTGAATTTGCTTTCCCTGCTTCCCTGACACTACCACCTTTCCTCCTCTGCTTCTCAAGGAACGTACCCGCCAGACACAGTGACATTTTTCTTCTCAGTGAGGCCACCAGGTAAGATAGGATAAGAGGTAACATGAGAGTGACACAGTACATGGTGCAATGTAGCAATAGAAACATCTCACTTTGCTCCCATTGGACTAATCTGATGAATATTCTGCCAGGTAACTTTGCAAACGCAGTCAGTGAGCAACCCACTCACTCACAGGAGCAACTCCTGGCCAGGGAAAAGTAGCTGCCTCATGCCTTACCTAGGATGTTCAGCTTTGCTGAACAAAGATGTTTATATGCCCCCTTTTTTGTCCAAAGAGGACTTTTACTAGTTCCACTATAGTGTATTGAGCTCTGACAAGCTGGAAAATCAGAAAAATATCTCAGCTTCTGACCGTATGCAAATTTCCCTGGTCTATGGTACACCGGTGAACTTCTGCTGTATAAAACACGGGGATGGGAATGTCTCTTCAGGTAAAGCTTCACAGATATTAGTTTAGCAGGAAGTAGAAACACAGTAATTCCCAATGGACATCCTAATTCTCTGAGACACTGTTTCTAAATGCACATCCGGTATTCAAGAACTGTGTTTCAGTGTTAAAGACCTGTGTCCTTTTTCAGATGTTGAAGAGCATGGTACTGGTACTTAGAGAACACTTAATATGTTTTTTAATGATAACCTCAACAAAAGACACATAATTTTTTCTTCATTTTTATTCAAGTTATCATCTCAGTCCAGTCTTAATATTTTTCTTGCTGTATCATCTTTCTTGCTTATACCAGACTGATGGACTTTAGGAGGAAACTTCAGTTTGCCATCTGACTTCTTTCCAAACATAAAGTTTTGAGGAATTAATTCCTTTTTCATATTGAACTCTTGAGTTCTTGAACTTTTGAGATGGCTTTTAGAAGAATATCCAGTCTTAACAAAAACATTATCAGGATTTTCAAGGGTGGAGGTTCCATCAACACCTTTAAGAATTTTTTTTCAGTAGCAAATTATCTTTGCTACTTAAGTTCCAGAATGTTTACTTTAGCTTTTAAATATTTGGCTGGTTTTCTTACTATTTCAGTTGTCATACCTCTGCAGTACTTGTAATTTTATGTGCATGTGCTTGAGAAAGGATTCAGGAAATGGAATTCAGCCTCATTTGGCTTATCCATCTGGGAGCTGAACTTCCAGCCCAGAATGTCTCTACAGTCATCCTGGTGGAGGACAAGTGTCTCCAAAGTTCAACTCATCCCACCTCCTCTACAGACTCATCTTAATACGAGAGTGACTGCTTTCCACATTTGCCTCTATGATCTGCCTAAGAAGGCCAAGTACTTAGATCTGACTTAAAAGAACAAACCTACATGACTAAATTTTAGATTGTCCTAATCTCACTAGTAAAAAATTAGGAAAGAGAAAATGAAGTTGTAGAAGCATTGCCATTGAACAAGGCTGCCCTTCTTTAGCAGTCATTGACTCACTCTTGTTTCTGCTGTTCTGCCATCTGCCCAAAACACATGTGAAGCTGTCTAATCTTTATTTAGCCATATTTAGCAAGACATTATCTTCCACTTCTTTTGAATGATGGCAGAATAATATTAGGGTGTATTTTTCAGTCTTCTTGACCATCACCTAATATTTCAGGATGGAGAAACATTATCTATGGTTTAAGACTGCTTTTTTGAAAACCTGTTTTGCAAGCTGCCCATAGCTTTACTTTTAACATCATATGCTTTGTTTCCAAAAATGTGCAGTGTTTAGCAACTGCATCTGAACTTTCTCCTCAGCACCTGTTTGGACTGAACAGATATGATCAGTCTCCATTAACTGGCTTGCCCTCAGCAACAGAAGAGTAACATATATTGACTGTCATAGCCAGATCAGTACACGGCCATGCACTCTATTCACTATAAAGGCAGCTGAAGGACAAATCACACACCTGAACCATGGGCTCGGTAACATACAGGGAACTAGATCTGTGGCCACACACATGAAAAATTGTGGCAAATCATGATCTGAAGCAGTCTTCCAAAATTCTAACTTCCAGTTCTTAATCAGGTCAGATATTTTTACACATAATTATTAATAGTTATTTGTAGCATTTAAAAGACAAACAGTTCTCCATTCTGTTCTGAGCATCATCTTGGAGAACCACTTCCACAGCTTAAAAAAAATTACCCTAATCAAAAGTCCAGTGAATTTCCTGCTTCCCCACAAGTCCCAGCCACACCACAGGTTTGAGGGCAGTAAAATTGGGGCAGTCTGGATCAGAGCACTATTCTGTATTGATATCTCAAGGTTAGAGAAACTGCTCTCGAGTTTGATTCAGGGCTGGAAACAAAGGGAGCAAAAATTTCTTGGTGAGTGATCCAGGCCAACACCGCCCGGGCCGAGATGCTGCGACACCCCCGTCCGCTCCGGCTGCCGCCGCTCCTGCCGCGCACACGGCAGGGGACACCTGGCGGGGCCTGGGGCTGCTGCCAGCACGGCCAAGGCACGGCACGGCTGGGCTGTGCGTGCCCGCAGAGGACAGAGCCCCGATGGAACCTGCATATGCGACCTCTGAACAGCTGCTGTTGTTTTAAAGCCATGTTTATTTAATGTGGAAGAATGTCTCTGAAAACCACAGTGAGTTCCACAGGCTGAGCTCCCTATGAGCCAAAACTCCCACCTTAAATACAGGGCTGCCCACTGGTAAATCAGACAAAGCCTGTGTCATCAATGTCCCTGACAAACAGGGAAGGCTTTGGACAGCACTCACCAGGAAAGCAGGATGGCATCCTTCACCTGCGGTGAGCAGGAAAGGAAAGCACACTTCAAAATCAAGGATCTTCTATCTCTTCCCAATGAGTTGTGGCTTCCAACTCCATGCAAGGTGATGCTTTCTCTCTAATCCCTAATTTCCTACTATAGGGTATATTTCCTGTTGCCTGTGAGATGTTATTCATGACAGTATCAGGCACAACTTAATTTTCTGCAGAAAGGCTGCTTCTTTTTTTTTACGGTATGTCCTTCAGCAGTAACACTTCATCCTTTAATGGAATATTAATTATTGCTTTGTTATTACAGTCCAGCTGCAGCTGCTGTCTTGTCATAGCAAAAGTTCTTTCTTTCTCCCTGCAAGCCCTTACCTGGTTCCCAACTCCCATAGTTTCTGAGCACCCCATACTATGTTCACCTTCTCATCTTTCAATCTTGCAAGGCAATGAATCTCTTTCTCCCTAACCTGTATCCAGGAAAAAAACCCATATGACTCAGAGTTGATACCTGAAGTTGTGGGCTAACAATATAGATTTTACATTTCCAGATGAATGACAGACCCTGCAAACATAGGTGATAAGCAAAATTCTAAAGCTCCTAAACAGTTTCTAGGAAAAATACAGGAAATCTTAGAGAAATTGAATATATGTAGTTTAAAGAGCAATGCCAATATCTAAACTGCTGCTCAGTTTATAGTTTTCAGGCCACTGTTTCTAAATAGACATTTAAATACCTTGGCTGCACAGTCCTTAAAGTATCATAGTATGTTACTGCAAGCAGATTTTCCTTCATGCCGGAGAACAGAACAAAATGTGAAGAAATATTTTTTTCTTAAGAGGTCACAAAAAATTATCTGCTCTGGGGTTCAACTTCTCTATGTGCCTCAACATCCAACCCTACAACCAACACAGAGTGAAGGCCACCCTCTAAGGACAGCTTGTCCTAAAACAAATGCCCATGACAGCTTGAATGAATCAACCTGGGAACAGCCATTTCTCTCCACTGAGGCCAAGCAAATAGATTCTACATCTGATGTCAAGATGTCAATAATTAGGTGGTATGAGTCCATTCCAGAGCCTAAGAAGCCATTACACTGAGTGAATAATTCTATGAGGGATTTCACAGAAAGCTATTTTCTTCTCCCCAGTAGAGGACATGAAGAATCCAACCCTTCTCCTAAGACCTGGAAGATCAATAGAGGGAGCTCCCTACATACTCTCTGTTCCAGACAAGAGACTGCTACTGCTCACCTACCCTTAAGCTGCCAGGCCTCCTCAGACCAGCATCTATAAGTTATTGCACATGCACAGAGGACTGGTGGAATAAAGGACTCTAGGAAAAAACAAACCATCTCTCCATTTTTCCTTCCAGACAGAGAAAGAATATGGAAAGAATATGCAGTGAACTCTGGAAACTGAGCTCAATGACCTCTGTAACAACACTTCAGATCACCAAATCTCTTCTAGGCTCTGCGGCAGGGTAGAGTGAGCTAACTAGACCTCGGCTTCCTTCAGGACCTTGAAGAATCAGGAAATTCCACCTGTATTGTGGTGTATGTGTTTGGGACATTTAGACAATCAGCACACTTTTGGCAAACTATGTGAAGTTTTCACACTAGTGGTACCTGGTGTTACTTGTCTGATACCTTCAAATACTGAGATACACCTTACACCTTCAGATACTGTGAAAGCTTGTGAAAATCTACGGAGAGTTTGAGAAATATCTTCATTCATGGATTGTGAACAGAAGGAAGTGATTTTCATGAAGATCTGTTAATTTTGTCTGGCTGCCAGAATAGGGAATTACACAAAAGAAGACCTGAAATCCTTCTTGACAGGATGAAGTTTGTTCACTGAAAGACAGGGAAGGGATTTCTCACACTGAAGATAGCACCTGCAAGGGCTGCTTGGAATAGGTTACCATTTCCCTTGATTCCTAACAGTGAATTCCTAACTGCTAGTTAAAAAACAAAACAAAACAACCAAAAATCCCAAACCAACCAAACAAAACCACCAAAACAAACAAACAAACCCCAACACAAAACTGAACAACCAAAAATCCCAAACAAACAACAATAAATAAACAAGCAACAACAAAACAGAAACAAACAAACAAAACCCTATAAAAATAAAATTACTCTGAGTGCTTAGAAGGCATCAGGATATGAACAACTGGGGTCTACCAGGGCCTTCTAAAGAAAGAAGATTACAGTGGAAGGACTGAGATTTATTAGGTCAGAAGGTAGTGTTGGAGATACCAGGCATGCTTTGGAAGACATAAATCCTCAGCATTCATCTACAGAGCAAGACAGGGTAATTAAGACAAGCAGATGTCACAGACTCTTCATTCAGCCAAAGTGGGGTGGAGGGCCTTCCTCTCCTTTCAACACCAACAAAATCCTCTGTCATTCCTTACAAAAATGTCTTTGAGAGGAAATCATTAGGACAAAATTCAATAGATTTGTCTCACCTTGTCATGTAAGAATTCTGCAGTTTTGAAAAAAACCTAGGCCCCTGAACTGCAAAATGCAAGTTGCACCTCTGCACCAGGATGTCCCACATTGCATGATGCAGGAGACTCAACAGAATCAGCATGAAGTCATTTCATTCCCTGTTGCTCTGATTTTCAAAAGCCTTCTGATATTTACATATTTGGAGTCAGAATTCCCACACTTTCTACCAAAACACTATGTGTTTTTCACATTCCTTCTTGGAGGAAAATTGACAGACTGTTCAACTAGCCAGTGTGATTCAGAAGAGATATGTTATCCTCCAATCCACTCTCATTTTAGAGAGTCTATAAAATGTAGAAACTGTAAATAAAGTTCTCCTTTTTTGCCTTGAGTGACTGAGCGTGTCCAGCGTGCTCCTTCCGTGTCCAGCGTGACACTTCCCATCTTGTGAGCCTGAGGACAGACCAGTCTAACACAGCCTCTGCTGAAGACATGATATGAGAACCCCGAGAAAAACCAATCTGCCCTGTTAATCTCCCAGTCCTACAGAGTTTCATTTTTCAAATAATTACACAGCAGAAGCATTCTCTGGAATACTGGTTGGTCTGTTAGGGCTTCCCTCACCACCACGATATATAAGTTATATGGAGAGCTATTACAGCTTCCTTTCTGTGGGAGAACAAGGTTTGAGAAGTTTAACAGCATGTCCTAAATCTTTAACTCATGACCTCTATTGCTTATTTGGTTTTTATTCCAAATGGAAACTACTTGACAGCTATTCTGATCTCAGGCTACTGATAATGTGCCTGCAGCTGAAATGTCACCCATTTTAAGGGGGTTTGGTATAGATATCAAAAGCAAAACAATCACTTCTCTGACTTGATCTCTGGGGCATCCAACCCAGATTGAACATTATCTGAAGTATTCAGGGAGTGCTTTCACAGATGTGCAGCTCCTTTTGACGAACTGTCTCAAACATCTTTTAAGCCTCAAGTATAAAATAAACTTCAAATCTGTTACAGCTTGAATAAAAAGCAAAGCTGGCAGTCATTCTTTCCTCTGAAGTCTTCTGTTTATTGTAGAGAGTTTTAACCATGTTTTAATTTATGAATTTTTAAAATATGTATTTCTGAGAAATAAACTTAGATGACTTAACTGTAAATCAAACCTGAGTTGCCTGGCTGCTACGCTAGGCATCTACCAAGATGGCTGACTGTCCTACAAGTTCAGCTGCATCTCCCTGGCTGCCCTATAACCAGGACAAGCTTTGTTTATGTTTCTCTTAAAATACATATATTTGCTGCTACAGGGATCAGCAAACCAAAGCTTGCACTGCTGGACTTTCTCATCCCAAGGAGTCTCACATGACTGCTGTCCAGTGTGGTTACATCCACACAGGTACAGCATAGAAAAACACTTCGGCATCTGCACTGAGCAACAGAATTGATGCAGACAGTTAGACACTGTGCAGTAAACTGCATCCTGGAAAGGCAAAAGAAGAATCCAAATGAAATCAGCCAGTAAATCTGTGGGAGTAGCTGAAAAGGGAGTTGTGTGGGTGGGATGGATGACAGGAGAGCAAGTGTGTCAATACTATATTGGATTTGCAGGTAGGTCTGAACCCTAAGATGTTCCTCCTAGCCAGAAACAAACACAATAGCATATTTGCCGTTTTAAAGACTTTTTTTGGACAAAAAATAGATGTGGTAGATGAACAACATAAATTTTAGCAGCACAGAAAGTAGCCAGGTGAGTCAGCAGAAACTGTGCTGCTTGTTTAAAATAACAGATCATTACATGTCAGTCAGAGCATGACAAATGGGAAGTATTTGAGTGTATTCCCACCTAATCCAGACCTGGCAGAAGTTTTAACCACCACTGATGAGACTAAGCTGGACATAATAAGCATGCAAATGATAACCCAGAGTACACTAAGTTAGCAATGGCTTTGTGTGTAATAATGATTAATGGATAATTACAGTAACACTAGCACACATCCATAAGCTCTGTGAATTACTAACTAGCAGAGGAAAAGCTGCAGCCCTCACAAATCCACACAATGGCACACTGCAAATTATTTGGCTGCTCCAATGACGAAAGCTCAGTGTGAACCCCTACAGACAAATGGGGCATATGACTAAATTTCAGCAGAAGTCTCTGCCTCCACAACAGGCATCAAAAGTTACTGATCCAAGGGAAGTGATTTGAAAGAGCATAGATGCAACAGGAAACAGATGATGTGGTGTGGTAGATGCAACAGGAAACAGATGATGTGGTGTGGTACACAGCATTGTGGATGCTTCTCTTGTATCAGGAGGGCAGTTACAGGCTACTAAAAAGAAGCTGAACCATTATCTACAGTGTCTATACCATCCCAGTCACTTTATTTGCAATGTCTGGAGCTACCTGAAGAACTAAATTCCTAAACAGCCTATAGAACCAAGTTTGCATATCACAGATTTGTTTTGGCCTTAGGTAGCTCATCCAAGTGATCCTGCATGACACCTTTTCCCAGTGATCTGAAATGTAATAAAGGTATATTCTGTCTTTGATGTTTTTATGTCCAGTGGCAAATAAACATCCTCTGTGGCAAACCCCAGCCGGGTCAGAAGTAATGAGAGAGATAAAGCTATGAAGATATCGTATCTTACGCACAGTACTGAGAGTTTACATAACAGTTTGATAAGAAAGGCAATATACAGCAACTCCAAGAGGTCTCTGGAGACCTGAACTCTCAGTGCTGATGAGAAGCGACAAAGATCTTGAGATGGTTCCAATCTTTATATCTGTGCCTACGAGAGCAGGGGACTTCCTGAGAATGTGCCGCAACAGATACCACAACCCAGGAGTTGCCAGAGCGGGGTAACCATGTATATCTTTGTCACTAATCAAGTAAAAATCAAATTCCAGACAGAAGAAATTTAAAACCAAAACCAACAAAACCAAGTTTATTTTCTTTTAGCTACAGCAATTTTTCAAGCCAGGAGACTATACAGACACTTTCACCATCAGTGCAGTCATCTAGACAAGGGCCTGGTGTTCAGTGGGGCAGTGTGCCAGGAATCTCATTCCTGGCAGCAGGAAACAGCAGGTGCCTTGGACCCATGGGTAGCTGCAACCTGCAGTGATGGGACTGGTGATACTTTTAGGTGTGCAAGATGTAGGTGAGAGGAACTGAGGTTGTGGTTAATGCTGTGGGATCCAAGAGATGTGTTCAACTCTCAGCATCACCTCTCTCTGCCTTGCATGTTGCAATCTTTTTCCTATTCAGCTGCCTCGCCTATTTAGTCTATACATGGAATTGCCATTGCTAGTCCCATGCCCAGAATTTCACTGTTGCCTAGGGCCTGTAATAACAGAAAAAAATAATCACAATCTTAGAAACCAGAACTTTAAACACAAATTGATTTCCAGAGATGTTTTGGTCAGTTTTTTACTTTCTCTGTGTGTGCAGCTCCCTGAGCGTCAGCATCAATTCTAAATATGTCTGGTTGGTAGAAGACAAAACTTTATGTATAGAAAAAGGAGTTTTTCCCATAACACTCCATTTTTGTATAAGTGAAAAAATGTAAAAGACTTTTAAAAACATTGGAAGGGGAAAAAATGAAGGAATAACTTAGTCACCAGGATATGAAAAAACTGTTTTTTCTAGGCATTCTGGTTGACTTCCAAGCTGCATCTGACAGCTAGAGAAGCACAGTCCATCATGGCTGATTTTCCATTTCCAGTCCTTTCCCTGAAGCCCTTCATTCTGTAAAACATTCCCTCTCAGCATCCCCCACACTTCATCCTACTTATGACTGACTTAAGTGATGCATCTGAACAATCTGAGCTGTGTAAAACATGGCTTTGTACAAGCCTGACACCAGTGATAGATAGAGAGACTCAACACATTTTTTTTCCTGCCGATGTGGTGACTTGGGAAATGTACAGATGCTGAATATGCGCCACTAGATCCATTAGTCTTTGCAAAGAGTACTGAGTATGCTCATGTGTGCACATAGTCATTTAGAAACATGCAAACACAGAAAAAAATCAGGAAAAATTGTAAAGCTTTCTTTTCCATTAACCTGATCTTTCACCTATACCTTACCAACAAGAGAAGAGTGGATATCCTACAGCTTGGGGAGGGGGGAGGGATTAATTTTCCTTTTAAAAACAACAGACATATTTTTTATTTATTCATCCGGTATGTTCTAGCTTTAGCAATAGCCTGTATCATGTTAGACTTTATTTCAGACCTCCCACTTACATTAGGAATTGCTATACTCCACCAAGTCACAAACTTCTTAGTCTATTATCTTGCTTTCAAGACTTATCAAGATGTTTCAAAGAAAATTCATGAAAATCCTGGTGGTAATCAAATTATGGAATAACCGATTTCTAAGACGCCACCTTCTTTTTAGCTGTTGGCTTATGTTCTTATTATTCCTGCTTTCCATTTTCAGTATTTATGCCAATAATCAAGGTCAGATCCTCACTCATTATCTAAGAGAGCATTGCTTACCAATTTCAGCTGAGATGCATAATTTCAGATGAAGATGTTTCCCTCTCATTATTGTGCCCATCATTCCCACGGTATTAAAGCATTTGATTTTGAAACAGTAAGATTTTTCAGTTGGTTGGGTTTGGACTCTGCTAGTTTACTGAAGGACTTCATAGATCTTTCTGCTGGGCTCATTTATTAATTATAGAAGTTCACCTTAAATGCACATAATTCCTGTGAGTGGTTCGTGTATCTTTCCCAAGGGTTGCAGGGCACCCAGTGAGCAGTGTAACCCTGCTCACATCCAAGAACTCCCCTCACTGTTCACCTTGTTCCCAGAGATGCTATTCTGCAGCATGGATTGCACCTGTTTTTCTTGCAGCCTGTCTAAACCTAGTCATTTTTCCTTTTTCTTATGTTTTCTCTTGTTCCATTTCTAATCATTGACAGTGCTTTCTTCTTGTTTTTTGATTGCATAGCTTCTTTAACAGCCTCTCTTGAGGGATTTTGTAAGAGACTTTTTGAAAAGTTTGGTGATCTCCTGAGCAGAGGGTATGACATCATTTTAGAGTTCAATCATTTCCTGTCTCCCTAAAAAATCTGTCAAGGTGAAAAGAGTGGAAGGGACTGAGCAGCCCTTGTATGCATGCTGGTTGACATAGCCTTCTCCATCTGATGGTACTTTCCATGGAAATTGTGGCTGCACTACTTTTGGCTGAATTTTGAGGGCTATTTTTGGAGTGTTTAAAAACCTCAAGGAACTTGCTTTTATACATGTAAATAGTCCTGACTTAAACTTATTAAAGAAATAAAAACATGCCCCCTCTGCTTAGCTTCAGTTAGCTTTCACTGAGTATAAAGAAGAGGGATGATTGGAGCAGAAGCCAGGATCCCTGATTCATTGGGATGGCTTCTCTGAACCAAGACAAGATCAAACAGGCTGACATGAGATGAGTGGGGGGTTGTCAGACAATGATGATGGCTTGTGGCAGTGAATAAAAGTTCTTTAGATCTTTCATAATACTTCCCTCCACATTAGGGAGGGTCAGGGGAAGAAACGTAGGTTTGGGGGAGGGGTGGAGAAAGGACAAAGGGAGGGAGTTGTGGAGTATTTCCAAGCACACAAATGCTGTAATCGCAGTCACTAGAGGGAAGGCAAGTCTCAGGGACCTTTAGACATAGAGTGACTATAATCTGTCAATACTCTAGTACAGAATATAAACTACTGAGCCACTCAGTAACTCTGGGTGGAGGGATTGTCCAGGGTTTTTTAATTCTTCTCTATTCAGGTGTACTGGCCTATGTGGACACACAAACAGAGAGAGAACTACCAGTACAGGCTGGGGGCTGACTCACAAGAGAGCACCTCTGCAGAGAACAATCCAGGAGTTTTGGGGGGATGACAAGCTGACCATGAGATGGCAGTGTCCTTGCAGCCCGGAGGGGCAATGGTATCCTGGGAAGAGCACAGCCAACAGATTGAGGCAGGTGATCCTGCCCCTCTACTTAGCCCTAATGAGGCAACTTTTGGAGAGCTGGGTCCAGTTCTGGGCTCCTCAGCACAAGAAAGACAAGGAGCTACTGGAGAGGGTCAGCAGAGGAGCACAAAGTTGATCAGGGGTCTGGAGCATCTGTTACAAGAAGAGACTGGGGGAGCTGGGCCTGAGAAGACTGAGAGGGGAACTCATCAACACCTATAAATACCTCAAAGGCAGGTGCCAAGATGATAGTGCCTATTCACCACCTCTTTTCAGTGGTGCCCAGTGACAGGACAAAACCAATGGCCATAAACTAAAACACAAGAAGTAGAACCTCAAGAAGAGGAAGAACTTCTTTAACTGAGAGTGGCAAAGCACTGGCTCAGGCTGCCTAGGGAGGTTGTGGAGTCTCCTCCTGGGAGACGTTCAAAACTCACATGAATATGATCCTGTGTAAACTGATCTAAGTGACCCTGCCTGGGTGGGGGGAACTGTACTGGATGATCTCCAGAGGTCCCTTCCAACCCTAAGAATTCTGTGATTCTGTGAAAGACATAATTTTGGAGAAAACTAAGCCTTGCTTGCTTTTTGCAAGCAAGCAGCCTGTACACTCAAATAACAGGCATTTAAGATCATGTCAAACTTTGATTTGATTCTCTAAAGGGTAAATTTGCCACTGCTTGGATGAGAAGAAATCAATTCTAGTAGTTGCATAAGGTTTTTTCCTTTGTTAATTTGGGGCTTCCCAAAAATTAACAAATGGCTGTAGAAATACTGTAGTATTTAAATAATAAATAGTGAATAGTTTCCAAAACCAGGCACATCTTCTCCAAACCATTCTCTCCTTATCTTATTATGTGGAAATTCACCCACACTTGGAGGTATTTTTTGTGGAGATCCAGGAACTTCCAGGAACTACTGCTCTATCTTCTGGCAGCAGGAGGCTCCGGTCACAGTTGTTGCTCTATCTTTTTCAATAAACTCAAGTGTTGGCATGTAGGAACTGATGCTGCCTTAGAGGGCTTGGGGAGCTTTTGAGGAATTAAAACCAAGCATCCTTTGGCCCTAGGTGAGAAGGCAGCATGCTGTAATTTTCTAGCTAGACAAAGTGGGATTGCCTGATTGTTTTCTAAAAGGTACATGTCTGATTACAGTAATAATAAGACAGTCAACAAATGCTAATGCCACTGTTTTCCAAGTTAACAGGTGTGAGTGAAGAGAAAAACACTAGAAATAAATTAGATCAATGAAACTGAGCAATTAAACTGTCATTTTACTTCTGTAGGTGGCCTTTCTGTAGTAAATCTCAGACATACTGGGAAGTGAAGTCATTTTTCATCTGTCCTTGGAATAGCAGATTTTGTCCCCATCATTATCAATCAGGCACTTTTCATGAACCATGAAATCTTTTGTTTGTTTGTTTGCCTGTTTTCAACTATACAATAAAGAGAAATGGTCATTTCAGGAACAACAACTCTGATTTTGTCTAAGAAAATGGATCAGTATCTCACATAATAAATCTTAACTGATACTGTGTTATCTATGAGTCATGTGGCAAGGCATTGTTAGGCTCGTTAACAGAAGATAAGGAAAACACTGCCCCACCTTGGCTCCAACGGCTCATGGGGATAGAATACAAACCTTGGGCACAATTTTACATTGTAACCTAGGACAGCCAGATAGATAAACTGTGCTTTTGTCTGAGGGTATCAGCACATACACCAGCCCAACTACCAGCAAACTTAAGGATTAAGGTAGGAAAAAAATGAAATGTAAATAGATAGAAGTTTCAAAGAAAATTATACATTTGTTGAATGCAACCCTTTTTTTTTTTTTTTGCCTTTTGACAGCTGATAATTTACAACAACCTGCACTAATTTATTCCCCTTCCAAATTCTTATTTCCCTCCTTCTCTCTCCCTTTCTATCCAGCAAGAGATGCTATGCACAAAATTTCCAGAAATTTGACATTATGACAGAAACTCCCATCACGGAGTTGCAGACCTCACGTCTACCAATGGCAGTAATGCAGACCTGAGAAATATTGGTGTGAGGAGTGAAGGAAGTCATTATGAGAACATAGCTATACCACCAACTTAGACACACCTAGGTTTAGATACCTACACTTCTGGTACCAACTGGAACAGCACTCCCTGGCTAATGACACCTTCTGTCCAGGAGCTGTCTGGCAGAATGGTCTAAAGTGTGCATGAAAGCAAGCAACAGCATAGGTAAGCACTCAGCACTTTTGCAGGGTAGTGCCATTTCCTTGGATACTGGGAGCCACCAGGCACAGACAAGGCCAGTGCACACCCAAGCAAGGCATGGGTGCAAGGGACTGATAGGGAGAAAAATGGATGATGAAGGCACATAAAAGATATGTCAATATTACTTTATCTTTAGAGGTGCTAAATGCTGTGGAATACATAAGGTGATGAAAAGGTAGAACTAATACAATAATTAGTTTATAGAAAATTAGTCTCAAATACATGGATGAGGGTAATTAAAAGGCTTTAGCTATCAGATGGCAGTGAGGTTCTGGCATGCACTTCTAAAGAATGCAAATTGATTTAAAATGGAGCTGATTCTGTTTGAGAAGGTGATTTTCTAATGTGACTGACAACACAAGAGCTGCTGCATTACCTGGGGCTGCAGGTCCAGAAATGGCCCCATCTAAATGCAAGGATATGTACAGTTGTGTATCTGAGCAAGACCAGCTGAAGCCCCTTTGCCAAAGGTGCTAACAGCCAACTGCTTTGCAGACATCCTTTTCTTACAGGCCAGTTTCTGCTGGCTTGGGAGATCAGCAAACAACATCCATCTGATTCACTCTCCAATGGACTTAAACTATCAGGCTTTATTTCCTACATCTACATATAAGATCAATAAATCTGTGCTTAAGTCCAAATAAAAAAATATGGTAAATTTTTAATGTATGAAGACACTGTTTTGATTTTATTTGATTGGTTATTAGCTAAAGACAATGGACTGCCTTGCTCTATTGGTATGCAGATGCTATTCCCATGTGTACAACCATGACCAGCTTTGAGCCAGCCAGCTTCATTAAGCCACTCCTCAGTAACTCTAATCCTGGTGTTATATATTCCCTCTGGGACCAGCAGACAGAACCTGTTCTTCTCCCAGAAGACTAATATTTTCTCTCAATTGTTTTCATTTCCTTTTTTTAAAGCCCACATGGGAAAAGGTGAGATTAATGTGGCCTAACTCTGTAGCACTCAACCATTTAGCTTTGCTTATGGGAATTGCTAGGCCTAATATGGGGCTGCAAACGAAGCAGTGCATGAGCAAACCGGATTGTGGGCTGAAAAACAAGTATCCTATGTCTTCTGCATTTACCTGCTCACAGAAGTTCTGTCTGGTCTTAAGGCCTTACCTTCAGGTCGGAATTGCATCCAATGAAATTGCAGAAGTGGATTTATAAAGTACCTAAAAACCTGCATTAGTATAATTCTGCCATTAATGTCACTGATATTTTTCCCACCCCATTAGGCACCTGAATTACCTCTGCTGTGCCATACTGCAAGTTTGTGTGTGCAATGCAGATACAGGACTGGCAAAAAGAATTCTAGAGCTTCTAACAGCCAACAACAGATGACCAAGAGACCTTTGGTGTAACCAAAGCATGCACCAATATTTCAACTCATGTGCTCAGGACACAGGATTCCCTTTCACAAGCTGCTGCTGGATCACCCACTGTCTGGATCCTCAGCAGCCACTTTGCCTTAGCAAAATCTCCATTACTCCTGTGGAAATAAATCATGCCACACAAACAGTAATGTTTTTTAGTGACTTGGATATTCTGATGTCCTAACAAAAAGACTTGGTAAATTGGTATGGCATTCTCTGGAGTGAAGGAAAGCTGTGCTTTGCAGTCTCTAATAGACTGCAAACCAATTTAAAAAATTCAACTTTAGCAATGCATTTTGTTAATTTCTTTTCAGATCATTGTCTTGAAAACATCCAAATGAGACTTCACTTGACCTAGATTAGGTAAACAAAGAGATAATTACTTCAAAAATACAGTGTCACTAATCTTGGGAGAGTGTCGGTATTTTTGACCAAGTCATCAACAACTGGAGAACTCTTTCCAGAACGTCAAGCCTGAGTGTGTGCTGTGAACAGTGAAAACCTGAAGAATCCTCTTGAGGGTGTAGTGAATAAATTCATGCTGTATTAAAGCCCCAAATTAGACTTTGCACAGTCTACAAAAATGACTGAGTGTAGCTGTTGCAGGGAGAACCTGGAGAGGAGGAAGTGCTGCATAAACAGGCAGCAGAAGCATGGATGCCTCAACATTATCTTTCCAGGCTGATCCAAAACTCACCCCTTGGGTGTACTGCTGTCTTCCAACATCTCCCATCCAGCTGTGGGAAGCACGTGAACAGGTCCCAGAAAAATACAGCACAGGGACAACCTCCCAGATGACCAACAAAGTCAGAAAGGGGAGGAAGCAGTTGCAGTGTCCTGCAGATTTTTCCTTCAAACCATTGTAAAATTAATACTAGTCCACATGAGATACATGTCTTGGTATATGTTTGTTTTCTTAACACATTCCAGATAGCTGTAGTGCTCTGTGAACATGCGGCGTATGGTTGTCAAGGCAAATGCTGGGGTTTGGGGGTTGAAAACAGGGTAGATAAGTGCCAAATGTGCCTTTCACTTTCTTCATGGCAATGCTACCCCCATCTCTGAGCCACTTTCAACTGTGCATGAAGGAACTCATGTTCCTTTGGCACAACAAGCCATTACTGAGGCCAGACTGAGCATATACAGCACTTCCAGTCTTTTCTGTCAGGTTATGCTTTGCAACAACAAAGGAGAGTTTATCTTTTTAAATAAATTTACCTTTCAGTGAAGATTTCTGAGAAGGAGGCTTCCTAAAGGTGCCTTACTTGCTGCAAATGCTGTAAAATGTTTAATTTCCTCCAAATTTTCTGCAGTGTTTTTATCTCTGTACTAAAATTCTCCACAGCAGGTAGATGCTTGATCTTGCTGCTTTTAGCCGGCAATTTTATTCTGGTTGAAAAAAGTTTGAGTAGCTAGTCGGAAATCTGGATTTCAGTGAATTGGGATTTCCATGCAAAACCCGACCTTGTTGTTTGACCTGCTCCACATTGCACCCGCTGATAGTCTGGCCCATTTTTTGTGCAAGAAAAGTTGAACTTGCAATAGGAGAGATTAAACCATTTCCTTCAAGCACCAGGATCACATACTCCATTTTAGTGACAAGGAAATGGAGCACAAAAAAGAAAAAAATTATTTGTCCCAATACAAGAAGAGAGGCTCAGAAGGAATTTTTTTAAACATTATTTGGTTTGTTTTTCACATGCGATTGTTTTGTCAGCTAGGCACTCATATAATAATGTTTTCTATAGCCATGATTTCGGGGAGCTAGAAGATGGAAGGATGGAAGATGGAAGGTGGAGGTGAAAGATTTGAGGACTTATTTCCTCCAAAAATACAAAGATGGACATTCCCTAACTGCTAAAGGCAGGCCTGTGATTCTCTTTACTTATATCTGACTGTAGTTCCTCACAAATTCCCTGATTATATTTCAGAACTTTTGCGAAGACATACACAATATCTTCAAGAAGTTTAAATGACCTTTCTCATATCAAGTGGAATTAATTGCGAAATGTAATGACAGTATTTTTTTTTCAGAAAATTCCAATTTGCCAGAAGTAAACCATTATACAGGAAAACATGTATTCCAAGACCTTATTTTCAAGGGCATTTTATAAAGTCTTGAAATTAGCGAAATAAAATGTCTCAGGACTTTTGATACTCAAAATTCTGTTTCTCCAGCCGAGTGCTACTTTATTTAAAAATATAAACAAACTAAATTCAAAGCCTTTACTCAGAGTGGAAAAAAATGCTGCCATATCTGACAACCCGTTCTACATAATTTTTGTGAGCATCAATTACACCGTGAAGCAAAGAAAAAAACAGATCCTGTAAGCAAAATTCATCACTTCTCTGTGTCTTGGGTAGTCAGTTAAAACAGTGCAAAATGGGTCTGAGCATTATTACTTGTTTATTGCTCAACCACTGTTGAGCAAAACACCATTACTTAAGTAAAAATATGTTTTAAGGAACAGCTGTAGAAAGCTGGTTTTCTGCCATCTGGAAAAAATGAAGCAGACAGATTCTAAGACATGTTTGTGACATTTGTAATGTAGATATGATGCTGTATGCATGCAGAAAATGTGCAGGTAATGGTTTTTCCTTGTGAGCGTATGAGGCATTTCTTGGTGATTTATTGAATTCCTTTTCTGCAAAGGTAAGGAAAAAAAATTATGAGGGTCTAAGTAGGGGAATAAATCTCCCAAAGGTGCTCTCTGCCCCTCAGTGCAGCACAGCCTCAGTGTCCCACAAAGGTGGCTTTTAGTGCTGGAGTGCATTCAGACACCATTAATCCCCAACTTGTGGCAGTCCCACTGCACTGGCCATCCCACACCACACTGAGCAGGATGGGGCTGAGGTTGCAAGGAAGCCAGACCCTTGCTTTCTGGTCATGCTGCTTTGAGTCAGAATGGATGATGGTTAATAAAACAAAAATAAGCATACCATGGGGTATGTGAGGTCACAGTGCGTGACAAGCTGGGGTAAGACCCAGGCAAGTCTGGGAAACGTTTTTATCCTGAATAACCCCATAATTGTCCCATCTACCCTGCTGGTACATTCACCTATTTACAGAAGTAAACTCTGACAGAATTTACTGTTTCTGTTCTGGAGGCTGCTGACTAAAGTGACAGTGCTGCTCTCCATTCCTGCCCCACCCTCATCTCACTGAGGTGTCTGCAGTGAAAAATCTGGCTGCAAGAAGGGCACTCGCAGTGTGTTTGTGCATGCATGCACAAGTGCATGCTTTCAGAAGACTCACCATGTTGTTTTCCTGGCATCTCCACCCAGTGCAAGCAAAGCTTCAAGAACAGGCAGCCTGGGATGGAGACTGTGGCTTCACTTAGGGTAAAGAATCGAGACAGAAGCTCTCTTTCCTTTTCCCCTCTGCAGACCAAACCTGAACCAGAGAGATGAGGGAAACCCATGTGCTGTGCTTATCAGAGGCAGTGGGCACCCAGAGATGAGGAGGGACTGGTGGGAATGGGGCATGCTGTGACTCCTACCATTTCTTCTACCCACCCATGTTCTCACCTGTAGCACTTGCCTGACCTCTGCCAGGCTGCAGGAGCTCATAGCATCCCTGAAGCACCATGCTGGGCGTCTTGGTGCCTGGCTGCCAGGATAGATGCCTTTGATTGCAGACACCTTTGGGCAAATGCATTATCTGACATGTTGAGCATGTTTAATGTAAAAACTCATTTCTGCCCCTAATCAGCAATAAATTTTTCCAGGAGTATGTTCAAGTCAAGGGTCTGTCACCCACTCTAAGGGCTGAACATAGGCTTCATCATCCCTATACATCTATGGGAATATTTTCAAGTGTTTACACACATACATGCGATACAGCATCGTAAAATGAAACTAAAACATTCACATGTTCTGTGAGAGTAGGCAGACATGGGCATTATCTGGCTGCAGTTATAAATATATATAATATTTAAATTTACAAATCTGTCTGCTTATATCTAAAAGCCGTCATTTATTTTGTACATAAAAGCACTTTACATCATACACACATAATAAAGAAATGGAAAGTCTGAAATATTCTACAAGTATGGGACCTCATCACCTTCTAAGATTTAAGACAGAAAAAGTTTGTATGGAAAATTTAAACTTGGGCTACCAAGATGGATTAAAAGATCTAAAACAGATCAGAAAACTGAACTCTTTTTTAAACAGTACTCTTTGTATAATATGCTGTAATTCAAGTTATCACAGTACTTTTTCTAGTGTAATTCAGAAGCATTTTGCAATGACTATTCAGTGTGAACAGATTTCATCTGGTTTACCATAGGATTTATGTTTCAGAGATACAACACAGAAATTATGAAATTCAAAATGTGATGCACAATCCACTTCTACACACCCTGATCAGTACTTCTGAACTTTAAGCTTCATTAGTTATTTTTGAAGTGAATTTTTTAGAATTTTTAGTATTTGCTGTAATGTTTTTCTCATCTTCAAGGTGGATTTTATTAAGTTAAAAATTTTAAATGGGTAGCTATTAAGAATACACCCTCATGTAACAGTAATTAGTTAAGTGACATGGTGAGCAAAAGAAAGGTCAGAGAAAACATTATTTCTGTATCTATTGACAATTTGGCCTCATGTGGATTTCTTCCTCATGGTCACCTGAGCTTATGAAATATATATGGGCATTCCCTCCTTGAAGATTTCACTTCTGTCCTATTTGGTTGCTCTACATTCATGAGGGCTCACAGATAAAGGACTGAATTCCACTCAGTGCTTAAAGAAACTAGATTAAAACTGAGATGAATGGGGGACAGTGGAGAAACCAAACCTGCAAATCCTGTTTTATAGCTCTAGATCATCACTATTTCTGCACATTTTGTCTCCTGTGTTTAATAATTACTTCTTCTTCTCTGCAGGAAGATATAGTCTTTTAGTTAAAGTATACAACCAGCAAACTAGGACACTTAGCTTCTGGTTTCAGCTTTGACACACTGGTTTTTTGGCTGTGGGGAAATGACTTCTGTGCTGGTTTTGACTGGGGTAGAGTTAATTTTCTTCATAGTGGCTATTATGGGGTTATGTTTTGGACTCGTGCTGAGAACAGTGTTGGTAATTCTGGGATGGTTTTGTTATTGCTGAGCAAGGCTTGCGCAGCATCAAGGCCTTTTCTGCTTTTCATACTGCCATGCTGCTGAGGAGATTGGGAGTCCATGGAAGATTGGGAGGAGACAGTTGGGACAGGTGACCCCAAATGATCCAAGGGATATTGCATACCATGTGGCATCATGCTCAGTATATAAAGTGGTGGGAAGAAGGAGGAAGGGGAGACATTTGGAGTGATGGCATTTGTCTTCCTAAGTAGTCATTACATGTGATGGGACCCTGCTCTCCTGGGAATGGATGAGCACCATTGCCTACCCATGGGAAGTAATTAAATAATGCTTTGCTTTGCTTTGCTTTGCTTTGCTTTGCTTTGCTTTGCTTTGCTTTGCTTGCATGTGTGGCTTTTGCTTGCCCTATTAAACTGTCCTTATGTCAACCCACGAGTTTTCTACCTTTTGCCCTTCCAATTCTCTCTCCCATCCCTCTGGCGGGGGAGTGAGTGAGCAATTGTGGGGCTTGGTTGCTGGCTGGAATTAAACCGCAACTTCCTTCCTACCCACCCTGATTTTCACAAATGTCAGGGAGGTTAATAGCCTTGGCAGGGAGCATGAGTATTCACCTCCCCACTCCAGGTGAGCAGTCCAGGTCCCCTGCAGCTAGTCAATCAGAGGGATGCTCCATCCTCCTTACAAATAAACTGGGAGAAGAAGCCCATCTTCAGAGCCACTTACTACCCTCACCTCTCTCTCTCCCATGACCCCAGAGAAACTGCAGACCCTTACACAGGCACCTTGCTTTAGATGCCCAAGGAGGAGAGTGTGCCCATCCTCCCACGTCCACAGGTGGAACAATGTGTTTTCATATGTAATTGGGAAGAGGTTTTTACCTTGAGATTAATCACAATTATTTTGACATTTTTCATTTAAATAAGCTAATATTCTAGCAAGCAATTGTAATCACACCAATAATAACCACCTTTTCCTCTTAATAAATCAGTTTTACATTCTTATTGGCCTTAGTGCAAAGGTGTGAATAATTTAAGTGCATATTGGAAGCATTATGTAAGAATAAGGTTTGATTTCTATAGTTCACTTTTGTTGCAGTTTTGTACTCAGGTGTATACAGTGCCCAGTCTCTTTACAGAACTTTCACTCAGCACTGAAATCAGCACTTAGAAAATCCATTGAAGCTTTGGGCTTTTTACTTCTAAAAATTAGCCTTAAGCTTACGGCTTGCTTAGAAAGACCTGTATGTCTCAACACCAATATTCTGGTGTCTCAAATGTTATGTGAAAGATCCATTGTGCGACACACTGTTAACCAAGGGAAAAGGAATGAGATATCACTCCTTTGGACACAATGAGGAATGTCAATCTCATTATTTCCCTTTTGCAAGCTTGCATGCTCTGTGGTTGTTCGTGGATTGACCTGGTCTTCAACAAATCATATGTATAATCTTAAAAGAGATGAGAAGAGTAAGACATGAAAAATAGTGGGGGCAAGTGCAGTAAGATGGATTAAAACTTGTAATTGCATTGTTTAACCTTTCAAAGTCCTGCAACTTGTCTCTGATACTCAAAAACATGATGTATTTTCTCCTATCTATTATTTGCAGTAGGCTACTGAATTAAAAAATCCAGTGAGGTTTTTTTGCCTCTGAGTCAAAATGGTCTTTGCCAGCAATAACAGCAGAGCTCTTGCACCAGTGCCTCATTAGTTCATGGAAAACTGGTCCCTAAGGAAATGATGGGGTGTAAATAAATTTTAAACAGTTTAGTCTTACAAGTAAAAAGGGGATGCCAGATTTTTAAAACAGTGGCGGCTCAATGATGCCTCAACACTGTGTTTCACGTATTATAAATTTTAGCTAGGTTCTCCAAAATGTTTATAAGTACCATAGAATGACACAATTATAGACACATGCTTTTAACCTGCTAAGTGCACATGTGCTTTTTGTCATCTCTAAGGGGTATTTTTACTAGTGACAGCAGTCTCTGTTAGATATATTTAATAGAGGCACAGAAGGATTGCTCTGCCCCTTGACACTTCAAGCCCACTCTGTTCTGCCCAAAAAACTGACTCACTTTGTGTTCATGGGACATACACAGACCTCACACGGCCAATGCAGAGCATGCTGAATAAAATCATCTTTGGATAACCAGGGAATTCAAACTGCTGGACAAAATCCTACTGGCAACAGAGACTCACAGGTAGATAGCTCACACAGGTTTCTGAAGATCCTATACCTGGAATCAGCCCAGTAACCACATCCAGTTCCTCTATGCTAGCTCCATGGATCGCAACTGCTGGTCTAGCTTGCGATGAGTTTTCCAATTTGGAAATATTCCAGACTTGGATATCCCCCTGTGAAAGGGTACTGAGATGTCCAAAAAAACAGATGCCAACTTCAGCCTAGGAAGTGAGACTTATCCACATATAAGGAGTCCTTATACAACTTGAGAATCTTTCAGACAACAGATGTCTGAAGACAGATATAAGGGATTCATGAGTCAGACTTTAAGATGGAGCTATATAAAATAATGTGTAAAATCACATTGAGGTCATGTGAAATACTTGTTTAGGAAAATAATTTAACAAAAGATAAGCAAAAGCAGTGCCCAGAGATTTATATGAGAAAATTTCCAACAACACAAAAAGACTAAATATATCACCAACACAAAATCCTTCAAAGCTTTTATGTGCAGTGGCAAATAAATGTCTTCTGTGGCAAACCCCACCCAGGTCCCAGACAGTAAGAGAGAATACACTTTTGTTATGTTTCAGATCACTGGAAAAAGGTGTCATGCATCACTTGAATGAGCTACCTAAGGCCAAACAATTCTGTGTTATCCAAACCTCACATGCTACCCCTGCAGCAACCCCTCTCATGTTTTCTGGTGAAGCAATAATCCTGTCTTGTGTTATAAAATACAGGCAGGAGGCAGTACCTTATTCAAAGGTGATACTCACGTACATTTTAAAATCTGTCTCAAAATTCATGGCAAGTGTATTTTTGTGTCCTTTAATAAGATACCCTTATTGCTCAAGGCTTCAGTGTAGCGATCTGACAGCAATAGGCCCTGTTTCCACTTAACACATAGGAGCAGGATTACATCCATCCTGAGCTGCCAGAAATTTATGAAGCATAAATTCTCTAGAGAAAGCCATAACTTTATATAACATTACTGGGTATTTACATTTACAGTGGGACATGGGACTTCTCCATTAGCAGATATGTGTAAGAAAATATGTGAACCCAGCCATCCTCCTTGTGCCTGTACATCTGGGAAAGCTACTGCATATCAGAGATTTCATCTGAAGGCTGCAATAACTGTTTTTACTGTCTCTGGTCTTCCTCTAAGCCAATATCAGCACTGAAATTTTGTTTTAACAATGTATTTCCCTGTTTTGGAGATGGGAATGAGGTTTATCCCCATCACCACCACCAGGAATAAACTCAGTTACAGGCATGTGACTATCAGGAGTAAGCGTAAGCAGCCATTCAGAGATTCACTCAGATCACTCATACTTCATTTTTGGCACTTGAAGATGTTCAGCACAAGGAATTTCCCAAGAGAGGATGTGGAGCTGTAAAAATTAAACACCTTTGGAAAAGACACACATTTTTATGTGCCAATTTGAGCAGGACAGCTTCATTCTGAAATTTTTGATTGTGACCACGGACAAGTGTCCCCCGCCTTTGCTTCACGGGATGCAGAGCAGAGTGACAGCATGCTTCTACCATTCCCCAGGAGGAACAATGCAGGTTGTCCAACACCACTGTCAGCCCAGGCAGGACAAGGAGGAGGGCTGGAAAAGCTCTGCCAGAGCTGACAAGGGGGAATTTCTTACAAGTGAGTTTTTGAGATGTTGCAGGAAAGATTTTTCTGCACGAAGAGACACTGGTGTCTTGAGTGTTGCTGAATAAAAATAATAAATAAAAGCATTTGGGAATCCTGTAATTTGTCCATAGACAGGATAAGCATTTTTCTTTTCTTATTGGGATACTTTTGTTCAGACAGACTATATTAATGAACACGCCCAGAAACCTCTGTGGAGGACTCCAGACATCCTCAGAGATGGGCAGAGAAGCCCCGCTGTGTCAGTGCTGCTCTCCAGAACAGCACTCCAAGCCTGGGCATTGCAACAAGATTGTATCTGCTCAACTAAACCAGCTAAGGTGAAAGGAGAATCCTCCCAGGTCTGTGACTGTCCTTGAATCCCGTTGTAACTTCTCTGTCCAGCCTCGTACTCAAGAGAAGCATCACCACATTCTGGGCTAAATATTTCACTAGCACAAATGCAGTTCCCCAGAGTGTAAATGTTGTGCCCATTCTCTCTTATTTACTGGTCCAGGTGAAGAACTGGTTGCCACTGGCATAAGCACAGGCAGTGCCCTGGCATGCCCCAGGCCCATAGGCCAGGCAGAACTTCCCTGCAGAACCAGCCCAAAGCCCAAGCACTCCTCCCATGCAGCACTTTTAGGCAGGCTGGCTGCTACAGACACGGCTGCAGCACACTAACATTTCTGAGGTCTTCACAGCTCCTTGGTTCATCCAGGGCTGTTTAATGGTACAGAGAGGGCAGGGGCTGCCTGCCCTGCCTCTGGCAAGGCAGCAGAGCAAGGCAGTGTGGCTCAGCAGGGTCTCTCACACATTATACTGCTGGATTTCCTATTACTCCATCTCTCGGGTCTAGTGAAAAAGGTGCACAGTCTAGTGAGAGATAAATCTACCACGCACACAGAGGAATAAACCTAATGTTAGGTTGCCAGCAGGAGCCTGATTCACTCCCCCTGAGAGCTTAGGCACTAACTGATCCCACAAAAGGTGCCAGGGGTCTCCTACTACAGCTGAAAAGGTGATTCACCACAGCAGCAAGCCATCCATCCTTTCCAGTGTTCCCAGGTCTTCAAACAGACTTGACCTGGATTCAAGTTTGAAGGTAAGAAGATGACTTTTAGTCAATTGAAGTAGCTATAGGCCAAATGGTGCAATATTATCCAGACATTACAACCAGAAAATTGACAGAAAACATGTCTGACTCCAAACTCCAGACCCAAGAGCCTGCAATAGCAGATAATCCTTAAAATTGTAAAGGACACATAATTCAACACCACTATAGTTAGTATGCCTAAACTATAGTTTGAACCGTCATTTAACATTTAACTAGAATTGTCTAATATATTCCAATCCTCAGTGGGTTTTCAATGACTAAATTGTACAATAAAATTGAATTAAAAGCCTTAAAGAGGTGGAACTCAAGGCACTATTTATTCATCTTCTTTTGCTTTTGTGTGTTACTTGGACTTAGCTGTAACAACATTACATGAAACACTGGTGCATGTCCAGTAATGCCTCTAGAACAAAAAAAGATGATGATAGGAGATCTCACTACAGCTTCTGCTATTAAGTCTTTGGAAGAGGTGAGAAGAGATTGCTCATTAAATAAGTATCATAAAGCATTCAGCACTGACAGATGAGTTCAGAAGTAGAAAGTCAAAGGTCAGCTGTTCCCACTAGAAAAGTATCTATTGCAGCCAAGCAGTTATTATTGCCTACTGTCACAACACCCTTCTCAGAAACCAGGGAGAAGTTTTGGAGAAGCTAGAGAAACAAAAACAACAGTGATTAATCAGTATAGCAGTACATCAAGGAGTCAAGATGAAAGGCAATCCAGAGAGCAGTCCTGTGCACGAAGAGGAAAGTATCTGGAAGCTGCTTTTACTGTATCCTTGTGCCATTCACTAATGAGGATACATATGTAGACTGAGTTAAAAAACAGGCTTTGGGTCTGTGTCAGTTGATGAAATAATTCATAGAAAAATTAAGAGTAATTTTAATTGCTTCTTGAAGGTAGTAAAAAAAATCACTTTTCCTACATTTTTATCTGTACTTAGAGTATCTAATGTGCTCTACAACAGAGCACACTGTAAATATTACTGAAAAGCAGAATCTGACTCATAAATTATTGGCATTTTGTGCCAGACAAGCTTGTACTAATGTTTAAAGAAGCAGATCACCTGGGAGAAATGTGTTCTACAAGTTGCAGGAGAAACTAAAGAGACAAATAATGGGCATTGGCTGTGCAGCACATATTGTTCCCATGTTGTTCAGGCCAAAGTTGACTGCCTGCCAACAGATATAGAAGTAATTGTCAGCAAGATTTACAGTTACTTTTTCATTTGCACAGAAAAGTAGAAAGGTTGAAAGAGTTATGTGTTTTGTTGAAGGTCTGTGCTAACAACTGATTGACCATAGCATCCTGCACCGGAGAACAGTAAATACACGAACACAGACTTCACGTTTTTCTTGATTATGGAAGTTGTTTTTCATGGCAGAAAGCTGAATCGCCTTCTGATCATCAGCAACAGTTTCTTTTATTTTACACATCCATTCATAAAGCCATCCTTTCTGTTGCCAAACTAGACACTAGGAAAGTTCTAATTCTACCAGTTATGGCAAAAAAGTAAGCTGCACTTTAATGTAATGAAATGAGTGGCAGGGTCTTTCAGCTTGTCACAGAACTGCTAGCAGCTCCTGAGTTGACCACTCTTGTATGTGAATGCAGATAGGGTTACTTAATTAGACATGTTTGACTATGTAAGGAATAAAATGCAAATCTCTAACACAAAGGTGTTAACCCAGTTAAATGTTGAAACTGCAAATGCCTCCTCTGTTAAATGCCACTTCCCTTGTGCCCGTACCCCTTCCTGTAACTGTATCCTTCCCACCAGGTATTGCCTCCACTGCTCCCTGATAACACCACCTAGCATGCAAACCAGAGAACTCCCATAGGCCTCAGCACCCAGAGGAAGTAAAATTGACATCTAAAAACCCCTAGAGCCAGCAGGCCTTTGCCCAGATAGGACTCCAAAAACTACGTCAGTAAGCAAGAAAAACATCAGGCTACTTGCTGGGGCTCCATGTCTCATCACCATGAGTTGAATAACACCCACTCCGCATGACTACCTGAGACTTTGAACAAGCCAGCATCTTCCTAGGGATTCTTGTGAGGATGGAAGCCCCAGTTCTGCCATAGCTGAACACCTCCTCCTCTGAATTGTTCATTGGGAGCAGCAGTGGTGTATGTGACTCCTCGGGCCCCCACCTAGAGCTGACCCTCAATAAAGGCATTGAAAAGGATCAAGTCTCCTTGCCTGTTGTTATCAACTACAGTCTGATATGTATCTCCACTCTGCAAAAATATTAAGTAGAAAATAAACACTGTGAATGTCCAGGAATTTGGCAAAAATAATCACATAAAGACAGAAGCTTAGAAGTATTTTTGCAGTCTTCTCTGTTGCCAATAATATTACACGGGCTGACTGCATTTATCATTCTAACACAGAAAAAAGATAAAAATTACTCTAAAGGAACAAAAATCCAGAAATCTTGAGACTTTCTTCCAGGCTACAAAAGTGATAAACCACAATTCAGGATCAATATGGAGATCCAGGCAGTTAATCTGCAGATGTGTCTAGAAGGTACTGGATTGAAGAAGGGTTCATAAGGTCTTCTCTTTGGTGGCTTTCTGTAATGTCTCCAGAACCTTGAGTAAATTCCCTCCTGCATTAGTATATGGAAGGCAATGAGATGCATCATCCCATCAAGGTGAAGGATATCCATTACTAGACTACCTTTGGCAAAAATGTCTGTACCTCTTCATTGGTTCCTTCACAGATCCTCCTGGACAGTCCCACAGCCTTCTCCTCTTGGCAAATCCTCCCACTGGGGGTCACAGGAGTGCAGTGCTTCTGCTTTCCTTATTCCCAGCTAACACAGCACACAACGAGCTTTGGTTGGTTTGTAGCTGCACCCCGCTGGCTAGTGCTTGCTTTATGCTCTGACAGTGTAAACTGTGACACAAGTGGCTCTTTCAGCCTTCTCTGAACAGGGTCTACAGGTCCTGTAGGTGAGTGCAGTTTGTAAATGTGAGTCTGATCTGGTGCTACCCACACACAGTGAAAACATTTCATAAGCCATCCCAGCTGGAAGTAGGCTTAACTCTGTCCTCAAACAGAGGTGAAGTTCTTTGTCATGGCCAGTGTAAGCAGAGCTTAACTTCAGCAGAAGTTAGTTGAGCTAATTTAGGGGTAACTCTAAATTTGTAGGATGAATCCATTAGGATTTGCATTCCCACCAGCATTTAATACTGCGGCAAATATTACTCATTAGAGTAATTGCTGTGTGTTTGTCACAGACATACTGCAGGCCAGAATCAACAGGCTGCAGTTCCTCAGCACTGCCAGACTCAAAAATTATGGCAAATTTTATGTATCAAAGTAAGGGTAATAAGTGATGATGATGTTTAATAAACATGAAAATGGATTTGGAGATATTTGACAACATTTTTCAGTCTTCCACCCCCATGGAAAGGAAATGTGAAAATTCTAATATAACCTCAAACATTATTTTGACTACTCATGGGACTAAGGGATCCCAGGGCTGATCCTGGACTCTGAGGGGCTTTTCGTAGTATCCTTGCATTTCCTGGTGCCCCTTATTAAAATGAGTAACAGAAGAGGGAGTAATCCAAGCTTTAGGAACAAAAGTCAGTAGAACATAAAATTTCTATATGTTTAGGGTAGAAAAGAGCCAAGTCTGGACTCCTGAGACAAGCCTGATCAGTTCTTCCTCCAGAAATACCATTGTCATGAGGGGTGAGGGAGAAAAAGTCAGAGGCAGAAAATACATTTCTTTTCCACTGCAGAGAAAACTTTCCCACTAGCAATGCAAACATCAATTCTTAGTCCAAATCATCAGCACTAATGCTCCATGACTCCACTACATCCACCTTCCACAATCTTACAAGGAGGGTACCTACTAACTTCCCTCTTTAAGGAGGGGTTTCTAAAGATGAGCTTCTTGGAAACCATGAAATGTGTGACTTCTCAGTCAGTTATCTGTATGATAGATCTGTACAGCTTTGCACACATTAGCACACATTACCCCTACTCAGTAATACTTCCTCGCCATTCTACTTTCATTTTCCACACCACACAGTGACCACAGAGATTGACAATAGATAACAAGATAATGTTAGCCTGAGACCTTCAGGCTAACATTAACTCAAAGATGGGTAACACACTGTCTAGCAAGGAAGGAACGGCATCACAGCAGGGACCCACTATGGCCAAATGCTGAGGAAATAATTTTCCAGAATAACTGTCTTTTTTACACAGGAAAAAAGTATAAAAATAAACAACTAAGAATGTTAAGAGGTTTAAAAAACATGACCTATGAGGAAAAATTTGAAGGAACTAGATCTATTTTGCCTAGAGAAGAGGAGACTGAAGGGGTACATGATAACAGTTTTCCAGTATGAAAAAGCCTGTTGGAGACAGATATGATGAACTGTTCTCTGTGGCCATGGAGAAAAGGATGAAAAATTAATTTGCGGTAAAGAAGATTTCAGAGCAATGCAGAAAAGGAAGGAAAGAAGGAGGTCAGAGTGAGCAGTAGACCAAAGCTCTATTGGGGAAAACAGTGCAGATTGTTAAGCACAAACCAGACATACCATGGAATCCTGCTGTGATACAGGTGATGGGACATTTTGTGACCCCTTCCAGTCCTACAGGTTTGTGACTGAGCTTTGATACAGATCAGCCTCACATTGAATCTAATGGGTTTCTCTGTCAAATCTCCAGTTAGAACTAAATTTTTGTTCCTGACTCTGATTAGCTACAGAATGATCACTAAAAGAAGCAGGAATTAGAGGTGCTGAATCTTCATGCTTTACTTTCAAGAGATAGACCACTTGCTGTGTGACAACATAAAGAGAAGGCTCCTGGGTGTGCCTGAGTGATAAAACACAATTCTTTGGCAGCAGCAGACCCAATAAGACTGTAAGGCTGGTTACAATGTTGTAAATCCAAAGTAGCACAGAAGAAATCAGTAGATTTATAACAGCATAATCGTGACCAGCATAGAAGCCATTGTATTTTCACTTGGGAAACAGTAGTTAAGCATTCAGCAAAGGTTGTTTTCTGCCCTCAATCTTTTCACATGATTCTCTGACATATTGCTGGGTTTTTTCCATGCTCAGACTTCACTTTTTTTTACTCAGAGATTTCAGTCAACTTTTAAGATGTCAGGGTAAACCATACATCTGGTTGTTCAAGTGTTTTCAGATTTTATGTGATGTGTTGTGTCTCAAACCCACATCCACAAGTGATGTCTTCTCAAAAACCCTAGTAGTGCCAGCATACCTTAAGCAAGCCTGGAGTGCCCATAAGAGAAGCAAACATGCTGACCAGTAGCTCATTTGTATTATTCTACACATGTTCCTGAATTATAGCTGCCTCCAGGTCTCAATTTCAGCTGCTGAAATATTCCCACAGAGGATGACTGTTGTTTGAACACTGCATGGGCCCCCTCTGTGAAAAGACCCTTTCCAACTCATCTGCAGTGTTTATCACAAAGTGTTGCCATTCCCTTGAACACACCTGCAACATGAATAAATGCAAAAGACAGAAACTCTTGGGGACATGGTTTATTGGTGAACATGGCAATGCTGGATTAATGGTGGGACTCAATGATCTTAGAGGTCTTTTCCAACCTAAATGGTTCTATGACTCTAAACAAAAAGGACTCTGATTTCCTGACATTTATCATGGCTCTAATGCTCCCCTATCCTCAGCTACTCTCCAAAGGAAGAGTCAGTGGGCTTAGGACAAGACTGGTGAAATGGCTGTTGAAAACAAGAGTCTAGAACCCAAAGAAATCTGCAGCTGGATGAACCCTAGGTCATATTTCTTCTGTTAACCTTTGACAATACTTACTTCAAGCTGTGCTGTTACTAGATCTAAGTGTGGACTTGTTCCATCCCACCTTTTAATCTTTTTCACAGGACTTACTTGTTTTACAGATAAGAAGATATTTTTCTGGCCATCTGTGATCTTCCTGCTCCTCACAAAAATGAACAATCAAGACCTTCTTTCAGTGTAACTCTGGAAAGTTATGAACAATTCCCAAGTCCTTCTTGCACCACCAACATGCTGCATCTGGAGGTTTCTACATAGATAAATCTAAGCAGGCAGAGCCTGCTTGTCACCAGCACAGCTGGGTACGTTGCTCACACACTCAAGTGCTGCTTACACTGAAGTCATAAAGCCTTAGGGAAGCAGAACCTGCAGCATATCATAGGCCCTAGTTCAGATACAAGTATTTCCAACCAGGACACAAAACTATGCAGCACCTAGAAACTCAGACGAGGGTCTTGAAAATACAAAGATATCTCAGAGATAAAGAATTTGAATTGATTTTTTAGAATAATTTTCTCCTTTTTTAAGATAAAAATAGTGTGTTCCAACTTTGTGCACATGACCAGTGTAAATTGAATACATAACCTTCAAAACATGCAAAAACGGGATTTCCACCTGTACTTAGTGCTCAGTCTATCATATTCTCATTGAAGTCATGGGAGATACCCATTTCAACAAGACAGAGGTAACAGCAGTTAGGATAAGAATTATGGAAATAACATAGAATGGTAGCTTGATTGCTTGGAGAGAAATTCCCTTACTTGCCCAATACAGATTCACTATCTGCCATGACTTTCCCTCCCAGACCTATTTTACTGCTCTTACTCTGCCTTTATTTTACTTTTCCACCCCCTTGCCAGTCATTTTGCTGTTGCACTTAGTCACAGGAGAGTCCCAAATTCACCTTATAATCCCTAGAGGAGCTCAGATACCAGAATAAACAAGGAAAGCAAAATTGCACATTGATGCCAATACTGATTTTCAATATGTCAATAAGAATGTTATGTGTTTGGGAGGAGACTTGGTAATGTATTAACTCTACTGGTGGGCCATGCATTAGGTTTTTTTACTTTAATTACGTGCCTTGCTTTTGAAAGACAGTTTTCTGCCAGGGAGAGCTAGAGCTTCCCTTGCAATGGAGAATGTCACCCCCCTCCCCTCCTAATTACTATAATTTTGCAATTAGGGGCTTTCAGGCAAAGATATGGGAATAGGGGTAACAGTTCTTTCATAGGAATAAAAAGCAACAAAAACAACAACAACAAAACAAAATACAAATGCAGTAGTACAAAGACAAGCAAGCAAGCAAAACAGAAGTCCTGGGAAAAAAAAATCCTGACAGAGACAGGGATATGACCTGACACCCTGTTGGTAAGGGTGTTAGAAGCAGTCCAAATAAATCCTAGATGAGGTTCTGTGGGGTACAGATAATGGAGCAGGAAAAGTCCAGTGGTGGTGGAGATGGGTCTAGTCTTCCTCTGGTGGAAAAACTAGTTGCCTGCTGTTCCTGAGTCTCAGTTTTTATCCAGATAGGAATGGTTGGCTCCCCCCACACTGGGTGGAGCATCTCACAATGTAATGTCTCATGTCATTGGTGAGCCTTAATGGCCCATCAGCAGAAGATACCTCCCTGGAGGATCGACGGGTGGTGAAGGAGACAAGAAACACTGCCACACCTGGTTTTAACAGCTGGCCCATTATCAGAAGGCATCCACCCCCTCCCCCCTGGAGTTACAAGAGATAAAGAAATATCTGCTTTTACAACAGATGAAAACGGAATACAAATCTCTTGGCTACCCAATCCAAGACATCACGCTAAATCAGAAAGATTTCATCTTCCTTTAGTTTCAAAGGAGACATTCAGCAATTAAAAAGATTGCTAATTTTTCATACACATAAATACTACTAACCCTTAGCTCCTTAATCACCAAGAAACATATTTCACATGTCAGCAGTGATCCATCACATAATGGTAGCTGTGGTGAAAAAGAAAGAGATTATAATTTTTCTGTGTTCTGCATACATATTGGTGAACAATAGAGTCGAGAGTCAGCTAATTTCTTTTCAGATTCATTACATTCAGGTCCAATTAATTTGCAAGGTGCATGGCTTTTGAAAAGAGACAGAGCTCTGTAGAGCTGTTAAAAAAATAATCTATTTGCAAAGGGTTGAGATAATGTGTGGACCAACACATGACATTTCACACTCATACAGAAAAGAGTAAAAACATGACATTTCCAGTCATAGATGCTATGATCACTCCCAGATGGTGTCAGACAATATCTGTGCAGTGATACCAAACAAAAAACTGATCACTCTTCCTTAAGTTGAAAAAAAAAAAATGTGTGCACTGAATTAATATTGAATTAATCTCAAATTTGTCCATGTGCTTGTGCAGTCAGATACATACCCTTTGTGCATGTACACACAAAAGCATATATTAGGAAAAGATTGGCAAGAAGGAATTTATTCCAATTATGAAGCTTCACATTAAAAACTCACAGCCAGCTCTGTGAATGTATCAATGAAAAAGTGGGCATGCTCCAAGGAAATGAAAATTGGACATTCAGTGTGGTCTATTCTGGAAGGACCAAGAGGAGAAAAAGAATTTTAAGTTACTTAAGATACTATATGTGTTTTTGTCAGGAAAACAGCCTTGTACCTCTCAGCCTTGCTCATGTAGCAAACTGGTGCCATTTAGACAATTTTTAGACAAGCAATAAATGTATTGAACAACTGAACTTTTTAAGGAGCATAAACTTAGGAGTTTTTCTCATATTTTATGGCTGGGATTAAAAAATGGAAAAACTATTTTTTATGTTGAAACTTTTCATTTAGCAAAAGGAATACTTGTTTTCATAAATGTTGAAACATAATTTGTAATATTCTCTAACAGACACCCATCAGCTCTTGGTTTTGAACTCATGTTTCTCTTTCTAAAAATTAACTTTTAAGACTTTATGGTGACAAAATGGTGTGGAGGTAAAAACCACCTGACTCACATCCACCAGGAAAAGAACAATGGTATGAAGACACAACTGGGGAACCATAAGTTGGGATCTGCCACATAAAGGAGAAAATGCATTAATTAAGGCCAAAGAGCTCTACAAAGCCCTTTTTTTTGTGTGTGCACACATCCCGAAATCCAGCTCAGATTACAAAGGCTCCTTAATTTTTCAGTAGGCTCAAATGTGTTTTAAAAGTTTTGCAAAGAAGACAAATGTCACCTTTAAGGTTTTACAGGCCTTAAGCACACAATCTGTTACACAGAAATGGGTTTTTCTATGCTTGTCAGAAGTAGTTCTCATTCATACAATACTAAGTATAAAAGTGGCTTCAATAATTTCATACATATTGGTGAGTGTAGATAAAATTATTTATCTCTAGGAATGCAGTTCATATCAATTTATCATAATTGGGTTTTGACATCTGACAATTTCAGTTGTCATATTTTCCCAGCTATTCCATTTCTGAATCATGTATTTTTCACCAAATTATTCTTCATACACCCTTTTATTATGCATAGAAGCAGGTAAAGGTAAGAGTGGTCCCAGAGAATGCCACAAAGCACTTACAAGGTGAAGTCCCAAACCTGTAGTCTCCTTGTACTCCCAGGAGAGTTCTGTGGCATTTCTAATGTCCGCCAATGTCCCTCAGTGTTCTTCAAACTACAGGATCAACACCTTGGTCAAAGGAGAGGGTCATGAGCTTTTAATGGATCTGCACTAAAATTTTTATCATATCTTTTATGTCTGTAATGTAAGCACAGTTAAATAACCCATGGCACTGAACATTTCACTCAGCTATCCAGGGGTGAATATTACCATTTATTTGGGGACTTGTCAAAGTATTATTTTCATTACACTAATAAATACTGTAAAAGTCAAAATAAAAAATGTTATAAGTTCTGGAACATGTCTTATCTAAATCTATATGATCTGGAAGTATTTAGCAGGGGAGTTCACTAATACAAAACAGAAACAGAAAGGATCCTGGGTAAAGCCTTAGGGAAATGCCAAACTATTAATTACACATTAAGCGAATGGTTTTTATTTTTATATTGAAACAGCAACTATTTAAAGTCTATGCTACAGTACAACAAAAACTATTCTCCAGCATAACTTAGTGCAGAAGTTTGAGAGTTATTTTGATCCCTAAAGTGAAAGGGCTTTAAAAGACTTTTAAAAATTGCATTGAGATTTTTTTTTTCATTAGGAAATAGGAGAGACAAATTCTGACCCATTAGCACAGAACTTGGCAAACACTAATTATAAATCAAAGTTATGCTCTGCAAATATTCTTGCAAGTTTACTGTATACTTGCAATTTATTTTTCTCACCTAAATTTTTTTCCGAAATTTAATTTAATATTGGTAAATATCACCAATGCATCTAACAGATCTGATGAAGTCAAAAGGACTGCCCTTGTGTAAAATGAGAATGGTTGCCCTATCAAGCCCAACAGCTGTTACATGTTGTTGGTTGCACTGCTGGCCATCCCTCTAAACTAATAATAAATAATGAATTTTAAAAGGATCCCCAAACACTTCCCTTTCCAAGGGAACATGTCTTCCCAAGCCTTTCACATAGCCATAAGCATTTCACACTCTGCACAAACTTGGGAAATTTGCTTTTGTATGCAAAGCCCCCTTCAATACCCAAGTCTTGCTGCATACACTTGTGGGTGTGTTTACACAAAGGCACAAGCTGCGTCATCAAAATGCAGACACTTCCAGGATGGAGAAGAGACTGTAATCAGAGTATGGATGCTCTTTTGCTCTGGGGAAAAGATTATGTTTTGGTCAGAACATGAGGGTAAATACTAGTATGTAAAGCACCACGGGATCTTTAATGTCTAGGCTGAGCAGACATGACCTCAGTTTTCTGAGGTTTCCTTAATTCCTCAACTCCCACCTGTGAAAGGTCGCAAAGCAGTTCCAGCGTTACTGAATTTGTGCTTTGCTTTGGATTTTTGGAAGGACTGTTTTGGGGTTTAGCATGTTTGGGTTTTTTTTTCTTCTTTCATTTCACCAACCTGTTTTCTCCTCGAATTTGCCTGGTCCTCAGTACCATGAAGTCACTCTCTGTGAAATGGATTGGATGCGGGGTCAGGGAGCAGATGTAATCTGGAATCTGAAACTAGACAGAATGCATCATTCCATGAATCTGTGCTTATCTTGGTCTTTTTCAGCCTTCAATGGTTGAAAGCAGACCAGTAACTGCAAAAGTACAGTAAGTAAGCACGGATAATTTGGACAGTATGAAGAGGAACTGGAGAAGCTAATGTTCAAGTTAGCCACAAAAATCAAGTGACAATAAAGACACAAATCTCTCTTTGAGCAAAAAAACCTTCTCCACTAACTACAGTCCTTCAGGTATCCTGGTCTGCATGAAATCCTGTGTGTTGAACTCACCATCCAGCATTAAAGGGAGCTCTGGAACCCCTTAATTAAAGACGAAAGTGGAAGAGAACTGAGGAGAAATTTATAAAAGAAATCCTCAAAGATTCTTATTTAGTGTAAACCTTCCTCCCTCTTCTTACGACAGTTCCCATCTAATAAAGATGTACCTGTCTCATTGTTGATAGTGATTTCTGACAGCTGTTACATGTGAGCAACTGCCTTCCCTTAGGTAAGATTAGCAACTTACCTAAGCATATGGGACTGTTAGCAATGTCCACAGACTGCTCCACAGAAGATGCCTAAGATTTGCAAAGGTGTATGACATTTATATGACTAAAAATTTAAAAAGCTTCCTTTTCAAAGGAATGCAATTTTCAGGACAATCCTATGATCCCTTCCCAGTTACATTTTGTAATTCTTAAAATTGCTGCATGTGAAAGAACTGGAAAGCATGAAGTTTTGGTTAGCAGAGAATGCACGGTAATTCATTGATGTGGGCTTGGATGCAAGCTACAGTGACTCTAATGCCCTGCAAGTCTTCCATCAGAAATTAACACAGCAGTGATGAACACTCTCTCCAAATGCACATTCTTATTTGTGTGCATGTGATAGCATTCTTCTTTGTAGTCTCCCAGGAAACCTGAGAGAGGACATATGTTACCCAGTCTTACTTAGTCCTCCCCTCCCACAAGGATATTATCCACTTGAATCACTAGTTAAGGTTAGCATAACCTTGAGGAAGTTATCACACTAAAGCCACATGCATTTTCTGCAGCAGGAGGAATAGCACAGCACTCTGCAGAAACAGGGGTTTGCTTTTAGGAAACTCATGGACCTGAATCAGGTGAGATCTCATAATGTGCAAGGGCCATTTAAAACCCAGAGCTGATTGGTGTCTACTAACACAGAGGGCTACCAATAGAAAATGGGGTGGAAGTCATTGCATAATGGAAAGGAGGGACTGTACATAGTAGTTCATTGTTCCAGTTTAAAAAGTCAAAATAAGTTTGCCAGAAGATGTTTTATCTTTTTACACTCTGTCTAATATTAATTTTTGTCTGTCTGCCCCCTCCCCTAAGTTCCACCGGTTACATCCTTTGCTTATTACTCTAGAGTCATAAAGTTGTAAAAATACCTTCATTTCAACCATTGACCATTCTTAGATCTCCTGGTCCATAGATCCTTTAATGAAGTCCTCAGGCAGCATTTCCCTGTATTGTTATCTGAGTTTGGTAATAAAGCATATCTTAAGCCAACATCATTTTACAATATATGAACTAGAGCTGGGCAAGCTTTTCATAGCAAATGTTTTATTTAGTAGACTAAGCCTTTTGTTCTCTTTCTGAATTATTATGGAGAAACTTTGACTTCAATTCATCTGGTTGTTATTCACAACTGTTCAAATAACAGTGTCCTAGGTTACAATGTAAAATTGTGCCCAAGGTTTGTATTCTATCCCCATGAGCTGTTGGAGCCAGGGTGGGGCAGTGTTTTCCTTATCTTCTGTTAACGAGCCTAACAATGCCTTGCCACATGACTCATAGATAACTTCCTCTGGGAGTTATCTCTGTTTAATGGGCCATCAAGGACCCACTGCATGACATAGAATGAGATCAGCCCATTGGGAGATGCTCTGCCCAGGGGGAGGAGCCAAGCATTCCCACCTGGATAAATCCAGGGTTTGGGACAGCACAGGCAGCTTTTATCCACTGGAATCCCAGAGGAGACAAGAGCTACCAGACCTTTCTACAGGATCACTGCTTCGACAAGATCATCTCATCTGGACTGCTACTACCACCCTAACAGGGTGTCAGGTTGTATTCTGACTCTGTCAGTGGTTTTTTATACTATTACTTTTATTTTACTTTCTCTTATTTCTTTTCTTTTCCTCTTATTAAATTGTGTTTCTGACTTGGAGTCTTTCACTGGTTTTGCTTTCAAACCAGCACAAACAGTTTCATTGAACATATTTCAGCAGTTTAGATGTTCTCAAATGACTCATTTCAGTTCTTTCTTTTGCTATTTGTTACATGCTATTTTTGCTTCAAGGGCTGTACTTGGTTTTACCCCACCTGGTGACAATATTACCTAATCCTCACATCACTAGAAGGTTTATGGAGAGAAGCAAAATCAAAGAGATTTTATTATGCCCTCTTTTCTACTGTAGTCTGTTCCAAACATGTATTTCTTACAAAATTTTGTAAAAAGATATAATAACTATCTGTGATGAGAACTATTTTCCATTAATAGCCTTTCAATAAAAGTAATTGGGTATCCCCATATTAAGGGAAATCATTATAAGATCTGAGAATTCCATCAAATTGAAATGACAGCTTCAGTCAAATACCCACCTAAAAGTAACAAGGCAATGGAATACAAGACTTCATTAGTTCTGTACCTCACTGAGCTCCTTCTTTTGTTGAAATTTGCATTTCTAAATACTTTTGTACAATATTCACCTGACTTTAATGTGATCTAAGTAGCATACATATCTTCAGATTAACTAGTATAAGTACATGGTATGTTTCTGCAAATATGAATCAGAAACAGAATACATGCCACTTAATCTATTTCAAATTATTTTGATTGTTATACTTCATAACATAGTATATCCTGTCCATAATAATTGATCATGCATCTCCTTTTTTGCGTTTTAAGAGATTCCCAGAAACTGTAAAAGTTTTATCTAAACTTCTATTTGCAGTGCAGCAAAGCTAGAGTGTACCAAGTCAGGATTTAGTTCTGCTCTGTATAGTGTGCCTCATGGCTCTGAAAATAGAGTTTCTGCAATGGTTTTCTCCACACATGAAGAAATAAACAAAAGCAACACAGATTTGTTAACAAGAAAATAGACTAAAAGACCTACAACGGACCTAATTCTATCCTGAAGTCAACAAATGGAGCTGCAAGCACTTTTTAGAAGGGAGTTTTTAGCATCTAAGTTCTCACATTTGAACACAATATCTGGTAAACTTTTTCTAGAAATCAATACTTTTGTATTGAACACTAATGAACTGTGATTCAGGCAACCAGGTAAAAAATACTTTGAAACATCTTCAGGTGTAGCAAATATTTGAACCTGTATCCTCTATCACAAGCTTTCACTTACTGTATTATGTGTTCATGTGTTTTCCTTTTAATCTGTTAAAGTTATCACCCTGAGAACAATCTCTTCAGATTTCTGCTTAAAATTGTAGCTTTAACATTTACTGCATGTTTTGCAATTTATCACTCTTTCTACCCTAGTATAGTACAAGCTCTTCAATTTGCTTAAGCAAACATTGGCAACAAATCAAAGAAGATACTGTAAGTCCATGGAATACAATTTTAAACTAACTATGGAAAGCATGGCAAGAATAGCCATGATGTGAAATATGTTAGGCACACTAATTTTCCTACATGGTATATTCTTCCCGGACTATATGCACACAAAGGAGAAAACATAACCTAAGAAATCTTCTATTTACTAGTTCCTGCAATGTCTTCAGAAATACTCTATTTTTTTTTTCCAAGGGTGATTACAGCAGTACTTAGACAGAGCTAGCAACCTGACTAATGACATTTATTAATCTTAGCATCATGTTCCTTCAGTATTTTCATTAGTGACATTTTTCACGTAGATCCACATTTTCTAGAGCTGTACAACAGCTTTTTATTAAGCTTTCTTGTTACCAGGAGCTCCAGCAGGGCACCAGAAAATAGTACTATAAAAGACAATTGGGATACTGCCTGTGAACTTGCCTGGACCTGCATATATCCACCAAAGCATATTTCCACCAAAGGGTGGTTTGCAACATGCTAGGCACAAGCTGTGTTTAATTCAGCAGCAGTGTGGTCAGGACCTTGTTAGCTCCCTGTGGAGTTACACTGGATTTATACCAGTATGATTGTGATTAAGATTTAACTGTAACATCTAGCTGTAAAAATTTCTCTCCTTCCAATTTCCAGTGGCTGTAGAGCTCAGTCTTCTCAAAGACTTATCTTCTTTTCCATTTAAATTGCATGCAGGTACCCCAGAGCATATGAACATATTTAACACTCAAGACTCCAGTGCTGTCCTAAAGGAATTGCCATAAATAATAGAAAACCCATGACCTAAAAAAAACCAAAATAAAACAAACATCAAAAAACCTCACCAAGAAAACCCCACCCCAAACTGTAATAATCCATGATACACATTTTTCATCAACTGCACCTTGCTGCAAGTGCAGTTTTGCAGATACTCTAAGTTTTTTCAGTTTGGAAACCAGTCACAATTCATAATGATTATAAAATACATGATTTTATAAAACTCCATTTTACATTCACAGGAAAGCTTTGCTTTTGTAGCTCAGCTTTCATTGGCTAGTCTTAGTTTTCCCATGATGGACATACCATGGACATTTGTAAAATAAATAATAAAAGCAAATTTAAAGTATATCAACTGCTCTTCGTAATCACACAGGAGCTTCATGCTTGGATGGTAGGCACAGACAACTGCTCACACACTGGTATCCAACAAAAAGCAAATAATCTCAGGTTTCCTATTAGAGGAAACTCCCTTCCCACCCTCTCCTTATTTTTGGATAAATGTAGCCTGTGGTGAAGTCAGCAAGCACCAGTGAAGCCCAGGTTCCTCCTCTGCTACTTTGTGAATGTGTTCCCCCTCATCAAGGTATCTCTTGGCCTCCACCACCCTTGTTCCTTCCCTGTTCCTCCCTCTTCGCTGCCCCTCATCCTTTTGCCAAAGCACCAAATGAAAGACCACACAGAAGAGCTTCAGCTAAAAATACTTGTTTGAGGTTATGATCTAATGCCATTCTTTACCTCAGTCATGGACTACACTGCATTTATTTATCCCATTGCCAATTCCAGTCAAGATTTCTACCATACACTGTGCCAGAAACAATGGGAAAGGCCTCAGAGAAGCCTTGAGTCAAGAAGATGGATTTCTGTTTGTGGGTGGACTTAGGCAATACCCATCAAATGAGTACCTGGTTATGCCTTGCACAGAATTAATATTTAAAATTCAGAGTACCTACAAATAAAAATACTATGGCACTGAATCTCCTCCCAAGCGTATTCCCCAGATAAATGGTAGAAAGAAAAGGGATTAATTAATCCCAACCCATTGAGATAGACATGAACAGGAGCATAGCTGGACTCCAATCTCAAGCAACCAAGATTCACAACACCAGGCAATACCAGTGTCTTATGCAGAAGCCTACTGGATATAGCATTGGAGCAGTTCACTTCTCTACCTGAAAGGTTCAAGCTCCCTGCCCTAACCACAAGACATCACTCTAGGCTCTCAGGTGAAAATCACGTAAACACGGCTGAGTATCCTGGTGGGAGGCTCACCTGGAAAAGGTGGGACTCATGTTCCAGTCTCTGGTCTAAGACCTATGGAGATGTTTTCCTATCCATTAATTCTTCAATGTGAAAAAAAAAAAAGAATCACTTTTAACACTCTAGAAACACATTGGAGAAGTCCCTAAGAGCACATCAAAGGCAAATTCATTAATGTAACAACTAAAAGGCATTAAACGATAGCCACTGAGTCCTGGGTTTTTTTCTGCACCACAAGAGGAACTGAGAACTCCTGTGGTGTTCTTCAAACTGAGTGGTAGAAATAGTTCTGGATTTTTTTTTTTTTTTTTTTTTTTGGAACAGAGGAGTGAACTGAGCATGGATTTTTCACACCTTCAGTAAGAACACTAATCTCTAGATTTTGAGAATGGGGGATCATAAAAGAAGAGACAACCACAACCTGTGAAAGAAACAATGCTCTGATGTATTCCTTTGAGGTTTTAGGGATCTTGTCCTGAGAGCTGGAACTGTCCTGTTCCTCTAAGAACATGCAGATCTTCCACGTTTGGAGACATAAATCTAACTGAAGTGTGAGCTTTGGCTGCAGACATCCTGATTTGTTTGTGTTATTAAGACACGCTGACATTTAGCTGATTGAAGGTGATGAGCTATGTAATGCTCACAGTAAGATAATTCACGTCCGTGCTCACAGGCAGCCATTGTGTAAAGACCAGGTGGGTGACTTTACTCAACAACAGGAAAATACATACTACCTCATCCTAGCTACCAGCAAGTGTTTGGGAGGCCTCTCTAGTTGCCATGTTTCATACAATTGTCCTTGTGATTGCTACTACAGAGACATGTATTATGTTTGCAATTCCCATTAATCAGAAGAGAGAGATGAGATTAGTTCCAAAAGGGTTATTACTATTTATTTATCTACTTGCTGCTTTTGTGGGTTATGATTTAGATGAAATTTCAGGAAATTTGTGTTCTTTTTTGTCCTGCAGACTTTTCCAAACTACTTGGAAAGCCACAGATGTGAAGAAGGAAAAAGGAAGGCCATAAAAATAGATACTCTAAAGAAAATAGAACTATCATCAATAAACAACTGAACACAAGAAAAATATTAATTCTTTTGGAACCTGAATATTTATGTAAAGAGCTTCAAAAGAACAGCTTTCTCTCTCCAAGACACAAGCAATTTCCAAACCGTAAAACAGGTTTGGAATTGTCATTCACTTTTGGCAGCATTAGACACAGAGAGCAAGAAGCAGGGGGGTAAAAGCAGAATTGACACAGATCAGGAGCACTTAGAACTTGCTATCTAGAGAAACGTCTGCTTTACTTCCACCACAGATTAATGGAACACCTCACTAATGTTGTGCATTTGTGGAAAGCACGAAGGTCTGTAGGCAGCACACATATTACATAGAGCGCACTACTCCCGTGCATTGCTTTTGAGCATCACCACCAGAGGCTTTTTAAGACTCTGCAGCCATGGAATTAGCTGTGGTATTGCCAGCCAGCTGTGTATCCTCCATGGACTTTGGAACAAGCTATAAAAGTAAAAAGAAAAACATACTCTGCCAGCTCTTCGCAAAACAGAGCCAGCACTTTAAAACCAAGTGGGTCCTTTTCCGCCTGGCAAATCTTGAGGTCAGCCTCACAGGTCACCACTCGGGATTACGTCAGGGACCAACTGGTTGGGTTCAGGCAGGCTTGGGTTGGTCTGGCAGGCTGCATGAAGTGAACAAAAGTCAGACCAAGACAAGAAGTTGAGGGAGTGTGATAGGATGAAATTAAGACTGTTCCAAAGGCTTTTAAATTATGATGCCCACGTTGTTGCAATACTATTGGAAAACTAAATTAATTGCTCTTTTCCTTAGCCCTCTCCTGCTGTGGCTGTATTTCTTCTAGCTAAAAGACCTGCACTAAAGATGCATCCAATTTCCATGCTGTCCAAAGGCTTGTAACCACAGATTTACAGTAAACTGAGCTATCATGAAAAATAAGATTTTCATTAGGTGGCTCTTGGCCTTCAAAATTTCCAGGACAACAGAAGTAGTGGCAGGTAACAAATCTACCCTAGAGAGGGCTAATTTCCAAAAAATTCTGATGACCTATTTTCTTAAAAGCAGTGGACTTTAAAGAATTTATGTTAATGATCTCAAAAGCTGAGGTACCTTGACTCTACAGTCAGTCTACAGTCATTACTGGAAAAAGAAAAGCTAACTATAAGATTTTAGTTTACATTTACTTTACTGGAAAGCCTAAGGTTTTCTAGGCTCTGTAAAACCACATAATAAAAGAAGAGACCATTTTCTGTAGAAAACCAGAGGTTCTGTAACTTCACAATCAATCTGTAACATAAGTTCCAAGGATGCAGCTAGATGGAAACAAATTTTATTTAGTACATCACAGTAAAAATCATCTAAATATTGCTCATCAGAGCTTCACTTGGCACAGGTTGTCAGAATCTCATTGGTAGCACTCCAAGGAAACACTACTTGTTATTTTTGAGATCCATCACCTTTTCTTGAGTTACTCTGAAGCCATTAAACAGTCCATGAAAGCAATCACAGATATGTATACCAGCAAGTTCCCTGTACAGCACAAAGAACTATCTTAAATTCAAATGGTAAAGCATGAGAAGTTCCTTTTGTTTGCCCTTCTCCCCTTGAATGTGTCTTTTTAAAGAGTAAGAGTTGTTTTCTGTTCTTACTCTTATGAGTTTTGTTTCTTCTCAGTTTACTCACATAATTCATTGCAGACATCAGGACAGTAACCTCTCTAGAAATTGCTAGTGGCCCACAGAGTTAGCATAAAATAAAAAGTTACAAGTCTACATAACCTTAATTTTATGGTTATATGGTATATTTGCTGCTATATCATAAGTTTGAAAAGAGTGCTAAGTGTTCAGTGTGGGAATGCAGGGAATTTCTCTTAAGTTAGTTTTATGGAGAAATGTGTTGTTAAACTGTAGGAAAGGTTACAGTCCTTTCAAGTCCTCCAAAGCTGAATGCCTATTAGGCATTTTTAAGGTATGTATAAAATACCCCAACCACTCCCTCAATATCACTCATTGAAATTCAGATTCAGGACCTTTGCTCTGTTCAAGTCCCTTTGGTTTCATCACTGTAAACTAACCTGAGTGAGAACGTTATCAAGAATCAAGATGGTAGAATTTGCTCTTTAACTCTTGCCCACCTGGACTTCTTTGACTTGGAAGCGTTTCTCACCATAGCACATAGACATGGTGCAGCTCCATGAGTGTACAGCAAAGCTGAGACTTCATCAACACGGGAGATGGAGTGCTCTTAGTACTTCTATCCTGATGTTATCTAATAAGTCTGGGCAGACTGCAGTCACCTGGGTGACTCAGTTTCTCTGCTGGTAAAACTACAATGACTACTTTCAAACACACTGAATCCTCTTCTGACCTGCCAAAGAACAAATGTTAAACAAGAGAATGTACTGTTGCTCCACACATTTCTCAGCCTCTCCTGCCCCAAATCCCTCACTCTCCTCTGCCAAGGTATGTGCCCTCTCAGTTTGCTGGGTGACCATGCAATAAGCTGGACTGAACACTGCCTGTAGACAAAGATTTAACAGAATGCCTGTGTTATGGAGTCAACCTGCTCCTGTATATGAAATCCATGTACACTGCCTCCAGAAGGTGGATTGGCACAACTGTTATGTGACAGAATCAGCCAGAATGTGGAGACAGGGTCAGAAGACCTACCTGCATGAGAAGTACTGCCTTGTCTGCCCCTGAATGTGTTCCTGATGTGTTATGTGTGGGGGGACACAGGGCTCAGGGAAGAGAGAAGCCTGCATTGAAGGCTATGCACTGCTCAGGGTACCCGGTGGCTTCTTGGTTTGCTGCATAGCATGTCCTAGTCATTTGAAAAATCTCATTTCTTATCTCCATTATTTTAAATTATGCCTATTATTCACATCTACTGCAAATATTGAAATTCCTCTCTTCTCCTTGTTGCTCACATCATTATCACTTTAATTCTGCATTTATTTTTAATAGGAAACGGTTTATTATTTTTTACAGAATGTCAAGAGGATCTGAACCTGAAACAAGTCTTTGCAATTCAGCCTACAGTGTCATCTTAAACATGAAAACAAATTGTGTGATAGAGAAACTGAGGAACAAATGCTTTCTGGCATTTGCTTTCTCTTTCAGGCATTAGGGTTTTTTAGAGTGCAAGGAAAAATTCCTTTTGTCTTCCAGCTACAGTTTGCTAGCAGCTTCTCTTGGTTTTAACGACTGAAGATCTACTCTTCCAGTGGAGGTCATGAAAATAAATTTTACACCGGCCTCGAAGTTCAGTATACCTTCTGCCAGTTTTCTGAAAAACACTAATGTCATTCTGCAATGCCCTCTGCTGGGAGACGCAGCCTGGAGCTGGAAGGAGAGTTACCACTTCCGGTCCTTCAGCAAGGAACAGATATTTGCAATGAGATGGACCGGATTTTCACCCTCTTTATGAAATCCTGACTCTGCTGAAATCAGTGAGGTCCTAGCTTTTAATTTTCACTTTTCCCTTAAAAATTCTTCCTTTTGAAAACTGCACTGGTAAAAAAACCCACCTGTTTATTTCAAGTCCAAATGAAAACCTCATTACTTGTTTACAGACATGAGGATCTCTTTTTTAGCATTTGAGCTTTTAGAGGGAGGTTTTATAAAGATGCTTTCATCTGAAAAAGACTTTGTCCTTCTTGCCAATCTTTTAAGTCTTTTAACTGAAAAAGCCTGTACAAAATCACACATGCAAATGGCATTCATCTTACACAGGTGTGATTCTGCCTAACATATATTTTCACTGACCAGGATTCTCAAACTGAGAAAAGGAAGCTATGCAGTAAAACAAAGTGCACTGCTATGCAGTGAAACCAAGAAGTGTATCTGGAACCTGATGTGACAGGTGTGTGACAACACCAGCCCTGTCAGCAGCCACATCTGTCTCCCTCTGAGATGCAATATCCTGGCGCCTCAGAAAGAAAAATCTGAATCAACCCCACTGAGGAGCAGGACATTAATTAGTGTGGAGTTCACACAAGCAGCACCTTCACTGCCACACACACACACTCACACCATGCCCCTGTGGCTTACAGGGATAGTTTTTTCTAACTCACAACTCTTCTGGAGAATCACCCCTGAAAAATATTTTCCAGCCTTGGCAAGGGTGATGGAACACTATCTCTGCTTTGGTTTCAGCTCCCTCAGTTAACCTGTTTTTGCATGGTGTTTGTCTCTCACCACAGCTGTGCAATGGGCAGCAAGGAGGAAGGATTTTTCCACAGTAGTCCCCAGTCCTCTGTGCTTGATGTTTTCTCCTTCCTACTCATGTTCTCACAGCCTAGGTCCTTCCTTGCAGGCCAATTATCTTATATTTACTACTACTTATAATTTCTATCTGTTAAATGGAAACATTTTTACCTTGTGATGTGTTCTCTGCACTGACCTGCTTTATCACCATGTGCCTCCCCCTGCTCCACTTTACAGGGACTGACACCCTTGGTGCCAGAGAATGCAGGTGCAGTAAAGCTGCACAGTGCCTGGCAACACCATTTTTATTCAAAGTTACACATAATTATCATCGATTTGGAAGTGTGACCTCCTTGTTACACAGCCTTACAAGCTGACAGTTTTTTTCCAGAAATGGCTTTCCAGTATTTGTTATGCCCTCACAGAGATCAAAATGTCATGGTTATAAGAAGCTTTGAGGCTTATGCCATGTTCATTAAAAGGCCCCCAGACAAGTGGCTTTTTTGGTTTGTATATTGTCCTGAAAAATCTTCTGCTTCTCTTGGTAAGCGCCAAGTCATACTCATTTGAAAATGAGCATGTAAGTTTACAAACATCCAAAAGTAAGTTTACCCCTCCCAGCAAGAGCTAAGATTGACATTCTGGACACTTACCTGCTCTTCTCAGGAATAGTTTCCTTTACAAGAGAACTGTGTAGCCCAGGCAACAGGTGGTGTTTGCTCACATATTCTAACCGTGAAATTACTAATTGAGAGGAAGGCTGGAAGTAACTGGAGGTTGTTCCAGTCCTCATGCCCCTCATGGGTAAGGCAGCTGCGCCAGCAAACTGAACTGAAAATCCACCCTCTGAACTGGCACCTTTGATGGAAGGATTGACAGTGGAGTCCAAGACTGGGATAGCCTCCAGCTTAAACCGTCCTTTGATCCAAGGTTGTCTCTCAACATCACAAACCAGTGTCATATGAGGAATCTTGAACCCACTGTTAGTTTTGCTGCCAAGAGGTCTTTCAAGAAGTTGTCTCCTTATCTGTTATCTTTAGTAGAAAAATTGCATTCACAGGAATGCTAGCTAGCTGTTAAAATTATGGCAAAAAATCTAGATTTAGCCCTCAATTTTCTCATGTTGATGCACTGTACTACTAATAAGAAATAAGTGGTGTCATTCAAAATGATGTCATACTGGATTGTGACGAGGAATAGGATTAGAGTAATATCCTGTAACTGGGAGCAAGGAATTGTACAGTTCTACATAAGCTGGAGGTGGCAGAATACCTTGGGGAGAGGCAATCACTGCATTACCTCCATCCCAACATCTGGGGCAAGAGACTGCAATGCAGAAAGGCTTGCAACATGTTATCATCTGTCTTGGGTTGCAGTGCAAGATGTAACCAAAATTATGTATTCTATTGCCATCTGTTGAAACTGATTGGGGAGGTGTTTTCTTTATCTCTTCTATGACACATTCCTCATAACTCTGGGGGGAGGGGGCAGGTGTTAATGAGCCAGCTGCTAAAACCAGGTAGAGCAGTGTTCTTTATCGCTTCCATAACCCATCTTCCCTCCAGGGGGGTATCTTCTGTTAATGGGCCATTAAGGCTTACTGTATGACTGATAAAATTACATCATCCCATTGTGAGACGCTCCACCCAGCAGAAGGAGCCAAGCATTCCTACCTGGATAAAATCTGGTATTAGGAACACCAAGACAGCCTGTTTCCACTGGATTCCCAGAGAGACACTGGATCTATCTCACCACCCACTAGACCTTCAGAGGAAAACATCCTTCTACAAGATCATCTCTGCTCCAACAGAATCACATCTGTCACTCCAGGAGGACTTAATTGGACTGCTACCAACACCCTGATCAACAGGTGTCAGGCTGTATTCTGACTCTGTCAGTGTTCTTTTTTCTTTTTTTTTAAGCTTGCTTTTTTTGGTACTACTACATTCCTACTTTTAATATTTCTAGTAAAGAACTGTTATTCCTATTCCCATGTTTTGCCTGAAATCCCCTTAATTTCAAAGTTATAATGATTTGGAGGGAGGGGGTTTACATTCTCCATTCTGAGGGAGGCTCTGGCTTTCCCCTTGCAGACACGTGTCTTTCCAAACCCAGATATCATCACATCAAAAAGAAGAGTGCCTCCCTGCAATAATTTCCCTCTTGTCTGGCAGTGGGTAGCACTCAGAAACGACTTTGGTATTACCTGGCTCTGCTGACCTCTTATCATTACTGAGTCCTGGAGAATTCGTTGTTCAGAAAAGAGGGCTGAAAAGAGTCCTGGTCAACCTCAATTTAGGCTTACTTTGGTTCCCAGAGAAAACAGAAGAGGGAAATTAACATCCTGCTCTAGAAAGTTTTTGGGTTTTTCTGTCTTCATCACTGTTGTGGCAAAATCCAGTTTTATCAGCACCACTGAGAAAGTTTTCAGTAGCTTGAGGATTCGACAACATTATGGCTTCCATCCAGGACAGCCTTCCAGCCTTCTGTCCTCTCTTCCTAAGGTTATATTGAGATAGTGTGTATATATTAAAAAAAAAGGGGGGGGAGCCATCATTATCAAAGTGGGCATTCTGTACTTTTACAGCCCTCAGCAATCAGTAAGCTTTCCATGTGCATCCAAAAAGTCACTAGGAGACATGATTTGAACAAGACACTTCACTGATTTCCTAAGAGAGGACAAAATTCAGGGCATGACCTCAACTCCTTTCTCCTGGCCACAACTTAGCTGAAGGCCCAGTATGTCAGATTCCCCTCAGTGTGATTCAAGGGACTAGTCTGGAATCAATTTGACCCAGTAAGTCTTTTTGATTGCATCAGGCCTTTCAGAAGTTTTGAACAACAAGGATCTAAACAGCAGGCAGCAATCTGCACAAAGCCAATCTTTTCAGTTCAACAATTTTTAAAGGTCTGTGCTTTTTTCTTTTTTTGTTTCAAATGTTTTCCAACTGAGCAAATGCTCCAATGAGTTCATGGGAGAAGGCCTCGAGGCACCCCTGACTTTGGCACCGTTATTCCATAGACACTCCATACATTTTTGGCACCTTGCAACAGACACACTGACAGCCACAGGATTGATGGAAAGGGAAAGAAGCTGTTTTGCAGTCAAAAGAGAATGTACTCAGATTTCTAAAGCCATTTGAAAGAATGCCAGAATGATACTGGATTTCGGCATTCTTAAGCTCCTTTAAGATGATGCAGCAAGTGGTCTTTTCCACATGTGATGATGTATTTCAGGACAAGAATTTCTTCAACATTTTCCAAGCCTGTGGGCTCCTGATCCTTTTTCAAATTACAGAGATGATAGCATACTGCGGAGAATTGTGATTAGTTTAAACTCTCCACAGCTGCAAGAGATGAATGTAAAAATTCCACCCAAAAATCCACTTCTTCTGGATTGAATTTACCTACATGACACAGAGTCCTGGCCAAGGGACCACTTAAAAGAGCTGGAGCAGCATCAACACTATTTAGTTTCTTCCATCACATCAACCCAGCAAAGGCTCACAACTCATCTACCCAACACACCTCCCGCAGCAGCACTGCCATGGATTGGGTGGGGGTATTAACAGTGACCTACGTGGGGAGGAAAATGGAACAATGAAATAAAAGCTTAAGTACAAGGGAAGTCAGACAGGGCTTGCAGCTTGTTACCCAGAGAAATTATAAATACCCAGAGAATTATAAAATACCTTGTTACCAAGAGGCTTTGCTTGAAGCTCTTAAGGACAGCAGACCCCACTTCATCACAGGCTGACAAATTTTGAGCTATCTTGGCAACGGGAAGATACAAGCACTGTGCCTTCTGTCTCAGCTGACCTAAGGAGATGGCAATGCTCTGTTTAGCTTAACAGGACCTCTCTCTCTGAATTGCTTCATTATATTTCTAAAATAATATAATAACATACAGCGTTCACTGACACTATGTGCAGTGTGCCCACGTCAGGACATCTCACCTCCCATGTGTCTCTGACAAGAGGAGAGATGGAGCTGGTATTGGAAGACTGGTGACTGATACCTCCTACATTTGTCTGGATTTATTTAACAGGGCGATAGACGAGAGCCACCTTTTTAGGACTTTCATCAAAAATGCCTGCCCCGACTTCCTGGGTACTACTGGTGATGCCAGCTGGGGAGCGTTCCTGGTTTTAAGGAGACTGAGGCTGCTCTGTCCACAACTGTTCCTAATCTACACCAAAACAGAAACGAAACATAGAAATAAAACAAACAAACAAAAATCAACAACAAACTAGACTTCTCCCGCGGAACTTAGCAAAGCCTAAGCGTTTGGTTTTGCTCTAAACAGATCAACATCCAGCCCAGTCAATGTATGACAGACACATTAAATCTAACCTCTATTTTAAACCTTTCACTGCGCCCCGTGAGGAGACGGACCGAACGAAAAAAACCACGCTCCTTTTCGGGTAAGCAGCCTTTAGAAGGCGGGAAGTCTCACCCTAGCATGCGTAGTCGTGGCCGAGTGGTTAAGGCGATGGACTAGAAATCCATTGGGGTCTCCCCGCGCAGGTTCGAATCCTGCCGACTACGGCCGCGGTGTTGTGGCCCTGAATTTTTCTTTTTTCTTCCCGGCCGAATCCCGGGAGCGGTGTGGCGGGACCGCCATCGCGGCCCCAGCCCGTCAGGCGCCCCACAGCCTCCCCCGCCCCGGCCGGCTGGGCAGACCCCGCCCCTGCCAGCGCCGCGGGGCCGCCTTGGCAACCGCGGGGCGGCAAGATGGCGGACGGGCTGGACCGGCTACTGGACGAGGTGGAGAGGCGGCTGTACCGCCGGCACGGAGGCGAGGAGGAGCCCGCGGCAGCCAAGAAGGGCAGGTTAGCAGTTCCGCCGCGGTCCCGCCGCCCTCACAACCCTCCCCGCCGAGCGAGGGGCCGCCTGGGCGGTGCGCAGCCCGTCCCCGCCTGCCCCGTGCGGCCAGACATCTCAGAAACCCAAACTATGCGGGTTCAGGAGCCGGAACCTGGGCCGGCGGTCGGCGAGTGTTACCTGTAGCCCGTGTTTTTTAAAGACCCAAATCATGTGCCTGCGAGTTTAGTTATTTCGGACAGTCTTTGTCTCCTGCGTGTACCGCAACCTTGGATTAAATATGGCGTTAAAAGCTGCACTAATTTATCTCTGAATTAGGGTTGGGGATTACTTGGCTCTGTAACTGACCTCATGATAGCTCTCTGTATATAACTGTCCTCAAATGTCTATAAATCTCGCGATTTAGAGCCGGAAGATCTTTAACAATAGCATTATCAAATATTTTATTCTCTTGATACTTCAGTCATTTCACTGAAACCACAGAATATTCTGAGTTGGAAGGGACCCACAAGGATCACTGAAGTCCAACTCCTGGCCCTGCCCAGGACACCCCAGGAGTCACACCATGTGCTTGAGAGCATTGTCCAAACGCTTCTTGAGCTCTGTCAGGCTGATGCTGTGATCACTTCCCTGGGGAGCTTGTTCCAGTGCCCAACCATCCTTTGGGGGAAGAACCTTTTCCTGATATCCAATCTAAATCTCCCCTGACACAGCTTCATGCTCTTCCCTCAGATCTGTTTTTTCTGTTTATAATTTTTCTGTTCATACTTCATAAACTGTATCTGCTGCAGTAAGCACTTAACTTACATGCTGCACTGTGAGCTATCTGCCTCAAATTCCACAATTTTCAAAATGGTGATTTTGCAAGTTTGGTCCTGACAGGGTCATTGCTGACAGAACTGCCAAGCATTTGGTGTCTGACATCTCAGCCTGCCCTCAGGCTTCCATCCCAGACATCAGGTCCTGAGGTTTCCATCCTGGCCCTGACAGGCATCTTTGCCTGCCTTTGGGTTTCCATCCTGACCATCAATTTTACATCCCAGACCTCCCAGACTCCCTTTGGAAGGTCTGTGGACCAGATAGGTGGGCTGCTGAGTGCTTACCCAAAACACATTTCAGAGTCTCAGGAAAGGGTCTTGAAGAATCCGATGACTAATGCAAGACCAGCAAGACCACTACCTTTGACCACATTACTGGACTTCCACATTGTTAGCGTAATGGTTAGATGAGTGCTTAATTTCAGTCAATCTAATTACAATCTTAAAAAAAGAAATTACACAGTTTTCTTCTTTCTCAGGAGTAGATTTTTTCTTGATTGATTAATGCAGCAGTACTACAGGCCTCTCTTTATTTGACAAAGAGCTAGCAAACAGCAGACTTGTGTGTTATTTGAGCAAAAGCAAAGTGCAGGTGATCTTTCTAAATGAATCCAGTTCGGCAGGAATTCTCTTCAGCACCCCTGCAGTTGTGTAGCTTGAGTAGACACCTTCCTCTGGCCTTATATTCCTGCTGCTGAAGCTAAATGTGAAAAATCAGGGTTGTCCAATTTATTGCCCAGTAAGTGTAGCAGGGGTTATACTGTCGTATTTTTATTCACGGTTGGGAGTGGTTGGAAATAAAAGAAGCAAGCAAAAGTAAGACCTGTGATGGGACAACTCAACAGTGACTGAAAGGTGTTATCCTGCAATTTACATCTGTTCAGTCATGATTTGGGTGGCATACCTGATATACTACAAAAATATTAGGGGGAAAAGGCTGTAACTGTTTATATTTTTTAACACACATTTCTTTCAATTGCTGTAGTCTTGCTACAAAAATGAAGGCTGATTTATTTATTTTTCAGATCAACTAAAGTGTTAGTGAATGCTGGCAGCAGCGAAGAAGATCTAGATGACATCATTGATGAAATCTGTAATGACAGCAGCTTTACCAAAACACCTCTGGTGAGTAGGGGTCTGGAGAAATTCAGAACAAGTCAGGTTCAACAATGGAAGTAAAAGTACCATAAGCTAAAACTTTTAAAGCAAAACATGAATGAAAACAAGCTGTAGAATAAACTTTGAAAATAAAGCAGACAGGAAAATGCAGTAATCCTGTAGTGAGGAACAGGAGAAATATAAAGAGATGTTTTTGCCTAGGCAATAACAGGCAATTAAAGGAAATGCTAGTTCAAAATAGAGCATAGTGTCAATGCTCAAAATCACAGAATGGTTGCAGTTGGAAGAGGGACCTCTGGAGATCATCTGGTCCAACCACCTGCTTAAGCAAGACTGCCTAGAGCCAGTTGCCCAGGACTGTGTCCAAATGGCTTTCAATTATCCCTGAAGATATAGACTGCAGCTTCTCTAAGTAGTCTGTTCCAGTGTTTGACCACCCCCACAAGTCGTAAAGATTTTTTGTACGTTTGAGTGGAAATTCTTGTACTTCAGTTTGCACCCATTGCCTCTCCTGTCAGTGATCCCCACTGAAAAGAGTCTGGCTACGTCTTCTTTATTTTTGCCTGACATACCTTCTTAAGGTTCTCCTGACCCTTTTTTTCTCCAGGCTAAACAATTCCAACTCTCTTAGCTTATACGTGGATGTCAGATGGTGTAAATCCTTAATGACCTTCATGGTCCTTTCCTAGGCCCACTCCATTATGTCCATGCCTCTTTTGTATTGGACACAGTGCTCTAGACATGTCTGTGAGGTTGTATCTGGAGTAATGTGACCTGTTCTGGTCTCTCAAATAGAAGAGAGAGATGGAGCTACTGGAGAACCTCCAGCAAAGGCCCATGGAGATGGTTAAGAGACTGAAATGCCTGTCAAATGAGGAGCAGCTGAGAGAACTGGAACTGTTTGATCTGTAGAAGAGAAGGCTCCAGGGGGATCTTGTCAATGAGTGTCAATAGCTATGGGTGTAGTAAAGAAGGGGCCAGACTCTCCTCCATAGTGCCCAGTGACAGGACAAGAGGCAATGGATATACACTGAAATACACAAAATACCATCTGTACACAAGGAAACACTTTTCTTGCTGTGAGGGTGGTCAAACACGGGGACAGTCTTCACAGAGAGGTTGTGGAGTCTTGGTCTGTGGAGATTTTCAAAATGCTGGACACAGTCCTTGGCAAGCTGCTGAAACTGACCCTGTTTTGAACAGGGGAAGGTCCCTTCCAGCTGAAATGATTCTTTGATTCTGTCTCATCAGTGCTGAGTAGAGAGGAGGGATCACCACCCTGGACATGCTGGCTACATCCTTCCTAATGTATCCCAAGATACTGTTGGCCTTCTGTGCTGCAAGGGCACATTGCCAGCTCATGGTCAACTTGTTATCCACTGAATTTCCTGCAGCCTTCTCTGCAAAGCTGCTTTCTGGCTGGTCAGCCCACATGGTGTTCTGTACATAAGGATTATTCCTCCCCTGGGGCGGGAGTTTGCATTTCATGTTAGCTGAACTTGAAGAGCTTCTTCTAACCCCATTTCTGGAAGTCATTTGAGGTCCCTCTTAATAGCAGCCCAGTCATCTGATACACAAACTACTGCACACCATCTTGTATCCTCTGCAAATGTCTTCTCATTTCACAGCAGAAGATGGAGATGAAGCTGCAAATTTACATTCTCAAGACAGTTGCAGTGATAGAAGGCATTGGACATAGATATTCATTTGGGTATCAGCAGTAGAAAATGGTGTTACACTTCATAATCTCCTGCATATTCCCTTATTTTCACGAGTGACATTGGTGGGGTTTTTTGTTTGTCTTTGATTTTTTTATAGAGTGGCTAAATCTGACCCAACAAAAAATACATGTGAGGGAGAGAGAATTATGCCAGTAAATTTGTGTAATTTTATCATTTTATATCCCTAGAACTTCCCATTTAGGATGTAGGGTTCTCATATTCTAGAATTCAAATAAGCTCTTCTGTGTGCAGCAAATAAGAAACCTTTCAAAGACTCTGTCTTTTTTGAATAATCTAAGTTCTTCATGGGTTTTAATGAAACAAAAGCTAAAAACATCGAGGGAGAGGGTTCCAAATTATAACTGTTTTTAAAAGCAAAATTATTAGAAGGAGATCATGAAATACTAAGTCGTGATTTTAAAGTGTAAGTGATCGTGTGGTGTGGAATTCCTTAAGCCAGAGCTGGAAATTCAGTGTGGGAAGAGAAACCTTTCTCCTCACAAACTTGAACAAGAAAATTCCCAAAGTCTTAGTCCCCTTCTTCTATGACTGAGATTTTCTGGCTCCTGCTTAAAAAGTAAAACAGTATATTGTGACTTTGCTGTAATGCTGCATTTTATTTTTTGGTTGCTTTTAAACAGAAATTGAAGTCTAATTCTGCAAGTCTCATACCTGAAAGAAATAGTATTGTTGTAAAGGCACATGAGAAAAGGTGGGTGAAAAATGTTCAGGCTTGTTGGACATTGCTTGATTGTAACTTCTTATCAGTCTGTTTAATCTCTGTTAACATTTCTTAAGAAAGGCACTGAGAAGAAAGACAATCTTTTTAAAGAAAAACAAAGATAAACAGGTCATTTCAAAGAATTGTTAATGTGTTTTCATGAGGTCAAAATAATTTATTATAAATTTATAAATTATTTAGGCTATTGAACCACATCTTCCTTTGCCTTGTGGACATATACATTCATCAAATGTTGCAATATGTAGACCCTTGTATATTTGGCACAAAGAGTGATTTTCATAGAGTTTTTCTATGAACACTTTGATAATGGAAATTTTAAAATTCTGTAGTTTACAAGCATTGGTATGCTTTGCCTATTTTTTTTTTTTTTTTTAGAAATACCATGCGGTTAAACTAGGAGAAATATTATACTGCTTTCTCCAACCTGTCTTGCTATAATTTAATATTTTTTAATGAATCCATATAGATGCTGTCCAGTGTACCTGGGTGGAAGCCTTTCACCATCTGGGATAGGAACAAATATTTCAAAAAGGTAGGAAACCCGAAAAAATATATGCTACTTGCTTTATCATTATTTTTATTCACAGCTATGTTTCTGTGTTTGTACAAAATTCTGCATTTGAACTGGGCAGGACAGCCTTATAGTCATCTAAATAAGTAGCTTCCTGTAACTGCAGTTGAAATCAGCTGGTCCCTTCCAGTCCTCTGTTGATGACCACTTGACCTTTTGTTTGTTTGAAATGTTGAAAGATGCTTGTAAAAGACATGAAAACAAAACTCAGTAACAAGTAGTTACTTGTTTTTACTTTTTACTGCTGCATTGTTGTTTTTCCCTTCCTCTCTTCGTCTTTCTATGTGATGCCAAGTATGTGACTTAAATCAGTGGGCTGGTTGAAATCATCCCAGAACCTGAACTGAATATGGTCAGAGTGCTTTGCAATTGCAGCTGAGTTTAGCAGAAGAGGTACTTTGATGATTTATCCACAACATCCTATAGACCATTACTGCATTTCCATGTGGCATTTTTTGTAGTAAGTAATTGTGTACTCAACACATATTTGGGTGCTGCCCAGGTGCTGTACCAGTGAGGAAGACTAAAGAGAATATATCAAGTGAATATCAGGGTTTTTTATGTGTTCAGTGCAGATAGGAACCTGTAAAAATAATACATGAACATATAATTAAACCACATACCATAATTCTGAACATGCCAGAGATGTAAAAGCATTAAATTAGGTGATGTTGCTTCTAGTACTTCTGAGTGAGTGCTGTATTTTGACCCATTTATGGTGGATGTATGTTGTATCAGTCAACTTCTCTGATTGTTTGATCTTCTTTGTCCAGAACATGTGATCAGCTGCGTTGTACTGCTTGTGACTTCCGTGTGTCACTTTTCAATGACTACATCTGGGATCAGTCCTGTGATTATCTTTTTTTCAGGTGTGTCTAGGGTGGGTATTAGTGTTGTGCTACTGTGCTTTGGGGCTCAATAAGAACAGGAAAGATGAAAAGCCCTTAGCACTGCTGTGTCACCTAAAAAGAAGCATGCATGCTACCTGTTTGGGATCAGGTGGGACAGTCTGTAGGGGGCAGGAAGCAACATCTCCCTGTTGAAAACAAAATCTGTTTTCATCCATTTCTGTCTCTTCTCCCATGACTCTCCATCTGCTTTTAAAAATAATTCAATTTTCATGGCTCAAAAGGCCAGCTTATTGCTGAAATAATGTTCAGTGAAAATCAAATAGCTTTATTTCTTAACAGATTTCTTTCTTGGAGCAAGGTTTGGTTAAATGGAGAGGCAGGATTTTTGGTTTTTGCCTATATTGTGATGTTTTTAATTCTTTAAAGAGTAAATTCTTTAATTTACTCTTTAAAGAAATAAACTGAATCCTACTAAAAGTAGGAGTTCTTATTTCCAGTCCAGAACTGACTCCTACTAAAAGTAAGGAGTTCTTATTTCCAGTTTCTCTAAAGCTAATGCCAAGACTTAGTGAAAGGTAGTGTAGTAGGCGCCTTCCTAATAGACATCAAATTTGGATTCCTCTTCTTTTCCTGCAGTTTCTGTGTGTGCCTGTTAACTAATGGAAGAGGTGGATGTGTTCAGAGTATGTGCTTGGACAGTGATGTGATAGTCAGAGAACAACATTAATGGAGATATTGGCTCCTTTTCCATTATTTTTTCCTGTGTAACATCTTTATTCCTGTATTTTTCTTCCAGTCTCAAAATTCATATTTCGTATTTCTTATTGGATACCATTATTTTTCCCATTATTTAAAGCAGCTTTAAAAATACCATGCTGCACAAATAGTCTCCTATGATTAGTTTGGTAGTGGAAAAGGTTTAAACAAAAGTGGGATTCTTTTATTTACCCAAAGTTAAAATTATTTTGCTTCTCAGATCTCAAAATTAATAAATGAAACGAAAGAAAAAAACACGAGTGGCATTAGTATCAGATACTTGTAACATTGATTAAAATCTGTAATCTTTAGCAAGATATTTAGCTGTTTGACAAACCTGAATTTTAGAAAGCAAACTTTAAACATTTTCCTTCCATCAATAGGTGTCTGATCTCTTTTTCTAAAAATTCTTCCCTTGATACTTTTGGGTTTTCTTTATTTAATTGGGCTTGTTAATGTTGTTTTTGAGCAATTCAGTGTCCAGTGGCCAGGAGGAGATCATGAGAGCAGAGATAGCTAAAATGCTACATTTTCACTTGTTTTTTTTTAAAACAACTTGGTTTTGTCATAGCATGCTGATTTTTTATTTGTTATAGTTAATGACTGCACAGGAATTATTTCTGGTTTGATGTACAATCTACCCTCTTATGGCCATTTCATTTCAGTCACTTTAACAATCACCTTGAGTAGCAGTTCCTGATGAAAAGTTTAACTCTGTAATTGCACCCATTATGCATAGGAATTTTTACTATAACTTTGATAAGGTAAATACATTTTTGGGTAATTTTTTAGCACAGGAATTAGCTCTGCTTGGTTTTCTTCCCAATTCTTTCTTTGGAGGCTGACTGGAAGTCTCTAAACCCAACAGATAACATTGCTTACAAAAACTTCAGTCTGCAGTTGATCTGAGAACACAGAAACTACAGACTGAGACTGCTCTCAGGAAAGGATTGTGTTCAAAACAGAATTCAAATATATCCCTAAATTCATCTGTGACAGTGGTACTAAGAATTGTCCTTTAAGATGTCTTCTGATCTGAAATGGCCTCATGAATATTTTTTCTTTAAAAAAAACCAAAACAACCCAGCATGATCCTTAGATGAATTCACTTCTTTGCAGGAATAACATGCCTGAGCTCAGTAAACTAAGAGCAAAGATGATAAAGAAAAAAGGAGCACGTGCATATGCTTGTCAGTGCAGCTGGAGATCCATTGATGAATTAACTGACCTCCAAACAGAGCAGCAGCTTCGGTGGGTTTGTGGTAAACATGGAGAATGAAGTCTTCTTGTGTGGGATACCTACTTGTGTGGAAATGGCTCTTGAAATCAATTTGTTTCCTACCCAGTTTTCTGAGAACAGATGGAAAATTGAATACTTCGATCTAGAAATAGATTATAACACCCAGATTTCAACCTGATTTTTTTTTTTTAATTTAACTGTCTTGCAAGCAGTGTGGGGAGTTGAATTATTAGGAGAAAGAACTAACTTGGAGGCTTTCTGGAAGCTCAGTGAGGTTAAAGTTCATACTCAGTAGTGTTAAAGAAAAGAAGAGGAAATAACAGACTTGGACATGGGCAAAGCACCTTGAGACTGTTCCTCACATCTAGCAGAGAGCCTTATTTCCCATGTCTGCAGAATCTTGGACTCAAAATGGTGGGTTGGCAAACAACCATGACACACAAGCATATGAATTTCTGCACAGAAGTGAATCCTGCTCTTCTGCTTTGCTTATAGTTGTTAATGAGCAAATGGTTTTTTATCTCTTAAAAAATTACTGTGGGATCAGCTCTCATCTTAATGGTTTCAGCACACCCCAAAACTTTACTTCCTTTTACCCACCAGCAGCCAAAACAGCAGGTGCTGAAAATTTTCTTCCACTTCCTACTGCTTTCTTCAGAGCACTTTCTGCTGACTAAGAACTTCTACCACAATGAATTTCTTGAACTTCTCTTCAGCCCTTACTGCACAAGAGATGAACAAGTTATTGTGCAATTACTAAATATGCAATTTTTAAGAGATTCTGAAGGATATATTACTCTTTTATCAATATTTTCAAGGGAAAAAGGCTCAGGCTTTTAAGAGTGAGATAATTATCCCCACTGATGTTCAAATTCAGATTTGTTTTTCAGTTTCACTTAGCTTTCAATTCAGCTTCTCTTTAAAAAATATTGTGTTCAGAAAGTGTAACTGTCCTATTTCAACACAATCCCTTCTCTCAGTAATGTTACTTGGTGAATTGTCTTGCTTACAGTCAATGTCACTATAGTTTATAACCTTTTGCTTTTCATTATGTATAAATAACACAGAAGATAGATTTGAGTTCTGTGCAGAGGGAAGAGGGAGGAAAGAACAACCAGTCCTGTCATTTACTACACTGAAAAGTGTCTCAGTATGGGAAGTCTGTCAGTGTTTTTGCTGTGCAGTATGTGTATCTGTACAGATAAATTCAGAATAATTACTTTGGGCAATTCTGGCTATACAGAGCCATTTCCCTTTCTCTGAAGTTTTGCTCATGGTTCTAATCTGTATATTTGTTCTGTTTCTGAGCTTTTCCAAAAGAATTGCGTGGTCTTACAGAGGTAATTCCTGTGTCTATTGCCCTCTGAAAGAGCAGATCTCAGTAGTGATCAGAGGCATCATGCACTCTGCACCCTGCTTACCTTGTCCTTCCATGAGTACTTGTTTCAGAACCTGCAGAGGCCCAGCAGTGTGCCTGGGAAGTCTGGCAGTGCTTTTTCAGTGCTCCAGAGTGCACCTTCCAGTGCCCATGCAGCCTTACTGTAGAGTCAGGTGAGTTGGCTTTGGAGAGGTACTACTTGGTATGATAGTATAGACATGTATTGTTTTCAGCGAATTTAGTATTTCAGGCTGAAGTTTCCACTTCTAGAGTCCAAAACTGCAGGTTCAGGACCAGAGACCAGTTGAATAATGCTGAGTCAGTTCCTAGAAGAGCTCTGCTTGCCTTTCTGAAGGTGTGGCCCTGGTCTGGGCTGTACACAGTGGGTGTTCTTCAGGAAGGCCCAAGCAACTTTCATGCCTAGAGAGCATCAGTGCTAAGAACAAGAGAAGCACCCAGCAGTAGGTAACAAGCTCTGGGGAAGAAGAAACGTGCTTTCCATTCTTCTTGAAGAATGCATTCCAAAAAGTGCTGAGTTGCCTTGGCTTTTCTGTTCCAAAGCTATTTGGAACTCATGACCAAATAGTTCCACAGGGTGTCTTTTGGCTAGAATGGTACTGGAACTTGTGCCACAGTGTAGAAACCAGCTGATCTTACAAACTGTGAGTGGGAAATGGGGAAAATCCTAATTTCCATCTCAGTTCATGAGACTGAGTGTTATATGACTTGGAAAGGGAGCATGTCTGCTGTACCCTAAACATTCCTCTGAAATAATCAGGTTTAATCAAGTGCAGTTAACTTGTTTCTGGCCTTGGTCAGAGTAGTGGGATATGACAGCTTTTTGTCCAGGGGAAGTTGTAAACAGGTACAGAAATAGTGCTTCTTGTTTTCAGAATTTATCATATTTCTATATTTGAGAATGATTGCTATGTCATTAGATGGAATTATTTTCTTTGAAGGAGGAGCAGTATTAAGATTTGATTTCCTTTCCTTTGCTTTCTTCAGTTACATGTTACAAACCACTCCAGAGTCCTTGGATGAAAAGAATCTAAAGAAAGATAAAACTAGAGCTTGAATGTTCATTTGATGAAGGTATTGTCATATTGTACAAGGGTTTCAAGATGTAGCCCAGACCCTAAGTGATATTTCTGTGTCGGATATCTGAGATAGCAGGGATTATGTAGAGAATTCTATTTAAGAATATGTGAAGATTTCTGTTTAAGAATACAATTCAGCTGTTGTCTAATGGAAGTACTGGAGAACAGTGTTGCTAAGTATAAACATGACCATTGTTTTCCTTCAATTTTTTGCTTTGGAATAATAATACCATTTCCATTTGTGAAATGGGCGAAGTGAAAATGTAAGACTTTTATTTTGCTTACTGATATGCTTGGAGATTTTCTAGGTTGTCCCATTAGGATCTCCAGCAGATCCCTCAAAAAAACAAAAGCAATGATGGATGACAAAATGAGATTCCATCAAATTTTAATATGCTGCTCTGACTTACCTTTCACTTGTTTTACCTGCAAACTATGGAGGGTGAATATAGTTCAGAAGAGTCATCGTTAAGAATTGACCTGCCATTAAAGTTAACTTACAGAAGCATATGTTGCATATGTTAGTATCTTCTAATGTTCAATACAAAATTTATATAGCACATCACACAACATTACATATTGCAAGCTCTGCACTGTATTATTTCAAATAAAGATTTTTTTTTTCCCAAACACCTATTCTAGTTTTTTACTGAAGATATTCTGCAAATAAAAAAAAAAACTTGCTGAAAGACTGCCACTTCTCTTGTTTCCTGACATGTGAGTCTTTGGGTCATGTAACCAGCACACGTGGTAGTCACACAATACAAGAAGAGCTATGTTGAGAGCTGCATACACAATTTTTTCTTCCTGCCAGGCTCTTTTTTTATAAGGCCTGACGTTCTGTCTGTGGTGTGACACCTGATAACTGCCTGCAGGTGGAGTAAAGGAATGTCAGGTGCTGCTCATTTGTGAGGGCAGCATCTGATGCCTAGGGTTTGGCATGTGTGCTTTGAGAAAGTTTTTCAAATGTCAGCATTTAATAAAATGAAAGTTGGAACTAATCTGAATCATGTGTTCTGTGAATTCTGTCGTATTGTCCCTATCCAAGAGAAGCCTTATAAAAATGATGTTTTCCGTTGGAAGGGTTATGACATGTCCTTAGTTCAAAAGCATTGTCCAGCTCGTAAGAAGCACTAAGTACTGTTGTGTTTCTCCCATCAGGGAGGGATGCAGCAAATAGAGTTAAATAAGCTTTAATGTTCTTTACTGGCTAACATGAGGAGAGCACATGAAATTATAGAGAGCTCATAAAGGTGGATGCATTTACCACGTTTCTTTGATGTTTACCGAGGATAAAATGTGGAGGCAGGTGCTGTGCAGGCTGGCATATAGCTAAACAACGTGCCAAGTGGGGTGTTGGTAGCCTGGTGTATCAGGCATTTGCTGTGATCCACATGCCCTGGGTCTTGCTGTAGAAAAACGTTCTTAGTACAGGGAGGACTGGCTCTGCATATGGGAGTTGGAACTTTTTTCTCCACCATCCAGAAATGCCGTGTGGCTTATATTAGAGTAACACACATAAATACTTCCTGTACTTCATTCTGAATTCAGATTCCAGGCATGGGTGCTATTCAGGCAATAATTATTTCCCCATCTTAATTGGCAGTGTGGACACTGTGAGGATACTCAGAAACCAGGTGCTGCCTCAGGAGTACTCCTGACTTATTTAGGACTTGCAGTGTCACAATGATGTTCATGTGTGTTTCACTCACTTTGATAACTTTTTTTTCTGTTGAATTAGATGTGTTTTAGAAGTGATTGGGTTAATACATTATTATTCAATCCAGTCTGCAGAGGGCAGAGCAGCACTGCTGAGAGTTACAGTTCAGGCTTCTGCTTCACTTATGGAACCTTATACTTGTAATTTTTTTCTGTAATAGTGGTTTACATTCAACAGACCAAGGCTTCTTGCATTTATCTCCTGCTAGTGTCATTATAAGTGGGATAGCCAGATCTGTAGCAATTCCAACTGATTTTTGTTTTAATTCATCCAAATGGTCTTCAAGTGGTCATTGACCAATGTTGAAGTATATTAAATTTTTAACTGTCATGTAAATATGCATAAAAAGTCTCTGTGTGTCCATATGTAGGTATATTTGTGTATGCTTATCCTCTATTATATCAGTAGAAAACCTGAATTGCCTCATGATTTTTTTCACCCTGCCCAAGTTAATTTTCCCTGAAAATGTAAATAATTTTGGCAAATAGATGTTGCATATGTTAGTGTCTTCTAATGTTCAATACAAAACGTATATAGCACATCACACAAGGTGACAGCTCTTTAAAAGGAAATAGTAAAAGTCAAAAATTCAGGGGAAAAAAAAAAAAAAAAAAGTTGTTCCTGTCTATGTAGAAAAGCAATGTAGACCAGAAATGCTGCAGAGCAGTCTGAGATACAGCATGAGAATCATGCAAAAAGCTACATCCTGCAGTCCATCATCTATGAGCCACGGCTGAGGTTAGTGAAGTCTCACTCTCTGAACTCTCTTCTGGTTCTTTGGGAATCCAGAAAGTTTGAGTGTACAAAACAGATTTAAAATGGATTGAAATATTATTTCCAATAACCAGTGAAGTTGTGTCTGTTTCTGCAGAAGTGACAAGGTGCTTTTAACTAGAAACACAAACGTATCTAAACCATGATTACCTATTTTACTCGTAAAATAGGGAGTATGATCTAAATTTAACCTAGATACACCATAGGTGAGTGATCTCTGTAACACTTTATTCTTTCCTTACTTGATTTCTTCTAATAGAAGAAACGATTGAATTAAAAGTTTAATAGAGCAGAAAGGAACAAGTAAGACTGAGTACCACACTGTGAGAGGTTTCATGTATGTTCTGATAAAATGTATTTCAGATAAGAAATAAGCCATTGGATTTTCTAAACTAAAGACACACATAAGTGAAAGAAATACAAATACCATGCTGCAGGTAGAAATTCAAATGTTCACCATTTGCCAAAAGCAAGGACAAAACTTCATATGGGAGGTGTCCTTTCTAGCAATCTTTTATGATTGCATTTCCACAGGCTGGCCCAGAAGATGGGGGTGAATCCATCCCCCCATTGCCTTTTTCAGGGTTTCCTGTAGTATCAACAGGGTTTCCTGTTGATAGGTTTTAGAGATAATAGTTAACATAGATATTATATTTAGATAGAAGAGCTAAGATACTCAGGGCTTGTAAAACCCTCTTAGACAGTGGTTTATAACTGTTACTCAAATATAAGCAAAAGGTATTGAAGTTTTTAAGACAGTTTAGTGAAACTGAAACCGTCACAGCTTCAGAACTTTTTGCTAAAGAACTGGGAGGCAGAGAGGAGGAAAGGCGTTTTCACAGTGGTCGAACCAGTGCATAATATTCTAGCTCCTTAGTGCCTTAAATTCCTCTGCTTAGAAAATGTGATTGCTTGTAGAGGGGAAAAAATGTTCACTCTTGAATGGTGATAGTATAAAGTATCCATAGGATTTTTCTCTATTTAAATAGAAAATCTCTATTTAAAGGCAAGCCAAATGGCCTTACTCTAAGACATTGTAGTAGATGTGATAGTGAGCATACATCTTTAAGCTAGGAGCTTTGCAATAGTCAGCAGCCTGAGTGTGCTTGGAATTCCGTGTCCTGACTGCCCTGATGTAAACAGCTTTCACAGGAAGGGGGAAGCAGCTACCAGAGACAGGAAGGTTGAATTTAGCATCAAACTCCTTATCTAGGCAGAGTGGGCTGCTCAGGATGCTGATAAGAAAAAGTGTATAAATTGTTACAGCAGCCTGTGATAGCTGCCTGGCCCTTCCTGGGAAAACCATTCTCATCAGTGTAATCAGAGTACAATCTTACACGTGCAGATGGATTTAGGAAGGGATTATATCTGATATACTTATCCAAAAGAATGCTTCATGTATTACAGTCTCATGATGGCACTTGCAGGAAGAGATTATTCTGCATGCTGAAGTAGGAGGATGTGTGTCTTTAAAAATAAAAACTTTGTCATAGTAAGAGTTATTATTAGTCTTACTAGCCATAAAGGAATATAAGCCTTTCCTGAATCTGAATATGCACTGCAATATCTGGTTTAATTTTTAGATTATAGATTTTATATCAGTGCTGGCATAGCTCTGGTTCCACCTCTTCAGAAATTAAAGTTGTTGCTGCATTGTCTTATGTGCTTTGGATCAATGAGATGTCTTGTTTACAAATGGCAGATACATGGCTTCAAAACACTATGTGCAGTGTAATGAGTTGCTCATTAATATACAATGTCATTTTCCTTTTAATTTATATGTGTGTATATTTAGGGAAATCCATCTGCCCTGAGTCTACAGCACCATTCTATCAATGTGCTCCTCAGTGGCTGAAGTGACACAAAATGCTAGGCTCCTCCACATTGATTTTTCTGTGAATGATGACTCTAATTTCTCATGCCTTCCCCAAAGTATACTGAGAAATTATTTTGGCTAAGAGTGAGACTGGAGGCAGTTTAAAGCAGTCTTTTAGTTGCATCTTCACACATATGTCTGAAACATCTTTCCCTTTCCCCACCCTCTATACTAGATTTATATTTCGTTCCATTCCAATGAGGAAGGCTAGAAACAAACCATGAAAAAGGAGAGTGGTATAAAAGAGTCTATCCATGTCCTTTATTGCAATAAAGCAATCTGTCCTAGGTCATTGCAAAGATAACATTCTGGATTTGAATGGCTAAAATAATTAAAGTCAAGAGGATATTGGGGTCCATCTGTTCTGCTCACTGAACATGGGTACCACACATCTCCTGAGCACAGGAGGACATGGTGACACAGCTGTCAGCAGTCTTAGCACCAGAGCATCCAGCCAGGTGCTCCACACCAGGGTTGCTAGAGTACACTAAAATCTTTTAATCATTCTAGTTCTGCAAAAGAGTTTTTCCTTTGTGGTATATTGCAAATCCTTCCTAAAGGCCGGAAACATTACTTCTTTATAAAGTATATGTTTCTAAACTGGATAATTTCCAGATGTCAAATCATTTGGGAGACCTTGCAATAACAATTCTCTCCTCCGGGTTCTCAGCCAGTGCTGGGCATGTGGTTACCTTGGGTATTTTCAGGATCCATCATAAGGCAAATGACACCTTTAAATAGGGGAAAAACAAACAGCCTAATGGGCACCTAGTGGCAGAGAGTATCTCGTCCAGTTTGTCCCAACACATTCTCATGTCATTGTTCAATAGGGTAACAGGCCATGAAAGAATGAAGCAGCTACTTTCCTTTTCTGTCAGATGTTGCAAGTTACTTATATTTTCTGTCTTGCTATTTAAAGGACTAAGGGCTGAAAATGAGAGTTCATTAACTTGTCTGAAATTAGTTTTTTTTTTTAATATGTATATAGCCATGCTCAAATGAATGATAGTAAAGTAGGGGCTGGAAGGCATTGCCTTCTGCCTTGAGACAGGACTACCCCTGCAGGAAGCTCAGGCTAAACCCAAATGCAGGTTGCCACCAGAAATGCCCCTCTAGTCTGCAGGGGAGCTGGCTAAATTATGAAAGAAAGTTCTCTGCCAGCTGCCCAGTGAGTCCCAGGAGGAAGGGAAGGGACACCCTTCTCTCCCTGCAGACTGAGGAGTTGGGCTGTGTGTAAGCCAAGAACAGAAATATGCAGGAGAACGCGTGTGAACACGGGAGAATTGCAATAAGATAACATCACAGTAGGCTTTAGGCACTTGGTGGTATTTTTGACAGTCTTACTTTAACTGAGCACATTCATTCTTCAAACATTTCAAAATAAAACATTGCTTCCTACGCCTTTTTTTGGCTCCTGTTGACTGTTGTTTTCTTTATGGACTTGAAACTATGCTTGTTCATCCTCCAGAAGAATCCTTATCTCTGTCTAAATGGCCTGGGAAAAGCTCAGGGCATGCTTGCAATGCAAACTTTGAGGAAGTAAATTTAGTTTCTCAATAAATCTAGCCAGTTCAACTGTCATGTTTGACAGCCATCCTTCTAAATTTTGCTGGAGACTGAGCTCTTCTCTGGCTAGTGTAGTCTAGAGCTGTGGGTCCTTTGGCCTTGGGCCCCAGGAGGTCACAGGCCACATCTAATAGGTCCAAGAAGACCTATTAGGTCCAAGAATAGCTAAGAAAAGCAATTCTATTGTCAGCAGCCTTAAATTTTCTGTGCTGGAAACTGTACTGCTGGGGAAAGAATAAAAAGTGTGGGTTTGCAGATTGAAAGAAAGGTCTGAGGGCATGGCCACAAGTCGGGCGGCCACATCTGTTGTGTTTTTCAAAATGCAGAGGCAAATTCTTCTTGAAATGCAAAGATGTTTTCAAGAAAATCTTTCTACTGTTCAGCATATTCTGATTCAGCACTTGTGTATAAACTGTAGACCATTAGCATATTTGTGTACAAACATCATCACATAAATTGCTGCCATCCAGGTAAGTGTGAGTGAGCACTGAGGAGCCTGCTCTCTGGAAAGGCACACCTGAGGAGCTCCCCTCACTCTGCTAATTATACTCTAGAGGAGGTTGTAATATATGGCACCAACCCACCCTGCCAACTACAGGGCTCCATTTTTCTTCCATGTACCTTAAATGCAAAGGAAGGGGCTCCCAGCAGGAGCTCCTCAGTGGTTGCTGCCAAAAAGACTAGCAGTGAGCTTGAACAGGGAAGGAGATGGAGAATGCTTCCTGTGAGATGAAGGCCCTTCCACACCTCCTCCTCTCCTAAATGCCACACCACTAGTAGGGATTTGGGGCTTTACCATGAAGGAAGGTGTCTGTGAGGCCACAAGTGCACTGTGCTTGAGGGAGGCTTGTCAGTAGCCAGAAAGCAGAGGAAGATGAGATGAAGGAGGCAGGCTGCACCTTTTTAGAAGTTTGGGGAGTTCAGACAATGAGTACTCACATGCATTGCTTACTTTTTAAAATCTCTCCATAAACTGCTAGTCATTTAAAAAAAAAAAATCACCTCTTAGCAAGGAAAGCCAACAAAAAGTAAGACAATAAGCTACAGCCACATTCTTATGACACAGCTTTTGACACCTTACAACCTTGAGAAATTATCTTCCTTTGATTCATAAAATAAATCAACATGGTGCAAACAGCATCAGAAATAGTTTAATAGTTTTAAGAGGAGTTGATGCTAAAATAAGATATGCCAGCCCTGAAATGCCTCCAGACTGTGGTTGTGTAATGGGGATAAGTACAATACTTCTTTGGAGCATTAACCTAAATTAAAGGATGAAACAACTGGGTGGCTGGGCAGGGATCAAGCACACCCCTGGTCACTGCTGAGGCCTTGACAGGATTAGAGAAATTGCAAGATGGTCTTTTAAATACAGAAATTCCCAGTGAGGAGCACAGCAGTTTCTTAAAAGGACCAAACTGGCTCTCAGGGCAGCCATGGCTGTGAAGGAAGGCCTTCAAGAAGAGGTTCAGCATCCACTCTCCACCACATCCACACCCACACCCAGTGCTTGGCAGGCACAGCTCCAGACTGGCCCTGCTCACCCCACACGTTGCAGTGCTCCTCCACAGAGCTGAGCATTGCTTTCCAGGGAAGGCAGATGGATAAAGTATAAGGGACTGATGCAAAACCAGTTTATTGTGTCTATTATGCAGCTGCGTCAGCAGTTACATACCTAAATCCCTCTGTGTCACGGCAATGCTCCCCATGCAAGGCTACTTGTTGGTAGCGATCCTTTCAACTCACTCTTCAAAATACAGCACACAGCAGTTGCTGCTGTGCCATGGAGAAAACCGTGGTGTGTTCCCAAGTCACGTAGAGCCTGATCTTCACCCGGGGTCAGGCCATGTAAACCAGGGTGATGCCTGCCACAGCTGGCTCATCCCGCTGGAGGCATTCCTTCCTGTGAGAGCACAGGCGAGGCCACACACCAGCAGGAGGCTCCACTTCAAATACGCGGCCCTTCAACTGGATTATTCCAGATTTTCCTTGGGGATCTTGAGTCTGGATTTAGGCAATAGCACATACACAAATGCCATTTCTTGGAACTAAATCCACTGGTTTTGTTTCAGTTTGAGAGATACCTCAAAGGAGCATACCTCTCTGTATGCTTCACAAACTGAGAATGTATTTTAAGATGCTGCCATCTGCATAGGGCCTGTAATGCACTCTGCCCTTGCAGAGCTGCCTTGTATATGGCACACAGGACAACCTTAACCTTCCCATCTCCGTGATAACATGCTAGATAGGTTTTCTGCAGGGGAAGCCCACTGGGCTAGTATTAGCCTTCAGTAAAAGGAAGACTGGTCCCTGTGTATGTTGCATACAGGTAGAAATCTTATACAATAAAGGCCTTATAAACTCAGGGCTTAGGCCTGTTGCTTCAGCTAAGTGCAGCTAGTAGCTAGCTTGTAAGTTCCCATGTGAAAGAACCATGAGAATGAGAATCACTTAGCACAACAATCTGTTCTGGTAAGAGAACCATTCACACCTGTAAAAATAAAAAGTCTGTCACATGAGAATCTGCAAAGAAAATATGTAATATGTATCTTGTCACATACACACACAAGCACCTTCTAACCAATTAATTGAGTGGCAAGGAAGTTCCTAACCAATTAAACACAATGTCTTTGAAAACTGTATAAAAATGGGCTGTAACATGGGCTGTAATGGGCTGTAAAGATTGGCTTTTCTGCATTAAGGAGTAAGAGTCATGTCTATTTATACTGCAGTATGTGTGTGTTATATTCCCAAAAGAGGAATGACACTCAAAGATCTTGCCCACTAGATGAAGATTTTGAGACTCCCAAGTGTTGGCATACTCTTTTTCCTTTACTGCACTGCCAGCTTTCCCCTGCTGCTGACATTAATGCAGCTCCATGGCTTTGTTGTGGTGATTTTCACACTTATAACACCTTGATGGGATGAGCAGGATTGGCACATACATATTCCCTCAACCATGACCAATGCTCACTTCTGGGGGCTTCTTCTCTCAAAACTAGCTCCCAGAATTGGAACAGAATAAGATCTGAGTCAAATTGCACACTGGAAAAAAAATCTTCCTTTGCCACTGATTAAAGGCAATATGAAGATGTTTGGCTGGTGTGTTCCCCTAAACTGATCATGTGTCTGAGCACAAAACATGCTATAAGTAAGCAAGGCAAGCTGGCTTTAGGACAGCTTCCCACTGAGACTTGTTTAACATGTGCTGGGGAACAAGTGATAGTGCCTTTGCTTGATTTAGACTGTGGTGGTTACATCAAAACAGCTGAGATGATTTTGCATCATCCCTTTCAGCAGTGTCTAGAGTTGGAAAGCCAGAAATTAGAGCAGTCAGCCAGACTTTGATACTCTCCTAAGAAAACTAGTTTAAGAGTCATACCTCAGGAGCTTATCTAAATGTAGGATTGCATTAATTCAACAGGAACAATTAAACTAATTGAAGCTTTTGCAAAACACTGCTTTTGCATTTTAACCAAGTGTCTTTCATACCTGCCTCCACCATTACTTGTTCCAGTGGTTTTTGGTGTACGTTTCCTCCACATTCATACACGTCACAAAAAACAGCTGAGAAAAGCAGTTTGGCAACAGGTTTGAATTCCTCTTGGATAAGCATTGGAAAGTGTCTGGGCAAATGACAAATTTTAAAAGATAAAAAATTGCTGGCATCTTTAGTGAGCTAAATAAGCTTATAGCTAAAGCCTGGTGATGAAACCCACATCTCCCTTAGACAACGATGCCTTGGGAGTGACCTGACTAACTGTCCTGCAGCATGGAGCAGAGGTGCTATGGCAGGGCACTCGGGAGTGCAGCTGCAAAGTGGGATCCTGTCCCACCACTTATTTTCTCCATGCCATGGGCTTAAAAAATAAAAAAAAATCATAGCCTCTCACCACCTCCACCTCTGCCAAACCCAGGTGCTCAGGTCTGCTGTGATTTCCAGAGCATTGCTGTCCAGCTGCAAACCTGGGTGACCAACCTACAGCACACACAAGGCACGCATGGCACTACCCTTCCCACTGTCCCGTCAACAGATGTCCTACACACAGAGATGTTCCCACATGGCTGAGATTTGGCTTTACAAAGAATCCTCAGCCTTGCTGGCAGGTGGGAGTTGAACCAAGCTGGCTCCTCAGGGAAAATTTTGCCTGCGTGATTTCTAGTTCAGTAGTTCCCACATCTAAAATACAAAGCATTGAAGCTGAAGGATTTAAAATCAGCATCCACACTAAAATACACTGATTATTTTATAGAATTGTCATTACTGTATAAAAATGTACACTTCAGATCCCCTCAGAAGCAAATGCTGGGGTAGTGACACATGGTGGGAAGGAGAAAGGCTCAAAGAGGTTCCCTCTTCATCCTTTAAACCACATTTTTAAATTATAGCAATCACAGTATCTGATCGTATTCCAGACCGGCAGAACCATTCCCAACAGAGGTGTCCTCCTTACAGTGTTTAACCTTTAAGTTTAAAAAGATTTCTTTTAGATAACTTCTATAATTACAGATAACTTTTTCCCACTGAAATGTCTATTCATTTCCTGTACACTCATCACTTTTTCAATTTGGCTTTTTTTAGAAACTGTTTTTGCAGAAGTAAGAAAGTAGCATCACATACAATTTCATTGTCTTTACCTGCTTTTAAATTAGTGATCTAACATGTTAACAACCATCACTCCAAATACTTCCGTTATAGCTAAATCAATTGATGTGCTTAATTGTAGCTAAGGAATATGGGAAATAGAGAGAGAAAAATCTATCAAGGAGCAGAAACTTTGGAATGCTTGTGTACATATATGTCCTTTTATCAAACCAGTATTTAGCTATCTCATAAAAGATAGAACCTGGAGCAAGGAGCTCAGCTATTCCTGCAGTTCTTTTACATTAATTTAAAGCATCATGCATTTAAAACAGAAGAGGATCACCTCTATAATAACAGATATCAGTGTGCAGATGTTTCTTCTGGACAGTGAGAGTGCCTGAAGCTCACAAACCTTTCTCTTGCTGTCAGAGCAGACTGGCATTCAGGCAGATGAGAGACTGCTTATTTAACAGAGAAATAATCTGTCAGAAGTTGTACTGTCACTGCCACTCCCATTTCAACCCAGGCACTTGGTGGGGAGAATCGAGAGATGCTGCAATGAGGAAAGGTGACACTGAGGACCACAAGGCACAACTAGCAGTGAGTACTCAATGGGAGGTTGAGTATAACTGGTGAAAAAGCTGGAGGAGGCAGCACACAGCAGAGAAGAAGAGCTTAAGTGTGTTTGGGAAGTGCAGGACCCATTCATGTTGTTAGAGGAAACACAGAGAACTATGGGGAACAGATATTTGTGCCAAGGAACCCACAAGGGACCATGACAAGAGACAGCATGGCAAAGGGTAACATTAATGCCCTTGGAAGAGACCACTATGCCAACAACACTGGCCAGAGACGGAGCTGCTTCATGTCCACAGCAGCAGCTTGGGAGAGGTGTATGGAATGCTGAAGTGCTTGGGGTGAGCAAGGGCTGTCTGTCCCACAGCACCTCCTCACCACACTGAGGTCTCTCAGCCCTCCTCCCATCCTGGGCAGGGCTCTCCATTTGTAGGGGCAGGCTTTGAGCCTCTTAGCCTCCTTCCTGTCATTTTTCAGCTGCCACACTATATGGCAGTAGGATCTGGAGGATTATCCAGCCCTCACTCAGGAGGGAAGAGACAAAGGCTCATGCTGTTTCCTCCTGCATTAGTTGCACATTTCTATCTCAGTGGCTATCAGAAACTGGGAAAGGGGTATGGGCAACTAATATCATGGTTGCTGTTCTCCAGCTCCCTGAAAGCACTTAGGTACAGGAAAGGAAATTAGGCAAAATAAGGAACCTATTTCCACTGTCCTCCTTGGCACTCCCTTCCCCCACTTCAGCAGCTGGAGACGCACTGCAAGCAAAGAATATTACCCCACCATATGCAGGGTTATGCTGTACCAGAGCGTTGCACTAGTCCAGAGGTGCCTCCCTTATATATCCCAGACATCAAGAAGCTTCAGCTACCTCCATTTGCTTGTGGAGCTGAAGAAGGGCAAAGCACAAGATATTTCTGTCCCACCAAATAGGGTAAAAAATATACTTTTAAACACTGAAATTTTGAAATTGTGGAAGTTTCCTTTCCTTGTGAAAAAAGTAAGGAGGATGCATTTTTGCTGACTACAATGAGTGCCAGCTAAGTGCCACCCTTGTTCTTTTCTCCTCTCTGTGACCCAAGAAGTGATGTTGTTCCCCTTGGCACTTGTATGTAATTCTCCTGCTCTTGGTCCTTAGCTTAAATGCTGTTTCCAAACAGTGAATCTTCCATGAACCCTGTAGCCACATGGCCTGGACAAGGGGGCCCTTACTAAGTTTTATAGTAAGCAAACAGGCACTCAGAGCTGAAAGCCTCTTTAGGGCACAGCAGGATGCGTGGCCTATGGAATGTTCTGTCCACCACTGCTTGCCTAGATGTGGGCACTGCAGCAAATTTGGAAGCAGCAGATTTGGTAACAGCAACTTTACAAACATGCTAGATGAATTATGGACAGGTTTGATCTATTTCTGATTCCCACTAGGAATACTCAGCTTGAAGAAGAAAAGCTCATATACTGCAGAAATCAGAAAAGCCAAAAACCCTGAGAAGCTATGGATCATAGACTCATAGAATCATAGATCATAGAATATGCTGAGTTGGAAGGGAACCACAAAGATCATCGAGTCCAATTCCTGGCCATGCACAGGACACCCTGAAAGTCGCACCAAGTGCCTGAGACCATTATCCAAACACTTCTTGAATTCTGCCGGGCTGATGCTGTGATCACTTCTCTGGGAAGATTGTTATAGTGCTCAGTGATCCTCTGGGTAAAAAACCTTTTTTGCCTTTTTAAAAAAATATTATTCAAAAACAAAGCTCTGTTCTGAGACATAAGCCTGCTGAAAAACACCTTCAAGTCCCACAGAGTATTCACAACCAGGCAGGTGGGTGTAAAATGACACTGCAGGGCCTGAAGTGCCCTTCTCTGGTAGATGCTGCCTGCCTTGCCAGACCAAAATCCACCATGGATGAGGTATCATGAAACTGGGGAAAACCACCTGCTGGGCTGGATCAGACCCCATGTGTGGTTGGGGCTCCTCATCAATGCCTCTTTCAGAATAGCAAGTTTAGCAGGAGACACCTGAGCAAACATCCCCACATTCCCAGCCTATTTTCATATCCCAGGGTTCCAGATGTTGTTCCTGTGCCTCTGTAGATGCCTCCAGCTTGGCAGCTTTTCCCTGTGCAGCCTGCAGAAGGAGGACCCACATCTTTACCCAAATCTACATACTTTAGAGTGGTTCTGAAGCAGGTTTAGCCCCACAGGTACTGACTGTGCCAGTCCTTGACATTTCCGCTGCTTTGCTCAGAGATACAAGCGCTGCTTTTATTCATCAGGGAAATAGCTGTAGCAAAAGAAAAAATTAGTATTTATTTGGTTTTCTTCTCTCAGGAAGACTTTTAAAAAGCCCCATTTCTGTGGCTTCAGCCTCAAACCCATCTGAGGTCTCTTATGGCTTCAGCTTCTGCAGTGTTTTGCATGAGTCACAGGCACGTGGCAGGGTGGAGTTGGGTGCAAGAGGAATGCAAGGTGCTGGGTAAGTAAAGACCTGGTGAACAAGGGACATTCCTCTGCTTGCAGGACCTGCCCTTCATCCCTACCAGTGGCCACTCACCACTGCGCCACTGCCCCAGCACTTTTATAAGGCTTGTGCCTTTGCTGGTGAGGGGCATTGCCAATGTAAATATTAAAAGAGCCACTTTGGCATGTTCAGAAGTTCTGCAAAGCATCTGTAGAGCAGTACTGCCATGGGTGAGCTGCCCTCTGAGAGCTACAGAACTGATTTTTGTTGTGCTAATGTGACTTGGAGAGGTCCACTGGGGAGGAAAGTCTTTGTGGTTGGAAACAAAGATAAAATTAGATGAGCTTTTCACATTTGTCCAAAGTAAATTCAGCCCAGAGAGGCCTGAGCGTCCATACAAACCAAGATGGGGAACCTTGTTTCCCTCATAAAGGGGATCTCTCACCCCAAAGTGCTTAGACAAGGGTGGTGTGGGCTGACTGTCTGGCACCACGCAACTGCCCAGGCAGCTCCAGCTCTCAGCCCCTGTGTCACACATGCGTGGCCTGACAGTTCTGATACTTAAAATCACCACTTCCTTCATGCTGAGACCGCAGGACATGCCCTGACATTCAGGGGCATCCCCTGCATGAAGCCATGGAGCCTTGCCAATTACATCTAATCACTGGTCACTCCCTACATTCCTTCCCTCCTGCCCACTTCTGGCAAATTAAAATAAATGCATAATATTTAAATGAATAGTGCATTTGTGATTCCTAGTAATTTCCCTTGAAGCAATTATGATGAGCACATTAACTGGTACTAATTCATCATGCTGCTTGTAATCTGTCCAGGACTCAGATGGGAGAACCTGTTTTCACAGCAGCTAATAAAAAGTGGTTTATTGTTGCCCTGCCAGGTGTCCTGGAGCTCTAGTCACCTTCCCAGCACAGCAGCCATGAGCATCTGTTTCTCTTGGCACAGGCTTCTGGTTAGAGAAGACAATTTACAGATAGGCCAGGCTGGTTATGACTCAGCCCTAATCACCACAGTCCTTTTGTTTCATCAAAGGAAAACGAGATGGAGCAAATATCTACTGAACGCTGTGCAGCTCAGGTGGATTATACAGCGCCTGAAGCCCAGGGATTTGTTCATAGGCCTTGCCCTAAAACACAGTGCAGGCTCAGGAAACCAAATTACACCGTGACCTTGCTTATGCATCATGCTTGCAGCTGTTCCAGCTCATACAGGCATCCCCTGCTTCTTGGGTTCCCATGAGGCCAGACCTGCAGCAGGGACTGGCACAGCAGCACCGAGGACTCCAACCCAGACCCAGGAGTCGATTTCAAAATGGGAAGCTGAGGAAAAGGGCTGCAAGAGGTTGGCAGGATCCCCAGATCAGAGAGTTTCGACAGTTGAGCTCTGTACTTATACCCCCTCAGCAAGGTAGGAATTAAGTTAAAACCCGGCTTCTGAAGGCTGTGTGGGCTCCGCTGACTCATGCCAGGATGTCGGAGGGGCCTTGCCTTGTTAGCCAGAGAAATGGCAAGGCTGGGAGAGGAAGCCAGGGCTGAGATTTCTTCCCACTTTTGCCAGTTTACCCAGATCCTGGAAGGCAATACACTCATTCGGTGACCAAGTGGAAACTGCTTACAGGAAGAGGGAGGCAATTTGTTTGTCAATGAGTCCCTCTAATTTGAAAGTGTTTATCACAGTGAGGGCAAGGACAGAGGGCACTTGCCCTTAGGGGATGCAAAACAGCTTGCCAAGTACCTCCTTATGGCTAAAGATGCTAAGCTTCACTAAACCCATCAGTTAATAATATCTAACAGCTAACGAGAAAAGAAAGAGATTTGGGTTTTGGGGTCCTGGTCAAGGCCATATCAAGACCTGACCCATGGTGGCCCCCAAGCCAGCAATGCCATGCAGTATTGCTAGTAGCATCAGAGGTGTGCCTGTATCACTGCATGGCACCACTGTCCTTACCCTGTTAGGTGCTGGAGCCTCCTTGTACTACCCCTCCTCTCTCAGCAGCCAGCTGCACTTCATTCCTCAACATCGAGCTACCAGGCTGGGGCCCAAGGTTGGCCAGACATTGACATGTACCCCACCAAAAAAAATGTCCAGAAGGACAAGAGTCATGCAGATCAGCCTGACCATATTTCAAATCCTGGTTCTTCTTTTTTCAAATCTATTTAACTTCATTGTTTTCTGATGTATCTTTCTCTCTTCTTTCTCATCTCACTTCCAGGCCTTTCTCTCCCTGCTTTTCTTTTGCAGCCCCTTCCCTAGGTGTCTTCCCCTCCCTTCTTGCAGCATTGCAGGGGAAACCATCACCCATAGATGTGGCTGCCAGTACTCAGCAGTGCAGATGACAGCCTTGTGAGCCCTCCTGTGACTCTTGCCTTGTGGGCTCAGGTGCCATATCACCAGGCCATGGCTCTTCCCTGTTTCCATCCAAGTAGGCAGCAGTTAACACTTTTCTGGACCTTGACAGGAGCCCAGGCAGTGCCTCCAGCAGCAATTACACCAGCAGCCACCTGGAAGGGAGAGGCTGGGTTTGCCCACGCTAGGCCCAGCTCTTCACTGACAGAGCTTTGGTAATGAAAGAGCCTCCTAAATTAGTAAGAGGGGACTACTTTGCTTAAAGGGTTTGTACTTTTAGGCCATTGTACTATTTGCTATGGAGGCCAAGGGTGAGGAATTGATCCAGGGAAAACCAAGGGGTAGAGAGTGGAAATGAACCCAAGGCAGCAGTGTCAGGCTTTGGAAAGCACATCAAAGCCACTAAGCCATTAAGCTAAACCCTGGCTTAACCAGGAAATACACCAAAGCTGTGAAACAGAAGATAAAAAGCAGAATCAGTGTTACACTTTGCAGAGTTGCCAACTCTCAAGAATGTAAAGGTCAGAATTCAATGCTTAAAAAGAATATATATATACATAGAATAGAATTTTATATATATATATATATATATATATATTTATTTTCAAGAATTTGAATATAATGCACTTGGCTTCTCCTTCAGATTGGGAGCCTTTAGGGTTGTGCTTCAGTTTTCCTCCCAAACTACTAACTGCATAATGAAAACTAACATTTTGATATCCTGCATATTACTCTGGGAAGGTAGAGCTTCAAATAAAACACCAAATACATCAAGAACCAGCAGCACCTTTTTCATGGCCCTCTGCAGCCAGCTGCCATTCTAGTAGCCAGCAAAAGGGCTCCTCTTCTGTGGGCTGCCACAGCAAATTAACCATCCTGACTTCTCTGCTGAAGAGGAATGCTGTGTCTTACCAACCCCCAAAAAATGACAGCAAAACATGAGAGGGGCAGAATCTGGTTGAATAGAAGATTAATAACCAACCACATCATTCACTCCCCACTGCTTTTGGGGAGGCATTGCTGAAGCAACACACTGCCCTTACCCTGGGTAAATACAGTACCATCATGCCCACTTGCAGACAGGCATCCAGCCCCGCTCTGTGTCAGGTAAGCAGCACTGTATTGGTACCCAAAATGAATTCACACTGCTGTTGCGAGTCTACGCATGCATAGCTTCCAACCAAATTTTTGCCTTTTCCAAGAGGTCTGCTCATTCTTGGTTTCTTACCCAGTTTGTGTTGCAAGACTCAGAACTACAACTTTAGCCAGGTCTGGGGAAAGCAGTCCTTCTCTCCTGTTTAACATCCTTAAACAGGTTTTGAATCTGCCCACCACATTTTAACATAATTAGGAAAAAAAAAAAAAAAGAAAATTAGAAGCCTTGAAGCCTGCAGAAGTCTTGTGAAGATAGACATAGTAAATAAAAATCTTGCCATCACCCTCATGACAGAATAGGCTGATAAAGGACACCAGCTTGCAGCAGGCATCAGGGAATCCCACAACTGAACCCCATCTTTCCTGGCTCACACAGCTGCTTGTCTACAGGGCTTCTGTAAAACTCCTACTTTGGGCAGTTACACCATTTCAGAAACACATGCAACATTTCTCTTGTCCTGTGTGGCAGCAGCTTCGCGCAGCAAACAGGGGCTCTGGCACCATGGCCGCTCTCGGTAGCTGCAGGCTGAATGGTTCCATGCAGAAAGGCCCCGGAGAACATGGTGACTGCACCATGATCTGCCCTTTGCACCATGGAAAGCCTGACATAGGCGAGCTTATGGCAATGAGGTTTCTCTGCGTGTGGCAGGGTCTCCTTGTGACATTCTCCCTATCTAGGTGCCTCCTGGGTTTGAACCATAAGCCTCCTGTCTGATTTGCTTCCATGATAAGACTTTCAATAACTAACTGCATGTACAATAAAGTAAATATTCAACCAACTCAGAGCTAGATTGTAGATCAAATATCTTTAAGTCTTTCTTCTCTCCCTGTTAAAAGCAAAAACTCACATATGCAGCTTGCAGGGGAAAGATTGCTCTCTTAGCACTTCCCTCAGCTCATGAGATAAATAAGCAGCTAATAGTTTCATACTTTACAAAAAACAGGCGAGGCAGCTGCACCACTGCATACCATGGTAATGTGCTGGGAAAGAGCCAGCTGCCTGCTGAGGTCTGGCACCTCTTCTGCACTTGCTCTTTAGTTCTGCCCTCCAACCCAGCTCATTGGCATGGCAGCAGGGGCTGCCTGAGCTGTCTCTGGCCAGGAGAGGAGGTGGATGCCATCTCCTGTCCTTACCCACCAAGTGGAAGGGCCACATTCATAGAGACTCAGACTAAAGAAAATCTCTAGAGAGACTGTGGCTGAAAAGCCCACACTTAAAACAGAGAGAAGAAAGAAGGAATATGGGATACATCCTCCTGGTTGTTGATCCTGCAAAGGTTGTAGATTCTGCAAAAGTGAATGCCAGCCCCAGGGTAGGATTGTCACAGTGAGGACCCACCACAAGCCAATGTCCAACTGTTTCTGCATATCACCATGGGTTTGCTAGGAGCCCCTTCTGCAGGGCAAGGCAGTGGCTTTTGGTAAGGGGAGGCAAACTCTTCTTCCCCCACTGCTGGCATCATTTCACTGAAGGAGGGACACAGTCCATCATGTAAAACATCTGCATGCAAAACAGCAGAAAAGGTCTGTATCCAACCCTCAGCCTGACATTCAACAAGCCATAACTTCATTGATGTCCCATCTTGAGCAAAACAATACCCAGCACACTCTGCAAAGTGCCATGGGACTGCTGGAAAGATACTTGACTTTTCTCCAGGTATGGAAACTTTTACTTATGAGAGTGAGAAACCTAGACCTGTGATTGGCATATGTTTGGGGCTGAGCAGTGCTGCTCTCACTGTTTGGAGCAGTCCTTCATTGCAAGCAGCAAATCCAAAACATGAATGACATCTTAAAGCTTCTTGTCTGTGAAGAGTTGAAACTTGAGAGACAAAAACCGAAAAGTAACCACATGCTGCTTAAGCACAGGCTTGGCTGCCCACTAAGTATTAGTGACCACAGTGGCTGTACTCTGGTGGAGAAACACAGCCCAGAGCCGGGTCTCACAAATAGCTTGGCATCTCTCCTGGTAACATCAGGTCACCAAACAACTTCACCATGGGACAGACAACTGACAGTCACTTACCCTAAGCATTTTATCAGGTGGGAGCTCATATTCATGAGTTTCATAGAATTATTAAGGTTGTAAAAGACCTCTAAGATTCCCAGTGAAATGTGCATCCGTGTTCACATTAGTTTTCTGTTGGACCCACAAGGATAACAGTTCCCTAAAAGGGCTTTGATTTTTACTTGTACTAAGAATTGTGTTGTAAAAACAATTGGCAACACCTAAAAACTGTTTTCCTCTTTGTCCTCAGTTTATAGGCAAACAGCAGAAACTGGCTGCCTTTCCCTTCCTCTCCATACCTTTTCTGCTTTCCACCACAGCATGCTAGGGAGAGGGAAAAGAGCAGCCAATTTTCTTTCATGGGTGCTCCACTGTGAACCCATTGGGAAGAAGCTTTGTATTCACTTCAAGTGTTCCTTTATCTGTGGTTGTTCTCTGTGTTGGTAGAGTTGCCCTCCCTCACAGTTACAAGGAGTTTCATGCCTCTTCCTCAGTGGAGCACATTGAAGCAGCTCTGCCACGGCTCAGGAAAGGACAGAAAATGGCTGTGGTGCTACTGCCAGGAAGCTCCCCCCTATACAGGGGATGACCAGAGCAGCTCTTGCAGCACCCGTCACCCCACCTTGCTCTTAAATCAAGCTGCACTGGAAATCTACTTAGCACAGCTCAAGTTATTGCCAGTGCCAACCAAAGGTGCAGGGAACTGCAGCGTGTGCAAAGGCAAAGGGAGATCAATGGCTGCTTTGACAGATGAATGAATCTGAGCAGAGCAGGGGACTCAAAGATTTGGGGGAAGCTTTCTGAAGGCCCTCAATATCTTCCTTGAAGGCTGCATCGCACACTGCACTGTGAACTAGGCTCCACTGAACCCCAGTGGCATCACTGGGAATGGCCCATGTCCAACCCGGTGACATGGCCACTGCCGAGCAGGCGGCAGAGCCAGGCAGATGCTGTCTGGAGACAGGCAGGCACTGACGCAGTAGGGATTTAGCACAGTTAGAGCTTTGCAGAGCATAAGCTGCACCCTTACATCCACCTGCTAAAAAAGCCCTGGCAGCCACTAGCTGCAAGGCAGGCACAGCATGGGAAACTCTCCTTTCCCACCATGGCCTCTGCAATTCCCAGCACAAGCAGTTACACAAATTGTAAGAGGAAAATCAGATCTGCAGCATTACTTTATTATTTAACCTTGGTTTAGCTCTCCTCCTGCCCTTACATGAAAAACTTGCCTGTAGTTCTGCTTTGACTTTTCCATGCATAAAGACAGCCCTGGTTGCTTGGTCACTAACAGGTACCCACTGCCTCCTCCCCACATCCCAATACCCACAAAATACAGCGCTTAACATCCAAAGCACCTTGGTCATGCACTTCGTACAGTGAAGGACTGGGGCAAAGAGGAGCCTGGTGCAACCTTCCTGGAGCCACGGCAGTGTTGAGAGTGCTCCCAGTGCACAAGCATGGTATGGGTGAGTCAGATTTCCACCCAGACCTCCAGCACTGTCCTCCCTCCCCTTGAGAGAGCCAAGAGTGCTGCTTCTGTGCGAAATGTGAGGTCAGGCTTGATTACCAAATCTGTGAACAAAGAGGAGAAAAAATTGCACACAGCAGAGAAAGCGAGTTAAGAGAAAAACAGCACAGCAGTCTCCAAACCCTGCCCTGAGCTTCTCCCGAATTGCCCTGAACCACTTGTTTCTCTGTGACTCATATTCCTCTTCTCCTTTATCTGCCCTTTTTCCTTCCAAACTTGTTAGAGAAGGCAGGTTTAGGCATTCCTACAAAGTGAAGCAACAAAGGAGCCCTTATCTAAGCAGGGATGCGCGGCTGTTTCTGTAACAGCCGGGGCGGGGTGTTGCCTCGCAGAGGCAGAGAAGCACCGCTCCCCACTCTCCATCTCCCTCTCCCTGCTCCCCAGCCTCCCTGCCCACAAGCCAGGTGACACCTGCACCAGGACACGCTTCTTCTCCAGGGCAGGTACCAGTGTTTAATGCCAAGACAAATGCTCGGTGCATTTGTCAGTGGTTTCATGCTCTGACCACCACATCCTCTCCCTGCCTTCTGCATGGTTGGAAGTGCAGCAACTACCACACTTCTGCCTGCCCTAAGCTGCTTTGGGCAGTGAGGACAAACACACTGAGGTGAGGGAAGTCCTGTTCCCACTACCACAGGCTGTCAGGGAACCAACACCCACAGATGTGCTATTTTAGTTACAGGCAGGCCCACAGGTGCGGCAGCAGCCATGCGACATTGGGGATGTAACCATCCTAAACTCAGCTAATATTTTTGGCATGGGAACTCTTGGCTGGAGCAAATCAAAGCCTCACACTATATTGGGAAGGCCAAACCAAAACAGTATCAGCTATTCTGCTAGAAAACAGAGAAGTATTTAAGAGGTTGGGTAATAGCTCTCCCACCTAGAAAGAAACATGGTATGGGTAAGAATGTATGGCAAAGGGATGGCAACAGGGTAAACATCTTTGTGTGAAAAATCTGGGTAAAAATAAAGAAAATACCAGCAACTTTTAAAATCTCTTCCTTCCTCTTTCAAAACACACTAAAATGTAATTTTCTTCTGGGGGGGGTGGTGCAGAAGGGGGAAGAAGGAACACAACTATACAGGTGGAACCAGCAAACCTGAAATAAAAAAAAAATCAAGTTAGCAGAAGTTTATAGATGTGCCCTGCACTTCATGATCCAATTTACACGAGGCAAAATATGCCCTTAGAGCAAAGGCAGCAAACAGCTTCTTCAGCTGCATGAGGGAAAAATGACCAGCAAATGGAGGGAGGTGATTCCTCCCCTTTGCTTGGCACTAGTGAGGCTACACCTGAATCCAGTCCAGTTATGGGCTCTCTAGCAGAAAAGAGACATGGACTTACCAGAGAGAATCCAATGAAGGGCCACAAGGATCATTAAGGGACTGGAGCATCTCTCCTATGAAGAAAGGTTGCATAAGCTGGAAAAGTTCAGCCTGGAGAACAGTAGGCTCATGGAGACCCTTATGTGTATAAATACCTGAAGGGAGGGTACAACAAGGAGGGAGCTAGGCTCTTTCCATGCACAGTGACAGGACCAGAGGCAATGAGCACATGTTGAAACACAGGAGGTTCTCTCTGAATGTCAGGAAACATTTTTTCACCGTGAGGGTAAATAAGCACTGGAATACATTGCCCAGAGAGATGGTGTAGCCTCCATCCCTGGGGATATCAAAAAGCCACCTGGACACATTCCTGGACAACCAGCTCTAGGTGGCCCTGCTTGAGCAGGGGTTGGTTCAGACAACCTCCAGAGGTCCTGTCAGCCTCAACTGTCCCATGACTTCCCACAGGAAGCAGCAGACAGACACCATTTTCCTTCTCCTCCCAGTTTACACAGGTACAACAAGACCAAGAGAATAAGTCATAGATTTTTCTTCAGCCAAGGAGTTGGGTCAGTCCTGGTCTCACATCACTGGTCTAACAGCACACAAGACAGAGGAGCAGAAGGGAGGACCTTGTGTGACACTGTTGGTCCCTTGGTCCTGCCAGGAATTGTGTTTTATTTATTCTGTGGACCAACAAGCCTCCTTTTAACCCCACTTAGGTTGCCACTGCATGCGGTGATGAACAGCAGCAGCCAGAAACAAGGCAGGGGCAGAAGCTGGCCACAGGCATTAGTCACCTGTACACCAGTACTCATGCTTGCACAAGTGGGACAATTGCCTGCATGCCTGATGCTCTTCTGACAACCAAACAGCCTCTTAACACAGATACCAACAAAGAACACCAGATCCAAGACAGAAACTGCAGATAAAACTTCTCAGCCAGCAGCTCTGGTGCCAGGTATTCATTGCTGAGCCGCACCTACCTGACAGGGCCAAGCAACAGGCCCAAGACATGCTGACGCTTGTGCTATAAGCAGATTGCAGTCTCTGCACTCACTCTACCACCAACTGCAAACTTCACCAAACCCAGCTGCATTCTGGAGTGATCCTCCCTGCACGCCCCAAACCAGCTCTGAGTTATCCAGCTCACTCAGGTGAGGACTGCAGGGGCACAGCTGGGCAGCAAGAGCTCACCACAGTTTTGGAGAGCTGCTGTAGAGCACCCAGCAGTGCTGGGCACCCTCTTCCAGGGCAGACAGGCACGGGGAACTTCAGATGAGGGACATTCCTTCCCCATGCATGGTTTTGGGACAGCATGGCAGGAAGTTACTTGTCTCCAAAGCTACATCAAAGGATCCTCAGACATTTCCAGCTACTAAGAATCACACACTAAACTTGCCAGCATTAATCTCTACATGCTGACCAGCAATACCAGTAATTTTTTCCTTGCGAAATTGTTCCTGTCCCTTGGAAAAGGGTGACAGGGAGGGTCCATGTTCACACTGTACTCATATGCTGCTCAAGACCTGCTGTCATCACCTGTAAGCCTGAAGCCACTGGTATGCAGCACATCAAGACTGCTTTGTTTTAGGAATGAGCAGAACTGCACTGTGCTCATTTGATTTGCATTAAATATTCCCTGCAACAAGTCAGATAGATTAGTTTATTCACAGAAAGATGATATTTTTTTGGACTTACCACATTATACCTCCATCAAGGGAAGTAACAAACCCTTTTATCACATGAACTAGGAAGTACCTCAACAGAAGGTAAATATCCTCTGCTTCCAGTTGTCTCATGTGAGACAATATATGCATCACTAAAAGTCAAAGAGAATAACATTCAAAATAGACTTTTTTCATGCATTCCTCCTCTTATATGCTGTTGTTTCAATGCTGATAAGAACATTACATAATGCTCTTGCTTAAAAGCCAGGTTGATCTTTCTAACCTTTAAGCTCATCTATTCAACTAGTCAAGTTATTGTAAGTAACTTTCAGGTCAGATGCATGAGTAATACTTCCACAGACCTATTACAAACTTTTTTTTACTTTTAATAGTAACTTTAGCTTCCAGATTACAGACCCTCCAAAGCCTGTTCCCACTGAAGCTGGTTGCCTTTCCTTCTGCATCTCGCAGTAAGCACCATAGCATTTTTCATACTCTCAGTAGGCTGAGAGGCCAGGTCTTGTTTGTTTTCTCAGTGTAGCACTTAGCTCTGTTGTCTTCCTGATTCCCAGCACAGTGTGCACATCCCACATCCTGCTGTAACACCACAGGAGTGCTCACATCGTCCCGGTCACACCGGAGAGGCAAGCTCATTTATCTTCCAAGGTAATACCCTGATAAAACAAGTATGCAGCAAGCCAGGAGGGAAAGGAAGGAAATTAACTATATATTTACACAGACAAAAGCAGACATCCCAACTCATTTTGGAGTTGTCATTCTGGAGAGGGGCAAGCAGGTACCAGAAGGAACTGACTGCTATTTCCAACAGACAAAGCACATCCCCTTCTTTTGCTACTGGACACATTTCTCAGAGACTGCTGATGTTACTCAAACCTGATACAAGCCCAGAGGTTAGATGTCCTCAACAGCAGCACCAGGCTCTATAAATAAAATAGCCAGCAAGGCCTAACTCTTATTACAACACAGCCTATGATTAAATTTGCATAAAGGCAACAGCTTTTTGAGAGAAAAATCTAAATATTAAGTCTAGCAGCAGATGCTAAAATGAATCAGCAACAAGACACTCACACCTGAAATAGAGCTCACCACATCTACTTTTCATCAGCAAAAAAGACTACCTAAGAAAGGTCAAGAGATGCCCTTGAAGGTCTGACTGTTGAAAGATTTAAGCCCTTGAACTCATTAGCATTATGCCTCAGAATATCTGAATAAAATCTGCTCTTGCTTTCTGCCTGAACACTTACTTAGTCTGGGGGTATCATCTTGTCTAAAAAGATTTGTAAAGGAGGTTTCTTATAGAGACGTTCTTACCATTTAATCCAGTTACCTTCTGTGTAACTGAGAATGACCCTGAACAGGGCAGGGGGGGAGCTGTGAGTGCAGTCAGACCTCTTGGCATCACCTTGGCCTTTGCTGCTGCTGCTATGTGTTAGCCTTCTACACTTGCAGAAATTAATCTGGAATGGAGTTTTAAAAAATTCTATGTACAACTAACTGCAAGTTTCATAAAAGTAAAACTTCATCTCAAGGGACAGATTCATTCACTTAGAGAGGACCTGTTAGATGCACTAAGTGACCATGAAATGTCTTCTGCTCCTTAGCATATTATTTCACTGTAAACTCAACTGATTCACTCTGTTAGTTTTTATCCTAAATGTGTCCAAGTGCAGTTGAAGCATTTTGATTTTTACTCTGAACACATGTAGTATTTCACAGACAACTACAAACTTGCATAGCAATTAATCTCTATTCCAAAGACTGAGGTTCAAATTTCTTACTCATTTGTAAGTTTCAAAGAATGTTCAGGTCCATGCAGTACAGCAGAGCTGTCCCTCGTGTACAGCAGACCCATGGTCACTGTGCTGTGCTCCCGAGCAGCTCCCAACTCCATCACAGTAAGGGAGGGAACAGAGCAGATATTCTTCCCAGTGAGTGTGCTGGGAGAGACCCAATGAGTCATGGGAGCCAGCTCTGGCAAGAGACCGGCTGCAGGCACAAACAAGTAGCTCAGATTTCATCAAATGAAAGGCAACAGAGAGCCAAAAGACTTTCTAATACTTACTACAATAATTTGCTATTGGAGGGGAAAGGGGGGACATCAATACTCTGACTCTTTTCTGACTGTATCTACTAACAGAACCAGGCATGATTCTCTCAGTTCAGGATTACAGGAAAATACAAAAATCACAATACAATCCATAATCTGCTTCCACACAAATATTAACCAGCAACTACGACAACCACCCTTTCATTTGCATTAAGAGATTAGCTAAAGCATATCCCCCAGGGGGAAAGCCTCACAATACAAGGTTCCTGAACGTGATTTTCATAATCTGCCTGTTAGAGACAGGACCTTAAAAGCCCCACTGCAAACTCAGCAGTCATTAATCTACTTGTCCATCTTGTTAAACTTTCAACTGAGTAGCAGTGCTTGACCCTCAGATTACAGCTACAGCCAGAACAGCTGAATTCACCTTAATGGCAGTTTAGGTGCAAAAGCTAAAATTAGTAGTGTTCAATAAAAATCTTCAAAAGAAAGACTTTTCTCTTTCCTTTAATATTTCCAATGTGCAAAATGTGAACTCGGCTAAAGCAAACACATGCTTATTTTTCCAATACAGAAAACAAAGCAGAAACTGACTGCAGAGCCTTGCAACAGACATGCACACTGTTGCTTTTATTTCATTGAATATGGAAAAAAAAAAGGGATTCAATCTACCATAAACAAAAAGCATACAAAAACCAAAGACTGCCCAGACATAACCACTATTTCATGATCTGAAGAGTGCAGAAGTTTTCCCAAAAGTACCAAGTTCCTCTCCTGTTTGATACCCCAAGAAGTCTTTTCCCCAGGGGTGGTCTGACAGGACCGAGAACAGAGACCTGTAGCGTTGAAACTGGGCCACTCCAAATGCAGGACACTCCAACCTCTTCCAGTGACTGGGACTGTCAGTTCCAGCAACCAATACCAGTCCAACAAAACCCAAACTGTGAAACGTGCTTGGTCATACTTCTTTTAAACCATTCCCTAAGTGCATAAAGTGGCTTCTAAATCCATAACGACACGAATTTCAAAATTAGTCTTAAAACTCCTTCTGCAGGTTTATGCTCCCAGTTTATTGGTATCTCATGACAGTGAATGAACCTGCTGCTAAACTACACATCAATATAGAAAGTAGCTGCCCTGTTTTCTCTCACTTTTGAAGGCCCACAGTTAAAAGAAAATTAAACACAGGCTTGAAGCTATACCATGTATTTGTAAATAAAATAACTTGACAGAACAAGATTACAGCGTACAAAACAAGCCCTTTCAGAAAGTTTTAACTACAAGAGAAGTCAATCTTCAGTCCATTTTCAGGTGAAAAATTCCACACACACGCATTGGTTTGGTTACAGCTTCATGTATCAGTGCAGCACAGTGCAAGCTGCATTCACAGATAAAAAGATATATGAAGTAGGTACAAGTATATTCTCAAAATACAGGATGTGATCTAACTCTGAGAAAGCTTTTTCCCCACCACCAAAAGGTGCTGAAAAGCAAAACGTATGGAAAATGAGATGGACTCTTTCATAAGACAAGTTAATATTTGACAGCTTAAGAAAGAGGAAACAATTGGATAAGGAAGAAAATTATTGTTAGTCATTGGAAGGTATGTATGAAGGAGGTTTGTACTTTGATTCTACAGAAAAATGGAAGCTAGCAAGTCTCCACTCCTGAAGTAGAAATACCAAGAGGTACAAAAAGTAAGCACTATTAACTCAAAGTGCCTTCTCAGAACCACCCATTTTCCCTGCTGCAGGGTCACCACTCCCCCATCTTTCAAGGAAAAAGTATATGCAACTATTTATTTGCATTAGTCTTTCAATATATACAATCTGGCAATTTTACAGAATCTTCCTGGTCCCAAGTCTGTATCAAAGTGTTTTTCCCTTTGTGTATTTATTTGCAAGTAGAACAAATACTCCTCAGTGCTTCTAAAGAAAGCCTTATTTTTAGAAATTGTCAAAGCTAAAAATACTGATGCCATTTTCACCTGAAGCAATGATGTCTTGCAAAGTATGAATGTAGAGTGCCTCTCTATAGATGCTAAGTGCATCTTTAGCTACCAGAAATCTCACGGAGGGATACAGCTCTGAAGTACTCTGCTATTTTTTATAATAAAAAATGACTGACACTTTCAGCATACAGAATGGGAGACTAGTGCAACATACAGCATTATTTATTCAATAAATATTTAACCCAATTATTGCCAACCAAGGCAAACAGTGCAGAAATTGTCATTTAGAAACACAAAAGTTGAACATTTTTTCATATAAAGTCAGTTGCTACTATATTCATACAACTATTTCAAAGAGGTTTTTCTGCTTCAAAATTGAGGTTATCATTATAAAAATACAGAAACATATTTGGGGGTTTAACATGTCTCTGCAAGTGTAATTTTTGCATTTATATGGGAACATGACACTTCTGTATTCAAGAAATTAAAATGAGCACTATGACAGAGACATTTTCTGCACTATTTCATGATAGTCCTTACATACATCTTTCTTGGTCCTGGGTATACATTTAAAATGAAATAACTTGTATCTCACATTTAACCTGAGGTCAGCTGTGTAAAGACGAAAGCCAGTTTTATAAGGATACTTGCAGGCTTCTTATTCAAAATATGAGGTCATTTTGAAACAAGCCAATAAAACTCCTGGGGGAACAAAAAACCCAATACTCTCACCAGTGTTTTCAGAAAAAAAATTGTGACATTTTTGGGAATTATTTCCAAAAACATGTAGGCTAGCACACTCAAATGCCGTTATCACCCAACTAAAATTTTAGTATGCATTTGTCAAATTTGAAACTTAGAAATTGTTCTGAAAAGAAAGTATATAAATCCCCATGAAGAATCTCCCTAAGCTTCTCAAGATCCCAACCTACAACACAACTTCTGCAAGGCAGAAGCTGCTGAAGCCTTTGGGAATCTGTAGAGTCTTCAGGTCTGCCTGCAGAAGTGAGGATGTGCCATTTGGGTTTCCATCATCCACCATGGAGTGCAGTTATGACTTGTCAAAGCTCCACTTTGAACACAGCAGTTATTTTCAATAGCACCAACAATCTCCCAGATACCAGCATTTAGGCAAATACAGACATAAAATAGGTTTGTTTCTCCCTGAATCAGCACAATTGGTAAAAGGCACTGCTTGGCATAGGAAGTAATAAGTAACAGCAAAACCAGAGTTCTCCAGTTTTGTGACACTTAGATTTGTACATTGGATGACCTTGTAAATAATTATATACCATGGCTAGAAAAATAAAATGGTCTACAGTATTAACGAAAACATCACAATCCCATGCATGCTCACAGTTTTCCTCCCTAGATCTGGAAAAACCCCACATAACATACTAATGCGAAACATTAGAAAGTATGGGTTGTTAAATTAAGGAAGTACATTTCACTCTCCAATCTTCCATAAAAGTCTAACCTAGACACAACTCATGTAAATGAAGTTGGAAAATATTCTGATAACATTTGCACCAGTCTATCCCTGCAGAAGAGAAAAAGAACCAACTGTTATCTAGAGAATTCATAGATTGAGGCACATTGCAGTTGAAGATATTCAGGCATATTTCATGGCTAGAACAGGATTTCTCTGAGGAACCTCACTACAGACTTCCCCAAAAGCAGCTCCGGTTTGAAACACAACTTGCAACACATGGAAAAAACATTTGGTCCTTAATCGCTACTGTCTTCATCATCATCATCATCAGATACATCATTTGAAGATGACTTAGGTGACTGGCTGTAGGAGTCTGACCTAGTGGACTGACAAGCAGTCATCTCCCCTGTAGAAAGAAGATCATAGCAGAAGTCGCAGATTCTCACTGGTTTTGAAGACTGGCTCGGGAGCAGAAACCTCTTTTCCGAGCAAGGCCCACACACAACAAAGCCGCACTTGCGGCAGTGGTGACGACGGTTGACAGGCGTAAACTTGGCTTTCTGACAGCGCATGCACACAGTGGCTTCTGAGTCCGGTACCCACACGGCTGCGTGTTCATTGCTAGGGGTCTTCCCACTTTTGGAAAGCAAATCAGAAACACACTTATTTATGTGGTTCATCCACTCCGACTTCTCTGTAGCAGTGGCAGCATAAACCGCAAAAGACTTTGTTGGTGTCTTGATAAGCCACCCATTCCGTAAGTCTCCCTCATCCTGGATGGAATCAATAGTGACGTTTTCCAGTGGGATTATGTGCTGTTTATTGTATTTCTTCTTCTGGATGACAATGTTCCCATAAACAAGAATGTCATTGAACAGGAAGAACTGCCTTGCTTTGGGCTTCTTCCTACACAGTTTTGTCAGGACTCCCTCTCCAATCAGAACACGGCCAGGAATAGTCAGGGGTTGACCAGCTGCTCCAAAGCAGTTTTCCACTATACTTATTCTTCTAGTATTTGCTTCACTGTTTGCCAAGCGATCCACCATCTTTCACAAGTATCCTAAAATTAGAAAAAAAAAAGTTTGTTATTAGAACAGGACTGATTCAACAGCAAGCAGCCTTCCCCAAGGAAGGTACCAACCCCGCATTTCTTAAAATATCTAACAGGACCTGCTGGCTGAGAGGCATTGACTTGGGCTAGATTTAAATAAGTATTAACACCTAAGAATTTTTAGCAACCGATTAGTCTTTTTTCCAAAAGCAAAAATGTTCTATGCAGCTGACAGCTATCCTTATCACACAGACAGCACCTACAGCACTGCATTTGAGAGCCTCCGGCAACAAACCAGCTCCTCTCTAGTAAGGCTACTGCATCCTGGTTTAGTGCTCCTATTTCTCTGTATATCCTCCTGTACCAACTCCAGATTGCAACAGGAAGTATCACCCATCATTTCAAATTCTAATGCTACAAAAACAACTTAACTGAGCAGCCTGGAGACCCACATTAGTTTTAACACAACAAACAAATTATATAATTGCTGTTCACATAGGAAACCACACTCCCCGAGCTAGCTCACTACTGGCTCTTTTTTTCCAGTATGTAAACCTCAAATCATGGGCCAAACCCATGAATCTACCTGCTGGAAACATTTTGTACAGGCCACAGCTTGCACCCCCCACTACATCTGCTTTCATGGCAAACTCATGAGCCAGGAACAGGGAGTGAGTCACGGCTGGTGGCTCATCACCTGCTTGCTGCTGCCTTCATTTTGCAGAAGTCCCACAGTCCCTCCCTCCTCACCTACATGAACCACATCTGCTCACATTCAGGCAACCTGCACTGGCAGACCTGCACAGAGGACAAGCCACACAGTTCACAACTGCTCCTGAGAAAGACTAAGTGACCTCTACTAGCTCAAAGTTTAAAAAAGACTACTTAATATTTCAGGAAGTGCTAATGAACTGTATGCTCCAATTACAGATTAAATCCCCACCTTTTTGTTCCCCAAGCAGCAAATAAGATTTTTTTCTTGTGTGAGATAGCTAAGGCATCCAACAGGGAACTAAAATTAAGAAGTCACTGTAGTGATTCATACCTTGGCAAACCATTCTTCAGCCTCTTTTGCCCTAGAGTTTCCCAGGCAGAAGTCCAGCAAAGGCAAATCCTGCCAGTACGACCCAGATCTGCTCCCTTCAAACTCCTTGTAAGTACAAACATGAAACCTGAACTGTTGTGCTTGACGGAGCAGTGAGACGTCTGGCAGAGGCAACTACTATGGACAGACTTTTTCTCAGCACACAGAAGACATTCCCCTATGCCTCACAGAGGGCTGATGCCCACAACACCCTTTGCTACAGCCACAGCTTTGAACAGTGAAGAGCAGCAGAGCAGCAAAGCAGCCAATAGTCCAGTGCCTTCTACCTGTGCTTTGCAACATGAACCCAGGTTGGGAAGTCCTCTACATCACCTACTTTTTCTTTAATCTGCACTGCCTGCCATCAATACAGCATCAACCTACAACCGAGAGGAAACTGGGCTAAAACAAGGCTCAGACCTGGTGCTGCTCAGACTCCATCACTCTGCTATAACCTGATCCAGGCAATCTTTCTCCTATGAATCAAAGCACAGATACTTCCTTACAAAATAAGGACGAAACCTCTCATCAGGCTTCATCTAAATAAGTATGTTACCTGTGATTACACACATCCACATGCCCAAGTATTATTATTGTAAGTTAGTGCTTTGAAAGTGTAATTAGTTTCAAACTGAAGTAGTTTGACAAGCGATCTTGCACAAGTATAACTATGTTTTTAAGCTCAGCACACATTATTTTACATCTAAGTCTGACACTCAAGTCATTTCTCAGCACTGTTTTTGAATTTTCTTGACATGCCTCACAGCATTAGTTACAATACATGTGTATTGTATTAACTAGTTTTATGGTTAGGAGAATTACAAAGCCACCAAATTCAAAACAATTTTGATTTGAAGAAGGTGAAGACAAAATACAAATTGCCAAGTAAAAAGCAGTAAGAAGGGAAAAGAAACTAGGAGCTTTTTTATGTGTACTTGCTGTTGTCCTAGGCTCCAAAATCAAATTCAGGTGCCTGACTGCTGAAGCCCAGGAGCTGGAACCACAGTTAATTGTCATTAACTGCCAAATAACCATTCCCATGTAACAACGTAGGAGAAATAAACAACTTCTGCAAGCATCAAAACTGAACCAACAGCCCTTCAAACTTAAAAAGCAAGGCCTCAGTCACAGGGTCAGTCTAAAGTTATTTAGTAATTCCATGTTCTCCATGAAGTGGGAAAGGACATCAGCCATCAGAATGCAAAGGGGTCAGCTCAGAAAATACACCTTTCTACAGGTACAAATCAACATGAACTACTTACAAACTTACACTTTTACACAAGTTGTCTACAAATTACAGTGAGTTAAATGCTTTTGGTAATGTGCAGGGGGGAACACTACTCCCACCTCACCCCCACAAACACAACCATACTGATGGGTTTCAGTGAAGCAAGCTCTTGGTGTGAAGTCACAGCCACATGTAGGAAGCAGCTGCTGCTCCACAGCTCCAACTCAGCCACTCTACCCTCCCTGCCATTAAACTGCAAACTCAATTCAAGGCCACTGCAAAAGTTTTCAAAATACAAGTCATTGGGAGAAGTAAACAAGGGGAGAAAAAGCTAACGGTTTCAATTAACTGTTCCCTAGGACAATTTAAGAGAAAACAACTCTAACCAGGATCGTTTAATAATCATCATGGCTTGAAACCAAGACACATGACTCCAGAACTTGTGCTGAAGATTGTATTTTGAGCTTGTTGTGAAAATAATAACTAAATGGACCTTAAGCAAGAATCCTGGGAAAGTTACGGACTATTAAGAAAGACATGATAAATCTATCTCTTCTAGATTGAAACTTTTTTCTGTAATGGATAGCCTTCCCACCTGCCAACCTCAAGGCTGTAAATGCCAGAGACTGCTGCTGCCAATTTCACCTTTCCAAGGCATTAATTGTATTTTCCCACACTAACAGATTGGACTTTTTTGAATAAGCACTCAGATATTTTTCTCATGGGTTTTTAAAGAACTAAAAATCCATCTGAAATCCTATGCACACTAATGCTCATACAACTTCACTAGCCTTTTCTGAGAAATGAAGTAAGTTCAGAAATGGATGAGAAACTACACAAAATACATCCTGATTACAAGTAATCATGAAACATGACAAAAATAGACCAGAAATATAAGAGAAGACATCCCCAACTCACAGGAGCTAGTTGCAAGAAGAACAGCTCTTCCTCTCATAAGCATACTGACCAAGGAGATTGAAATCAAATTATTGTCTGGACACAAAAAGGAACTTTTAACCCCAAGATGTCACAGTCCAAAACCAAAGTTATCAATACCCAGTCTTTAAAACTTACAGTCTTGTCTTAAAGCATATTTAGATCTATTGTAAGAGACAGCAGATCATCATACCCTGGAACTGGGTGGCAATATCTCCTCTCTTCCAGCTAAACTTTCTTCTGAAGTTTCTGCTGTTGGCCACCACAAGAAGCAGATACTGGATTACTGCCCTGAAGATGCAGGATCTCAAGACCTGATCAAACAAAGCAATTTCTGAATAATGGCAAATTGCTGAAAACATGCCCAAATCCTTCCCCAAGCAAGTGAGGAATAAACTAGAACCATAGGCTTTGAAATAAAAGGTTAGACAACTCCACTTAAGGGGAGAGTATCTTATACATAGTCTTATTTTATCGATGCTGTGAAATCAAAAACCTCAAACCTATTATTCAGACTTTTATCACATTTTACTAATTTCACACTTCTGGCACATAAACTCCTAGAAGTGCTGAGGCTGTTAGGCAAGGGGGACTCCATTTGTGATGGGCTGATGGTCCTCACAGACATCAGATTCATTTGCTGTGTCCAGAGGCAGCACAGTACTAGCTTCTAGTCAAAACATTAAAAAGAAAACCCAAAAACAACATCACCAACCCCAAACAAGCCCAAAGAACACAAACAAATCACTCTGTAGGAAAAGTAGCTACATAGAACTACATCATAAGCAGGATTTAGCAGCCTTTTCAAATAAATAAATCTCAACTCTCAAAACGCTGCAATACCTTCAGTTTGTCCCCCACACACATGCTCTTAGTAATGATGAAAATGCTGGGCAAAGGCTTTAACTTCTATGGCACCTATTTAAGGTGCCATAAAAATATTTCATGACATAGAAAGCCCCCACTCTACATTATAAATAACTGTCTTTGACACTTCAGTTATTTCCACTTTTATTCACATGAAGCTTCTAGAGAAGTAACAGTTCTCTTATCAAGATAAAGATCTTCTTTCTCCCCTATTTCAGTCCAGTTTTACACATGTATCCTGTTGGTGAGAACAACCATCTTCAGTGTGATCAAACAGACATCACTGAAATTTTTGAAGAACTAACAAGTTACCCGCTTACCTAAAATACAATCCACATTGAGGAAGTCACCCACTTAGTACAGTTATTAACATTCCAAACTACTGCAGCAGGAAAATAATTCTGTGAGGGTTGCTGCACACTGACAAGTCACTTTGCACGTATTTTTTTCTTTTTGCCACTATATCTGGAGACCAAACCAATGATCTCTCAGGACTCAATGCTCCTACTGGTCTTATTTAAAATAGAATGTTTGTTTTATATGCTAGCTCTGCTTGTGATAGTAGCCAGACTAAACTGCACAGAATTGCTGCAGCTGAGGACAGACATAAGGAGTCAACTAAAAAGAATGCATACCTGACTGACATAGTTATACCCAATTCAGTACTGACAGAAAACTTTTCTACTAGTACATCAGCACTGTAGCAGCTAACATTAGCACCATAAACAGAGCCACAAATAACAAAGGTGCTGGAGGGGAGAAATGAGATTTAAAAAGCTGTTTTGGCACAGTGATGCAGACTGCATACAGCTCAGCACAAAAATATTTCCTCACCCCAGCTCAGTGCATACTGCCAGTACAACCAGCACTCCCTTCAGGCTGTAAGACAGGCACAAAGGGTGTGCAGTAGAGAGAGATAACCCAAACTCCCAAGTTTCTTCAGCAAGGCAGCAGAACTGGCAGTGTTCCATTACTTCTGGCTTGGGCAAGAACAAATCAAGTCCAGCGCACAGTCCCTGCTAACAAATGCTAATTAATAAGCATCTAATTTTTAGCGTTATTTTTCCTCAACACTCTTCAAGGGAGAAAAGTATTACTGGCCTTGTTATAATTGTTAGTTCATCTATCTAGTCTGTTAACAACTACTTTTAACACACTGCATTAATACAAACCAGGCAGTCTGTATTTCTCAGAGCCATGGTATCAGGACACAGGCAGCTTATCCATTCCTATGAATATTCTTAGTTAAGGTGACAGCTCTAAAGAAAAAAAAAAAGCATATTTAAGCTGCTGCAAAAAGCACAAGAGCTCAGAACTAATCACAAAGAGGCCCATCCAGTCCTAAAGCTGCAGCAGGATCCTTCTCGGATCCCAGGCTGGTAGCCATCCGAGAATTGCGGGTAAAGTCCTTTTCTCCAAGCCCCATGTTAAAAGAAGGAGTCAGGATGCGTAGATTCTTTTATCAGAGTTGTTTATTCTATCGTGTTCTTAAATATTTTTCCTTCAGCCGGCGTAGGTGTCACCTACACCACAGCCGAAGGCTATCTGCCTCGCTCATGGGCGGTCGTAATCTTTTATACTATGTACTACGTGCTAGTTGTTTTTACTATTATACCAATACCTATCACTTTTATTAAACTGTGCACTTTCACCCTAAACCAATTAGAAAATGCCACCACCTCACCCGAAGATGGAGGACAAGAAGAAGAAGAAAGACAAGGGACACACCCAAATCCCTCCATCTTGTCTCCTTGAGCCTCCTTTGTGAACCCCCAAAATCCACATTAATACACAAAAATAAGTTATCTAATATCCTAATTACACACCCGTGACTTGTAATACTTCATATAATGTAGGCAATCGCTCCCAAGGGCTAAAATCAAGGGCACTGGTGTTTTTATCACTGTACCAGGATCTCCGGACCCCCTCCTAGGGTCTCGGACTGCCCGGGACATCTAAAGGGATATCCTGGGTTCCGACAGATCCTGGATATTTTAAAGCCATATTCAGTAACACAAGTCCAATAAAAGTGTCACTAACCACACCATCAGAATGGCCTAAGTGAAATCTAGATATTGCACTAAAGCAAATGTAGGGAATAGAAGAGAGTCAGAAATGGAGGAGTACAAAAAGGAATAAGGACAAAAAAGGCAAAACCAGATCTAAATCAAACCACTTTATACCTTGCAACCAAATAAACTTCTAAATAATTATCCAGTTGTCAGAGAGCCCTTGTTCTCACACTTGCACATATGGCAGCAACTATGCTACACCACATACATTCAAATTAACCAATTTTCCTTCTTACCTAAAGGTAACATACATACTTCATAAAAGTATCTAGTTAGAGTCATTTAATAGCAGGCAAAAGTTACAGGTTTTATCATGTTTGACTCCACAATTTGAAGGTTCTGAATAAAACAAATTTCAAACAGAAATTAATTTTGCTTCATTATACTTAAATCACACATTAAACATATATGAAAGGTACAGAAGATAAAAATTTTTTTTGCAAGACAGAAACAAGTAAATTGTAAACCAGATATAGACAAGAACTATCTGCAGACCAGATACCTAATGTGCATTAAATGACTGGTTTGTAAGACGACTTATTATTTGGATCCACAGAGGAAAATATCATGTTCATCAGGCAGAATCAGTCATTTAGTTACGTGGGAGTTTTTTAGTAACAAGTTTCAAGTAATTGTTATATATTATATTATCACATCAGACTCATACAGTTTTCCTCTTGCACTTTACCTGTGCAAGGAAGATGGGCTAATCTGAGATACAGTTGCATAAACACCAACAATTAAGCCACCCAGAACCCTCATACATCCCTCACTTAAGGCTCTGTCTGAAACAGTAATATCACTACTTTTTGTGGACAAACTTCCAGCTATAAAGGCATCTCAGTACTGTAACACAGTATGCTAATCTTTATCAATATATACTGCTCTTAAGAGCAACATTTGACATTTTGCACTACTGCCAAGCAAAATAAAAGTGTAAATTCCTGAAGTGCAACCTGTTTAAGGAAACTTATCCATGTTTAACACACTGAAAATAGTTATAGTGTGGAAAATTGCTGAACTAAAAACATGCACAGCAGATCTTATACAAGTGAGAAGACAAATCAGCATGTTTTAAATCTTACTTCAGCCTCACTAGTTACACATCCTACCCTGCATCCTTCAGTACATCCAGAGAAGGATGATACGCTTGTTCTGGTTGGCAAAATTACATTTTTTATGGACTTAGTTCTCATCAGCTGTAATCAGTATCCAAGCATTCATGCACAAGCCACCCTTATGGTCCTTGACAGGTAGTGCCAATGAAAACAGTTGAATTAAACTTAATATAGAAAGAGACAATTAATTTTTTTTCTATAATTCAGCATATAAAATACTGAGGAAAATGAAGCGTTAAGCATCCATCAACCCATTTTTTTTAATCCAGTAGTATTTCATTCAATTGTCCACAGTTACTTAAATACATCTGTAACAATTAATTGATAGCTTTTTTAGTATTAATTATATATTTGCATTATTCACTAGTTGCTTTTTATTAAATAGTAAAAAGACCAATTTGAGTATAAAGTTAAGTGAAATCAAAAAAGTTTCATCCACAAAAATATTATGTTGATAGAAGATACGGGTATGACAAATGTTTTCTAAAGGTCTTTATCACTGCTAAAAGCTGACACGACAGCAACAACTAAATGCCTGTCCTGTGCTGGAGCTGGCTGGATACTATTTAAAACATAAGACAACAACTGTCACTTAAAGAGAAATACAGCCCTCTAACAAGCAGTTCTCTTAATGATTCTCTTCACAAAAGTATTCCCCAAACTGTTGTATTTAACAAACAGTCTTGCTGTCACTATCATAACCAGCTGGTAAGGATATAGAGGATAACCATGATAATGTATCAAAGATGTATCAAGTACAACAAAAACCTTCATTGCAATACTGAAAGAAAAGCAGAGATATTAAAGAGATTTTATCAAGGTAGAGATGATAGCAGGAAATGAGTCAATAAGATCCCTCTGAACTTCACCATAGCCTTTATCCAGATAAGCACTTTTGACTAACCTGGTTAATGGCTGCAGAGTTCAGAAAGGTACTGATAGTGGGTCAGAAACTTTGACTTGATTTACAGGCAAAAGAAAAAAAAAAAGCCCAAAAACCTTTTCCTTATGGCAATGTAAGCTGTTCAATCTTCAAACCATTTCCCACACCCATTGGTATTTAATAAAGTCAAAAAAGCTGCAGGATAAAACATTAGAAAAGATGATGGGAACCCCAAGGTTGCTTCAGATTACAGGTGCAAAGATGCTTGCAACAGTTTCATTTGAACACTATAAAGAAACAGTGTAAGCAACAATCAGTAGCATACTGACAGGAAAGAGGATGTTACTGTGGACCTCTCCCAAGCATCATTTTATGATTCCCATGATTTTTAGGATTTTCTATATGAATGCATTTTTTTCTTCCCCCATGAAGACACATCTTCCTGCATTGTGCAAGCCTGTGGAGGAAGGGCTCCAGTGCAGGGAAACACAGATTAGCTAACTCACCCCCTTACTGGTACATCCAGTATGACCCAGCAGTATTAACCCTTCATTTGTCTCAACCTGTTGGCCAATGCTGTGACATCAACTATAGAAACCATGCTGGAAATATGTTAACAGCAGCCACATTAGCTTATACTGTGCAGCCTATAAATACTCTGCCTTGACAAAACTTTAGAAACCTTCATATTATTTCTGAGTCCAGCATATAGTCATGTCCAACTACATCATGAAAGTCATCCAAGCAGATCCATGCATTTGTCTGGTTGGATGTCATCATAAACCTATAATTACTTTAATGAACCATATGATCCTTCATACAAATGATAATGAACTGTTTTGTTTTTAACTGTTGCATATGACTGTCACAAGTCAAATCCCACTAAAATTCTTCTTGAAAGTAGGGTAGAAATTCTTGTTTTAACTGGCTAGCATCTTATAGTTTAGTAATTCTTTCTATAAATTACAGTTAATTTTTGTATAATCTAATTTCTGTCTTAAAATCAAGGACTACTCTTTCACTTTAGCTGACCAGTTGTGTAATAATTGCTCATATAATGCAAATAACTCTAAATGTGTAACAACAACAACAAACCTCACTTTATTATGAAACATGCATGGCCTATGCATTGCTTTTCAAGTTTGCATTATCCAAATGAGTTGGAATTCCTGAGTTAGGATTTCCCAGAAAGGCCAATTCGATCTTCAGGATGGAGATCATTTCTAGGTAGATCTTTCAAGATATATGACCTCATATTCCCTAACCCACTCAGAAGCTCATTTTGGTACAGAAAGCTATTTTTAGCAAAAGACTATTTATTTTGCAAAGCAGCATATGTATTAGCACAGCAAGAGCAGAGCAATGCTGTTTTACTATCCAGGCTACTCTGGTGAACAATTACCACACTCCCTGAGCTGCTGTATGCAGGCAAAACCGTCTAAGTTCTACAGATTAGCGCCTCACAAAGTTTGGCATTTAATACCATAAACCTCAGCTGGAAATAGAACACCAATTTAACCTGCTTGTAAACAGAAAGGCCAACTCCCACATCCAGAAGAGTTGTAATGCTAAGTAATCATAGAGGAGACACAAAGAAAACAAAGGCATGCGGAAAAGGGCTGTCCTACCAGACATGTCTGGCCTGTTTTAAACCTGCCCTGCATGAAGGATGAAAGGACCCACCTTGGCCATAAGGCCACGTGCAGGAATGGCAGCACCTCTGCTCCAAGCAAGAAACATGCGGCACCCATGAAAGAGACAGAGAAATCCAGAATTGCTGATTTCAAAGCTGCTCCCACTATCTTCTCCTGCTTGGAGAAAACATGAAAGATGGAAACGCAGGGAGTACTAAAGGGTTTGTATCACAGGGAAGTACATGATCAGGAGGCCTCAATGCAGCTCCTAGACCAGCTGGAAGGGGTTATATTTCCCTTTTGTCCCCTGCTGCACTGAAAGCCACCCCTGGATGCCTCCTAGGGGAGAAGATACCTCACTGCAGAAGTCCAGGAGGAACATTCTTGTAAGAAGTCCAACTTTTTAATGAAGTCAGCTGCTTATTACCACTGTCAGTCTTCTATTTACATTAACCACGGTAGCTAGTGTTGTTTTTGTCTTCTGGCATGATAGAGACAGAGTTGCTGCTAGGAAGAAACACAATTCTCCACCCCCCACCTGGTAGCCAAAGGTTGAAGCAAACACAGCAACTAAACTAACTTCCCTGTATCCTTACCGATCTCTTGATAAGCTGAGCATTTCCCAAGCACCTACACAGGCTTACATGGCTTTGGTGTAACTTCAGGAGCTCAGGGGCTGCCACGTTTAGACGTGGAAATTCGTAACACTGCTCAGAATATGAAAGAGGAGGTTGCCAGCATGAGCATGTGGAATGGCTAGAATTAAAGGAATTATTAAAAAAGCAATCAAACAACATACACACACAAACACACACACCAAAAAAACAAAAAAACAAAAAAACAAAACAAAACAAAACAAAAAAAAACAAAAAAAAAAAACAAAAAAAAAAAAACCACCCAAAAAAACCCACCAACCAAACCACAGCACACAGCCAAAACCCCTGCAAACTTGAATTCTGCAGAGATGAGCAGCAGGCCTGATTCACCATAAACAGTGCTCAACTTTGACAAACTCATCTTTCAAAGCACAGAAAACAAGATAAAGGCAACTACAGGTACAGCAAATACTTGCAGCTGTCAGTATACTAAAACAGGGATAAGTAAAAAGGCTGGTATTTTGTGTATCTAAAAATTATGCATTAATAAACACAAATGTGCCCTTTAAAATTAATTAACAAACGACTAAAAAAGCCCAGTATTCAGATCAAATTTTTGTTGTCATGGGAAAACACCTTAGTATTTTGACTTGCCATTTTTATGTATTTAGCAGCACTATTAGTGGTTTAGCTTAACTTCTGGAGCTAGCAAACTGCATCTTTCATCTTAATCAAAGCACTGGGGACATACACCAGAATATAGTTTCAAAATCAATTTCCACAGATCTGAAGTTCCTTCTGAAGTTCTCCACAATTCTGAGTAGATAAAAGACATCAGAAGAAATACAGACAACAGATCAACACCTTCAAAATGTGCCTGAAGAGTCAAGGGCAGAGGACAGCAGCCTGGGATCCTGCTCCATCTCGAGAAGCTCCAGGAGACACAAACCCCATCTGCTGGGTTAGTGCCTAAAAGATGACTTGACCAGGGAGCAATACTGGACACCAGGATATATTTTTCTGTTTACAATTTAATGTTCTCCTACTCCAACTGTTTAGCTGTTTGGAGAGTCTCTCCCAGCAAACGTTACTCTCCAGTTTGGCAGCAGGGGCTTACCCCTCCCTTTCAGGCCTGGACAGGCGCCAGGTGTGCCCCTCCCATCTGATACACTGCTTTTCAAGGACCAGGTTAACTGGTGATAGCCCACCGGGGCAGCACCGGGCCACACATCTGGACAGTTGGGCTAGCAAATTACTTGACAGATACACACACTTTACATTAAATGGGCACTGGGAGAGAGACATGAAAAAAAAAAAAAATCAGTCAAAATGACCTGACCAATTTCTGAGCAAGCTACATCCTGCTTCAGCTTTGTCAACCCAGCATAACAAAGAGAACCCACTGCATCAACATTTTAAATTTTAAAAAAGATCTATTTAAATTCTTTTGAGGAGGGGACACAGCATCATCAGTATAGAAAAACACAGATCCAGATGCAGCTGTTCTACAAGAACTATTGCCAAATCCGTCTTGCAAGCAATTTTCCAAAACCAGATTGGCTGTGTGGTTTATTGTTTTTATGGATTATTACAGCACACATGGAGGCAACTTGTTAATTACTACCCATACCATCTCTCAGTCAATGAGTCAGTGAAAAAGAGGATTTGGTTTCCAGTGACTGAAATAAGTTGTATTTTTCAGCATGCTTCTTGCAGCAACTCTAACTGACAAGTAAAAACACTTACAGACACATAGACATCTTTCTGTAAGACACAAATATACATTAAAAACAGCACCTTCTGGATCTCAGGGCACCTATTTGCTTTAGCACCTGAGAGCTACCAGACCAGCTACATGTTCCAAAGAGCTTCATCAAGTTCAGAGAATTTATTTTTCCTGGGTTTTTTTCCACAAATGCAAATCTGTGACACACCAGCCTGTTCACTGGCTCATTTATTTTTATTACGCACGGGTACTTAAACAAGCCAGTGTTAAAAAAAAGCTTTCTGTTTTAAGTTTTCTTTGGTTCACTTTTATTACTATTATGAGAGAAGTTACTTCACTAACAGTCTAACAAGGACTAGAGGACAGGTAATAATTCACAGCATGACCAAACTAGAGAGTTAGCAAGTAGTCAGAGCCTGATGAGAGCCATTAATTTTCTACAAAGTACTACAACACAAAAGGACTTTCACTTTTAGCAAGCCATGTTTTAAAAGAGTTCAAAGTTTTCCCATGGAGTCTCACAATTTACAAGCACAGCAACATAACGTCATTGCTATTTCATTTTTATTACATCAATTTTTTTCACCTGCATGTGTTCTTTGAATCCTGTTATAGGAAAAGAAGCTGCACAACAAAGAGGTTTCTTTTACCAGCCTAGTAATTTTAAGCAATTTCACAAAACTAAACAAGCCAAATAACAACACTCAACCTTCTCTTCTGAGCAGGTGCAATCACCTCCACTTTGTCCTGCTCCTGACCCACCTAAGTTAAGAAATTTCTACTTCAAGAGGTAACCCTAACAACATATTGTACTGTAAAAATACTTTCAGGAGACCAGGAAGCTGATCACTTCCTAACAGGATCAGACAAAACACTGCTGGAGCACATTTTCAATATTATAGTAGAAGAAAACAGAATATACAGACATACAGAACTCTTTCAAATACTTCACTCCTTAATTAAAAAAAGCTCCAAGTAACTTCTGCCAGACAAAGGACAAGTATGACTGGTTGCAGGGAATCCTTTTCCTACTATTTAAAACCACTGAAAGAAGTTGCCTAAATTGGTACCAAAAATGGCTCATACCCCAATTACCATATACAGGGCTGGCACTTGGAGATCCCAGAGGTGCAGGCAGCCGAAACACAGCTTAGGGCTTGGAATCAAATTACATGTGATTTTCAGGAAGCTTGACAACACTGAAATGCTGCAATCATGGACCTGTAACTGCTGATCCCCAGCAATATTTAAAATATATTTATCTAGCATTATTTAAAAACACATAAGCCAATATGCCAAGTGTTGAATTCTCTTTCTGAGCAAGAGACATTAAGACCTTTCTTATGTCAAATGCTGCTACCTGGTGACACATGGATGAATGGCAAATGTGTAGAAAACCGACAGCTGACAGCAATTAATAAAATCCAAAAGGAAAGCTTTAACAACGATACTATAAATAAAATTTGTCAATCTTCAACGCAACCAGTTTTTCAAACATAACCTGTGCGTTAAAAAGGGCAGTTCACTTGCCTCCATGCTGCTAACCTAGATCAGAGAGAGGAGTGGAGGGGAAACTAATCACTATCACACAGCTTTTAGAACAGAAGTACACTGAAAATCACTCTCAGAAGTTTTACATTACCAAGTATTAACAGCTAAGGCAGGAGAAATTTAAAGCAGAAGAAGAATGGTAAAAACAAGGAGTTATTTCCTGAAAGAACTCCTTTATCACAGCATCTTACTGTAGGTGAAGGCCTTCCTGGGAAATGAATTCACTGGCCCTTTTCCCTTTCACTGCTTGTCAGATGTGTTTGATTTATTTTAGTTATATGGAAGCAACTGAGAGTACAGACTATCTAAAGGACAAGGAAAACTGCACAAAGGTTTGCACTGGAGTTAAGCTGCACAAGGAAGATGCTGACAACCTGAACAGCTGTGTGTATGGTACACTGTATATTTGGTTAGCAAATTATGTGTACACTTTAGAAATGCAGATGTCAAAGAACATGCTGTAACTTTTCCTTTTTCAGAAGGCATACTAAGTACTTAAACGCAAAATGGTTACCTCTAGATGATATGCTGGAGGCACAAGAAGCATTTAAAGAAAGCTAAAGCTGCTGATACAAAGATCCTATTTATCATTATTTAGCAGCCCCCTGTGTCCATTTGAATCAGTAAAATTTCTCAAGAGATTGCCTCTCAGCACAGCTTGCATGTCGTCCTATTACATTCACCCACATTCTTACAACCCCCATTACACTGGGGGTTGGAGGGCAGGGTGATGCAGCAAGAACATTCCTGTATTTGAAATCTTTTAACTTTCAACTATTTTTTTTCTTCTTTTACAGTCCATTGAATGCCAAAATCCTGCTACATTATATACACAATACACTTAACACTGTTTTACTGTAAAATAAAATTGTGCAAAGGAAAAATAAAGTCACTCCCACATCATTTTTAAAATCCTTAAATTACTTACCATCACTAAAAAGCTAAAAAAAAATCAACCAAATGAACAACAAAAAAAATTAAAACATGATTATGTCCAAGCAAGCAGTACTCTTACCTATTAATGCAACTAAAGTCAACATGTGTGCATTTTTGACTGTGTAGCATTAAAGTGGCAGGCTGAAAAGCATGCAGTACTCTTCAGTAACACTTCTGCACAATAATATTTATTTTCATAACAGGAGCATTTTTCTCCTACAACTCTAAATCAAGTCACTTCTCATGTGTGCAGACTCATTTATTTCAACCAGACTACTCTTGCAGCCCTGAATTTCCAGGTCTATACTTGCTAACATCATCATATGTTACAGTTCACAAGAATAATAAAAATTATCTTTAGCAAACATATTCCACCACGCCTATATAGAATAGTTTTTCACCCCCCTCAACTATAAAAACAAGTCCTCCAATGAATCATGAAGACAGAAGTTATCCTACAACAGCAAACTTGGCACTTGGTGCATCAGGGAGAAAGTTTTAAATACGTGTTTCTATTTCAGAAATCTATATTTGCCTGTATGTATTCTCTTTTGGAACAATCTCCAGATTATCATGCTTTCAATTCATGAAAGTAGTAAAATATACATATATAAGTATAATCTATAACTTAAACAAATCCAAAATTAAATGGAAAAGTAAGCTTGAATATTAACAGAGCTTGAAATAAGTCACAAACATACCTTTACAATTTGAGGCTGTACAGAACAAGGTTTCATTTCCTAACACAAAATCAAGAATTTAAATTCCTATCATCATCTAAGAATTGTATCAGTTGTTAATAATGGGATTTCCTTATTTGACATCACTCATTAGTAAGTGTACTTTAAGAAGAAAAATTGGCATGCCAGTTGTTTGCTAAGACACCATTTCCAACATTTTATCTAACATACATTTTCAGAAAATCAGGTTTGTAAGTACTAAAAAATTCAACTCTGCATTATCTATGTGCTGTGCCCGGCCCCTAAGCTTTCACTTAAACAACTCCAGCCCTCTGGTGAACACAAGCCACTAGAAATGCTGTAAGTGTATGAAACCAGTGTTTGTACTCTGCCATAATTGCTCTCATGGAGCTTTTGGCAATACTCTGTCATATCATGCCTCACCTGAAATTGCAGTTCCATCTCTTTACTGCTCTGATACTATCCTGCATCCACTATAAGTGAAACTTAAAAGCCACCATACCTTTTGAATATAGCAAACATTTTGCCAATGATAATTTTTGTAAATTAAACGGCTTTAGGATACTATGGATAGATCCGTCACTCTGGGCACATGTCTAATTACTACAGTTAAAGCTCAGCCCTTGATTTAAGGGAAACAGAACAAAGCTCTAGCTGAAAAATTATTTCACCACTGTATCTAATGAAAACTTGCTTCTAGGTGAAAAGATGCTACTCTCTTTCTACAGAATACAACAGAGGAAACTGAACCAGCCTCTCCAGCTAAAAATTTCTACACACCAGTTTTCATTTCGCATTTAAGGGACTTCCTCTATGTGGGCTTCTATGTAGAGCAAAACTCAGACACACCGAACAGCACATAGCCGATTTGCATTCAGAAGCAAGATTTTGGGATTCAGGCACACAACACATCACTTTCACTGTTGTTTTCAACAAAATTGATGGCACTAAAACTCTAGGAAAAGTATTATTTAATAAACTGAGCTGATATAAAAGACATTCTGGGATTCCTATTACCCACCGAGATTAGTCAACAGTATTCAGATTAGAGGCTAAAAGGAAGAGCACTGCCTTTTGAGCTAAGGGATTCCATTCTGCATGCTGATGACTGCACACAAAGCAATTAATCTGTAGGATCTCAGCACCGATTACACTGCTGTCTTTAAATACTTCCCTTCTTTTAGACAGGCATCCCTAAAATAATTCAATATGTAAGTATCAGAACTTAGGATGTGAATATTTAAGTTCTCCTTATTTCAGAAGAGAAAGAGGAATTTGCAGTCTCAGTTCTGAAGCAGATTGCTGTGTTGTGGGTCTGCTTTTAGAGTCACTTTGCCAAATGTATTAACCTCGTCTGACCTTAAGCCGTCAGGCACATCGAAGCTTCAGATATATAGTGTTTCTCAAACAAGCATCAACCCTTTCAGTAACTCTTAGCACAGGCTGACGACAGCCTGAATTAGAATTGAATGATGCTTCCGGAACCATTCGCATCAATTTAGCCAAAAGACAATCCTTGATCTCTGGTTAAGGACATAAAAGGTCCCTTTGGTTATTAACAACCATTGTGCTGACGCTTCACGTCAAAACCCGAGTTACAGCTATTTCCCTTAGCAGGGACAAAGCCGATGCCAGGACGTGCTGCTCAGCAGACTCACCCATCGCTTTCTTACCGTGATGAGCAGTTTTGCCATTTATAAACATCGGTGCCAATGAACGTAAGTATTTCGAATGAGACGAGAGAAAAACATGCGACTGTCTTTTCTCAAGCTACTTTCAGAAGACAGCTTATGAGCGATATGTACCTCCGGCAGACCAGTTATATTCCCCTCAAAACAGGCAAATATCATAGAGGAAAAAAAATAGCACCTTCTGCTCGCAGCCACTCGACTCGCGGTTTCACTGGTTTTTCACCACAGCGTCAACACTTTTCAGGCGACTCGCTCCGAGAACGACAAGGAGTTTCACCGGGCGAGCGAAGGGTCGGGGCAGCGCGGCCTCTCCTGCCCACCGGGGCAGGAAGCGCCCTCCGCCCGCCCGTCCCGTCCCGCCGCCTCACGGCGCCTCGGCAAAATCACGAGTCGCGGAGCTTCGGGCACTTACGTAACGCCGCGGGGCCGCCGCCGTTGTTGTTGTTTCTCCCCTTTCCCGAAGACGAACTCGTTTCCGAGACCCCCCAACTCCCTCAGTGTCCTGGGACAAGCCAGCGCCCGCTGCCTTCGCTTCCTTCCCCGGGTCCTTCCCGTCCCACCGCCTGCCTCCCTCCCTGCCGGCGGGACGTGGAGCTGCCCCAGCCCCGCGGCGGGACAGCGGAGCCCAGCACCGCCTCCCGCCGGGGAGCTCCTTCCCCTCCGGGCAGCCCCCGGTTCCCAACATGGCCGCGGGAGAGCGGCCGAAGTCCAGGCGGAGAAGGGTTCCGCGAGGAAAGTTTCCCTGTCGCTCCCCGGCAGGCCCCAACCCGAGCCGATTCCCGGCCGCCTGGAACGCGGTAGTACGGCGCTGCTCACCCGACACACTCCGCTCCGGCCGCCGCCTGCCCCGTTCGCCGCACGGCCGCGGTCATACACCTCGCGCCGGGGGACTGGCTCCGAGACACCGCCCGGCGGGGCGGGGCCGTCGCCATGTTGGAATATGGGCGGGAAGGAATAGCGCCTCAGCTCCGCGGCGCTGAGAGCCTCGCTGAGCGGGGAGGGAGGGCAGGGGCCGGCTCGGCTGATCCCGACCCACCAGTGGCACTTCGTGGAAGAGGGATACTCCAGGCACGAGACCTGCCTAGCGGAATTTTTTTAAGAGACAGAATGTTTCCATTCTTTGTGGACCATTGCGGGTTTTTGCTCGCTCCCGTGGCTCTACGTATGCTCGCCCAGCGGTAATTTAGGATGGTCACGTTTTTAAACCACCTCTCTCTACACAGCACATGGAAGGCAATTAGTAATATGTTTCAGTCTGAAGAGTTGCTGGTCAGCCTGGAAAAACTATGGCAGGTCTGCTAGAAGGCCTCCCGCTAGAAACACTGTCAGCACAAGAAGCCCCTTCCACCTTCTGTGTCAGAATTTTTTGTGTGTATATATCGAGTCATCCAGAGGAGTATTTACAAATCTAGCTGGCTGCTCGGCAGCTCACCTGATCTTCCAGGATTTCCAGCTGTTGGTGGATGCTGTCAGAGGGGAAGGGTGGCTGGGAAGGTTCTGAAGAGCTGTGGAGCAAGGAGGGGTAAGAGGGTACAGCACCATTAACTTCTATGGTGTTGCTCTGATGCCAAAGTCTGCGCTGGAGAATGGCCCAATGGGCTGCTGGCTTTTTTTTTTTTTTTTTTTTTTTTTTTCTCTCTCTTTTTTTTTCTTTTTTTCACTTTTTCGCTTTTTTTTTCCTCCAAGAAAATTTTACTTACATGTTATGTGGCAGTTTCATTTTTCAAATTTCACATTATTGAGCAATAATGTGGTTGGCTTTTCTGGGGATAAAAAATAGGTAGTGGGGCTTTCCAGTAGTAATCATGAACCCGCTGAACTTTCTGACTTTCAACTAAATTTTCTATCCCAGCACAGACAAGGACACAGATAGGCAAGAGTTTATCTGACCTAACAGAGCTGGGTTTTTCCCCTGCTGTGGAAGAGGGACACAGGAAAGGGAGCAGGACATGGAGGCCTGAGCACCCTACAGCATGACAATCTGGTCTTCCACTTCTCCCTCAAATCCATCCAGTGTGTTAGCCTGAGCTGTCATGTAATTATTCTTAATGCACTGACTTATATAAGGTGTGGGCCAAGCTGTTTAACATGAGATTTTTGGAAACAGGTGCTTGTGGCTGTTTACGCCACAAATCTGAGAGTGTGTGCAGCAGGGTATATTTGGCAGGTGCTTCATATGTAAAGAATTCAAGCACAGCCAATATTTAAATTGCCCACAAATGTCTCCATTTTGCGATTGCCAGTTGCAGAGAGATCTTCACACCACAGGATCTTTTACATATGGGCTGGGCTGGTTCTTGTGAACCAAAAAGATGCCTTTGTATTGTAAACTTCTGTAGATTTAAGTTGCCCTCTAAATCAATTTTCTTGGCATCAGAAGCAGCTTCATGGTTAATTAAATTTTCTTTCATGCTTACAAATAACTTTATAACATCCAGTCGAGTTGAGATGCAGCAGAAAGTTGGATATAGGCAAGGTGAAGCAGTCCTGGTGTTTCTGCCTGTGTGTCTGTGTTTTAATTCTCATCATGAAATGCAAAGTGACATTGTTTTCTGAAAGGTTTGAAAAGTGTAACTAACAGCAGTGAGATGCTTTTTCTACCACATGTAGTCATGGAAAATCAGCACAAGACCTTAACTCTGGTTAAGAGAAGAATAAGTAACCTGTTGTCTGAGGATGGCTGGGAACTAAAAATAACTTAATGTTATCATGCAAAGCAACTTTACTGCTATGAAAGCCTGCCGTTATTTTTTTATGTTACCTTCCTATATCTTCAGTATTCTTGCTTTCCTATTGAATGGGATTTTGTTTACTCTGTTCAGCAAGAGGGGAAAATAAACCTGAAAATGGTCTGTTTGCAAATCTTCAAACACTTGTTCCTAAGTCTCTCTATTAAAAAAGTAAATATTTGACCTAATTTTTAAGTAGTGTTGAAAAACTTGGCTAAATGCCAGTGATTCTTGCTTTGTGTTCACTATATCGAAATGTTATACTGATCATGTGTGCTGGTTTCAATGGGGTTTTTTGTATTTATCTATCTTTGCTCTTACATGTCAACTTTGTGTCTTAGTACTGCGGAAGCAATCTTGCAAAAAACTGGCTGTAAAGAGAAGATGAATAGAAGACAAAGGATGGGCGATCATGGGGTGTTCTACTGGAAGAAGTAGACACTAATTTATTTTACTGTTTCACATAGAGTGATTATTTATTTGGAATTTTAATTTAGCTGAAAAAAAACCCTTCTTCCAAAGCATAATGTAGTCTAAAGAGACATTTATTTTTGGTCTCTAATTATAATCTTACTTATGTTATAAGTTATGCCAGAGCTGTGCTTTAAGGGTGGAGGAAATATCTTTTTCAGAAAATGTGAACTAGCAGTGATATGCTGCAACACATCTTATACTGTGCTTCCTGAATTGCCTTATGATTTTTGAATGGACACTGTTTACACACAGCTGTTTCAGGGCTTGCATTTTCACTTCAGATCTTCACAGGGATTGCATGGAATTTGAAGCAAATCTGTCTGGTATTGAGCCAATGCAAATAGTTGTTTCAGTAAGGATTTTTACTTCATCATGTCAGTGAGACATCTCTGCTATTTATGAAAGCTTCCAGTAATGGACTGTCTACAACTCCCTTGACTTACAGGTTTCTCTCAAGCAATTTGAAAATTGCTGTGAACCTTTCCTTTGTGCTGAAATCAAATTTCTGATGGAACCTCACTGAGGTTGCAGCTTTAACATATAAAAATGCTCCAAAATTATCAGCACTGTTGAGTGGGGAATTTTTTAGCAGTAGTAAAAAGTAGTTTTAAGAAAATTAAAAAGTAATATTTAAAAAATCGATAGAAACCAGTTTATATGTAGATTCAGAGGTTTACTGTGAGGCAAGATTGTCCTTTAAAGGTGTCTTGCCTTTAAAAGCTGGAGTTGGAGATTCTTTTCCTTTAAAGTTCCACGTACAATGAATTACCTACTTCATGGAAGTCCACTTGTCTCTCCCACAAACTCTGGGTTTTTTTCAAATGCTCAAGCATCAGTTTTACAATTGATAGAACTTGCAACTAGAACCTTGCAGTGTTTGTGTGCTTGTGCTAAACTAAGAATCTGTCCACTTTTTACACAGCTGAGTTCTGTGTTACAAAATGAAATTATTAGAGATTTACTTATTAACATTATATATTCTTGGTCAGCAAAATTCAGTAATGGTATATTGAAATGGGACTTTAAATCCTTTGCTTTCAGTAACTTTAAAAAGTATGACAAACAATGAAAGGAATATTTTCATGTCTTTTGCTTCTTTATTAAATGAAACTCATTTTGAAACAGCAGCATGTTGGCTTTTCTAGCTGTTGGAAAAGCAGAAATGCACAATACCTTCCTGGCTTTAGATTACTTCTTCATCACCTGCAAAGGGAGACCAAACCCAGTAATTTAAAGCTTTTAAAGGGGGAATTAAATGCTTTGTTCTCAAATCTTGCCTTTTGTGAAAACGAGAATGAATATGCAGAACTGGTGATTTCTACGTTATCCTGGTCTCGGCTTCTGCACTGGAAATTTGTTTGGCTCCACTGTGTTGCAACCAGCCCTGTTGGTTTGTCAGAGCTTTTGGATGTATCCTTCTGGGATGTTACTATCTTTTCTCAATGTTTTGTACATACACGTTATCCTCTTTACTCATTTCATTTGCTGCCTTGTTGACTTGTGTAGGAACCCTTTTGACTTTTCTCACACTTCAGCTGTTACCACTGTCTTATCCATTACGTGTTTTGCTGAGGAGAGCAGAGCTGTGTGTTTTAGGGATGGGGGTTATAATAGGCACTTTTCCATTATGATTTTTTTTCTTATGTGATTTTTTTTTTAATTGCAGAGATTTCCTATTCTATGGTACACCAGGGACTGGACTGCACTGGTAGCTTGTGCAGTTGCTAATGAATGTAGCCAGGGTGATGGAGGAGTAATCTTTTTTATGAGAAATAGTGTAAACTGCCTGAGTGAATGGGTAAGAGACTATGAATGACAGTTTTGTTTTTCATTTGAGCAGGTAAGATTGAAATGTGCCACGTGTTCTGTCTGAGTTGTAACTAATTTGCTGTGGTCAAGAAGAAATTATTTTTCATGTTTTGTCAGGTTCTTCCACTGAAATGGGACCGTCAGTGTTTCCTTTTCCAGTGGGGTTTTGGGGGGCTGGAAATCTTGGGGTGTATTGTGTGGTTGGAAAGGGACAGGCGCTCGGAAGATACCGGTTTGTAACGGGAAAGAGCAGAACTCCCCAGCCCCCCAGATAAGCTATCACTCCAAGAATGTAAAACCCCCTCTAACAGACATACCAGTACTTTTCCATTCTCCCCACTAACACAGGAAGTGTAGCAAGACCCCTCTGATGTAGAGAAGAACCAGAGAGTATTTAAACTGCATGCTTTAGATAATAAATGCTTTTAACCATCCACCAAACTGGTGTCTGTGTGTTATTGGCCCGAGCTCCACACAGAGCATGTGGTAGCCGTGCCGTCTAACCTAAAACCAGGCCACCGCAGTTGTGGCTGCAAGAGCAGCAACAGTATTGGGAAATATTAATAATGCAAACAAGAAAATTTTGCAAAGCACCACCATCCCTCTCAAAACCCCCCAAACTAAACAGTTCCAGTGCTCTTGTAACCATAATGTTTTTCATGTATTTTCTCTTTCAAATAGTTTTGTTTTCCTGATGTCAGTGTTCCTGTGTTTTCTTTGTAGGCCTACTGGATGCAACCTTCAGTTGTTTTCCTGGATGAGATTGATGCTCTTGCTCCTGTATGCAACAGCAAACAAGACCAGGTTCATAGGTAGGACGTGCCTAGTATTTTGTGTAGAAGGTGCTTGATCTTTGTGAAAAGAAGACCACAACCTATTTAACTTGATGTGACACCTTCATTTAACCTGAAATGTAGTAATTCAGTGCTAGTGAATTTCAGGTGATTTTTAAATGAGAAATGAAAACAATTCACTAAGCTTGAAATCAGCCCAAGGTCTGCATTATCTTATCTGTATTTAATGTCTTATAATTAGTCTTTTGCAAATCAGCATCTCATCATTAGAAACTTGTCCTTTTTGAGGGATCAGTGGAGATGGTTATGTGGAACTGAAGAAAATTTACTAAAATAGTGAATGAAAATTGTATTTTTCTATTAGCTCTGTTGTAGGAATACTTCTGGCACTAATGGATGGCTTCACTGGCAGAAAGATTGTGATAATCAGAGCCATCAGCAGACTGGAATCTGTAGATCCTGCTTTATGAAGACCTGGACACTCTGTGTGAGAATTCCACTTCAACTTGCCAAACAAAGAGGTCAGAACTTCAACTTAGCCTTAGCGCTTATGAGGCAAAGTCCATCTGGTAATAAGACAGCATGGCAGAGCAGTGCAAGTCTCCATCAGCAGTGTCCAGCTTGGACACCAGAGAGCTGTCTGAAGACTGCATTTACTGTGGAGGCCAGACCTGGTACTGGATATGTGTGAGTAAGATGACACTCAACAGGTAGTTAATTCTCTGACCATTTTTGGTTCTACTTTGGCCAGTGATGGAAATGGGATGCTGCCAGACACCAAAATGTTTAGAAAAGAATGAGTTCATGAATTCATTATAAAGTATGGCTGTATCATCTTGAAGGCAAAAAAAAATGGCGTGCACACAAGAATTTCTTTTTGGTAACAAAAGCTTTGATCACGGCTGGTGCTGGAGCAAATTAAGTGTGTTGGGATCTGACATTCTTACTTGTACTTACTAATAGAGACTTGGACTAAGATGTAAAGCACACTGCACAGGTGCAAGGCTTGGGAACCTCTCGGATCCCGGGCTGATAGCCTTCCGAGATTGCGGATGTTTCTTTTCTTCCCAAGCCCGGTGCCAGAAGAAGGAGTCAGGATGCGTCGGTTTCTTTATCAGAGCTGTTTATTCTTTTGTGTTCTTAAACATTCTTTTTCTCTCAGCTAGCGTAGATGGTACCTACACCGCTGCCCAAGGCGATCTGCCTGCCTCCTGGGCAGTCGCTATCTCTTATACTACGTACTATGTGTTCTATGTTTACAATATTATACCAATACCCATCACCTTTATTAAACTGTGTATTTCTACTCTAATCCAATCTAAAAGTGCCACCACCACAGCAGAAGATGGAAGGCAAGAAGAAGAAGCAGAAGGACAGGGACACGCCCAGATTCCTCCATCTTGCCTTCTTGAACCTCCATTAGACCCCTAAATTCTACATCTACACCCGGTCACAAATTAATACTATTCTAATCAAACTCTCGTGGCTTGTCTCTGGACCCTTTGCCAGGGTCTCGGGTCACCCAGGGCACCCAGAGGGATGTCCTGGGTTCCGACAAGAACCTTCTAGCTCATTTGCAACAGCTAAGCAAAAAAATGGGTATGTAGAAACCAAAAAGTTTTGGGATGGAGATGGTGTGTGGGGGACAGTGTGCAAAATTGGAACCCTGGTTTTGTGGTTTTTCTCTGCGTTTTTAGTATTATCACTAATACTTTTTAGCACTTTTTGGAAAAAAAAAGATCCACTTCTTGGATTGAAGGCTAGTAAAAGCGCACTAAACAGCACATTTAGCAGAAACATTTGTCTCCAGTTTTTATTTGCTTCCAGGAACAGAGGATGAGGTGCCATGAAACATGATTCCCTACTGTGGAAGAATTCTAAAAATCTGCCATAATTTATCAGGAAATACTTCAAAGAAAGTCTTGCGAAGATCAGAGATAAGGATAAGTGACATTTGACATTTTCTGGATGAGTGACAGTAGTTTGAGTTATACCTTCTCTTCTTGGTAGTAACTGTAGCAATTTGGAATAGAGTGCTAGGACTGTTTTCCTTGAATGAGCTGGCAGAAAAGCAAATTTAATCAACCGAGACTGTCACCGTGGAATTTTGCTAAATTGCAGAGAATTTGATGAAAAATCTGTTTTCAGATAAGGTTTTACTACAAATTTTTCCTCACGATCATTAGATAGGCTTATGAAAACTCACTTTTGATGGAAGGTATGCATGCCTTTTATTTCACTGCAACCTGTAGCAAGTGTTTAACGTAATAAGTTGAGAATTATTAACTTTCCCACTTGAAGACACACAGAGTGTATTAATAACTGACCTTAAAAATGCTTAAAAGTATAGCAGATAAGAAAAGTATTTATGTTGGGGTGAGGGCTTTGACGGAGGGATTGTGTTATTTTTAAGAGAAAACTTAGGGCAAACTAAAGTGCAACCATTTGTTTTCAGACAAGAAAAGGGATTTTCAAAAGTCACACATGAGACTGGACCCTAAAGCCATTAGACAATTTCTTGAAGAGCTGGCTGTGCTATAAAGAATTGTGTTAGTGAAATCTGTGTAGTTAACAAAAATTTTCAAGGGAAAAAAAACCCAAACACCAAACAATCCCACGTTTAAACGATAGATGTGTAAAATTCCAGGCAGGACTTTCAGATGCACTTCAGAAGCCACAGGAAGCAAGAAATTATCTTCCCTCGAAGTTGGAACGTGGCACATGAAAACAAGCAAACCTGTTTTCTGCACTACACTGAGTCTGCTCTGAAGGATTTCCAGGGGGAAATTAGGAGCTATTCCCAAAGTCACTGATGGTTTTCCATCCTTCCGAGCTGTCCAAGAGATGTAAAACATGGAGCAGGAAGGACTCATATGACAGCAGGTGGTTGGCCAGGAACATGCTATACGTCAGGCACTGCAGAACAGAATTGATCAAACAAGTGTTGCCCAGGTTTTGGAGGCACCTGCAACATCCCACTTTTCCTGCCAGGCCATGGAATTCTTCTGTGGAAGAAGATCCCGTTCTGGCAGAGCCATTTGAAGATGGAGGTGGACACTCATGGAGGAGCACTGCCATTGCAATGGTTGCAATGCCTTGTTTTGGGGACCATTCTTTCTTGCATGCTCAGACTCTCTGCAGAAATCAGAAGCAATTTAATTATCCCACACTCCTCAGTGCCTCTTGCTGCACTCCCTATTCCTGCAGCAGTGCTGCACAGTCTTCCTACCGAGCCCCATCTTTGTGTCTTCCAGGAGCTCGCCTGCAAATTTTCTTCAGCTTCTGGATTTCTCATTCCCACAATATCTTCCATAAAGATCTGCACTCAACCTAGCTTTCCCACACCAGCACTCTGTGTCTCTTGGGACTCAGCACCTGCTCCAAGGGGCAAGCCTGAAGTAACAAGGGTGATCTGAGTCAAAGGTGTCCCTGCAGCCTCCTCATGGCTACAGTCCCATCCTGTTGTGTTCAGGCAGCAGATGAGAGGACACAGCAAAGACTGAAACCAGCACTAGGAGCTGGAAATTAGATCAAGGTGCTCCAGCACTAGCTGTTCCTGGACAGGGACAATTCCTGTCCTCCCTGTCCACAAGAAGAGACAGTGCATGGCATTAAAAAGCCACTGGATCCAATGGTCCTGGATTGACTGGGAGAAACTGAAGGCAACTACAGAGACACAAGGTAACATAGGAGCTTCTCCAACCCAGGGGCCTCAACATCAGGGTGACCTCAACACCAGAGACCCCAACAACCCGTGCCTGGAATCCCATGCTACATACCAAACTACTGCCATCCCCCCCATATACACATCCCTTTGGGGACCATAGCCTGGCAAGCTCATCCCAGCACCCTGTGCCTGCTAAGCCAGCATTCCTGAGACCCCCCCCACCCAACCAGCACTGTTCCACCACTGTGTCCCTGCTTTAATCAGGACATCAGGTCCAGTAAATGCTGGACTGATGCCAGAGGGTTCTGTGTTTCCTGGATGTCCCCATGCACTGGCTATGTGTCCCCCTGGTGTCGAGTCCAATCAGAACACACCCATGTCTTGATGGGTTTGTGTGTCCTGTGGGTCTGCATGTCCAAAACTAGCACACGTCTCCAAAGATGGAAGGACTGATGAATGAGAAATTAAGTAATTTTTTATCATCTGTCATTCTGTAAAGTGACAAGATTTCACCTGTTGATCATCTTTCTCTTTCTCTTTTGCTCTTCTTTTGTTTTTTCCCCATGTTTGTGGTTTTGGCTCTTTTCCAGTTCTATTCCATTTCCAATGTGTTGCTTCCTGTGCTGCTGCTGCTGCTCCTTTTTCTCTCTTTTTCTTGCTGCCTTGAGACTCCAGAGCTGGCACTGCTACTCTGCCTTCCAGCTTGACTCTCCAAAGGCTGAGGCTACACTTATCTGCACATACAAATTAAATTACTATAATTCAGTCACCCTCTCTGCAGGTTTTTTCCTCCCAAATTTGGCCTGGGTCTCTTTCTTTTCCTCTGCATCTGCTTACACCAAAACTTCTTTCAGCTGCTGACATAATGCCTGACAACACATTAAAGGTTCTGTTTGAAGGCAAGACAACTGGTGCTTTGTGAGTGTAGAATACACCAGAAGGGTCAGTCTGCTTCCACTCCCTTCTAGCCCATGATCTACCAGACCTATTGATGGATTCCAACTGGTCTCTACTGGTACCTGACACCCATTTTTAATGTTTATTGTCCAAATCTGCGTGCTCACTGACTGCACTGTGTGTTACTGAGGATGACTCTGACTGATCAGAATATTGGCAATAGAAATGTTATAGAAGTTTAAGAGGAATACTTTAACACCAGCATTTGTGTGTCTTTTATATTCCCAATCTGCAGATTTACTCACTGAAAAGGTCCCTTTGTCATTTCAGCAGAGAGAGATGTTCCTTGGATTGAAGGAACACTGTTCCAATACCTGTCAATAATTAGAATAATTGTTGATGAATTAGTTTTTCGCCAAACTAAGGAAGTTGTGGGGATTACAATCCACTATAAACCCCCATCTATAATTAATGGGTGAATATGATCTGGAATTGAGAGCATGAAGCTATCAATAGTGCCAGAAATTTCTGGTACACAGCAATACTGTCTGGTTTGGGGATTTCACTGGTGTAACCTTTGAAGATGTTGAACTGGCTGGGTCTGATGTTTCAACCAGTCTCTTTTCCACTCTCTAGAACAGTGAAGAGTCACCAACCTCCAGGTTAATGAATAAACCACATTTCAAAGCACTCCAAATTAAACTAAACACTGACATTTTTGAAGGCTAAATCTCTCTCTATAGCCACACCACCAGAAGAAGGAGGACGCAACAATTTTCCTTCTGCAGATGGTCACTAGATGAACTAAGAAGATAGGTCAGACTAGAAAAAGTAGTTTTTGACAGCTAGAAATGAATCTTCCTTTCCTGCTGTTGGCCTCAACCTGCAGATTCAGTAGCAGGACAATACTGTGTGCTCACAACACCTCACCAGGTTGAGGATCCTTGTAAAATCATACAGAGACAGCTGACAGTGGTATCTCTGCCTCACCTCTGCAGCTCAAACACCTTCTCATCTACTGCCACTTAATTGGAGGCTTTTTGGATTTCTAACCCTCTCCAGCCTGTCTTCAGAACACCTTTGCGTAAAGAAATGGTCCAAGTCCAATGGGTTCATATTTTCTATCACATTTCCTCAGCTACTAACTTCTCTCTGGGTGAAATTACTGGCTAGGAGAGAAGTCAGGAATTCAGGCAGTAGCACTGATATCCCACAGCATAAAATGGTTCAAGAGGAGACTACTGTGAGAGGTTGCAAGATGGGATGTATTTATTACTTGCTAAAACTGCAGGCATTTAATAAAAAAGGAATTTATCATTCATTTTACTTGCATTAAGTTTACAGTCCTGGAAAAGTGTCATTGTCATAGAGGTTACAGGTAGGGCTGGCTCCTATGCCTCAAGGCTCTAGGAAACCACCATCCCTCTCAATGATGTTAGCACCATTTATTCAGCTATCTGCATATTTTGGAGGGAAAAACCCATCAGGACCCAGGACCAGGGAAGAAAAAAAAAAGTCCTTTTTCTGTGTTGGTAACTACAAGTCTGACACAGCAGGCTCAGCAGGGACTAGCAACTGAAGGGGCTTGGATCTGACCTAAGCAGAAAATGTAAAGTAACTTTTCAGCTAATGTAGTTGATACGGCTAAAGATTGGAAATAAAGAACAATCACTCCAAGCAAAAAGTTCAATGTAGAACTGTAGTAACATTATTATATAAGCCAACAGAAACAGTCAGTCTTCTTTTCTCAGTTAATCAGTTACCAGCCAATGAAATTGAGTACACAAATAAGTCCTATGATTAAATCAAATACATTAATAAATTTAATGTATTTACTGATTTAAATGATCATATATCCAATCTGTAAGACTTCAAAGTAAATACTGCTAAATTCCTTTTCCCTGATTTGGGAGAAAGTGAGAAAAATATGTATTTTAGAGGAAAGCACTTCAGTTGGTGTTTAATACTTCATGTAGCTCAGTGGACATGGGATGGTTTTTGATTATCAATTCCTCCAGACAACTGCAGTCATATAAAGGTGTCAGGGACACAAGAACTGATCTGTTTTTCTGGCCACATGTGTGTACTGTCTCACACACACTAAACACCATAACTCTTGCAGCATGCAAGGTTCTCAAGACATCACAGCACATGCATTATTCTTGAAGTATCACCATTTATACAGTCTAGTTTCATGTAAGGGCACCAGCTCTAGTCATTAAACAACTAGCTTTTAGTAAAAAAAATAATAATAATATAGCAAAGAGCATCCCAAATAATATTTCCATGAAGGAAATACTGTAAACAAAAACGGAATTTTTACTACTCTTGTGATTTTTGCCTAGTAGGTAGACCCTACAAGGTAAAACAAAGCATGTAGAATTAGATAAAACTAAACACACAAAAAACCAAACAGACAAGCTTCTGTGCTTCTAAGTAATCAAAAAGCAGTTACTGTGAAAAAAAGGACAAAGTTAGCAGTTCAGGTGAGTAAAGCAAACATTAATAACTCAAACCCTTCTTTACATGCAGCCATTTGAAAACTTTTGAAAAGACCACAGCATGCCAAAAGCAAAGGCTTTTGACTAAAAGGTGCATTTGTTTTGGTTTTTTGTTTTATTTTTCTGATGTTTTGTTTTCCCCTGAATTGCATTGGCTTTCTAATAGGAGGTTTTGATTTGTTTGCTAGTAATGCAAGAAATTATATCAATTTAGTTTATGATCACAGGACAAAAATGCTTTCAGGAATAAGTCAAGCTAGTTTGTCTACAAAGACAAACTACTAAAGACCCTAAAATTCCTGTTTAACAAGTCTAAAAAGATATACTGTTCTGCAGGTCTGAGGCCAGTTGTTTCCAATTACTTTAATTCTAGGATATATGTCTAAAGATGAGATTGTGAACTTCAGTTGAACAGAGCTGTCACTGTGTTTCCATTATGCCTTAGCCAAGTACAGAAAAACAATCCATTGGAGTTTTATGTATAACCAAACTCTGGGGTTTTTTTCATTATTACTTTGTTCCATCCTTCACCATGATTTTACATAGTCCGCTGATAGCAGAGAGCCAGCAGTGTGCCAAGACCCTGATTCAACTGTCAGATCTTGCCAGACATCAGCACCATTTCTATTTGGGTGCCAAATTTCCTGAAAGGCTTTTAGGAGAATAGTTAGAAGAATATCATTATGGTATAGGAAAAGATGAGTGTCTGACATGGGGCAGTTGATCAATTTATTGGAAAGAAGCACTTGGAAAACATGAGCAAAACCAGCACGGGGCAAAAAGGAAGATAGAGGATGAATGTGCTTTTTTTCTCTAGAGTTAACCAGTACAAATATTTTATGTTACTGTGCCAGAAATGCAGATTTAAACAGAAAGACTGCAGGTCCAGGTTAACACTGGCTCTGAATGAATCTTCAGAGGAGAAGGAAGAGATGCCAGTCAGAGGCTGAGGAAAAGAAAGTAAATAAGGGAGGAAAAAAGGCAGAAGAGATGTCTGTGCTTTGATATGGGTGGCATGAGAAGAAACAGAAGAATTGTTTTCAAAGATTTTCTTATTATTTCATACAGTTTAATGAGGTTTCTATCCCAGGAAAATCAGAAGAGCGTAACTCCGACAGTCTTGTGCAAGTATGACCAAGTTTAATTTTCATCTCAAAGCCCAGATAACAGTCACACTCACAACTTAATGATATTATTAACATTTTCCCCTCTTTTCCCTTAGACATACCTTGCCAATACCAAAGTTAGGTACCAACTCCCATGATGGAATCATCGATGGAAGCAATTCTAGAAGACTATCTTCTGCAGCAACAGGCAGTACCTTAGCACATTATGAACACAAATGGATGGCAACTGCCTGTGAGAAATAAAAGTTGACTGCAGTACATGCTCAAATGCATGTAAAAACAGTTCAGTCACCAACCCCTCCACTTCCTGCACACTCCATCACAAGTTTCTCTGTACCTCAGGTGTCAAATCCAACCTGGGGCGCTCAGGCATGTAGGGAAGTGACAGAGTGATGATTCTTGACAGATTCCTGAAATACCTGTGTGAGGTATCAGCACTATTGGGATATATGAAATTATTTTACACTACCTGTAATAAACATTTAGGTTTTTTTCTCATCAATTTTAGACAGTGTCCAGTGAAACATTATATGTTGCCAGAGGAAAATTCCTTGGAAAAGAAGGAAGAACAGTTCCCTTCTTCCAGCTCAAGTAGGCTGGGTACCCTGAGGGCTGTTGGTCTTACTATTAAAGACTATGGCATTAAGTACCTCTGCTTTTTCCTCATCATGTTATAGATGGGCTTTTGGAGGCCAGTCAAAACTAATGGTCCCTGAACTAATTTTGAAATTAAGGGGTTGTTTTTTTTTTTTCAGGAAACACAAAGTTTTTATGAAAGGCTTTGCTGCAATAACTTTCTCAAAGGCTATTTGGCTCAGATTGTCCACAAGAAAAGGGTGTGGAAGGAGAGCTTTAGCTGTGAAAGCTGATTTGTTAGGGGTTTTTTGGGGGGTGGGGGGTTGGTTTTTTTGGGGTGGTTTTGGTTTTTTTTTTATTTTTCTGAGAGCTACTTGGTGTAGAAGTGGTTGTTACCTGCTGTTAGCTGAGTCAGGAGAATTACAGAGTAAACTTGCCTCAACAAGTCAGAATTTCCCTCTTAGCTCAATATAAGTGGTTCAGATAACTGTGTTCTTCCTTCTTTTTCCAGGAAAGTTCAGTTTGCATCCTCTGAGTATACTCCTTTGGAAGAGCATTAAAATGTCAAAGACAACTGAAAAATGGGTCAAAAAAGAGAGTGATCTTTGTGGCTAAGTCTCCTTCCAGAAATAAGAATATCACATCTCCTAAACAGCCACACCTAAGCAAGGAGAGTGAAGTGCTGGATTGCCAAGGAGCTCAAACTTCTGAAGATGCGGGTTCAAATATCAAGTGTAAGTCCAACCGGACCTTTAGCTTTTTTCTTCCCGAGAACAGTTACAGTATTTATTAGGTTATAGCTTTCTTGAATCCATTGTTGTCGTGTCTCTCCCATATCAGCACAGTTCCTTGCATAATGCTGCTGCCCCTCTAGTTGTGCTGGCCCAAACTCATGTTTTCCGGCAGCTGCTGGTTTTGATCCTGTAGTTTGGTTTTCAAATGGTACCTAATTGAAAAATAATCTCTTGGCTTTCAAGAAATTGGCTGCTTCTATGAGCAGCTTCCCACTAATAAACAGTGTAAGGTAAAAAAGCTGTACTTCAAGCAGTGTGGACCCACAGTCACATGTGAAATAGAATAATTATATCCTAAAGTTTGCAGTGCAGGATATTTTTCCTAACCTAAATTATTTGGAGTTCTACCGTACAGTGCTGTAATAGCAACATGACATTTTTCCCTAGTGCTTTTTTTTTTTTTTTGTATCCAAGTTTCTCATTTTTATGGAGCTGTGACTTCTGCCAGAAAGTAAAAGTCAAGCATTTCCTAGTGAAAAAATGGTAACAGTTCTGTTATTGCGGAGACATACCTATTTCAGGTATGGGATACTTCACTGATACTATATTCCAAATAAAGAGAAATCTTGACTTAAGACATTTGTGTCACTGCAGATTTGCAGGAACACCCTACGGCTCAGGAAAGATAGTCTCAGGTGGACAGAGAATCATGAGTATATGATGGGAAAGCATAGAAAATTTACACATGGCTCCCCATTTTTGTATTACCCTGAGCTTAGAGTAAGTCTGATATCAATTTTGTTAATATTGAAGTGGGACATTTTCTTGATACTTGTACAGTTGCAAATTCAGTTGGTTGTTAACCAATATCAATTCAAACAATTATGGGATGGATATTTAGCTTTTGAAATAATTCAACCTGTAATGGACTATGACTTGTTTCCACAGCTGGTGTAGACTGTTCCTCTTGCTTTTAGTGGACTAGATTTTAGGAGACTGGTTTCTTTTCCTAATTTTAATGTAAAAGGGAATTTTACATTTTAAAATGTAAAATTCTGACAACCTAGTAATGTTGGTTATTAATGTCTTAGCAGTTTTTATGATGGATTGGGGTGGGGTTGTTTTGGTTTGCTGTTTGCATGGTTATAATAGGAACCAGAAAAGGACTGATTTTCAGCAGTGATGACTTTAAACCTGAAGTTTAGTCACCTGAAGTTCATCCTGGACAAAATATTAATACTTGCTTTTCTCAAATTCTTTCAAAATCCAGTGTTGGAACTGTGCATACATAGAGTTGCAGTGTTATAAGGTTACCCCAGTCCCCTGGAAAAGAAAAGAAGCTGCCATCCTAGGCTACAGCTGGGGAAATGGTCAAGAACAGGCCTAGCTACAGCTTTGCATGGATTGGAGAAGGTTGGAGAAGGACCTGCCCTTCAGAGGATGTTGCTATGGGGAAAATTTGGGAAATTGCTAGGTTGAAGAGCTGGAGTAGGTCAAGGCAGAAAGGCTGTCATTTACCTGCCGTGATGAGAAAGGGAGTATTACAGAATCACACAATCATTTAGGCTGGAAAAAACCTCTGAGACTGAGTCAAACCTTTGACTGATCTCCACCTTGTAAACTAAACCATAGCACGAAGTGCCACATCCAGTCCTTTCTTGAACACTTCGAAGGATGGTGACACCACCACTTCCCTGGGCAGCCTGTTCCAATGTTTAACAACCCTTTCCACGACGAAATTCCTCCTGATGTCCAGCCTAAACTTCCCCTGTCAGAGCTTGAGGCTGTGTCCTCTTCTTTTGTCACTAGTTGCCTGGGAGAAGACTTTACAGGAGAGTGATGATTCCTTTTGAGGACTGACAGGTCTGCCTGAACTGTCCTGACTCAGCACATTTGGAACAAAACATGACCAAGTGCAGAAAGAGGCATTTGTAATGCTTGCTCCAGATCACAAAATAAACAGAGCCAATGTGCAGCTGGCCTGGTAGCAGCAAAAGAGCCTAAGCCTTTGCTCTTCATTTGCCGTGAAGAGCTGCAGTGCTTGCATAGGAATGAAACATTTTCTTTTCACCAGACCTTTTAGCCACATTCAGAAACACCAGTGATACAATACTGCAGCTGATCTGAAAAGTGGACAGTCTGTGAAGATTAAGAAAACAGCCAGTATGCTCCCACTCCAGTACATACTGATTCTTCTTGGTTTGTATCGCTTTGATTATTCCACCTCTAGTAATAGAGAAACCAGGAGCCCAAGCTGAACAAATTCAAAGAGAAATGTCTTACTCAGGAATAAAAAACTGCATATTAACCAAGCTCTGTATCACAAACCAACTTCAAACATGTAAAGCAAAATCACCAAATGAAGAACTTAATGTCAGGGTCTTAAGATTTCTACCATGCTGACAGTTTGTGATACAAAAAGCCACAAATCTTGTTCACAGAAATTCATTATGTAGCATTTTACACAAAAATACAGGATGTTGTTATACAGCCAAGCATCTGGGGCGATGAGCCCCAATTTAAGAAAAAAAAAATCTCTAGAAAAAGCAGCTATTTATAGAACAAGGATGAGGGCACAACAAACTACCAGATTGTGCAATTGAATCAAGCTGAATGTTAGGAAGCATTATTTTACCATACAACAAATCAAACAGAAATACTTACCTTGATCCTAAGAGATGCTGAGTACAAAGCTACTAGTAATTTCCCAGAAAAACATCTGGACCAGTATCTTCAGAGAGAGAGAGGACTAGAATTACCTGAAACATTCAGGAATATGTTTTCACATACCAAAGAAAAAGAATTCAGAGAAGCCACGTAGGAGTGTGTCCTGAGAGACATGCTGAATACTGAACAAAGGGGCAGTTGAACCCACATTGCAATGACAGCTGTGGGCAACAACAGAGACGAGGTCAGGAGGAAGATACAGCCAAACCAAGAGCAGAGTGAAAACACCAGAGCTAAAAAATCTATTTTCTTTTATCCATGCTAATCCATACTTATTAATGTATGGGCTCAATTCCTTGGTTGTAAAGTTATTCTCCCACTACCTACAGTCACTTCAATGCTCAATCTCAACACACAGTTAAATAATTTCTCCTAAAACTTTTCCTGGCAGTTGTCTTGCATTCAAATATACATACTCATTCTTCCAACTTTGAAGCATCATCACTACTTGAAGGAAGCCTGCTCCTTGCACTACACAGAACTACTTAGCTGATATATAGGACATTTACTGTAACTGCTTTTGGGCACAAACAAAGCAGTCTTTTTTCTTTTTCCTTTTCTCAACAAAGAATCAGAACTGTCAGAAATATCCATTAGCACAGTGTTTGTCCAAGCATTCTGTCATACTGCTGTTACTACAGAAAGACAAGAAAAGCAATCTCAGACAAGGCCATATGACTTGGCAGACAAGTGAAAAAGAGATATCAACCTAATATTCCAAGAAGAAACTTAGCTGGCAGTAGCCAGCAAGCGGACAGCTACAGTTCATGTGCATCTGCTGTTTCCCTGGAACTGCATTTTGCAGAAGTGTGAAGTCAGACACTTCACAATTCTAGCAAGTTAGGACATTAAAGAAAAAACTCAGCACTCTGAATCCATATTAAAATAACCAAACTTTAATATGTTTTTTTCCAAGATCTAATATACAAATACAATGGTAATAATGTACTCTTCTTTTGTAAGCTTGGATGAAATAGATTGAAGTCCACTTTTCGTATGTTATATAAATAATCATCTAAAGCAACCTAGAAAAGAAGAAAAAAGCTTAATACATACGGTGCACACAAGTAATTAGGCATTAAGTTGAAAAAGCAATACGAGAAACCGAATGATAAACTGCAAAAAAGGCTTGACAGATTGCCTGTGCTATTAAATTGTAGTGTAATCATCACATTCCAAGTACATTAAAAAGTCAAGTTTTGTGAAGAAAAGCATTATCTTTCAATAGACCAAATAGCAATTATGAAAATAGTCAGGATTTGGGCCTCTTGCATCAGAATAGCAGTCTATGAATAAACAGACTTCTGGAGTGGAATGATGTAGTTAAAAGAGAAGTATTAGAAGTGCTGATCAAAACTGTAAGGTTCTACAGTCAGGCACACATTATGATTTCTGTGAATTTTAGGTATTACATCCTCCCAAAACAGACACGTGAAGTAGCAGTTAACCATGCTTAATTTGATACTCTTCACAAATGTATCAGCACAGTAATAAGTCCATCACTTAAAGAGCACATGTATCACACTCACCGTACAGAAAAAAGCAGGATACGCCTTCACAGGAACTTTCTTACTGAAAGATCTAGCCTAAAAGTAAATGGGGGTAAGGTGGGGGGGAAAACAAAACACAAAAAAAAGCACTTATCAGAAGAATTTAACATGTCCAGTTAAACTTTAAGTACTATATTATAATGCCTAGAGGCAACAAACTGTATTACCAGCGTTAACCCTTTTTATTTTGACATCCTAAAACTGTAACGTTTCATTCCATGAAAGCTGTGTACAAAAGTAGTTACATGAAAGTATGTAATACTAGGAGAGGCTTGCTAAAATACTTATGTGATTTGACAGACCTCAAGACTACATACTATAAACCAAGGTAAATTAGCATGACTTGTTCCAACAAAGTCCCCAGTTGCATCTGGCTTAGTAAATACAGTTTAATCTTTTTTTTTCTCAACAGACAGAAATGATGGAAGACCAGAAATGCATTTTCCTGAGTGCATCTTTTTGGTTCAAAGTTGCCATCAGTCTCAGGAGTCCTGCTGTAAATGCTTTAGTTTCATTTCTGAGACATCGAAATCATCTCAGTTTCTCACTATGTATATATAAAAATCTAAAGCATGGCTGCATTAACTCTGCAATTTAAACTCATATTCAACTCAGTACATCTAACAGAGCTGAACAAGTCTTCCTGTAATGCCCATCTATAAAAACAAAATCCGTCCTTGTTTTGCCTTTTCTTACAGGCTAAAACAAACTAACTCTCTATAAATACTGATAAGAATGTGTGAGTTTGTTTAGTTTTCCACAGGCCTTTCCAGACAACTGAGAAAATAAGCCTGAAACTTTAGGAGGAAAAAATTATCAATCTTTTCAGAAGACAAATTATTTTAAAATTTTGAGATACAGTAAGACCTGTGTGTGTTTGTGTATTATCTATTTTTAAAACAAAAAAATATTCTTCCCTGATCTGATCCTCTGCCCTTCTATTATTAATTGCAAGATGAAAAAATAAAGTAGTCTTGTTCGACCTTCTCAATCCAGAATGGGTCACATGTTATTCAGAAAGCATTTATCCCCCTTGGTAAGCTGAGTACCATAATGATGTAGCACAACTGAGACAAATGCAAAAAGCCAAAAGGGAGATCCTTTTTCACAAGAGGAATTGGAAAAGGGTGCTGAAGAGAAATGTGTAAATATATTTGTAGGCTTTCAAAGGGAACACTTTGGGGGACTGACAGAACATTTTGTTATATGCTTTTATGCTGATAAAACACACAATTCCTAAGGAAAACTGCAATCTTCATTATCATATTTTGCCACCTGCTGGTCAGCAGTTGCAGCGTCAGGAAGACCTGACCATCATCCAGAAACTTTCTTCCCAAGATTAAGGGCCATATGACAACAATATGCTTCATGTAACATGGCTGAGACTCCATTCAGCATTTCATATTTATGTGTCTTCTGTCTGTGAAATGGGGGTGGTAATTGTTACCCTCATCCTCTAAAATACATGGTTTGTGTAACAAACACTGAGATAGCTGAAACCTCTCTGCAGGTTTGAACTTTAGCCTACCCTGTAATCCTAACTAAAACAAAGGATAAGTGGCTGTAAAGACCCTCAGGCAAAATAAAATGGTGATTTTATACAGCAGAACAGATGCATTTAAAGGCACCAGCCCATTAGATTCACCAAAAGTCCTAAAATACCCAGCAAATGCTGCCAGCAAAAGCCCATTTCATCCATTAGGCAGAAAGTATCCTTGTCCTTGCATTAACAAAGACTATCTGATTATGAAGGAGGCTAATACTCTGCTATTGCTGCCAGTTATGGCCAGTTCAAGTTGCTTGAACATTCTAGAGTTCCTGCACTGTCAATTATTCACTGATGATGGGAGACTAGAAGCAAGTATTCAGAGAGGAATTTTGTTTAAATTTTAATTAAAATGATATAAACCATCCACTAAAAAACATACGAAGAGGGGAGGAGTATCAGGATCAACATTCAGTTGAATAAAATGCTAATACTGCCCTAATCTGGTTTCTTTGTATTTACACTTTTCTCTGTAGTCTCCAATTACATGATCACATTGCATATTTTCTACAGGACACTCCCAGTGCATAACATGGGCAGGGCTCTAGGAATGAAGTGGGAAGAAAGGAGGCCTGTTCTCTTCAGAAGTTGGTAGGCTTATCTTGGGAGCCAGGGGACCAATGCACTATGAATTACCAAATAACCTGAAAGGTTCTGAAAATCCACATTCTCTTCCTGCTTCTGTCCCAAAGTTTCCATACAATACCAGCAACCAAATTTTAAATATGTGGACCATAAATACACATGACTCATTTTGCATGCCTCCCATCCCTGATATGAGGCATTTCAGGCCATGCACTTGACATTTTTCTAAGCCAAAACTGCAACTAAAGGCAATGGGTTTCATATACTGTACATTATGGGTTAAAGTGTGGAGAATAAAAAAAAAAAAAAAAAAAAAGAAATCACAGTATTTCAGCTTGAACAAAGATAACTGACAGTTTTGATTTTGTACTTTCTCTCTGTTCCCTGCTTCTAAATGGAATAAACAATTTTCTTCGGCACGTGACCACAAAAACTGAGACATCAGGTTAAACATGAATAGGAATGCCTTAAATGCAAATTATAATTAGTGTCTGAAAAATAAAGCTGAAGGGTACACAGAATCATGGAATGGGTTGGGTTGGAGGGGATCATCTGGTTCCAACACTCCTGCCATGGGCAGTGACACTTCCCACTAGACCAGGTTGCTCAAAGCCCCATCCATCCTGCCCTTGGACACGTCCAGAGATGGGGCATCCACAGCTTCGCTGGGCAACCTGTGCCAGTGCCTCACCACCCTCACAGTAAAGAATTTTTTCCTAATATCTAATCTAAACCTGCTGTCTTTCAGTTTAAAGCCATTTCCCCTTGTCCTTAATGCCCTTGTAAAAAGTCCCTCTCTGGCTTTCTTGTAGGATCCCTTTAGGTACTGGAGGGCTGTTATATACACATTATTAACATAAAATAAAAACATTAATCATCTCAGTAGGCACTGACTGAACAAACCAGGGATGCCACATTTAACCTTCAGAAAAAAGACGAAGGGCTCTACTATTTCAACTGCATAAGATACTGTGATCACAGGTAATGCTGTAATTAAGGATTGTATTAATGGTGCAAATGCAGAGATAAAACTGGCATTTCTTTACTCTGAAGTGGTATCGTTCCCCACTACCTTGACCAGAATCACTGCATGCAATGCTCAAAGTGTACTTGTACTTGTAGACGTAACCTTGCAGCGCTTTGTTTTCCAGCTAGAGGCAGACAAAACATTGCCAATAAAACATTCTTCTGCTTTTGTACTATGCACTACCAAGCATCTCAGAATGTAGTTAGGATAAAAGCATGAAAGAAAAATTAGAGTAGGACTCTGCAGTTCTTCAGGGCCCATCATCCACTGTTCCAACCAAACAAACTTTCCTAATTGACTTTGCTGCATGCCAGGAAAGAAATAAACAGAAAGCACCTTTGTCAACATAGCTTTGGGCATGGCTGGTCATGTTAGGGAATGAATCCCCCCTCCCACACACACTAACCAGCAGTTAAAGGCAACATGCTCTGTTTTCCTGGCAGCCATTCCACTGTGCTGTGAAATACCATATGCAGATGTACTTCCTATGGTGCTTATCCCATGCTGGCACATAGCTGCATTTATAAAAGTCTACCTAAAGTTTCTCCTCCAGTAATAATTCTTTCAGGCAGCATTTATATATGAAATTGGACCTGGCTGTGAGTAAACTGTCTCCTGTACATAAAGATAATATTCATATGGAACTAGTTGTAATATTTGAATCTCTTGTATGGTGGGATTTTTTTAATGTAAACTCTCAAAATAATAAAAGCCAAAATATTTGAAATTAAGTATGCAGCTTTAAGTCTTCTAACAACAAATGCTTTGTGAAGACTAGCATCAGTTATGTTTATTTAGATAAATGAAAGGAAAGGAATCTCACATGTTCTAGATGAATATGGGCCTGGCTGGCGATGTCATAAATTACATCTCTCATATTTTTCTCTTGCTTGCCTCTAATGAAATCCTCTTGTGAAACTCCATGCTAGACACAGGAAGGAAAACCAAAATCAAAAACCAAAAAAAACCTCTATAAATATCAAGTTTCCATTTTTGCTTCTCAAAAACCTGTCCCAGCAACGAAGCCAAGGACTTAAGACTAAAACAGCCTAAATGTTCTACCACTGCTCTCTCATTTTGTAACTCCCTTTCTTTTGGTCAGTAACTTAGGAAAAAAAAAATCAAGAAAACAGTTGGTACAGACTCTGCACAAGTTTGTTTCCTAAAGTTTTGTAGTCAGTAAGATAACAAAGTCAGATTTTAAAGTTTGGGGGATTTAGATCAGTTTAGATACCTAATTTTTAAAACCATAATCCATGAATCAATATTAAGCAGAAGAAAGCCAGTAACAGCTACCACAGAAGCCATGCTGGCTTTTGCATCTTGGGATTGGTGTGCACATCCCAGGCTTGCAAAAAAACCAACCAACCAACCCACAAAGCATCAAACAAAGCCATCTCCAAAAACCAACCAACCAACCATCAAAACCCAGGACCACCAGAAAAGAGCCCTTCCAAACCCCCAAAAGCCTAACTCCAAACTTATTCTTTGACTACAGTGACCAATGTTACAACAGAATATGGCATATGCACAACTGCACCAGCTGCCCATTCCTCTCAACAACCCTCAGGCATGTGAGCTGTATGCAGGTGGGCAGAAAGGCTTCACAGGAGGTACAGACTCAGAATTCCACAGCAACTGAAATGCTTACAAGATGTCTGCACAGAAGGCATACAAGCTGTTTTTACAGTTTCACAGCAGAACACCTTCCATGGCAAGGAATGTTTGAATTTTCAGGCTATGTTTGAAAAGTTGAAAACTTGGAAGGTGTCCCATAACATGCAGTCCCAGAAGGGCTGAAAGGACAGCGCAATTCCTTTTTGCAGTCTTATAACCCTGGCCCATATTAGTATCTCCATTTTTTGCAGCTACCTACATTACTGAACTTCCAATCCAAACTTTGAATTGTATTGAAATTATATTCAGAAAATACTAACACAACCACCTTAGGCATCCCCACAATTGTATAAATTTTGGTTAAGTTGAAGAACAGCGTTAATATTTAAAAATAAAGATTGGAAATGAAGGACTAACAGCTGAGATGCCTACAGATTAACCCATGGAACATTGATGAAAAATTCTGAGCTTAAATCCCATTTTACCTAAACTGCAATATCTGCTAAATTCCAGTGCAAATTTGATGTACAGTTTAAATTGGAGGAGTATACTATCTCCTACAGAAAAGTAGGGAATATAGGCCTGTAACTGTCAAATATGGAACAGAAAAAACTCCACAAACCACCAGCACATTATGAAAAGGTAATTGAGAGAAGCACTAGAAGATTGTTCAAAAGTAAAATTTCTCAGAGTGCTTCCTTTATGGTGATAGAAAAAGAAAAAAAAAAAGAAAAAAGCCCACACCCAACCCCAAAACACAAGGCCTCATTCTGTACATGCATTTTTATATATTATTGGAAAAATTCCTGAAACTTTAAATACTACTACATTTAATAATAACAAACAAACAAACAAACAAAGCCCCAAGAAAAATCTAGAGTTTCTTGAAGATTTCTCCTCTCACTTCCAAAAAGATATAACTGTGACAATGGCATATTAGCAGGCCACAGCAGAATGAGTAAAAATAGAGAAAAAACATTTCATTTCTTTCTGGCATAATAAATTATGATATCATATCTAGCCTTGAGAAACACAGTTAGAAAAACTACACTGTTCCATTCCAGACTATTTGCTTCTCTTACCAACATACAAATGTCCATGGGAAGAAAGACCTTTCGTCGTGTACAATGATATGGAGTTGCTCTTAAACAGGTAACTATGCCTTGTGCTTTCCCAATGTGACTGGCTGCATGGTCAGCATGGATGTCCCTCACACCTGAAATTGCAGAAACAATATATTTAGAAACATGCAGTCAGGCCTTTTGAGGGGTAGGATCTTCTCTGATGCGTATCACAGTCATACTTTAGGAAAGCTACGTGCATTGGTCCATGATAGAACTGTCCATGTGCATAAACTGCCTTAAGATCTCATCTCAGAGGTGCAAAACAGCAGGAAAATTCATTCATTTCCACATTCAGGAGCAAGATGCCTCTTGTTGCAGTATCTGCAAAGGGTATACTTAGCAGAGCAGCACCTATTCAGATATAACACACTCATACACACACTCATTTTCACTGGCATATTCTCTCCCAGGATAACAGTATTCCAAGAACTGCTTTTCCTGCCAGAAAAAGTCATTCAAGTGTGAGATTCCCGACAAGCATTAATGCTTACAGTGTAGTTTCATGATTAGCTGCAGCCAGTTCATCAGTGTAGTGAAGTCAAAGAGAATGATCCTATGCTTCGCCCCCCCCAAACTCATATTTCTGCCCCTCCCTTGTGCTGTCAGGAGCAATGAGGCAAACTGAATCAGATCACCAAAACAGTGGAAAACTAACGTTGGTTACTGCACAGTCACACAACAATGACAACTGAAGGGGGGAGATAAGTGGGGCAGAGCAGCACTGTTGCTCTTCATAGCAAGACCATACAAGCTTGGCTTAGCTGACTGATTATAAAGCTGAGCTGGGATAAAAATGAAAATTTAAATTAAAATTTATAAAAACTCTAACAGAAGCAGCATTCTACAAAGAAAGAAATGAGGATACAGCAAAAAGATTGATGAGCCTAACTGACATCTGGAAATAACACTGGAGGTACCAGATTGACTGCATAAGCCTGTCTGGGTCTTCAGTGGGTCTCAGAATCCTCTGTGAAAGAGTGAGTATACCCAGACTATAGGGACTGATTTTGGCAATGGCAGCAAAGTGTGCCTTGGAAGAATCAATGGGTATTATTTACTAACTACTTAGGTAATTAGAGAGCACAAATATTAACATTTTTAAACAACAGGAATTGAGAGGAACTACCAGGACTTTGGATGACAAGATTACCAGTCAAAATGAGCTTGACAAAAGAAATAACCTGAAATCAGCAAGAACAGAACAGCGCTAGTACTGGGACAGATATACATTAACTGGAGACTGGTCAAGAATAGAATCTAAAAAGCACAAGAAATTTAGCAAACATGACCTGAATGAAAACAGGTCCACCTAGTCTAGAAAACACTGCTGATGGGCAACCCCAAGAAAGGGGCTGTATTTGATTAGTTTCTGCATTTGTGGGGAAAAAACCCCACAGAACTGTTTAATATGCAGTGAAGGAGACTTTTGCTTAGATATTTTGTCACATTTGTACATTTAAGAGAAGTTAAACACGACAATAGAACACCTAGAATATCCAGAGTCTCCATACAGATTTTCAAAAACAGTTTAACTGATTTATATGAGAAGTGAGTGATCCAAGCATGACTGAACTTATTCAGGATTTCTCAGCATGGAAGACACTGGCATTTCTCAAACTCCTACATTTCTTTAATAAGAGGTTCAGAAAGACACTTGCAACATTGCACTGATTTCCTACTGATGAAGCAAACATCAGATGTTAAGAAATAAGTTCCTCAATTCTTCCAAAGAAGAATGCAGTCACCAGCTCTCTCTTTTTACTTCTCTTTTTTCTATTTAACTCTTTTAATATCAGTATTTGCCTTTCATCAGATTAGTCTGATAAGGAAGAGGAAAATATTGCTACTACAATACTAAACACTAAATAATAATAATAATAATAATAGTAATAATAATTTTCACCTTTTTTTTTTTACATCCAAGCTCATATTGGGAATACTTCCATAATGCAACAGGCACTTAAACGAAAATTATCCTTTTCTTCACTACAAATGAACAGTTCGTTCCCGATCTGTGGTTCTTACATTAGACATGACACAGATAGTAGCTCTTGATCACAGGGATCATCTTTGTTGCATTTTTTTCTCTTCAGCTCTTCAATTATTGATAGTTAACCTACTTCTAGGAAGAGGAGAGGATTCAGACCCAAACTTACAACATCACCGAAGAAGTTTATAGGTTGGGAAGTCAGCTGTTTTAAGATAATCAGTGTCTCTCACTGCAATACAGAACAACAGCTGCAGGATACCTACAGCACTTTGTATTCTGACAAGCAGGGCAATCGAAATACAGTGAAGAGCTGAATTTACCACATTCTATAAGAGGAGCAAAACCAGAGAAAATAAAGCAACAAAGAACAGTACGAAACTGCATTTCAATGAGCTCTGCACTGAGCAGCTTCCAAGGAAAGCACAGACTTCTAGGACAGCTGCAGTACCACAATTCCACATTTATGGTTCAGTATTCAAAAGATATCTGAAGTTCTACCCAGGACAACTTTTACTGAAATTAAACTCCAATGGAAAAAGAAAGGGCTTTTTGACATATCAGTAAATATTGCACTTGCACTAATGAGTCATTAGCAAAACCTTGAAAGGGGAAAACACCAACCTAGTGTTTCCAAGGTGAGGTACAAGAGAGCACCCTGAGTGTTCTCAGCATATGTTTCGAGCTCCTGGATGTTACGGTACACCCTGTCATCCAAATTCTTCTCCTGGAATATAAACATGGAGCTTCAGTGGAACACAAGTGTAACTGCTGTTTGTACAGGCTTATTACTACAGTCATGTCAACCCAATGCACTACCAAAACCAAAAAAAGAACAAAATTGAGAGACAGAGAGATTATTAACTCAGATAAGTTAATAAGCAGTTATTAAAGCTTATAGCAAGTCTAACAAATAACTATGCTCAACTGCAGCCAAGTCTGCTTATAAGAGCAAATACAACCTTCTGCAATAATATGAAATCAGAATTCTCCATAAAAAAAAAGAAACAGCCAAAACAAAACACCATATGGTATTCTTACATTATAGGGTTGTCACTTTTAGTATTTAATTTGCATCTGAGGCAGAGAGAAATTTAGATAAATAGGAATGTTTTTTTAAAAAACATAAAATAAATGTATGAAATGCACACAAGTGTTAAAGTCATGTAAAAAAACATAGATTCATAGAATCATAGAGTGGTTTGAGTTGAAAGGGACTTTAAAGATCATCTAAGTTCCCTGCCACGGACATGGAATTTTTCTACCACACCAGGTTGCTCAAGAGGTCCATCCAATCTCTGAACACCTCAAAGAGAACCCATAACCTCTCTGAGCAACCTGTTCCAGTGCCTCACCACCCCCACAGTAAAATTTATTTCTCAGATCTAATCTAAACCTACTCTTCTTCACTCAAGGCCATTCCCCCTTGTCCTATCACTACACGCCCTTATCAAAAGTCCCTCTCCAGCTCTTGTAAGCCCCTTCTAGATACTGCAAGGTGCTCTAAGGTCTCCCCAGAGCCTTCTCTTCTCTAGAATCAACAGCCCCAAATCTCTCAGCCTGCCTTCACAGAAGAGAACGTGTTCTAACCCTCTTGTAGCGGCGCGCTTTCTGGTTTTTACTTATTGTTAATAATCATTTGTTCTGTAATGGTTTTTCCCAAGTTCCCCCTGTACTTCTCCCCATTTGGTACAATCTCCCGCCTGGGAAATTCCCTTTGCTCCCCTCTGTTGCAATATGTTGTCAATCATCTGTTAGTCTCCTCCCAGTGCCTGCCCCCCTCTGGGAAGCCTCTCCCCCTCATTCCAGAGACTTCGGAGGGACTCCCGGATTGGAGCAGGCTGGGAATGCCCCACCCCTCGTCTTCCAGTGGTTGTCTGTGTGCCATCCCCATTCCTCTGACTGGTTTTCCTTCTTGTGTCCACCCCTCTTTCCAGTCCCTTATAATCACTGACCCCGCCCCCAGCTCTGCCTCTCAGCCTCTGCCTCGGGCTGGGGCCTCCTTGCTCAGGGCCCAGGCCCCTGGGTCTGGCTCTGGCCTTGGCCTCTTAGCGCTCTCTCTCCTGGGACGCGAGTGCCTGCGCGAGTGACAATAGACTCTATCTTGCCACGAGGCCTCCTTCTTCTTACCTTCGTCGAGCCTCACTAACAGCTCTCGTGTAGCTTCTGAACTACCAAGGAGGTAGTGGCTGGTCTGCTAGCCACTGCCCAACCAGACTTGAAACAATTCCCAGCCAGGGCAGCCGGAATTAGCTGGAAGACCATCTCCAGTGGGCACAGGGAATTATTTCACCCTCTGAACAACTTAGTAGCGCTAATAAATAATACACCCCAAACTATAACATCCTCCAGCATTCCTCCTGTCCTAGCGGTTTGTTGAAGTGTGGTTGAAACATACCACTCTTAGGATTGAAAAAGTCTAATCATTAAGAAAGTCTGAAGTCTTCCATAGCCAATGACCCTCTGCAAGCAACTAACCATCAATTTATAGCTTCACGAGACACTTACTTCAGCAACAAAATTAGCTTAGGAGACTCCTGCACTCTGCTTTTCATTCTTGTCCTTGTGTCAGAGTTTGTAGCAACATTACTGTACCAGTGATATTCTTAATCTTGTTTCTCCCCAGGAAAAAAGGTGGCTATTTTAAACTTAATGTGATTTGAACGCTCCAGTTTACACCACTGCTTAGAAAAAAACTCCACAGCCATGATAAGGAGTAGCATGAAAATGTGGCAGAAGGGTTCAGATAGGTAATTGTAATTTTGAGATTTTATACCCACATGAAGTCACAAACTACATCAATTTAAGACAAAAATAAACAAAGGATTCTATTAGCCATTTTGGCAGAAAGAACAGGAACTTTGACGGGTAGCATCAAGGAAGAATTTGAGAAAATGCAGCAGTATCATTTTTAAAGAGAAATACTACTGCCTGAAAAATTACAAAAGCTTTTGTTTTACACACAAACATATAAAAATAAGGAAAAGAAAATCCAAATATGACTAAGGCCAGAATCAGACTCTGATGGGTAAATACTTACTCTTTCAGCTATGATCTTAAGGAACCACATTTTAGTCAAGTTATGCCTCTTGACAGCCTGAAAATTATCAAATAAAACCTCCACGTTAATGTATACAAAGTGATGGTAGTACTGTATTCTGAAAGCTGAAATACATTTTAGGTATTTAATACAAGAATTGCATTCACTGGATTAAATCAAAGTGGCATGTCAGTGGAAAACGAGACTATTCTTCAAATACAAAAATTTTCTACTGGCATTTACTGCAAGTTGCTGCATACAGAAAATTAAATACCAGACATCAAGCCAGCTAACTAAAAGCACTTCTTTAATTATGTTTTTGAAATGAATTTATTCTTGGAGTCTATGTTCCCACAAAATATTTGCAGATAACTATGTTCACTTTCCAAAAACAACTGAGTTTCCTCCAGCGTCCCGCAATAAAAATATTTCCCCTGGAAACTCTCAAGAAAATGTCAGCACAACATACCAATACATACTGTAAAGACAGAATGCTAACAAAGCAATACAATTAATATTATGGGTTTGTTAAAAAAAACACTCACAGCATCTCATATTCATGCACTCTTCTTTTAGTTCTTGTCTTATATTTGACTTCCTTCCTGTGCCACTTCATTCTATCAACTTACTTTCAATCGTCTTAATTCCACGCTTTGAATTTTTCAGAACACATTGTCAGAAAGGCTACAATCACACATTAAAACACCTATAAACAAAATTTATGGACCGGATTTCTCACAATTTAGTCCTTACAGCTCACTTTCAACAACTCCTTTACAACCATCATATTAGTAAATATTTTTTCAAGGTTTGACAAGACCAGATCTTGTTGATTCAACAAATTCTGCTTGAGACAGTACTTGGTATATGAAAAGGCAAATTTTCAGTTATAACTACAAATGTTGGTTTTGAGCCTCACTTGTTCACCTCAAATATCATTTTGTAAATTAAATCCTTGAAATACTAACAGATCAAGACTTAAAGGACCAAACTCAACTATGCAAAAAAACCCAATTTGTACATTACATCCATTTTGAGTTACCTTCAAACAAATACATGGGTCCTCATTTCTCCGAAGTTTGAAAAATTGGCTTCTTCCACAGAAATGAACAGAGAATTAGGCCTCACTTTTCATATGTTCAAAATAGACAGAAAAGTAAGATCATGCATCATACAGTTGATGCGTAAGTTTACATTAAAGTCACCATGAGCTGAGCTATTAATAATTCTAAAAATACTATTAAAGGCTATTTATCTACTTTACTAGTGCATAAAAATTTAGAACCCAAATGCAAGTATTCTGGAATATAAAAAACTTCAGAAACACATTTAAATATCATGAATTACATTTATTCTGGAATATCACATTGTCCTCATATAAACTCAACAGCAACAAAGGAGTATACATAGAATATGCTGTGCAAAGACACGTTAATTCTATTAACAGCTCTGCAATACTTGTGAGTTCAGGTGACTTTCCAAATCCTTTTTTCTAAAAATTGTGATGACATTCTTGGACATTTGTGAAATGATGGGCTTCAAATAGGTCACTTTTGGGGTATTTGCTGAAATATGGAAATAAAATCCCATTTTGACTGCAAAAGTCACCAGTGTGACTCCAGTGCTCTGCAGCACTCAGAGCTATCAGAGCTCCTAAAAATACTTTCTGAATTATTTTTCATCATCTTATTTTGCAAGCAGTTCTGTTTGGATTGTATTATGTTGGTCTTCCTTTACAAGAATCATACATGAGGTGAAATCTCACCGAAGACCATTCTTCTTCCACTTCAAAACCAATTTTCTGTTTTGTGAGAAAGGAGTACGACTGGCACTCTTAGCTGCTGGAGAAGGTTGCAATTGGTATCCCAGAATCTGAATGACTTATATCTGAATGCTGTACTGGTTTTGGCTGGGATAGAATTAATTTTCTTCGCAGCACTTTTATAGGGCTTTGCTCTGGATTTGTGCTGGAAATGGTGTTGTTGGCTAGAACAGACGCAGCACAGCACACACAAAACACTGACATTATTTTCCGCAGTAATACTGAAATCAATTTTAGGACAAGAAAGGTGTATTTTACCCTCCACAGTTCTGTAGCAACAGGCTGATGTGGTGGGTTATCACCGTATATGTCCTCCACAGCATCCCTCCAGAACTGCATCCGCATCAAACCTGTAGTCTTCTGAGTTATGGAGTCTTTAATCTGGAAAGGATACACCTGGAGTGAAATTCAGTGTCTTTAAGACACTTGGTCTATCTATGCTGGAAAGGCAGACTCAGGACATAATCAGACTATGCAGGAAAAGAGCTCAGCCCTGAATTGACATTTATTCCTCAAAGCAGAGAGACTGCAGCCACTCCTCTCCAACAACAAACAACAAACTTCCCTCCTGCAGCCTTCTCACCTCGCCTCTGCCAACAAAGACTTGGTCCTGATTATAGCACCCCAGTTTTTGACTGACCTTTTACAGTTAGGATTTAGCTGCACTTTACCCACTAATTGCACATGAAGCCAGGACTTAGGTGCAATCACGTAACAGTATCAAGAACCACTACCTATTTGTTATGATTCAATTTTAAAATACATAAAGAAAAAAGTAATAAAAATTTTACACATAAACAAAATAATAGGGCAGGCTGCATACTTTCCATGGCCCATTCAAAACTGAAGGTTTGCACTGCACTATTTATTCATTGCCCTTGACAGTATAAAAGTTAATCTTGGCAAAACATCACCTACAACAGAAAGAGTATTTACAAGTGTAATTCAGAAGATCAAAATTGTTATTTTAAATTTCCAGTGTTCACAAACGTATTTTAATACCTGCCTGAGCCAGTTCCACATTGAAGGCTCTCAAGGCAAAAGCAGAGGTTCGAGATTCCACAGGCAACAGCAGAGAACACAGAAACCCTTCATAGTCACGCTTCCTATAAAAGAATCAAAAAGCATATTTGTTATTTATGTCTCTAAGTCAACTGGGTGTGCTATTCCTTAGCACTGAACTGAAAGAGTAGCAGTAAGTTATAGCTCAAAACTCTTGACTTTGCAAAAGTAGCAGCTTTTAGGCTTGTTTTAAAATAAGACCAACTCCAAGAGAGAGCAGGCTGTCTGAACTCTCGGTGCACCTCTGAAACCCACATCTCAAGATATCTGGCTGAAGGCATGAAGCAAGGCTGTGGCAGAACTGCAAACAGAATCCAGACTGTCTGACTGGCAGATTTCTGTTCCAAACACGAAACCACATTTCTTTAAAAGATTGTGCTTTGGAGCTTGGCAGAAGAGCACTTGCTTAACCATTAAGTTTTTGTTTACTGGCAATTATATTCAAAGCATAAAACCTCCAGGAGTTGGGAGTTTCACTGCAGGTAACTCGTTGCCAAGCTGGAGCGATGTGCCTTCGTTTGGCCACGTGGGTGTGCCACAAAATTAAAAACACAGTGCTCAGAATCATAAACTACAAAATCACTCCAGCTAACAAAAACACCTGACCACTGCTGAAAAGCTAAACTGCTTGTTTTGAACAACATTTTTGTGTACTTTCCAATAAGCCTGAAACCTGATTCTTCCTTAGAACAAGATGAACTCCCAAGTTTAGCCTGGAGAGTGGAGAAGCAGGTTGTCAAGGAAAACACATGTACTCATTTTCATTAAGTTTGCTGCTCTTGCATGTACTCATATTTCTTTTGAATATGATCTTGAAATAGAAAGGCAGACTAAACCCAAGGGTTATTAGGGCTGCTACTTTTAGCATCAAAGAAAAAGGAAGTGAAGTTTAACAGAGATGCTTAACCCTACAATACACAGCAGCTGAAAACTAGCAAATGCTTATTTTCCACAACTGTTGTCAAACTCTTTTGAAGCTTGATGCAAATCCAGAAATATCAACCAAGAAAAAATTACATTTTTGAGCTGTAGTAGGCTTTAAAGGACAAATTCATTACAGAAGAGATGCATTAAACCTCCCTCAGTTGACACTTTCTGAAAAATATTATCAGCTCAAAACCTAGTACTTTTTCAAGATTAATAGTAGAAATAACCAGTATTGCCCACCCTAGACAGAGCTGCATGATTTACAGCCACATTTTCCCAGTTCCAGTCTGTCTGTGTTGTTCACACAACACAGAACCACCTCTACTTTCAGAAAGGAAACAAAAAAAAATTGGTCACACAAAGTACACAGCAACACAATAGAGAAAATTTTCTTCCCTGTGGTAATGGTGTTGACATGGTGGGGTTTTGATTGGTTTTTTTTCAATTATTCCAATCTTAAAAATAAAGTGTTGCAAATTCATTAAGCCTCAGTAAAATAAAATTGATATTGCTACAGATCACGTTCCAACCCTCTTCATGTATCAGTGTAAGGAATGAAGAAAGGAGGGAATGACCTTAAGTCAGGTGTTGAGTGTTTTCATATTTTTCAAGTAAGTATAAGCTTACATATGAACCCATACACAGACGAAAAATTAGTAATGGTCATAACTGGACTTTCCATATAATGAATTCATAATAAAGCTATCAATCCACAAACTTGTCTTTGAGAGCAAGCATCATAGACAGTAAGAGACATAAAACATACCTATAAGGGAAACATATTTTTAGTCAAATAGCTTGAAGTGAATTTAGTTTTTTAACAGAAAAAGGAAGAAAGGGCATCTTCCATATTGCAAAAACAAATATACATTATTAAGGCATAACTCAGATGTACTTCCTAATGTGCTGGAGACTCAAATTCATTATTAGGGAGTTACTGACACTTGCACAGCCCCAAGTGTTTTATCTCTGTTTGAATAATAATTCTTTCCACTTATTTTTTAAAATTATTATTATTTCCATGCAATATTTGAGCTACTGGGAACAGCAGCTACAATTAAATGATGCCAAAAGCATAACTACCTCTCATTTTACTATTTTGAATGCTTGTGTATTTTTCTAATTAGTCCTTTTATCATTTAACAAAAATACGTATTAAAAAAGTTTTAATTCAACCATCTAATTGGAACCTAACTATTTTGTTCACAGTTGCTTGTTACTGAAAACATCTCACCTGCAGATGTTAACTTTACCTGTGTATTGGCTGTACACACAGCCTCTGGTCTCCTGAGTATCAGGGAAACCAATCCTGGGTAGAAAAACTAGGAAAAGAAAGCTGTATTCTGAAAATCATGAAAAATGCAAGGTGGCTGTGCATTCTGGTGCACCTGTACAAGTCAGCTTCTTGGTGCTGCACTGAAAATTTAAGATTGTCCCATTTCTTTCCCTTAGTTTTCCTACCTCAGACATTACTGCAGATCACACACAACTTTCTGTCTTTTACAAGTTTGGAGAAGATAATCCTGTTCCACTCTTTCTATACACACATGGAACCCTTCTCCCAGCTTTTGTCAATCATCTGGAAGAATAATATCCAAAAGGAAACTACCTAGGTCTTTACTAAGAGACTTGTTAAACATCTTACTTTACAAAGAACTGAATTCCTGGCAACTACAAAGCAGCCAAGGGGCCCTACACATTGTTTACCCAGAATCCAAGAAGGAAAAGTGGCCTGACATGGAAGTGTCTGACTGCATTCCTGCTCCTCTTGGAGCATTTTGAGTTTGACAAAAAAAAAAAAAAAATATGTTTTGGAAACATAGCCTTTCTCTTGCATTTAGGAGAGAGAAGGCACTGAGCTGCTCCAGCTGTCAGATATCCTCTACTTTGGCCCGTTTTTCCGAGGAGCACTCAGGAAGCATGGCTATTTCTCAGTAGCCAAGAACCGAAAACACCCAAGGTTTTTAAACACCCACTTCGGTGATTTCGCTCTGCCAATTTCGCTCTTGTTACCGATACCAGGAAACAAACGTTCAGTATTCTGAAGAAATCCAGCCATGAAGGGGTGGGAGGAGGGGGAGGGTATTGCCGTGGGAGGCTGCCCAGGAAGTTCGTGGGGTGTGTCTTTCTGAACACATTCAACACCCACCTGGTACACGTACCTGTGTAACCTGCTCTAAGAGACCCTGCCTGAGCGGGGGGTTGGACTGGATATCTCCGCAGGTCCCTTCCCACACAAACGAATCAGTGATTCTGTGCGCAGACTGAATCATCCACGCGGCCTAAATATGCTCCTGCTTTCCATGCTCTCGACACGGCGTTGTCCCGCCGGCCCACCGCCGCCGGCCACACGGGCTATTTTCGGGGCCAGGGGAGCCCGAGGGCGGCCCGGGCAATGCCAGGCATCCTTTCCGGGTACTCGTCAGCGTTCCCGTCGGGCGGGAAGGGCTGCCGAGCTTTCCCGGGCCGGACTCGCCGCCCCGCTTTGCAGAGCGCGCACCCCCGCGGCGGGCACTTACCGCACCAGCTCGGCGCAGTACTGCACGGCTCCTCCGGCCGCCGGGCCGCTCCAACCCGCCGCCGCCGCCCTCCCGCCGAGCGCCGGCGGCCGCGCCAGGCGCTGGCCGATCCCGCCGCGCCGCAGCGCTGCCCGCGCCATGGTGCCCGCCATGGCCGTAGCCCTGCCGCGCACTGGCCGCCGGCAGGGGGCGCCCGCGGCCGGGACGCTGTGCGGGCGCGCCGCCCTTTGTGCGCTGCCGATGGCGCTCGGCACGCGCCGCTCGCTGCTCAGCCTCCAGCGCCTCCCGAGGGAATCCCTCAGGTCCTCCGGCGCAGAGGCTGGAAAACGGCCCAGCGGAAAAGGACCTCGGGGTGCTGGTCGGCAGGAGGCTGAACATAAGCCTGTGTGTGTCCGGGTGGCCAAGACGGCCAGTGGCATCCTGGCCTGTATCAGCAATAGTGCGGCCGGCAGGACCAGGGCAGTGAGAGTACTCAGCCCTGGTGAGGCCACCCCTCAAGTCCTGTGTCCAGTTCTGGGCCTCTCACTACAAGAAAGACACTGAGGTGCTGGAGCATGTCCAGAGAAGGGCAATGGAGCTAGTGAAAGGTCTGGAGCACAAATCCTGTGAGGAGCGGCTGAGGGAACTGAAGGTGTTTAGTCTGGAGAAAATGAAGCTCAGAGGGGACCTTAATGTTCTGTGTAAGTGCCTGAGGTTGTAGCCAGGTGGGGGCTGGCCTCCCAGGTAACAAGTGACACCACAAGAGGAGAGTGGCATAAGCTGTGACAGAGGAGGTTTAGATTGGATATTAGGAAGAATTTCTTCACAGAAAGGATGATTAGGCATTGGAATGGGATGCCCAGAGAAGTGGTGGAGTCACTGTCCATGGAGATACTTAAGGAAAGACTGGGCATGGCACTTAGTGCCTTGATCTAGTTGATGTGATGTTTGGTCAGATTAGGCTGGATGTGATCTCAGAGGTCTTTTACAACCTAATTGGTTCTGTGATTTAAGTTTTTAAACCTGGGCCCCAAAAACTCAAGCTGAATTGTAAAATCCTCCCTGTTTTGGGCAGTGTGGCATAGGAGCAGCTCTGGTACTGGGAAAAGCCTCAGGCTAGTGTACTGTGTGAGGGAGAAAGGCAAAGCAGTTTTGCCCAGACAGCAACATTAGCTCCAGGGCTCCATGCTTGGTAAAATATGTCTAAGGTTTGCAGCAGAAACCCTGTTTCGTCCTTTTAGCTGGCAGAGGGGTTCCTCACCATACAGGCTGGCTGGACTTTATCTAGAGACAGAATGGCTCTGTTAGCCATGTGGTCATGGACAGAACAGCTGTGCTTCCTCAAAATTTGGCCTTTATAAAGATAAGACAGCAGATTCATACAAAAATGCCACTGTGCTTAAAAGCAGTTTCATCTTAAAACTACACCAGCCCAACTTACTAGTAACTAGCCCAATCTAGCTGTTGCTAGAAGAGGCACAACAGCAGTCTGGCTCTTCTTTCTACCCCCAGCCATGCCATCCTCTTCCTTTGACCTTCATTTTATAGTACAGGGAGTTAAAGTACGAGGAGTTGAACCAGCAAGAGACTCATCCGCTGCTCACTTTTGTTTTCCATGAGTTCCCTTTCTGCCAGTTTGGTGGCTTGCATTAGTTCACTGTGTGGTCAGCTGAGCAAGGGGCTGCAGGCTGGGGAGAGGATGGGCTCTCCTGGGTTGTGGGCAGTAATACATATGTTCATTAGTTTAGCTGCAAAGGGAAGCCATGCAGTAAATTCAGGGAGAGTTTTGAGTGGGCAGTGGTACGCAAGGGACAAGGCATCTATTTGGAAATCAGAGCAAACCTTTATTTTGTGTCAGAGAGACGAGGAGAAGGAGGTTAGGAATCACTCTTAAACATTATTTATTTTATTGATTAGTGGCCCTTGTGGGTTTACTCCGAACCTTTCTTCTTCCCTTTTTCTCATGTCTAAAGTTCTCTCTGTCTTGAAACTCTGAACCTTGTTTTAAACTCTTGCTATGCCTTGAGCAGGATTTATTGTTTGTCAGGGCACCCAAAGAAGGTCATTTAGCTTTGGGTGGAGGCTGAAACTGCTGTTGTTTAAGTTTTCAGGGAGAACCCCTAGATAAATGAATCCAGCTCTTTCAGTTGCTGCCAATTCCTGGCAGAAGGGTTACATAAACATACTCTAAACCTCAAGGGTATTATAAATAAACCTTACAAAATATTATACTTTTTTTAGTCTCTCAACAAAAAGGGTGCTAAACTGTTTTAAACTCGTAGTAAGGAAAGAATAAACCAGTTGTTTATGTAAAGTATTAATCCTGATCTTGTTCTCAGTGTACTGACTTTTGTTTCTTATTGTTCTGTACCTTTACTGTTTTTATTAAAGTTCTTCTTTTTTCTTTAAACAAATATTTCAAGTGTCATGTGTAGTTATTGAAAAGCTTCCTCAAGGCTGTATAGATTCTTGTAAGTTAGCTTTTTGTGCCATCAGCTCAATGGGAGTAACGATTTAGCTTTATGTTTTAGCAAGTTTTTAACACTGTATATGAAAATTGAAGCTTTGTAAAAGTCATCCACAAACTTTTTTTCCATTATCTCACTGTGTTAAAAAGCACATTCCGTCACTTTTTTCAGCATTTCTCAGAAGCTGAAAGGTGGCCACCTCTCAGATGTGAACTTCTTACTGAATATTTTGTCCCACTGATTCTTCAGACAAAACTCTGAAACCCTTGGGCAGCAGTGCTAGTGACAGCAATGGCTGGTTTAGGCAGAGATAGTTCAGTTATTACTCTAACCTAGAATTTCTGGAAAAAAACCCCAAGTTCTGTGTCAAGGAAATACTGATCAGTTATAGCCCACCCTTGTTATAAGAACATTGAGATACAATTTGTCAACAGAGAAAAAGAGCCCCTCAGCTGTCCCTCTGGCTGAACAGAGGCTGAAGTTTAGGAAGTCTACATATACTCATGTGCTTGTACCGCAATAGTCATCATGCAGAAAAAAACAGAGCAGGGAAGAGAGAGATCTCCCACAGAATATCCAGTGACTGGAGTTTGGTGTGTTAATTGGGATATGGGAGACAGTCACTGGTCCCTCATCTCTAGTGACGAAAGCAGAAATACGAACAGTCAGCTGACAGGTCTGTTTTCTACACTCACAGGACCAATGATATATTTTCCCTCTCTCTCTTTTTCCTTTTCTGAATAATCCTGGATTAATTCCAATATCAGAGTTAAGGAAGAATCTGTGTGTACTAACAATAGTGTTTCCTGTCAAGTTCCATGCCACAGTGAACAGGCGATTGCAGTTATTTTTACCTGAACTACTAAAAGTATTCAACCAAAAATCTTTGTTTAAAGAGAACACTAAGAAAATTAGTTTAATGGCAGTCATTTCAGTCCTGGCCAAAGAATAATACATTAATACATGTGCTAATAAATACTGGGCCACTTTAAAACACTTCCCCCCCCCCCCCCCATTTTTCATGCTTTAAACATCTCTGTCTTTGATTACGAAGTGGATGAAAAGCTGTCCCAAAGGACATTGCAGTGAAGGGGTTTCATCTTTGTTTGCTGCTGTGTTTTTTATTGTTGGTATGTTTCTCTGTAGATAAATTGCTGGTGAACCTTTGTTTATTTCTTGTTATCATTGTGCTCTTTCACTTCCTAGTTTCAAGCACAAATGAGGTTGTACAAGGTGGTATGCTAAAAGTAGTGGGAGACAAAAGTCTCGGTGATTTATGGAGAGTGAGAACCACTGCAAGCTTCCTTGGCTTTGTGCTGCAGGGCTGGGCTGGAGCAACTGTCTTGCAGAGGGGAAGGAAGCAGCAAATTTTCCTTATCCACTGGCATCTTTGCCAACTATGGGCACACACCACTGCACTCAGTAGGAATGGCTGCTCATCTGATATTCCCAAGCCTCCTGAGGTTTCACCTGGAATTCAGGTATACTCCCATGAAACAGATGGATCTATCAACACACTTTACATATACCACTAAGTAAAGGCCAGATATTACCGACTTCCAATTACTTCTGATTTCAGACTGCATACAGACTTGTGAGTGAAACAGTGTCATGCAACTTTTTGATACCTATCTTTTATTAGGTTAGTCTCATCTCTTTTCAGACAGCAGATTAAAATAGAACTTCTACAGAGAGTAGTTCAGAATAAGGAATAGCTTCAGCTAATCAACTTAGTCCCTCTCCTTGCTGTAGGTTACTGACTGTTTCTGATCAGAAACCTCTCCACAGCTGTGCCACATTCCTTGAACACACAAACACATGGATGCAGAGCTTCAGGCCAAGTTTTCAAGTGTTTAGTGCATTGTAACTGCCCAGCTTCCACTTTGGGATCAAAATAACACCTTCAGACTTAAGAAGCCTTTGCTATTAATCTAACAAGTTCCTTCAAAAATCCTGCTCTCTGAGGGACAATGTACTCTCCTCAGAATTTTGTCTCTAGTTTTTCAGCACCCATCATAAAACTTCCATACTGCCATGAGAAGAGATGACTTACTTGGCCACCCTTGCACAGGAGTGTAAGCCCACACAAACACAGTTTGGTTCCATGTTGTCGTCTGGTGTGACACACAATATCAAATGCAAATACAGTGAATATTTGAATGGAAATCACAAAGTGTGTGCTTTTAAGATAAAATAAAGCCAGGTCCTTCCACTGCTGCTTTGAATGCAAACGTAATTGTAATGGACTCCTAGTTCTGTCTGTATCCCTTATCTTGCACCTGTTATCATCCTTGTTATAAAAAGCTTAGGGGTTAGCTTGCCGAGTGATAGGTCCCATCTGTGCTACATGGATAAAGAGTGTAGGCAAGAAATATGCAAGCTGAAAAGCCACAAGTTCTTGACAGACAGGTACCAGCACTTTCTCTCTGGCTAGCAGAGATAGGGTCTTTGTGTTCTTTCAACAAGTTGCCAACCTTTTCTTTGAAATTCTTGTGAAGTTGTTGGGAGGGAGATGAGAGAGAAAAAGAGAGGAAGCTGAGGATGTGCAAATTTGTTCAGGGCATGCAGATGAAGTCAACTGCAAATATAACAATGATTTCAGTGGAATTCACCCAAGTGAATGTTTCTTCACCAGAGCCTATATTGACTTAAATGTTGCATCTGCTGTGTTGAAGGCAGGTGTATTAGTTGTGTACACTGCTTTTCTTTATACCTCTTTGCTTGGACCCCTGCAAACCAGACTACCACTCAGAAGGAGGGAAGGTGAGTAATGAGAAACTGCATCATTAGGACTTGTCCCTGACAAGCCTGGAAAGAAGTGACAGCAGAAACAGGATGGTGAGAGAGGCCTCAGGCATTTGGGCAAAGAGGCAACAACAGTAGAGAGAACAACTTGTTCCAGAACCTTATCATGTTCTACTGAGGTCTCCACACTTCCCTATGTTTTCTTTTTTAGGAACATACAGGAGGGACCATTATTGAGTAATTAAAGCACACAGTTGGCAGCTGGGCTTCTGAAGTCCTGTCATTCAGTTCCTGTGGCAGCACATATACTGTCTGTAATGGTCACCTCAGAGAGAGGCCTACACTTCATGGTCCTGGGCCACATCATTTTAACTGACTTGCATATTTAGTGTTCACATCTAAGGGCCTTTTCAGTGCACAGGGCACATCACTACTGCATATTAATGGGGATACAGGGTAGTATGAGAGCTGTCCCATTTAGGAAAGATCCCCAGGCCTGTGCCCTCATTTTGTTAACTGAGGCAGAAGAGATGAGACCAGCAGCACTTGCTGTGGCTGGATACACACACTCTTCTACTGTTCTTCCTCTGCCTTGTGCTCCCTGTGCAGGCATGCTGGGGCTTGTTACTTTTGTGTGTTAGAATGAGATAAAGTGTAGAACTTGGCATCAGGAGTGACCTGCAAGGGAATTTACCTAATGCCATTTACCCAAGAGACAGAATTAGGACCCACATTCCTTTGGCTGATTGTCATATGGGGATTGTGTCTGCAAGAGCTAGGAAGGACCCCTGACCTGACCTGCCCAAGCCTTGTCAGTCAGCAAAGATAATTCATATACTGGTTACCCTGGCAGAGTCCAAGATGACGGCATGTTATGGCATTTGGAAACATTCCACCAGGCACAAGCCGGGAACTTCTGATGTCTTCTACTGTTTAAAAAACTGGTGGCCTGAGGGGATCGCTTGTTATTAGGGTCAGTTTAGCCTAACCCCTGACCTGTCCAAGAACTTTAACCAGGCTCCAAACTCTTGCAGGGTTGGGTGTGCTGCCAGGCAGCTGGGCAAAACATTACAGGTTTACTGGCAGTGCTACAGCAACCCATGCACCCTTGCTGCCTCCAAGGCCCTTGTAACAGCTTGTAAAAGGGCTCAAAGAAAACTTTCTGTGCAGAACAGACACTCCTAGAGTGTTTCACACCAGGCAGTGTGCCAGTTGCCAGGGATGAGACAATGCTTTGGGAAACTCACCTGTAATCAATGACTGGCAGCAACATGTTCAAAACTTGTACAGCTACGAGGACACAGAAAGATTCATTGCATCTTGACTTTTGCTTTCTGTGTCTCAGTTGAAGTCTCCTTCCCTGCTTATAATATGAAACTAACCTCTTCTCCTCTCCCCTTCTTACATCCCAGACCCTCATGGCAGGTGTGAACAATCCCAATGAGAACAGGCTGTAGAATCTGCTGCTTAGCAGGAGACTATCCCAAATCCTGCAAGCTTTTTTTTGAAAAAAGTTTCTTTTTGAAATGCATTGCGCAAGGGTGCCGGGTTGCAAACACAACTAAAATACCCTTAAATTATCTGACAATTTTATACCGTGCAGGCCATAAGGAACAATTGTATGGGGCAGTACTGCGGAACACAATGTAGACACCATTCAATGCCTAGGCTCCTGAGACTGTGCAGCATTTGTTCCATTTGTATTCATTTTAAAATGGTTGCCGAGGGAATATGAGATTTTCTGGGATTGGTTACTGAGGTGAGTAAGGGATGCTGATGTGCCAGAGGTCCTGTGGCAGCCAGCTGTACTGAGATAATCTCACATGCAGAAGCAGGATCTTGGGTGTCTTAAGTATTTTTTCTGACAAAAACTTGGGCACTTCCAGCTCCTCATATCAACAACCTGGGCCTGACTGTCCAGTTAAACTGCTTTCTGCCTAGTATTTATCTCAGGTAACTATGTCCCCTTCTGGAACTCAGCCTGGTTCCTCAGAGGTCACACTAAGTGCTTCCACCCTGTGACATTGTTCTGCTCCATCTCACAGTGGGAACCTACTCTTTCAAGCATCCACATGAGCATTCTTACAGATGGTGTTCTTACTCCTCAAAGAGAATCCCTCCCTGCTCTGCTTGGACAAAGTAATTTGTCAGATCCAGGCCTAGGAGAGGGGACACACTTGGGCAGAAGCCAGGAAGATCTTCTGCAGAGGACTTCAGGGCACAAGCATATGTAGGAATTTTGATACTGAAATTTGCAGTGGTAAGTAGAAACAATCACTTTCAAAAGTGTTCCTTATCACCCAACCATAATAACTAGCAGGGTACAGCATTTGCTGGAAAGAATGAGATGCCTAGCTACTGCCCTGCTTTTCACTTCCCCAAATTTTTCTGGTGATGTGGAATCTCAAAACATTTCTAAAATACCTTTTAGAAATCAACTCTTTTCAAATCCACAAACGCTCCAGTTCTGAGCATTATAAATGGTCATGCTAATTAAATGCAGCTAAAATAGTGAAAAGAGTTGCAGGGCAGACAATCAATGACAAAACACCCTGAGAGAGCACAGAAGGAGAAAAAGTACTGTAGAAAGGTGATTTATGGTGATTCTCTGGTTGCTGAAGCAGAACAATTATTGATAATCTTAAGGAGAAAGGAGTTTTAGGTTGGAAGATTGACAACTGGAAACCATGGGGAAGTAATCCGTTCAGCACCAGCATGGCAAAGCTTTGGTTCTGGGAGGCAGGTCAATGTAGGTCAGCACTGGCTCTGGAAATGCTAAGCTGGGGAACCTCTCTGGTTGCTTTCTTACATCATGTTGCCTCCTCCCCACCCCCTCTTTGACAAATGGAAGCCAGTGCATTCAGCTCCACGATCTAATTCCTAACCGAAGGCTGCAGCACTAGGCAGCCTGATGCAAGGGTAAAATTAATTGCTCCAACATGGTGATTCATACTTTAGCCTAGAGTTAAGAAGTTCTTAAATGCAGGTAGCATTGGGATTTGGTACTTGTGAGTGTAAGGGGTCCTTTTGTCATCATTCACCCTATATAAACCAATATCACTTTTTAACATAAAGGCATTTCAAGGTCCATCTTATACAAATACACATTTGTGAGTTACTTTGTGACCTCCAGTAGCTGCGTGAAAAACAAAGCGAGAATAGACTTTTATTCAAAGGGACACTGTTACACTTTACTATAGAAAGTTGTTCCTGCATATGGCAGGGGGTGGAACTAGATAATGTTTAAAGTCCATTCCAACCCAAGTCCATCTATGATTCTGTGACTGTATAATCTGAAAACATTGTATGCAAAGATTGTATCTCCATATTCTACACAATAAGTAATATTCCAGCCTGACCAGTAAGTCCTTTACAACACAGGATGAGAATCGGTCAGCATGTTGATTTTTGAAACTTTTAAATTTCTTTTGGATTACTACAATTACATATTTGAACAATTGTACTGTTATGTTTGGACAGGTATTTTATGACCATCACAGGCTGTAATTAAACATAGTTGTCTCACTTTAAAGATATCACTTTCTTTGTTTCAAGAAGTTTCAGACTGCAATTATTGCAATTGTATGGTGTTCCAATAGCTGGTCTCCAGGAAAATCCTATGATGAGTCACACCATTGGCAAAACTTGTCTACTGTGGTGTTATCATGTCATGTAACAGCAAACCAGTGTCTTTTGCTAATGTTTTAATGACAACTGTCTCAAGTAGTCTAGGTTTTCACAAAGTGTTTCTTATTCGCACATAATGATCTGGGTTGCAAAAACACCCTTGGAGGATAAAGCTAATAAAATAAGCAGCTAGTTATTACAGACTTCTTAACCTAATTTTATTGTGTGGAAAATAGCAGTTTTGTTGCATGAGAAAGACTTTGCTGTTACCTGCGAAGTGTCTACATGGCCCTGCAGCTTTCGCATTGCTCCAGTCAAAGGTGTCAATCAGGCAGTTGCTGCACGTTCACTGTTGCCAACCTGTGCACCGCTATGTATTTCACGGGTTAGCTTTATTCAAAAAGTTATGTATAGCTGTAAAGTATTAGTCATTAATCTGGCACCATTTAGATGTAAAGTATTAATCATTATTGTCATTAACCCTTCGCCTGCTGGGTTTGCAGTCTCATTTCCTTTTTTTGATAACAAAATAATGTTTGCAAACAAAACACGAGCTCACTTTTTTCTCTGTTTCAGAGATGCATTTCAGAAGTCTCCTGTTGTGCTTCTTTCCCTCAGAGAGTAAAGCAAACCTGCCCAGCTCAGTGAGCTACTGCACTGCTTCTTGCTCGCTGTGACTAACACAGTTACACCAGAGGGAGGTTTAAAATAATTTTGTTAGTATTTGGAGCATGATGTCTGTCTTCAGTGACCTCAGACTGTGCTTTCCACAGCACTTGGATCACTGAAATACCCTTATATAAGCCTAATTAGCACAATTAGAAGAATGACTCCTTGCAGATGTGTGTTGCTGTAGCAACCTGGGGGGAGGGCAGCCAAAGTGCCCTCCATATTTAGCAAAATAATATTAATCGTAATAGATTGATGCACTTTATCATTTTTGTAAGGTACTTACTCAGGAGGTAAGTGCCTTAACATGTCACAACAAGGATCACTGTAATGGAGCATAAATAATTTGATGCCGAGCTAAAATTCTCTCAGTAGAAATCAAAATTACATTGAGACAGAAACCTAGTCAAATGTTGACCAAATCTTCTGGAATATAGGCAGAAGGCTTAGCTGTTCAATGCTTTGATTCCACTGCTGTAGGAGCAGTGGAGGAAAACAAACACCAAAGGCATCCATGGTGGCAAGAAGAGGCCTGTGTTGCTGAGCTCATCTCAAGTCTTCCTGCTGAAGACCCCAGTAATTCAGTGGGAGCACTCTTGGCAGACTTGAAATCCACCTGCCACCTCCTTTGTGTGAGAGGGACTCCATGTTGCTAGAAGTGGATGTGGATATGTATAAAAGTGTCAATGGTGCTGGCAGCACAGTGAAATCATGACAGATCTCCTGCTTCCCATGTGGAAAGAGTGGGAACAGCTGCTTCGCAGAGTGGATCCAAATGGTTTGTTCCTGACTCCGACTTGCCTGTCCCAGCAAAATTGCACATCTCATCCAAGCATCACAGTCTCTTTGAAGTGTCAAAGGGACTGTGTGAACTACCCAAGACTCACAACTTAGGACTTGTTTTCATAAACTCTTTTGATTTGAGGCCAATGATAAGTCTGGTATGATTGTTTGCTCATAGTTATTAATTTAACACAGTTTTAAATTTTGTCTTTATGTCTTTGCACCTTGAACAGTCACATTGTGTTGCTGCAGAGTACAAGAAAAACCTGAACTCATCCCTGACTGGGACTGAATAATGGGATTTCCATTTCTAAGATGAAGCAAGTGACTAGCATGAATAAACAAGCAAGTCTGGAAAAAAAAAACCAACAAACACTCATCTTATGGATAAACATGGAAAATAGAGATGAAAAGGTATCTCAAGAAGTTATCTATACTATCCCACTGGTTACAGACGGATAAATTTTATCTCTGTCATTACTGACTAAGTTTTATCTGATCTGTTTTAAAAAGATTTACAATCCCCAGGCAATCTTGCCTAATGCATCACTAGCCTTATTTTTAGAAAGTTTTTCCTAACATCTAACCAAAGGCTATTTCTGCTGCAATGGAATGTCTTATTAATCTGCAGTATCTTAATTTTTGAAGACTGCTCTCACATTTCTGTTAGGTTTCTCTTCACTAGAGCAAGCACCCCTGTTTGTCCAGTCTTCCCATGTAATTTGTGTTTCTCTAGAACTCTGATCATACACATTGCTCTCCTCTGCAGCTTGATAAATGTTTTATCTCTCACAAGCATGGTGGCCCAAGCCAGGCTTGCTGAGCTCCTGCTGATCTTTGCCAATACTGAGGAAAGTGGAAGAATCACTTAATGTATTTTATTGCCTCTATTTATATTTGTACCTCTCAGTATGTAGTTTGCTTTTCTTGAAAGAGTATGCAACATCCAGATTATTTATTCAGGGCTGTTCCATACTAATTTGCTCCTCAGTCTGTGTTTCTTACAATGGATTATTCTTGACCAGATATAAAATATTGGATTTCCTATTCTTAAATAGCCTCTTATTTTTTTTTACTAACAATCCAGCTATGTAGTTAACTGGTGTGAAATTGCTTAGTTGAATGCTAAGCTTATATTTCTTCCATCTTACTTTCAAATTTTTTTAAACTTTATCATGCTGGTTTATGCCTGGTATCTATAAACCTTCAGCTTTGCTCTAATTATAGTCCCAGAGCCCAGGTACATTATGTTCATGTGCAGCCTGGATGTGGCCTCTCCACTTACCCTGTTCCAGGTACGGTGTTATGATTATAGCTGTTTGACCTGTTGCACCATTGGAAGTTCAGCTTGTCCTGATAATAGTGCAGTTATGTTTACTGTCCTTGCACCTCTGGCCATTACATTTCATTACACCATTTTAATAACTCAAACACTGACATTTGAGTGGTATTACGTCCAAAATTGAGGCACAGAGAAAAAAGGTTCTTTCAACTTCAGAGTCTTTTATTTATCTGTTCTCTTGAACTGCCTGTTTTCTCACAACACATTCCACACTCTGTCACAATCACTCATGTTTTTCCAAAAACCTGGAAGACACTATAAGGCCCTGCTTCAGCCAGAAATTTTTTCATTAAAAACTATTTCTTATACTTCAGTGCTTTCACTACAGCAGGATTAAAGACGTATCTTTAAAATACATTAGGTAGCATGCCTTGAAGCACTGGCACAGGTGAGACAAATAGTTCATAGCACATCAGCTGTTGGGGCTGAGCCCTGAGAAATACCAGGTGCTAGGAGGGCATCATTCTTAAGTTGTCACATTCTGTCATACTGTCACTCTTGGCCAAGAATGTGCTGTTTTGGTGTATTTATTTAAGAATTGAAGCATACTAACTTACTTTCTCTATGTTTTGGACCTCACACCTGCTGAATTATCAGCTGGAAGAATATACCAGGAGCAGCTCTACTTCACCTTACCCAAGAACCTTTCCAGCAACTTACAGTCATTTGAAAAGTTCTTAGGCAGCCTAGAGAAAAAAGAGTTAAGTGCAAACACCTCTCTTGCATCATCCCAGTGGAGTGCCTGGCTGCCTGACCACATCCTATCTATGAGGAACTCAGAGTTACGAAGTCTGCCCAAAGCCACACAACAGGTTAACAACTAAATCTGGAGCTACAGGTGTCTTGCTGTAATGGCTGGACGACATGACCTTGCTGGCAAGTTTTAGTAAAATCTTTGCTGTCATCTGGGGAGTTATATTGTTATGTAGGGAAGCTAAACCTTTCTGTGAACACTAACTTTTCCAGACTGGAAGGCCATGTGGAAGGGACACTCTGTCCCTTGCCTGAAGGATTCATCAGCACAAATCTTAAAGACACAGAAAGCTCATAAATTCATTATTGTGTAGGACCAATTTGAAACACCATCTGAAAAAATAGCTGTAATACCAGATCCTGAGCTGCAGAGATTCAGTATGCAAGGATGACGCTCACACCTGGCCCCTGTAAAAGCTTAACCCCATAGACAAGACCTCCCACGCTATTTATTCATTCAGCCACACTCAGCTGGCACAGAATGCTGGTGTTCATGTTTGTGAGCTACATAAACATGCATATATGGTTTAATGTGCTGCATAAATAAATTACGAAATGCATAAAGACACACATATATATTTGTATATATCCCATGTTAAAATGGGGTTGGAATGTGCAAGCTAAGGACACTATGCAGTATTGACTGCTTTGTTACAAATGCCGTGCCTGAGACCTGGGTGTGGGAAAGGTCACATCTTTTTTATCCACCATGATCACCTCAGCCTCCATTGCAATAGACTCTATTTGTCCTTCTCTCAGAAGCATTTGGCCTTCTTTTTTTTTTAATTGGGATTGGTCTGAGCTATGGTGAGGAACACTGGGCTCAGTATTTGTAAGAAGCATCCATGGCTGAAAAGAATAACAATGCAGAATTGTGGTGTGTGGCTTTGTATCCTGAAAAGACTAAGAAATCTTTCAAAAATAATTGTAATTTACAATTAGATGGAATCTTACAGTTGAAATCCAAGCATATCTAGGCATATGATATGATTCATACTACTTGGTGCTAAACTGATGTTGCTAATTCTTTTGTAACTTGTCACAACAGAACAAAGATAGTGGGCTCTATTTTAGGAAGTATATGAATCAGTGGGAGAGCCAAAAGGAAACAAACGCATCATTGGTGAGACTAAAAATGCCTCAGAGATGCGAGCAGTGCGTCTGCTGACTCTGAGGTTGTGCAGAAAAAAATTCAAGGAAGGGTTTTAAGCATGGCTAGCTACACAAAAAAACCCCATGTTTGGAGCGGAGGACAATTTAAGGAGGAAGTGATCTTGCACACTGTCCATCCTTCCTATGTGGTTTAAAACAAAGATATGATACAGACAGACACTGCTTATTCTCTCACTGAACATTAGCTGACAGTCTTTAAAAGGTAAATCCAGCAGAGGAAAATAAATTATATGACCAAAGCAAGTTCCTCCTAAACAACCTGTATTAACTGATCAAGCAGACTTGCCTATATATTGACTGTGGGGTGCTGATCATCCTAACATCACCACTGAAATGAAGAACAAAAAAAAATGAAGGGTTAATAACCATGGTAATAACCCATCAACATCTGAAGCATGCAAGAATTTTATAAATGTAACAAATACATGTTCAATGCCATAGTCAAAAATTCATGGGTCATTTCCCCTTTGGATGTTAAGAACACTTTGCTTGGCTGTGTTAGGTGGGAGGTTTGCTTCTGGAAAGGCTCTCTAATCACATGGCAAAGAAGAAAACAGTAGAAGAGTATTCCTGGCTGTACCCAGAGGTACAATAGGGTCTTTTATTACTGAGTGCTGAAGGAGAGGACAGGTTCAGGCAAGAATAGCGAAAATGCACTGGACTTCTTCTAGTACAAGAGATAAATATGAGAGAGGACAGACAATCCCAGTGGAAAATATTTGATGAATGCCTCTGGGCTCAGGAGAAAAATCATTCCCATAATGACAAGAAGAGGCATCTGTCTCTGGCTCTCTGCTGGCTGGCACTGCGGTACAGCACTACCTGCTGTGATGTCTGACACGCTTCAGCCCAAGCTAATAATTCAAATGCTGCCACTGAAGGTGCTCTAGAAAAAAGCAGAGTTATTCAGACCACTGAAACCTGTACTGACTTCTGAGAAGATTTTTATTTTGACAAGAAGAAAAGTGTGGCTAAAGCTTACCATTATTTTTTCAATCTGGCTATGATTTATAATGGCTTCCTGCCAATGGCAATTTGAAGGCAGAATTATACCTGGGTTTGCTCTCAAACAATACAAAAAGCAGGATTTGCATTCTGACAGTTTCAAAGGAAAATGAATTTTTTTTCTAAAATGCACTCTGCTGAAAAGGGCAACAGATTGGATGTTTTAAGATAATAGTTCTTCTGAAAATGGAATTCCTCAACTTTTTCAGTCACTCTTAGAGGATCATATCCAGTAACTTCTGCTTCCTTGGATCTTGCTCAGCCAAATCATGAGGGTTCTAGTCATGTCAAAACTGGATTCTTGAATTTGCTGAATTCATGCTGTAGAAATACAGCAACAGGTCTCTAACACCTGTTTTGCATAAAAGTCTGGAAAGGCCTGCTCTTACTCAAATTGTAATTTGCTCTTTGGGAAAATAGCATTGGAAAGTTATGACTTATAGCAGAAAAAATCAATCTATCATCTTGAAGCCAATGTTGCAGAAATCTTTGCACTAAATAAAGTCAGGGGAAGAAGGGAAGTAAAGTAAGTGCCTCTTTTAGTTGAGACTGATGTTTAAATCTAGAAGTCCACTTCAAAAATGGGATTGACATTTGTACAGGCACACAAATGTCAGACTCTGCTTTTTTAGGCTTGGGTCTGTTTAGACTGTTCATGCTTTAAACAGTAGGTTTGAAGTGTTTGTACCTAAACTTGGACAGAAAAGTTAAGGATCTTTTGAACTAGTAGCTAGTATCTTTTCCATAGGAAAAACAAATAAAAAATCCAAACCAACACAACAGCATTTCATTGTGGTTAGTCATAAACTTGAGATATTTTTTAAATTAGAAACCCTGGCTCTTTCTACATAATGCATTCAGTAGGACAGACCAGGATCTATCTGACAGCTGTGATCTTGCAGTATCACACAGAATCTTTTCCCATACAGCACAGGACTTTCTGCCACAGCCAGATGGAAGCTGTAGGGCAGAAGGTTTTAAACTTCATCTTAACCAGGGTTAAGTTCAGAGCATCAGTTTCTAACTTACCATTAAACTGAAATCTCCATTTTGGTAGCTGTGCTAGACTGACCTTAAAACAATGGCATGAATCAGCAAAGGTGACTGGTGAGGAGGTTCCTGTACTGATATGCCAGGTTCTTTCTGCGTGGGAACGATGGGTTGTTTATGCAAATCACTCAGAGTGATATCAAGCTGGTTTTTACACATTGTTTAGAAAGAATTCCTACTTTCTTTGTCCAGAAGATATATCTTGCCCAAAGTTTAGAGGGAGATTATTTTTTAGTATGTGCAAGGTCTGTTTGGTGTGGTTCTCCCTCCTGCTACTCAGTATTTCTAATACACAGACAGATCTGCATTCTCACCTACCCTTGAAACAGGCACGACTGTGGAGTAGGGCCTCTCCAAGAGGCACAACACATGGCAGTGCTTTGTTGTAAGCTCAATGCACTCATTGTAACTCGCAGGTCTTGTGGTAGGAAGGTCACTCTCTACTCTATGGCTAGACACATATTGTGCCTGCTAAATACTGCTGTAGTATTTCATTGCAGTGGGAACCCAGACAATAGGTCATGCCTTGCATTAATGTGTAGGATCTTGAAAAATCAATACAATTCAAATAACAAGGGACTGCTGCCCAGTCATTGACTATTCCCAGGACACACAGAGCAGCAATGGCTGTGCCATTAAGCTGCCACTGAGCACATGGAAAGTACAATGTGCTCTCTGCTAACTCATACCAATAAATTCAGAATCATGCATGGGCACTTGTTATTGGAAATATGAATGGTTCCCTTACTCCAGAGATCTCTTCAGAATGTTTTCTGTAATACAAATATAAACATCGAATTCCTCAAAGGAAGGCCAGTTTCTCAGTGAATTTTCTGTGTCCAGCAAGCTCCAGACTGAAGCAACTGTATCTCTTTTGCTGAGGGCCTGCTCTAACAACCATTAGAATCAACAAAAAGGTTAATTGATTTGAAAGGCTTTGGATAAAGCATCTAAGTCCACAACCTTCACTACTGCAATCACCAGAAAATTAATTGTTGACCAGGATGAAATACCTGGGCTCTTGCTCAGCAGATATTTGAGTCCACACACATAATTTATTTCATTATAAACCATTCAAGTACTTGTCAGATATGGAACAAAAGTGTGACGATTGCCAGGCTGAGAAAGAGAGTAGCTTTCAGAACTGCCTTTCTCATGCCAACAGCAGTGATATTTGAGAGAAAGAATAAGAAAGTTCATTGTTTCCATCATTTTTGTTACAATAGAGAGTTAAGAAATAAATGAAATGAAAATGGAAGAATTTGAGAGCAACACTACAGAAAGCGGAGAGCTTCTATTCTTTCAATTATTTGTCAGGGGACTTTCAAAAATATAAACAGTGACTTTTTATCTTCATTAGGAGTCTGTGTCTCAAATACAACCCAAACTTTCCTAGGGCTTGCCTACACTGGAAAAATATATTATGTTAATTGATTAACATGCAATGCTTAATATAATAGTCAGTATAAACAAAGACCAAGGCTCTGACATTTTTTCTTGTTGTTGACCCAAGGTAACCCAGCTGCTAAACATGACAGTTCTTGTCTACACTAAGTGGTTTGTATATCACCTTAATTAACATGTTCTAACACAATGTAATTTTGCAATACAGATTAGTCCTTTAGGGCATTTATTATGTACATTTAATTTTCTGTCTTGCCTATCTTGAATTTGCAGATATGTGCTGCTTCTCCCCTCCCCCTTCTATACTGAAGCCACTATAATTGAAAATTGAAGAGACTTAGTAGGCATTCTCATTTCTTGCTTCAACTTATGAACTGAAAGCTCAATCAAATATACTGTTTTTTATGTTCCTTGATAGTGCTGGTGTTATAAAAATAAAGTTGATCTTTTAATTCAGGAACTGCTAGTTATGCATACCAAAGTATCATCAAATGCTAGCTAATTGAAGCTTTTGCAAAAATATTGCAGATTGTACAACTAGGCAGTCTCTTGGTCAATTTACACAGCCTATTCCCAGCCACAGGAAGGCATTTTGCAGCATTTTTCCAAAATCTACTTTCTCTATTTTATTTTACAAAGAGAAGCTTTGTCCTTACAAGAAAATGAAGGGGGGAAAAAAAAGAAAGAGAAAGTAAAAAAGTAAACAAAAAAATATCATTAAACATTGAGGTTAAAAGATCAAGTTTATCTGGACTCCAGCAACCGACACACTCATGCTGCACGCATAGTAATTTATTAGAAAATGCTATTATTTTGTAATAAACCAAGTTCCACAGCACAACTGAAACTATGAAAAATCCTAAATTGGTAGGACATGTTGTATATAAAATGCTGTTTGGCTACATATCACTGATTCTTTTCAGCATCCTCTGAAGGACCTTTGCCCTTCAGCACTCACTGCAGTCTGAAGTGACTATTAACTTTCTAATATACTCAGTTATATTAAGTGACTGAAGGTGTGCAGCACAGCCAAACCAGCTCTCCTGGACTGTAACTTCAGTCTGGAAATTCCTTTCTATGAGATAAGCAGCTAAAACGAAAAGTGCTGCATTTACATTCGTTGCCTCTTCTTTTTTCTTCCTAAAAGATGAGGTAAGTGATGTAATGTATGAGTTTTCTAGGGCTTTACATCTGTGACTTGGTAATTTTATAGCCCAGCTAAAGTACTTTAGCCTAATAAATGTTGAGAAATGTGATTCTTCTCCTATAAGAATCTATGTTCCCATAAGACCCCACTTGGAGTCCTGCATCTAATCCTCAGCACAGGAAGGACATGGACCTCAGTACAAGGGAGATATGAAGTTCCTGGAGCAGGTCTAGCAGAAAGCTACAAAGTTGGTCAAGGGACTGGAGCATCTCTCTTACTAAGAAAGGCTGAGAGAGCTGGGCCTGTTCAGCCTCGAGAAGAGGCACCTGAGAGGGCACCTCATCAATGACTATCAGGCTCTGAAGGGAGGGTGTCAAGAGGATGGAGCCAGGCTCTTCTCAGTGGTGCAAAGCAATAGAACAAGAGGCAACCGGCAGAAACTGTTGCACAGAAGTTCCACTTGAACACGAAGAAAAACTTTTTTACTCTGTGGGTGACTGAGCAGTGAAACAGCCTGCCCAGAGAGGGTGTGGTGTCTCCCTCACTGGAAATATTCAAGAACAGTCTGGACACAATCTTGTGCCACGTGCTCTGGGATGACCCTGCTTGAGCAGCGAGGCTGGACCAGATGACCTACTGTGGTCCCTTCCAGCCTCACCTGTTCTGTGATTCTGTGACCTGTTGGAGCAAGTTCAGAGGAGTGACACCAAGATGACTGGGGGGATGGAGCACCTCTCCTGTGAAGAAAGACTGAGAGAGTTAGGATTGTTTAGCCATGAGAAGGCTCCAGTGAGACCATGATTTTTTTACGATGAGGATGGTCAGGCACTGGAACAGGTTTCCCAGAGAAGCTGTGGCCGCCCCATCCCTGGAAGTGCTCAAGGCCAGGCTGGACGGGGCTGTGAGCAGCCCAGTCCGGAGGAGGTCTCCCTGCCTACAGCAGGGTTTTAGACGCCACCGTCCCCCCGCTCCCTGCCAGCCCAATCCACCACCGCGGGGCGGGCCCCCTGCTCCCCGCCCGCCCGTCACGTGCGTTAGCGACAGGCGGCGGCGGCGCCCATTGGCGGAGGGGCGGAGGGGCGTGGCCGGCGGCCGGTCCGTCAGCTGCGCCGGGCCCTGACAACAAAGGGCTCCGCGGAGACGGCGCGGCCGTGGGGTAACCGCGGTCTGGGTGAGTTCGGTTTGCGGGGAACTGCGGGCACCGAGCACGCTGCCGGTCTCCCGGGTGTGATGGTCTCCCGCGGTCTGAGCCGTGGAAAGCATCAGCGGCGGAGCCCCGGTTTTCCCGTGTGCTCCTTCCGGGGCTTCTCTCCGCTGGGAAGGCGCCGAGGCCGGGGGTTTTGGTGTTTTCCCGGCTGTGGAGCAGCCGGTGGTCTTGTCCGTCCGTCCCCCACCCAGCCTCGGAAGCGTAGCCGGGAATGTGCGCAGCTGCTGCGGGCTGTGCCGGGTCAGCCCCGCGCCGCTGGACCCGGCCGTGTGGAGCCTCCTGGTGGTGGCTGCGGAGCCGCGAGCTGGGGGCGCGGGGGATCAGCGGCTGGGCTCTATCTAACACAGGACTCTAACACAGGACTGCACTGGGATTGGGAAGTGTCTTTTTTTGGTTGTTTTCTTTTTGCTTAGCACATACCCCATCTCCTTTGCTAAGTTAGAAACAAAAATAAGAAAAACATTTTTTATTGCAGCGATACTGTATTGTTGACATTCATTGGATGTGCTATCTATAACAGCCTCTTAATCATTACTGTAGCTGAGTCAGTTGTTCCCAGGCTTGTGTTTTCCTGCCGCTGACAGTTCCTGTCTAAGAACTCGAAAGCCTCTCTTGGTTTCTGTCTTGTTTTCCTCCGCGGATGATGGCCCTTGATAACAGCCTAACTTCTCTTTTGCTCTCTGACTTGCACAATAGCGCACAAGCATGGCCTTTTTAAAGGCACTTGTCCAAAAGGATGTCAAAGCATCAACCACTTTCTAAATGTGTCATGGTTTTAAGCCCAGCTGGAGATGAAACCAGGACAAAATGATTCAGATGGTTTTTTGGATCATCCTTAGGGTGCGGGAAGGGAAAAACTTGACAAACTGCTTTAGCTCACATTCTCAGGAACAGTGATTTCTCTCTTACTTGTTAAAAGTTAGTTATTTTTTGTTGCTGTAATGCCCGTGTTGCTCTAGCCTTACTAGAGGAGTGTGAACTCTCATCTTGCTCTACTCTGTGCACAGAACAAAAAGACGGCCTCTGCCTGAAGGTACCTTCAGGCTTGATCTAGGAAGGAGGCAACACACATGTGTGGGAGTACAAGGAAAGCCAGTGCTGACCAGCAGCCACGCAATGGCTTACTAGTTAACCTAAAGAAAAAACAAACTCATTTTTTCATAGGTCTGGTGCCAAGAAAGAGTTAGGGAAGGATGTGGAAGGTAACTGGAAAACTACAGACTTCAAGCTTTCACTTAGAGTTCATTTCCTTATCCGTAGTGAGCTCTGCCTATAACTGAAGTACTCCAGCCTTCTCAAGAAGGTGCTTAGGAGCACTGTAGGTGTTTGGCATTTGCTTAGGTAACCCATCCAGGGCTTAGTGACCTTAATGGTTAAAAGTGTTTCCTGCTAGTAGCCACTGAAAGTTGAGCTGCAGTTTAAAGTCACTTCTGCTTGCTCTGGGTATAAAAGAAGGCAATAAATGTTTGCCTCTTTCTTCACATAAATGACTACTGTTGTAACTTTTTCCTTCCCTCTATTGAGCTTTTCCATTTTTAAAATTTTGTTGATTTTCTTTAGACTTCTGATCATTTTTGTAGCTCTCTTTAGAAGAGAACTGATGTTTCACTTTCAGGTGTGGTACTTAAAAATAGACCTGTATCACTATTGCAGCTGAGCCTGTTGTTTCTAATCTTGCATTTTCCTGCAGTCTGTTATTTCTCTTGAGGAGCTAGAGTGCATAACTTCTTGAGTTTCACTGTACCTTTTCATATTGCTCCTGAAGGCTACTTTAAATTCTGCTCCTATCCTTCTGTGCTGTCTGAATAAGGAGGAAGCTGCATAAATATCTATGGAGCAGTTCTGCATGGAGCAAGTGTTTGTCCTTACCTTGAACAAATGGGTGATAAGGTTTGGTTTCCTGGGATAAGATGACACAGGGAGCCCAAATGACTCTCTAGTGTTGCCTGGGAGTTCTAGGGTGAAGGAGGGTATACTTGCTTATATAAAAATAATATTCTTTATGGGTTGTATCTTTTAATATCTGGGTTTGTCTACTGTCATGTGTTTTGCTCCCTTTCTGAATGCAGACACTCGTACTGTCTTACATGGATATATTCTTTCCTGTTAAATTATCCTGTTACAGATTAAAACAGGTATTTAATCTATAGTAATTCTGACCTGCTGTGATGATTCAGATATTGCTATGGGCAAAAATAACTTCTAGTTAAGTTAATAAATATTTTCCCCGTGGCTTCTATTTATTGGCTCATAAATAAATATCAAAGGCTGTAAGTGTGCTGATCTGAGGTGTTTAAACATTCAGCTTCTTGGTACTAATGGGATTTTTCATCTTAACTTCCAGATACTGCCAGAGGTCAGGCTTATGGTGACCAATAAAGTGTAGATTCAGGGGAGTGAATTGAGAAATACGCACTGGGTTTAGTTAAACACGTTCGACACTTTTCCATGTTCCTTAGGATACATGACTAGTTGGGTGGTTGCATTGAAAATGATCTCACTGGTAACTCTGTAATGTACTTTGAACCTGAAGACAGGATGTGCCTTGCTACTGTGTTAACTTGTAGTCAGTGGCCCTGAAATGTGTGTGATGGAAGGGAGAAGAAGCACTGCTTTGGGCTTCCCTGGGAGCCCTCACAAGGGCATCTCTCTGTCAACAGAGGAGATGAGTTGTCTGGGGCAGAAAACATGCCCTTGCCCTTGTTGTCTCTCTGACATGGAGGAAGACAGGGAGGAAGCTGGGGGAGTGTAGACACAAGAATCCTCTTCTCCCTTAGGAGAAGGTGGGACTGACAGCTGAACAGACCTTTTCTTGGGGAGGAGGTCTGAGACGAAGGCAATCAGCTCCCAGGAGGGACCTAGCATTGGGGTTTTTGTATGTATCTAGCTGAGAGGGGATGGCAAATGCCAGTGAAGCTGCCATTCTTCTTTGGGGGAACATGTTCACTGGTACTTCAGACTGAACTAACAAGGGGCTTTTAGTTTGTTTCCCTGTGGATATTACCTGTGGTTTTGTCATTAAGATCCTTGTCATCATTTTTTACAGGTTTCATGTAAACTGTTTACAAGTCATGCATTTGCATGTCCTGTACCTAAGCTGATAAAGCATCTATGCACTTTAATCTCAAGTCTGTGCCACTCTGCTAGTGCGAGCTGTGCCTTGAACCTTGGATAGAAAGATCTACCAGCCAAAGTCTTGTTCCTGCCTTAGTAATGTTCCAGAGGTTAAATAACATGCTCATGGGAGAGATTGATAGCTTGTCCAGCCAAGAACCAGAGTTCAGTGAGAAAGAAGATGACGAGTGGATTCTGGTTGACTTTATAGGTAAGATGTCTGTCAGATGTAAGTTCTGCCTTTGTCTTGCTCTGGCTCTTGCTTGTCTTACTTCCATGTGAAAGAACCAGTATCTTGGGGAACCTTAATCTCAGCAAAACCACTGTGGGATTAGAGTGTAGGATGTCTTCCAAACGAATGTTACTTGTTGTGTAAATTGGTGAGAAAAATGATGTCAGGTTTATAAGCCTGACACAGGCTTCAGCAGAACCACTTGTACAAATGTATTTGACTTATTTCGCAATTATATAGCTTTACTGATAACAACTGTTTGACATGTCTAACATGGCTTGTCTGGGAGCTCCCTTCCCCTGCTTTTAAAAAGTAAAAGCTTATGTATGTGCTAACAGGGTGCTTTTTTTTATTCTTATTTTTTTCATATCCCATTTCTGGCTATGTGCAACTGTGCTGTTTTTGACCTCCTGCGATCACCAACATCCATGGGTTCCTCTCCACTGCTGAATTGTCCCCTACAGCAGACACTTGCACTAATTGCTCTGTGGAGGAAGCAGACATTGTTGAAGCATCGGCCACGGACAGCTCGCCTGTCTTCTCTTGTTTATCGTCTCCCTTGGAACACTTGCCGGAGGCCAGCGAGTCTTGTTTCATCCAGTTTGAGTCATGTCCTATGGAGGAGAGCTGGTTTATTACCCCTCCCCCATGTTTTACTGCAGGTGGATTGACCACTATCAAAGTGGAGACCAGTCCGATGGAGAACCTCTTAATAGAGCATCCCAGCATGTCTGTGTATGCTGTCCACAATACCTGTCACAGCCTTAATGAGACTGGATGTGGGGATGAGGAGTTTCATAGCCCAGGTAGTCCCAGGTATGTCTGAATTCTCTTGTCAAGTAGCTCTAGTTCTGAAAATATCTGGTTTCTACTTGGATCAGCTTAGACACTTAATACTGAATTTTCCAGCTTATTTCAGGGGTGGTGAATAAAGCATGAATACTACACAAGGTGTGTACAGTGGTCAGGTACCTGCCTGCTCAGAAAAATGTTAAACAAGATGGCCATGTTGAGAAACAGTGGGGTATGCAGTTTGGCACTACAGTGAATATTTATGGAGCCTTATTACTCCCTTGCAGAGTATGTTGCAGTCCTGTGTAAACTAGTGGCAGTTAACTGTATAGCCAGTAACGTAGATATGAAAGCACTTTGCCCCCTTCACAGCTATATGTGTTTTTCATAACTGCTAGTCAGTACTCTTTAAGTCACCTTGTGGGATGAAACACAGAACTTTAATTACCCAAGGGAAGTGGCTTGGGGTTTAGGTGCGAGGCTTTTTTGTTGTGGGTTTTTTTTTTTCATTCCTCAACCTAGTAGGGATAGATCAGGACAGAATAAATTTACCCACAAGTGGCTTGTGGAGCAAAAGCAAACTGAAAGATTCCTCAAAACTTAGTCCCCTCAATGTGAAAATCTGTGCTGCAAACTTCTACTTTTAGCAAAGTAAGAAGTGCTTTTTGGTTTTAGGTCCTAAAAATCTATCCATGTGGGTTTATTGTAGAGGCACATTTGCCATGCACTGGCATTCTTTGGTGTTGGTATATACAGCTATAGCAGTATAGTATACATGGCTGTTTGCAAGTAGAGTATTTCTTTGCCATTATGACCCAATGCTTGCCCATGCTGTTCATTGGGTTTGAAATAATTGGGTGTTTTGTGAACTCCAGTTAGTAACAAAGACTGACTTTTCATACCATCTAGTTCTTAAGTTTAGAAACAATAATACTAAAGAAAAAAAAAATCACAGTATACTAAGCTTTGATATACAGGAAGAAATGATTATAGTGGTTGAGTTGCTGTAGGTAGATGCCTATTGACTTGTCTAATCAGCCCCTTGTCATGTTTAAGTTTTTAGTTCAAAGAAACAAGTGACTTTGAGTTGACATGCTGCTGGTATAATGTTAAAGTATAGAGCTAATACTATTGATCTTGGAGTGGGATTTGTATAATTATATGGGGAGGAGAGTTTATGGTGTTAAGCATCAGGGGTCTAGCTTAAGTTAAATTGGAGGAATTGCAGACAGCACCTTTAAAATGAGGATCTGAAGTAATCTGCAAGACTACAGTAGGCTGCAAGGCATGCCCTGGCAAAAGACAGTAAGCCACTTTATCTAAAATACCAATTTACAGTGAGTAGTAACACTCAAAGTTGGATACTGACTTTTCAGTCACTTGAACAGGGGATACTGATGTAAATTCATCCAGAGAAGAATCCTGTCTTGTGTCATACAGTACAGTTAAGCTGTTTTAATGTGTGGGGCAGCTAGAAGTGTGCTCTTTGGCTGATGTGTAATTAAGTTTCTTCACACTGAACTCTGTGCTGTTGCTTTGTCAGAGGATTTAGGCTCTTATACAGGATATTTTGTCTGACAACTGGGATGAGGCTTAAGTCTAAAGCTGAGGTAGACTGCAGAATTGGGGAATATTGGTTACACTGATACTGCAGTAAGTTTCAAAAGCTGTTATGAAGTCTCTAGTGGTTTAATGGTTGGCCATTTAATATTGTAGGGCCAAGAAAAGCTGCTTAAGGCACACTGGCACAGTAAGTACTACTGTTTCGGAACAGTGCTTTTTGTTTGATCAGGCTGCTAGCAACACTGCTTCCTCTAGAGCCTTGTCTGCCAAAGCAATGCTGGTTTTAGGACTAACCTTTGTGCCAAATGATTACTTGATCAAGCCTAACTACATCTGCTTTAACAAGCCAAAATGCTAAGTGCAGAAAAATTACTGAAATAATTGGGTTGGGGGTCTGAAGCCTTTAATATTTCTTGTGAGGTGTGGTTCTGTAGCACAATGAGCAGGACACTTCTGCTTTCTAGCAAAAGAGACACTGGAAGCGCAGCAGCAAATGTATGTAGTGATGGTCTGGCTTAAGACACAACCCCTGTAAAATTCCATTTTGACAATATGATGGAGACTCATCAACCCTGTTCTCTCAGTGCGTGGAGCTCACTAGTGCCAGCCTACCAAATGCACCTAAGGTACCAAAATGCTGCAATAAATGTGGCTGTTTAACTAATTCATACCACCTCTGCTGTCCCAGTGTCACTTTATGATGACAAATAGAAGAGTGTTTGTTTGCAAACCATTGCTGGAAGGGTATTTAATAAGGGGGGGTGGACGAAGCTTAAGTATCTTCAGCCACCAAGTTTAAACCAATCTTTCTCCTTTTGTGGAGGAAATCTCTTTTTTCATTTTAAATTCCTTTCAAAGCAAAAGGATGTTGTATAAACTTCCCTATTTATCAGATTAGTCATATTTTTCCTTAAAAAACCCACAACAGTTGGTATTAACAGTTGCTGCCCTTTGCTAGCTAAGGATATACTTAGGAAATACAGGTTGCAATAACTGTGGTGTGGCTTCCTGGCTCCTTAATAGCTTTCCCCAGAAAGGCTTCACTTGCAGTTCCACCTCCAGCACTGCTGGTTGTACTAAGGGATCACTCCACATAGAAAATAGTAGACCCATATTCACAGGTGCCCTCATATAAATTAAGCTGGTGTAATCTGCAAAGAATGTATTTACAAGGCACTGTGAATTGATTTTTGCTAGTTATTCACTTAGTTTTTGCTTGATATTTCAAGTGCTAGGTTTAGGACAGTCTCCAGTGAATAAACAGGGGAAGACCAGCATGACACATATGACTGTTCTGCAGTCTCTAGTCTTCAGACAGTTACATCAAGCTACCCAAGCATCCAAAAGCAAGATTAGGATGCTTAAAATAAGAAAAAAGTGGAAGGGAGGGAGTACTCCCTTTATAACAAGGAGTATTTCCCTCCGGTGTGGAGTGGGAGGAGGCAGAAGGCTTACTTTGTGTCAGGCACCTGCAGCCTCCCAGAGTAAGGCTACATAGGTGTACCGTGGGCATGGCAGATGTGACTTATGTCTACAGAGACATCATGTAATAATTGCAAGCTAAGCTCTTCCAGAAGAGACTTTATGATAAAGTCATGCTAGTGTTGAAAGACACTTCCCAAGAGACCTCTTGCTCATGCCTGGACAAGTTCCCAAGCAACATCTTTCCTGGGCACCACTGATCAGTTGACAGCGGGTTGTTGGGCCCTGAGTGAGCAGAGAGAAGGCAAGAAACTCTGCTGCCACTGGTCTCACACCAGCTCTGGCACTCAGATTAGGGTTTTGCTTTGCTTTTAAAATGGCAAGGCTATTTTTTACTTTACTTTGGAAGCTTCAGGAAATGCCAGTGATTGTTCTGTCAAGTAGGGAAGTCCTTTTTCAATATGTCAGTCACTGCTTGCATAGTCTGCTGGTTTGTTTTTCACTAGTGCATGATGAAGCAAGGGTTTGCCAAAACTGCTGACTCACTGCTCATGAAATTTAGGGGCCTGGTTGAGGAACAAGCTTTCTAAGTTATTTTTCATGCGTGTCACAACTGGTCTATCTTCCCATTCCTCTGCATGAACATTGTTTGGATTTACTTGTGTGGCTGGCAATTAAAATGCACTTTTGTTAGTGTACTTCTGTTTTCAGGCTGAACTACCTATGATTTTTCAAGATGATTTTAAACCAAACTTTGCCTAGTAGATAACTCTCAAGTCTTCTAAAGCTGGAGCAGTGTGACACACATTGCCTTATATTTCTGATCTGTACTGCATCTTGGGCTTAAGGAGGTGGTGTAGGGGAGAAAGAGCACAGTAAAGTAAGACATTGAAAGTCCTAAGGCTGTTGTGGGCCCCTCACACAGAAAATGATTTAGCAGCACTACACATTACTTTACCAGTGTGGTAAATGGCTTGACCTCACCTCAGCCCAAATCTCTGTCCAGTAGAATAAGGGTACCATTTTGAAATGGTGGGTGTTGATGTCCATGTTCTACCCTTTATTTTGCTTGTCTTTCCAATGCACCTCAGTGGTGACTGATACCTACTTGTTACATTTCTAGACTGGAGGCCCGAAATGAAATGGGACAGCATGTTCACTGCTATGTCACGGCTCTTGCTACTAGTTCAACTTTTCTGGAAAAAAACAAGAGCTTTCGTCCTGCCCACTGGATAAAAGAACATAATGAAAGACGCTATCTCAACAGAAACGGTCTCCGTCGCCAAAACCTTACCAGGGATTGCCACTCTCGGCAAATCAAGCACAACGGACTGTTTGTTCACCAGCCTTGCCAGCGTCAGTTCAATTACTGATGGTTCTTGTGGTTTTAATCTATGGTCTAATTGTTTCTTAGGTTGCTCTTGTTTTCATGTGTAAGTAAGTGTGGTCAATCTGAAGCTGATCGTCAATTCCGCAAACACAATCGTAACTAGTGTTGCATTATTTTCAAGAGACACATAAATCTCCAAACATCTTGCATCAAGTTCTAAATGTTGATGTTAAATATCAATGTCTTGGAAGCCTATCAATATGATAGTTTGTGTGCTGTTTTATAAACTGTGGTGTATAGATGGGTTCTTAGTTGGTATTTTAAGGAAACTTAACTGAGATGGAAATCAGTTACATTTTGCATTAATCAAAATGAAGTTAGAAAATTTGAGGTTAGCCATGTGCTTTAATGACCAGTACTTGACAGCTTGTGTATCTGTCTGTATTCAGCATATATGATAACTTTCTAACAAGGAAATGCTATAGCTGCCAGTGGATATTACATAGCTGTGCTGAGCTGTTTCAAGAAGGACATCTCATCTAAATTCCTAGAACTTACTCATGTTAGTGGGGTCTGTGTAGGTGTGCTGTGTACTTGATATGGATATTGAAAGAGGGTTAAATGTCCCACCAATATTGTTGCAGTACAATATGGCACTGTTGTTACAGATGTAGTACCTCACAGTGGAGTGGGAAGAAAAGTGAACCTTTGGGTAACGTGCAGATGCATGACACAGAGAACTGAACTGGGTTTTACTAGGTAAAGTTTGAGTTTCTCTAACTATTTCTGTCTTTGAAGCATATATTTCCCCTACCCTATCTCATTTAATCTCCAGTCTGGTTAAAGGAAAAAATGGTGTATTGACTGTTCTTTTAATCCTATCAGTAGCTGACTGCTCTTCAAAGAAATCAGGCTGATGAACAGCTATTTCTGAGCTACAAATTGCTATTAGATTGTCTCATATTTACAGATTGAGAGTAGCTTGGAAGTAGCTAGAAGGAAGCTTTTATTTGAAGTTCTAATTTTCTCTTTCTGTCTATGAAAATGAAATTCAAGTTAATGGGGACTGGAAATGAAGGAAAGTGTGAGGCAGGGAGAAGTGGATGCTGAGCTAAACACAGTGATAACAGATCAATAAAAATTGATCAATCAGCCATGGTTTTCTCCTAGCCCATTGGAGGCTGAAGGACTGGATAGCAATTCTATGGGCCAACAGGAAGGAAAAGCCATTTAAAACTATCAAGTAGTTTTCTTAAGAACACTGTGCAAGATATTTTAGAAGTTGGCAGGCACTGCCAATTACAACTACAGATAAAGTTCACCTGTTAATGAAAGCTGTATTACACAGCAGCCATTGGTATGCTGAACCCTGATAGATCAGTCTGGGAGGTGGATTAAATGGGTATGGAAGTAAGGAAGTAGAAATCTGCACTGAAAGAAGGGGAGTAAAGTAAAAGTTTATCTTCCTTTCTGCCAGTGCTTAATGTGACTTGCTGTTTTCCCTCGTGTTTAGTGCCTAGGGTATTGCAGTGTTAACATTACACTCAGTTGTGTCTTCCAGTAGTCCTTACACAGAAGGTGGTATAAAGAGTCGTGTGAGGAGCCTTTGAAATAAGGCAACGTCAGTAATATGAATTGTTCCAGACCTATGAAGTATTTAAATTCAGCCAAATGCTTCAATTTCACTGAAGCAGAACCCCAACAATTCAAATTGACCTTGATGTAGTGGTACTGCTAGCATACAGGGAACAGCATTTATAACCTATGTTTCACTGCAGATGTGCTGCTTTATTGGAATTAGGATTGTCACAAAGGGATGTTGAAAATAATAAAAGGTATAAAAGCAAGAGGTGCTTTCCTGGACACACTAGTTTTGGGGGATTGTGGCGTTGGGTTTTGTTTGTTTGTTTGTTTTTTTGACAAATTGAATTCACATGGAGACTGAAAGAAAACAGAATTGGTCACATCAGTTTCCAAAAGAGATGTTCTGTTACTGCTCTTTTAGCAGTATGTGCCTGTGTCCATACAACAATTCTTATGTGGTCCAAATACTTTGGTTTATTTGTGAGTAGCTGTAGTTCACCAGTCTCTTTACCTGTTCACAAGTACTCTTACTTGCCACAGATTATCTACCTTTATCACTCCAACTTTGTGTCTAACTTAAACTTCCTTATCCTCACTGCCAACTTTCTAGCTCAGGAAAATTCTTTGCTTTCCTGTATTACTTTTCTTTATATAAAAGTAACTACTTTCCTTCAGCTTTAATTTTCTTAAAGTGCAATGAAGGAAGATGGAGTCTCCACCTCCCTGTGCTGGAAGAAGTAATTCCTTAACTCCTAATGGGGAGATGGAGCTGAGAGTATAAGGCTCCCAGGCATTAAAATGAGAGCCTTGGTCTGTTCTTCTCAGTAGGCAAGTAAATGCAACTTTAGACTGCTCCTAGAACTGGGAGATACTGATCTTTTTATACTGCATTACTAGATGACTTTCTGGTGATGAAAACCTATATCTTTCAGGATATAAACTATTTTGTTGCACAAAGCTGTGCTTCTCAATTTGTAATATTGGAAACCATATTATTGTGTGAGATAGTACTACATCAATGGCTTTTTGTTAATTTGTTTTACATATTTATGTTGGTCTAGCCCTATTTTGTGCCTGGAGCTATTGGGCAATTAGATTTGTTTTGGTTTTCTGTTTTAATAGTGAGCTGTGTGGCTTTTTATATGGTTTTTTGAATTGTGTTAAAGTGTGTGTTTTTTCTTGTAAAAGTGGAGGCCTTGTACTGTCTCATACTGATTGATATTCATGAATCTTGCTGAAATTGTATTTTCATATGTATTGGTCGATAGGCAGACTTGCATTTTAAACTGTGCCTTCTACACTGCAAACTTGAAGATTCAAAAGGGACATTTCAGTTGGGATTAATACTGTACATCAGTCTATGCATATATGGCAGCTTCTCTCCAGAGCCACTTCTCTATTTGTAGCAGTCCTTTTGATATGGAAGAATGTGTGGCTCTTATTTTTAATAGTTAAACACAAGCTGAAAACAGACAAAATACAGCACTTTGCCAAAAAAGGTAGCATTGCTTAACCAGTGTGTATTTACTAAAGTGATCTTCTGTATTTTGTTTTCATAGTGCGTTCTGCGCACTGTGGGGAAACATGATCTTAACTCTCAATAAAAAATGGCCTATTAAAAGTTGTCAGTCTGTTCTTTAATGTTACAGGTTAGTGAAAATCAAATGCCTGAGCATCCTGTTCAGGTGGCAGGTACAAGTACTGAGGTGTCTCAATGCTCTCTGCTCTAGCAGAGCAGTTGCTCTGGGACTTGGTCTGCATTGCTGATCAGGTGATAAATATGCATCTCAGCAGTGTTGCCCATCTCTGCTGACTGCTGCCTTTCCTGATCAACTTGCAGGAACTCTGTAGGTGAACAGGACAGAGATAAAAAACACATGAAATGTGCATGGGCTGGGGGGGATTTCTATGGTAGCTTAGCTGAACCTCTCGTTTCAACTCATGCCCCACTGCCTATCATTTTCCTGCCATGCATCACCATGAAAAAATCTGTATGGAAAGCTGCTGGCACAAGTATCCTATGAGATCATGTGCAGATGCCTAGGGATGGATGGAGTTAGGGAAGGCAAAGCAAAGCCACCTGCAGCTGAAGTTGTCAAGGGATGTGGAAGACAACAGGCCTTTCACAGATACACCAGCTGCAAAAGGAAGACCAAAGGAAGTGTGGGCCTGCTGCTAAGTGGGACCAGAATCCATGTGACAAAGGACATGGAAAAGGCTGAGGTACTCCATGTCTTCTTTGCCTTGGTATCTACTGGGAAGGCCATGCTTCAGGATTGCAGGCCCCTGATGCCTGTGGGAAATGCTAAAGCAATGAAGATCAACCCTTGGATGAGAAGTCTTGAGGTAAGAAATGCTTAAATAAATGCACCATACACAGTTTTATGGGATGCACCCATGACTGGTGAAGGAGCTGGCTGATGTCTTTGTGAAGCTGTTCATACTTGTCTGAAAGGTTTGGCAATGAACAGGATTCTTGAGAGCTGGAGAAAAGCAGTCTTTCCTATCATCAAGGCAGACAAGAATATACAGGGGAACAAGACTGTTTCCTTGATGTCTGGGAAGTTAATGGAGCAAATAGTCCTGGAAACCATTTCTGAAATGAACAAGAAGATGATTAGTGAAAGTCAGACTGGACTTACGGAAGGAGAAGCATGCCTGACTACCCGATAGCCTTCTACAATGCTGAGCCTTAGATAACTGGCTCAATGGATGAGGGGAGAGTGGTGGATGTCGTTAATCTTGCCTTTATCAAGGCTTTTGACACTGTCCTCCATAACATCTTCCTAAAGCAATGAATTATGGACTGTGTGAAGCAGATGGTGAGCAGGTGTGTTGAGAGCTGGCTGAACCCTGTGTTCAAAGTGCTGTGATCAGTGACAGGAAGCCAAGCTGAAAGCTTGTTTTTACTGGTGCACCCTATCAGTGCAGGATCCTTACGCTGTTAGAAACCATAAAACCTGGGTCATAGAGCAGAGTTGTTTATGCAAGAGAGGGCTGTGCTGCTATTCAGAAGGACCCTAACATGGAGAAATGGGCTAACAGCAACCTCATGGAGTTCTGTGTGGGGGAAATACAAAGCCTTGTGCCTGGAGGAATAAACCCAGGCACCAGGCCAATTGGCTGGAAAGCATCTTGGCAGAAAGGGCTCTGGAGGTCCTAGTGGACATGAAGTTGAGCATGAGCCAGCAGTGCACCCTCGTTGTGTCAAAAACTCAAGAGCTTCCCGGGCTGCATCAGGCAGGCTGTTGACAGCACGGGGGAAGGAGGTGATCTTGCCCCTCCACCCTGGGCTAATGAGACACATCTGAATGGCACATCCAGTGCTGACCTCCCAGTATGAGAGAGCATGGATATACTAGAGGGTATCCAACAAGAGGCCAGGGAATAATAGGATTGAAGACTGAAATAACCAGGAGCGTATGAGAGCTGTGATTGTTTAGGCTGGGGAAGAAAAGTCTGAGGGGATCGTGTCAAGGTATATAAACAGCTGAAGGGGGCAATAAGGACAACAGAGCCAGACTCTTCTCTGGTGGTGCCTAGTAAAAGAACAAAAGGCAGTATGTGCAAGCTGAAATACAGGAAATTCTTGAATGTGAGAAATGGGCTCAGTGATCTTCTCCACATTGTTCTTTTGGTTTTTTCTGAAACTGTATGAATGAGTGGAGTTTTTTGCCTCCAGTAACTGGGGATCCTTGATCTCTGTGGCTTTCCAAAAGATCATGGAGAGTGGCCTTGAAATGACATCAGCCAGCTCTCTCAGCACACTGGATGCAGGCTTCCATGGATTTGTATGGACTAAGTTGTTACAAGTATTTCCTGATTTAATTCTCAGCCACCAAAGAAGCAGGATGACAAAGTGATCTATTTAACTCACAGCAGTGAAAAGGTGTTTGTGCAACAAAGCATCTATCTTCTCAGAGCAAGAACTGAGTAAAATCTTTCCCTTTGAAGTGTAGATTTTGTCCTGTACATTTATCAAAGCAGCAAGCCTTATGCTGAGAGCTGAACAGTATTCTTCAGGAGAAAGCTTGATCGATTATGCTTGTATTATTGTACCTGTACAGACAACCTAATATAGTTAAGCTGATAGTGTTCCTTTTGGGAGTGCTTATTTCAGACCTGATGCAACTTTTAAAATTTTGCTTGGACAGTCTCCAAAATACCATGAACTAGTGTTTTTTGAAACTTCTCTATGCTGAAGCAAAAATGTTTGTATGAAGAGTTGCATCAATGTAACTATTGGCTTAAGTTCTGACTTTACATTCTAATTTTTCTGTCTATATAAATCCTTGTATGTCTCTGAGAGAGTGCCTTCATCAGTGTTAAATGTCAGAGAGAACCATAATTACTACACTGTTTCCTCATCAGTCATTCAGTATCTGCTTTCTTTGTCTCATTGACTTCTGGTGCACATTTAAAGCCACAAAATATTGTGACTGTTATTGAGTGATACTTGCAAGGAAGGTTTGAGCTTTTTGGAACGTGTAGGAATAACTCATCAAAAGAACATGCTGATGCTGCTGTGGCACTGTTGTTCCCATGGTGTGGTCATGATATATCAGTCTTACAGTAAATGAGACTGAACTGAGACTTAACAGGATATGTTTTGCAGCCAGCTTTTTCTTGATGAAAATACTGTTCTGGAGTTACTGTTATATAACTAATACTTCAGAAGTCTCTTGACTTGTTCAAATGTTCTGTGGGCAGACTAATAGCTGAACACTCAAATACCTTAGTAAGGCAAATAACTATTGTAATTTCATGAATAAGCTAAGGAAAAGGAATAATAACAACAAAAAAACCCAAATAGATAAGAGTAACAAAACTAGGCTAGTGTCCAGGAGCAGGCTTCAGACCTCAGCTTGCAGACATGGGCTGTGCCATAGGTCTATATTTTTTCTCTGTAGAATTCAAATTGTTGTGTCCAAGCAAGGTAGCAGTATAATAAAAAAATACCATTACGTACAAAAATAAATCTATCAGAGCACTAAAAGAATTGTAGATTCCCTGAAATGGGGCTCTACAGAGAAGTAGCAGCAGAGAGAGGTGGAAAAGAGAAGGGAGGCCTTAGGCTTCTGGGACATGTGGTTATCAGCCATGAGCTGTCAGTTTTTGCAAGGTAAACAAAGGAGATGAGATTGTGATTAAGAAAGAGGGGACTGACACAGGCAGAAGTATCCCCTTTTCTACTCCCAGCAGTGAATTTCAGTTCTAGCTCTTCTGGCTATGGTGTGAGACTGAGGGATGATTCATGGGCCAAAGAGAGTGGTCTGAGATTCTGTAAGACCAAGTGCTGGGTCCTTCACTTGGATCACAATAACCCCATGCAGTGCTACAGGCTTAGGGAAGAGTGGCTGGAAAGTGGCCTGTCAGAAAAGGAACTGGGGGTGCAGGTTGACTTGCTTGGATGGTACAGGCTCTTTGGGAGGGTTAGACATGGCAGAAGAGGTAGGTATTTGCACTGTATGTAATAGAAGGGCTGGAATGTGTGGAGCTCACAGTTGGCAATGGCACAATTGAGACTCTGGATAAAAATCAAGGGGGAAACAATGTGGATGTCATCATGGCAGTCTACTATAGACCTGCCAGGCAGGACAATGACCTCAACAAATGATTTGAAGAACTAAGGGACACTTCCAAGTAAACTGATCTTGTCCTTATGGGGAAGTTCAACCTGCCAGAAATTAACTGGGAGCATCACACAGCTGGTACAACCTGGGCCAGAAAATTCCTAGAAGACCTGGACAACAATTTTATGGAACAGGTACTAAAGGAGCTCACGCAGAAAGACACTCTCATTGATCTGCTGCTTGTCAACAGAGTGTATCTCATGAGTGATGTGGTGACTGGTGCCATCTTGGCCACAGCAACCATGAAGTGATCGAGTTTAAAATCCTTATTGACAGGAGGAAGAGTGCAGGAAAACCTCAACTCTGGACATGAAGAGAGCAGACTTCAGGCTACTTGGGGAACTAGTAAGAAAAGTCTTCTGGGAAATGTTTCTGTAGTGCTGGGGTCTGTCAGTGCTGGTCACTTTTTAAACATCACCCCCTAAGGGCACAGGAGCAGCAATTCCCCAGTTTCAGAAGTCAAGCAGAAGGCTGGCTCGGCTGAACAGCAATCTTCTTTTGGGTCTAAGGCAAAAAAGGAAGGTGTGTGCCCAATGGAAACAAGGTCAGGTGGCCTTGAAGAACACAGAGATGCAGCTTGCCACTGCAGGGAGAAAAATTCATGCAGCTAAAGATCAGTTTGAGTTGAAGCTGGTCAGAAATGTGGGAGACAATAAAAAGTTTTTTCAAGTACATTAATGGCAAAAGGCATCATAGAAGTAACATCAGCCTGTTACAGGATCAGGATGGGCACCTCACAAACAGGGACATGGACAAGGCAGAGGTGTTTAATGTATTCTTTTCCTCCATCTTCAACACAGATGATGGACCAAGGGGGTGTCACTGCCCCGAGCTGGAGGACCATAGCTTTGAGAATCCCACCTGACCCTCAGCTTGTGCAGGATCTACTACTCCACCTGGATCCCTACAAATCTATAGGGCCTGATGGCATTCATCCAAGTTCTCAAAGAACTAGCTGATGTTATCACAAAATCTCTCTTGATGATTTTTGAGCTGGGAATCTGGAGAGGTCCCAGCTGACTGGAAGCTGGTGAACATTGGCCTGATTTTCAAGAAGGGCAAGAAGGGGAACCCTGGAAAATACAAACCTGTCTGTCCCACTTTAGTGCTGGTACAATCATGTAAAAGATTATTCTGGGAGGTATTGAAAAATACCTCGAGGTCAACGCAGTCATCGGTCACAGGCAGCACAGCTTCATGAGGAGAAAGTCCTGCTTGTCAAACCGGATTTCCTTCTGTAACAGAGTAACCCACCTGGCTGACCTAGGAAAGCTTTTGTGGACTTCAGCAAAGCTTTTGATATTGTCTCTCTCAGGATCCTTCTGGACAAAATGTCCATCACACAGCTGGATAAACACATCATGTGATGGGTGAACAACTGGCTCAGGAGTCAGGCACAAAGGGTTATAGTGAATGGGGTCCCCAGGCTGGGAACCTGTCACTAGTGGAGTTCTGCAGGGCCCCATCCTCAGCTCAGTTCTCTTCAACAGCTTTATAAACAACTGGGACATAGTATTTAAAGAAATACTAAGTAAGTTTATCGAGAACACCAAACTGGGAGGAGCTGTCAATTCCCTTGATGTCAGGGAGGCCCTGCAGAGAGATCTCAACTAGAGAGATGGGCAATCACCAACAGTGTGTAGTTTAACAAGGACAAGTGCCAGATTCTGCATGTGGGATGGGGCAACCCAGCATGTAAGGACAGCCTGGGGAATGCGAAGCTGGAGACTGGCACCACAGAAAGGGACCTGGGGGTCCTGGTCAGTGGAAAGTTGAATATAAGACAGCAGTGCCCTGGCAGCCAGGAGACCAAACCCTGCCCAGGGGATCACAGCATCACCAGCCAGGCAAGGGAGGGGATTGTCTTGCTCTGCCCTGCACTGGGGCAGCTTCACCTTGAGCGCTGGGGGCAGTTTCGGGCACCACAATATAAAAAAGTCAGTAAATTATTAGAGAGTGTCCAAAGGAGGGCCATGAGGATGGTGAAGGGTCTGTAGGACAACCCTTATTAGGAGCAGCTGAGATCAGTTTGTTCAGCCTGGAGGAGACTGAGGGGAGACCTCAACATCCTCATGAGGGTAGACAGAGGGGTGGGACTGATCTCTTCACTCTCATGACCAGTGGCAAGACCCAAGGGAACAGCATGAAGCTGAGCTGGGAGGTTTAGGTTGAATATCAGAAAAATTCTGGTTCTTCTCCCAGAGGGTGGTTGAACAGTGGAACAGGCTCCTCAGGGAAATGGTCACAGCACCAAGCCTGACAGAGTCCAAGAATTTTTTAGACAATGCTCTCAGGCACTCGGTGTGATTCTTGGGGTGTCCTGGGCAGGGCCAGGAGTTGGACTTGATGATCCTGATGATTTTTACTCAGCATATTCTATGATTCTATGACAGTGGCTGAACATGAGCCAGCATGTGCCCAGGTGGCTAAGGTAGCAAACGGCATCTTGGCCTGTATCAGAAATAATGTGGCCAGGCAGGACCAGGGCAGTGATTGTCCCTCTGTACTTGGCACTGGTGAGGCCACACCTCGAGTGCTGTGTCCGGTTCTAAGCCCCACAATTCAAGAAAGGCTTTGAGGTACTGGAGTGTGTCCAGAGAAGGGCAGTGGAGCTGGGGAAGGGTCTGGAGCACAAGTGCTTCAAGGAGTGCCTGAGGGAGCCTGGAGTGTTAAGTCTGGAGAAAATGAGGGTCAGAGGGGACCTTAATGCTCTTTACCTGAGAGGAGGTTGTAGCCTTCTTTTCTTTTCTTTTCTTTTCTTTTCTTTTCTTTTCTTTTCTTTTCTCCTTTTTTCCTTTTTTCCTTTTTTCCTTTTTTCCTTTTTTTTGTTTTCTTTTCTTTAATTTTTTTTTCTTTTCTTTTCTTTTCTTTTCTTTTCTTTTCTTTTCTTTTCTCCTAGGTAACAAGTGACAGAATAAGAGGACACCACCTCAGGCTGTGCTGAGGGAGGTTGAGGTTAGACATCAAGAAGAATTTTGTTACTGTAAGGGTTGTTAAGCACTGAAATGGGCTTCTCATGGAGCTGATTGAGTCACTATTCCAGGATGCATTCAAGAAAATGACTGGATGTGGCACTTAGTGCTATGGTTTGGCTGACAAAGCGATGTTCAGTCAGTCAAAGGTTGGACTTAATGATCTTGGAGGTCTTTTCCAACCCTAATGATTCTATAATTCTATGAATGTGTCTTGTATTAAATGGGGAGGACAATATGGCTTCCGTGCCTGGTGACAAACTGCCAAACAGCTGAGTAAGCACATATATCTTTATTAATGGTGGGCAATTTGGGGTGGAGTTATCTCCTGCCTATCATCTTTGCCTCTGGAGAGATCCATGGTGTCCCCTAAACATGGCTAAGCCTTAGGCTATGGGGAATCATAAGTCTTAGTCACCAAGTGTTGAAAATGTGTTTGGACAGTGCTTGGAAGCTGGAGCATCAGCAGTAAACGCCTTTCACCTTGCAGGTTTGGGAGGGCAAGTCCTGAGCCCAGGGCCTGGCAGCTGTAGGTTTGATGAGGTGATGTGAGTTGTCTGGATGAAGAACCACATACAGATCACAGGCAGAGCCAGGGAAAAGAGGGCCTTCCTCTATAGCCAGCTGTCTGCTTCTCCTGGCAGCAGGGCGAAGAGGTGTCTCCTTACATGCCTATGAGGTGACCCTAGGATAAATTAAACTGCTTTGGTTTTAAAAAATACTGCATTGTTGTCCTACTTGTCTTCTATATGGCTCTTTTCTGTGACTCCATATTCCTTTTTTCCCCTTACTTACACTTATTTCCTGAACCAAAAGGTGTCACACTTGCAGACCAGTGGTTAAGCGGTACTAGAAAATATGAGGGAAATGTGTCTTGTTATTACTTCGTGCTGCAGATAAAAGATTCAACACAGAGGTAGGTGAAGATTAACTCAATGCTTGGCTATTAGTTACAGATCTCTCCTTCTCACTGGAGAGATGCTATCCCTGCTGGGGTGTGACTGTGGGCTCTGCTCGGGAGACCAAGTGTAAGAATTGCTCTTTAAAGATGTTTCGCCTTTGGTGTGTTCACAGCAGGAGTTTAAATCTTTGTGTACAGGAAAGGCTATGGGTCCCTGACATGAATATGAGTTTTCATGGATACGAATAAAGTGCCTTCTGCATAAAAGGGCTTTCAGGACAAGCGAATGGTTTTTTCTAAGCTTCTTTCTGATAAGAAAGCTGCATGATCTTGAAAGAAAGAAAGAAAGAAAGAAAGAAAGAAAGAAAGAAAGAAAGAAAGAGAAAGAAAGATAGAAAGAGAGAAAGAGAGAAAGAGAGAAAGAAAGAAAGAAAAAGAAAGAAAGAAAGAAAGAAAGGAAGGAAAGAAGAAAGAAAGAAAGAAAGAAGTAGAAGAAAGAAAGAAAGAAAGAGGCTACTAACAAGAGCCAGAAGGACACAGGCCGTTGGTTTGCTTTATAACTACTGTGAAGTGACAGCATCTACTTCTGAATGTGAGTTTAAAAGGCTGGTGACTGACTCCTGATCTCCCTTAAAAGCCTCCAAAAACTAAATTCAAAGAGGAAGTCCTTGTATCATGCTATACTGTTCAAGGTTTGACACTGTAAATTGTGAGGTAACTAGTAACTTATTCTTGATCTCTACTTGAGTTTTCTTCCTCTATTATTAAATTAGTCCTTAGTTCTTAGTAGTTATCTTTTAGGTAAATCTCTTAGTTTGGATGTCTTAAGCTGATTTGATTGTCATACAAGCTGCTTATCAATAGCTGCTTATCAATATGCCTATGCTTTCTGTTGCTGGTATTTGCCTTAGAAAGATATATTCATTTGCTAATGACTAAATGTTAGCTCTCCTATATTTTATCTAACAGGTTCTTAATAACTGTAATATAAGCTCTCTCCCCACCAAATCAGAAAAAACCCTCAAACAAACGACAAAACAAATCAATCTTGTAAGGTCTTAAAAATACTCCTTGATGCATATTAAACTGCATCATGCCTTGTTTAAAAATAAAGAGGTTGTGGAGTCTCCCCTACTGGATATACTCAAGAACTGTCTGGATGCAATGCTGTGCCATGCGCTTTGGGATGGCCCTGTTGAAGAGAGAGGTTGGGCCAGATGACACACAGTGCTCCCTTCCAACCTTGTCCATTCTGTGAGCATGTGAAAAGGTCTCTGAATGAAACAAGCAGGAAAGTAGAATATTGTAGATTCCAATAGAAAACAAGAGTTTTTAAACCCCAGGGTTTCAAGCTGTCTCATGCCCTTCAACAATAAAAAAAAAAAGTCTTTATGGAAGGGTGCAACTTCCTGCTAAAGTATTTCTCTTTAGAAGGCATAAAGCTTTAATGGTGCTTTGTTTAGGCTATGTAGCTGGAGCCATAAATAATCTTAAAACTCCTCTTAAAAACAGTGAAGTTCATCCACACAAGAGCAGGGCTTTCCCTTAACTACCTTACAGAACAGCATTGACAAAATGGCTGTGACTGAAAAGGACAAAGCCTGACAGCACAAGCAGATGACCACAGCAATACACTTACTGCAAGGTAGGAGGAATATGGGACATGATATTCCATGTTATTTCTGTGCCCAGATCACAATGGAGAGTGTGCAAATGTTCTAATGAAATCCTGCTTCTTTCCTTGGGAAAAAACAAATGGATCCAGAAACTCCCTGGGAGAAGAGCAGTACTGAGCACACAGTAACTGGATTGATCCTCATAGATGTGTGCATTTTAGATCCTTGGTAGATTCCAGGTTCCTTCAAATAGATCCATAAAAGGATAACCAAGAAAAACAACCTCAGGTGTGTAAACTTGTAAGGAAAGCCTTACAAGGTTCTCTGAAACATACTTACAAGTGGTAATTGGGGGGAAAAAACCAAACCAAACCAAAAAAAGTCCCACTAGACTAATCTAAAAGGACTTGCTAGATCTTAGCACAAACACTGCTCAGCAGTAGTATATTTCTAGAAGCTTAAAAAAAAAATCTCCATTTACATTCATCCTCCTGAGGAGGCATCCACACAGTAAAAGAGGATGTACTGTGTGTCAATCCATTTGGAACTGTCCCAGCATGGACTAATTTGCTTCATTTTTATTGCTACATCAAAAGGTCAGTGTGTTAGCTTGCATTAAAATCATAATTTCATTGTCTGCTGCAGGATTTGATTACACATTAGCTTCTGGGGTTTTGGTTTGGTTGGTTATTTTGTGAGATTTTTTTTACTGATGAAAATTTATGGCAAAAGTTGCTGGCAGGATGGGGAATGCTCATGGGATCTGGTGCGTTTTCCACTACTGAATCAAAACCACAAAAATGTGGCAGGTGACCTGCAGCAGCTCACATCAAATGGTCTAGAAAAATGAGCAGCGTAATCAGTCTTTATGCTGAGACCTATTCACAGACAACCTGACCCATTCAATTTTTAGCTCTCATTCCCTTTACAGTATTCCTCTTTCACAATGTGCCATGGAATTTATTCCTGATGTACCAAATCCACTTTCCTGTGTGGAGCCTAGTTGCCAACAAGCCCTAATCAGGCATCTCTGAAGGGTAGAGGGTTTTTAAGAAAAAAAGATAATTTGTCTCTCTTCTCTTGATAGTTGAAGTTTCAGGTTTTTTTAACAAATTAGCTGTGGTAATATTTCAACTTCAGCAAGTCAGCTAAAGGCAGGAGGTCACGTCAAGTTTGCCCAAATTCAGGCGACCACCTTTTCTCTGTGGTCAGTGGAGTAGGAGATGAACTTCCAGACAGCAGGATGCATCTTGCTGGTGGATTTCTGTGGAAGTCAACTAAATGAGATACCTGCATGTTTACTGCAGGCATTCTGAACTATGGAATGGGTTAGATTTCTTGCAATAAGCTGATGCAATATATTCAGTTGACAAAAGATTATTTAAATGACTGCGAGGTTTGGGCTTTTTTGCATTCCTTTTGAGACACAACTAGCAGATTTTCTTCATGACAAGGTCTGGAAGGGACATTTTGCGGAGCTGAGGTGGCTGGCTGGCTGCAATGTCCATCTTTCATGTCAGTGCTTTACTTGAAGTTTGCAGGAATTGTTGTCCCCACTTCATCAGGTGCTGTAAGGACACACAGCTGAGAGATGGCCCTTGGTGCCCAAAACTTGGGACCTGTTAAACTGCTGTCAGCAACCCCACTGTGACACCTCTGCCTTGGTGGGCTGCACTGCTTTTTTTCTCTTGCCCTTGAAAATAGCAAAGTTATGAGGGGGTAAGCACCTGGTTATTGCGTTTAATTACTATAATACATACTTGGAGGCAAAACTTAGGCTTACTCTTTAATAATGTTACACTTGGGAAAAGAAAAATATGTGGAAAAAGAGAAGATGTGGATTTACTTGAAGGCAGCCGTGGCTTCTCTTTGTGCCATTTTGCAGTACATGTGGTCAGCACTGTGAGAAAGTGCCAGTTGTTCCTCATCAGCAAAATGGCTGCAGGTGCCCTGCACTGGGTGTTTTAAAGAAAAGCATCTGCTTCCAGCATTGCTAGGTGGTGGTGCTGTGGGGTTTGACTGCTTTTGGAGCAGTGTGGATTTTATTTTGGGTTTTTTTTTTGGAATATGTATTAATAAAACTCCATGCAACCACTGAGTGATGTTAACAGGAGGTGTGCTGGCATTGGTATCATCTGCTGGAGAAGGAGTCTGCAGGGTGGGTGCTCCTGCAGTGGGATTTGCTGCCCTTGGACATGGTGGGACCTTGAGGGGCAGTGGTGGGCCTGGCTAGCAGGTGTGGAAAGCTGCTCTGTAGGGAATAGGCTTTTCCATGTGGTATCAGGGAGGCTGTGCTTGGGGGAGGCCTGTCTTCAGCTGGCACAGAATCACAGAAATAATTAGGTTAGGAAAGACCTCTGGGATCATCCAACCTCTGATCTAACACCACCATGTCAACTAGACCATGGCATGAAGTGCCATATCCAGTCTTTCCTTAAACAACCTCTAGGGATGGTGACTCCACTACCTCCCTGGACAGTCCATTCCAATGTCTAATCACCTTCTCTATGAAGGAATTCTCTGTAATGTCCAACCCCAACCTCCCCTGGTGCAGCCTAAGACTCTGTCCCCTTGTCCTGTCACTTGTTACCCAGGAGAAGAGGATGACCCCTACTTGGCTACAACCTCCTTTCTGATGGTTGTACAGAGCGATAAGGCCATTCCTGAGCCTCCTCTTCACCCCGCCCTCGTGCAGTCGGAGGTGTGCGTCTCCTGCGGCTGCCGGCGGCCACCCCCGTGCACGGTGCGGGGTGTCGGTGCGGTATCAGCCCGGCGAGGTGGCGGGGGGCCCAGGTGGCCGGTGCCACGTGCCCACTCGCGGGTGGCCGGGGCTGACAGCGGCGGCGGGCCGGCGGCCGCGGGCGGGGCCGTGTTTACATCCCGGGCCGCCACACGCTGCCGCGGCTCCGCGCCCTTCCATTGGCGGCTCCGTCGGCGGCCCCGCCCCGGGGCGGGCCAGCGGGCGGGCTGAGCCCGCTGGGCGCGCGGGGCCGCCGACGGAGCCGTCGCTGTGTCGGCGGAGCCCAGGGCCCGATGGAACGGACCGGAGCGGGGTGATGGTGCCGGGGATGCCCCCCGCCAGCGGGGCCGGGCGGCGGAGGGTGCCGGAGCTGCGGGCGGCGGCAGCGATGGCAGCGCTCCTCCCGGCGCTGCCCGCCGCTCTCCCGCACGCCTCTGCCGGCGGAGCTGGGCAGCCGGGCCGGGACGCGGGGTGTCCCGGGGGCTGCGGGGGTTGGCGCGGCCCCGCTGCACAAGGGCGGCGCTGGGGCGAGCGGGGCGCGGGCGGCGAACGGGCGGTGGAGCCGCCTGCCGCCCTCGCACATGCGCAGCGCGGGCCTGGCCGCGCTATATAGCGGGTTGGCGCCGGCGCCAGCTGAGCAGCGCGGCCCGGGCGGCAGCGGCGGAGGTGTGTGGGGGTCCCGCCGGTGAGCACGGGGGCTGACTGGGCGATAATGATAATAATGATGATGTTAATGATGACGGTAGTGATGATGGTAACGATGATGATGGTAGCGGTGGCGGTGTTGAGGATGGCGGTGATGATAGTATTAGTGGTGGTGGCGGTACCGGCAGACACGGTGCTGGTGGGGGGGCGGTGTAAGGGTGGCTCTGGTAACGGTGACTGGGAGCAGTGACCGGGAGTCCTGACCGGGAGCGGCGAGGCAAGCTGCCCGCCCGCCCGGGCAGCGTTTTGGAGGGAGAGTGGCTGAAGAGAGCCTGGGGAGATAGCCCCGGGGACAGCCCCATCCGCAGGAAGCGGAGAGTGGCGATGGCCTGGGTGGACACCCCCGAAGTGAGCGGTGCGGAGGGACGGGATGCCGGCGGGATCCCGCCGTAGGCTGCCCCCCCTCCCCACCGGGGAGAGCTCCGGGTGGGGCGGGCTGCCCGGTTTTGGAGGGAGCCCGGCGCGCTGGGGGCGGGGATGCCGGCCGAGCAGCTTGGCGGGCTGACCCCGACCGCCCGCCTGCGCCGCACCCCGGCGGGACCCGGCTCGTCCACCTTAGCCCTTGGAGCGGGGTGCGTGTGGGGAGACCCCCTCACAGCCGCGGTCCCTGCGCTGGGGGGTCCCGCTGAGGGGTGTCCCGGCGGGAGGTGGGTGTCTTCGCGTGTGAGGCGCCGTCCCGGCAGCCCCTTCCTTCCCCCTCAGGTTTTGGAGGGAGCCGCGCTCTCAGCCAGGCGGGAGCGCGGGGGGGGGCGGGGCGGCGGTCCTGCCGCTCCCGCGTCCCCTCAGCACCCTCGGGAGCGGGTAGGTGTCGGATCGGTCCTTCGGGAGGGGAGGGTGGGCTCCGGCGGTGCCCCCAGCCCAGCCTGACCCCGGCACAGGCCGCCGCCGCCTCCCCGCTCGCTGGAAATTGGCGCGGAACCGGCGCGGCGGGAGCGCGGGCGGCGGCGCCCGGCCCGGCCCATCGCGGCCCGGCCATCCGGGCAGGTGTGGGGGGCATCGCCCCGGAGCGAGCGGCAGCGTCAAAACGTGTCTTTGTGTGGGAGCCTGGACTGGGGGCTGTGGGGGGACTAGAGGGGTCACAGCCCCAGGGACTCCCTATATCCTCTTGTGTGGAAAATGTCCCTTTATAACTTCCCTGCCCCCACCCCAGCAGCAGCCTGAGCTAAACTGCTGGCATACCTAGGCACCCTGCAGCAGCACATGGAGCTGCATGTGCTTATATACCATAGTCATGCTCTGCTTGGGCATTCCTCAGGCCAGTGGAATACTCGTGCCCTTCTGTTTGAGCTGTGTGAACCATGCTGCTCTTTGTGATGGGTTCACGACACAGAGTAGAGAACTTGGTTCTAATTTTGCGAGGATGCACTAACTGAGCTTATCCTATTTCTTTGATCCAGGTAGAGATCTTATAGCCCAAAGAAGATGTCAAGGCGTAGGTAAGCTGTTAGCATTGTACTAAGATTATCTGTACTAATCTAACAACTGCTGCTCTCCTAATGTCTAATGTCTTTTTATGCTTTGCTCTTTGTAGTAGCCGTTTGCAAGCCAAACAGCAGCAGCCGCTGTCCTGTCAAGAAGAGGCTCCACAAGAACTGCAAGCACTAGATTATGTCCAGACCAGAAAAAGGAGAACAGTAGAGGTGAGAAATTAGAGCAGCTTGGAAAGTTGCATGATAATGAAGGCTCTCCAGTGCATTTGAATGGGACAATCTTTACTTTGCCAAGTTATAAAGTGGGGTGGGGATATTAAGAGTTTGCCTGAGCTTTAAGAGGGTGGCCACTCTCAGTGCATTGATGTGTGTCTCTCTTCTCAGCAGGAGATTAAGAAAAGAGAAGATGGGAAAATTGCTAAAAAACATCAATACGAAATTAAGGTAATTCAATCCTGAATACCATTTCAAACTGGGTAAGGGAGTCCGTCTGGTTTATGTTAGTGAGTGTGGAATCATGCGTTCCACACCAGAAAGTATTGAATGGAGGGAGTTTGTATTTTCAGATATTAAAAACTATGGGAGCTTAGCACTTTTTTATCTGTTTTTGCTTTTTTACACATGACTTTGTTGCAGATAAAAGATCCTTCAATGTAAAACCCACTGCAGAGTAAGGTTAGGTGATAAAAAGGGAATAACCCCAGATATTTCAGAATAATTCCATATACAGAGCAGGTAAGGCCTAGAGGCAGGTCTAAACAAGATGACTGCACTTATTTTAACTTTAGGTGTGGTTTCATGGCCATTTAGTTAAGATTCATAACCATGCAGGCCATCTTTACTTTCATTTAACAGTTCTTTTGATTATTTAAATCAGTTTAAAAATGTATTTTCACTAATACAGGAAACTCTTAAGACTGTCAGGCCTTACAGTTTTCTATTTTAAAGCAGATTAGTAAATTATTACCACTTTCTCTTGCAAACAATATTGTTTGTAGTTTGTAGTTATTGTGTTTGTAAAGTAAATGAGACTAACAGCTATGGTGAAGCAAAACTCTTCTGATTGCGAAGTTTTCTTTGTAAATCTTGAGTAGGAAAAAAATGCTGCATAAGTACATCAGCTGTACTTTGGGGTGAAACTTAAGTGTTTCAACTTGTCTTTGCGGAAAGGGGGAAATCCTACTTCTCTGTCTCTTATTCCTTGATAGCTGGCTCTATAGTCCATCCCCTGCCTTGCTCCATTCTTTGAACAAAGAGTATGCAGGTTCATCTTGCTAATTTGACACTACAAAATAAGTTAAAGTTCTGCCAGGTTAGTGAGTTAAATCAACTCATCAGAGGGTCCCATAAGCACTGGAGTAGAACTTGGGCAGTGAGGATCACAGGAGAGGAGTGGGACCTCCCTCTTCTCTTGGCTGCATGCATTAAGGTCAGTTCTGCTGGAATATCTAACTTCACTTTGGGATTCTTCAGTCTGGCTATAAATAAGTTTAGATATACTAAGGAATCCTGTGTAGCTTACCTTGCAAGTCAGGCGTATAGGAAAAGCTTCTGTGTTCAGGGATAGGTGTTGCCATTCTTTGTGTATGGGATTCCCCCTCAACTCCATAGAGAATAATACCTCCTTACTCGTATTGGTTACATACAACCAAATAAGCATTAGTGAAACAAGTTATAGTTAACTACATTAATCTAGAATTCCTTCTCTAAGGCTTTCTGCATGAATACCTTTGCACTCTTCTGATTTTGAGTCATTGCATCTCATATTTGGCATTGACAAGCTGAGAGAGAGTTCACAGCTGCTGCTTGCTCATTGGGTATCTTGCTCTGGAGCTGAGATGGGTGGCTCCTCTCTGCAGCACTAAACTGGAAGATAACAGGTTGCTGAATTTTCACTGAGAGACAGTAGAACCTCCACCCCCTCTTTTTTTTTCCCTCTGAATAGATAAGTAGATAGGACTAGCAACCTAATGTCATGTGTTTTAGTAGCCATTAATATCTTTGCCTTTTGTACTGTAACTGAGCTTTTCAAGCAATAGATAAGCTACTTGTGGGTTCATAAACTAAAGATAGTTATCTTCCTCAAAGCTGAGTTCCCAAATGCATCCAATTTATTTATACATGTTCTGTCTTGACTATGGAAGGTTTCATTGGCATTTAATTTTCATGTTTCTTGGTTTCAGTACTTGAATCAATGCTAAGATCCAGAAAGACTAATGTACATTACATATATTGTTGCTGTTACTGTAATATACTCCTTGCCTTTCTTGCCCTCATCATAAACTCAGCATTTAAAAGATACCTTGTTTATTGCAGAGTTGTTGGCCCCCCACAATAACAGGAGGCATCTCACCTTGCATAATTATTGAAACACCTCACAAAGAATCAGTAACCACTGACTTCTCAAGATTCAAAAAATACAGATTCAGGAACCTCTTCATAAATCCATCACCTTTGCCAGAACTCAAGTAAGTTTAACAGATGCAAGTAATTTATAATGTCTGAACTACGCTAATAAAATCTGTTGTACTGTGCTTTTATAATGCACACCTCTACTTGTCTCCTCATTCCCCAAAAGATTTGATGTACAAGCAAAAGACAGAAATTCTTGGGTTTGGTCGTTTGGATATTTTTTCCTTGATCTTATAAACACGCCAGACAGATAGAATGTCTACTGTTAAGTTATAAAAGGACAGCTCTGAAAAGTAAAAACTAAGTGGTTAAGAGGCACATAATGGTTAAACTAAACTTCTTTGGAAGTGCTATTTAGTGACCAAAAAATTTTTAACAAAATTTTCTTGAAGAACTTAAAGGTGTTCAAATAAACTTATGGCAATATCACTGTGCAAAGCTTGCTAATGAAATGCAATATGCTTGGTGCAGTCACAGTTCTAGACAGTTGCCCTTCTGCAGAGAGATAGCTTAGCTGACTAAATGATAGTTTTCAATTTCAGAATTTCTTAGACATTTGAGTGTGTTAGATAAGTACTCACTTGCTGTTTGCATCAGCCTGGGGTTTAATGAAAGATGTTAAGTTTACTGCGATGTGTTAAGGAAAACTTCTGCTAAGGTGAATGAGAAGAGAAGCAGAAAGGAAGCATTTCTTTGAGACCTTTTCTAGATATACCTTGGTTTTTGTTTTTCTTTGTTCTGGCCCAGATTGGATCAGAACTTTGAGATGCTGCCAGGTGATGCTTTGCTGGAAAGACATGTTCAGAAACACAGTTCCATGCAAGGTGCTAAATCCTGTTGTTCACAGGCATCTGGTAAAGCTGAACTCCATCCTTTCTGATTAGCTGAATAAGAGGATAATTTACTTCTGCCTTCTCCATCCTTCACTAACTGCTGTAAGAAGATCATAATTCATTTCTCAATGCCTGTCTGCTTAAACGGAGAGATTTGTGCATTAAACAAGCAAATATCTCCCCAGAATTTTACTTATGAGGGCAACAGAATGAAACTGACCTGGGTTAAAATTTGTAGGCAGTACCAGTGATCAGCTCTGTCTTTCTGCTTGGGGAAAGGCAAATATGTGACTCCAAAAATTTCAGTAGGAGATCATAATTTCATTGGTTAACATGCTTTTCTTAGTACCTGCAGGATGAGAAGTGCATCTAAGAAAAAGCCCATATTAATTTATAATAACAATTACAAATAAAGCCATATTGATGGTATAGGCATCATCTGCCATACCAGTTTGGAGCCCTAATAAATTTTAAGTTAGCAATAAAGAAGAACTCAATTTTTCTCTAAATAGCTTGCTTCTGAGCCTTGAAGTAAATAAAGAAGGAAATAAAGGGATGGATGAGTGACTTTTAAACACTATCCTCAGTTTTTCTCAAACTAAACTGGACAACTTATGTACGCTTTGTGTCTCCTGAGGAGGAGTATATTATTCCTTTTTAGAGGGAAGATTTGGTTTTATCTTGCTCTCTGAAAAACCGCCAAACTAGGCAAAATAGGAAACTCTGGTTGCACGTGCAACTTTGAGAGGCACGTGTGCAGTTTTACTACCTATTCTGTTGAACTGGACTTGCTGGTGATCTTGGCAAGCTGCTATTGTGATGATGTAAAATGTTGTAAGTGTTCCTGCAGTTTTCCAGTTACCTTAAGGATCTTATAGTATGTGGAATTTTTCTTTCCGAATGTCTGTAAATGATAATGTTTTTATTGTTTTTTTGTGAATTGTGTATATACTTAATAATGCTTTGTGTAACTGTATTCTATAGCTGGGGAAATTCCAAAGATGTCTGGCTCAACATCCTGACAAAGGAGAACCGATATGCTCACTGCAAACACTTCACATCACTACATTCTAGTTTGCAACCTCACATGAGATCAATACTGCTAGACTGGCTTTTAGAGGTGCGTACTTTTAGTTACTTTGCCATGTGTTGTGCCTGTGGAGTAGGCAGGTAAAAGCACCGCTTTCACATAAAGATCTAATAGTAACATGTGCAGTTATAAAAAATGGCAAAATTATTTTGCAACAGAACAGCTGACTGCTTTTGATCCTCTTGGTGAGCTACATCTGGGCATTCCCAGGACAGTGAGCCATAGTATTTAACTTTTGCTCATGACACCCTACATCCTGCAAAGGAGAGAAATCTGGTTTTGAGACACTTGTACTGAAATTGCTGTAGACAGACCAGTTATGGATCTTTAACTTATGGGGTAGACAGTATCTAATCCATGGGACAACTGTGTCTGTACTGAGGATTTATGACCCTGACCATGTCAAGAGCTCTTGAGTGTCAGCCCATGATACTATTTTCTGATTTCATAGTGAATTTTCAATGTTAACATATGAAGAAAGTACAATATATCAATGGCTGACAGGTAAAGATTCTTGATATAGACAGCTTCTTATGTGAAACGATTACAAATAAATCATATTGGCAAGGAAATTCAAGAAAAATGAAAGTTTTCTTTTTAATACACTCTGAATAAAAAATTATTCTGATTGTGTGCTTCACTAGTTCCTCTAATGTGGAATTTACATACCACCATCAAATTAATTTTTTGCTTTTTTTAAATCTTGAATTAGGAAATAATTCAATTTCCAAACAAAAATATCAACAAGGGCATTGCTTTTGTCCCACTCAGTGGTTCTATATGCCACAGTGGATTTAAATCCCAGCAACTTTGAGACTTCTTCAGTAGTTCCTAACACTTCTGTAACATTATAACAAATACTGCTTAACATGACCAAGTGTCATTATGTTTGGGAAATACACTGCTATAGAAACTGGCATTTATTTATGGGTGGGCCTGGTCTATACAGTTCCAGTTCTGAATCTTCTTTGCAGCAGTCATTAATAGTATCAGAGTAACACATCAATTATCAGGTGAATATATCAGGTTTAAAAGAGTGGGGCTGTGCCATTTCTGTCAATCAGTTGCATTTTTGGTGGTCAGGAAGGGCTTTACTTTGCAAATGAGCTTCCAACCTTATCTTAGGAAATAGCTTATAGTAGTGAGATTTTATTCTCACTTTGTATCCAAGTAAAATAATGAAGCAGCTATTTCTTGGATGTTCTTTTCTGTTCTTGTTCTATACTGTGCATAGATTATAAGTAATTTATAGATATCTAACTGCTTTCTAGTTGTGAAATGGGTATGGAGTTGCAGACGAGTTGGATATGTGGTAGCCCCTCCCAATTCACTTAGTGACTACATGAAAAAATAGGGCTCTCCTTAAGATCTCCAGGTCTGGGCACTCTCTTTTTTTATGGAACTGGCATTTGAAACACTTTGATACAATGCGAGTATTAAAAGTTCTCCCTGCCAGCAAAATCAACTATGGGATGGAGCAGATGGTGGCTCCTGCAGTTTTGTTCCTGCTTAGTGAGGCTGTTGGTGTGCCTGAGGGGCTGCAGGCAGTGCTTCTGGCCCACCAGCAGAGCTCCCTCCAGCAGGAGTTTCCAGGCTTCTTTGCTGTAGAGCCAAAGACTTCGATTTTTTTAGTGGTTCTGCGCTGGGACAGGCCTGCTGGGAATTCAGTGAGTATTTGACTTCAGCTTGAGGCTTGAGAGTATTCTTAATCAAAGTAATTAATGTGTGTATGTGTAGGTGTTGCTGTTTTGTTGGGGTTTTTCCTCAACAGGCTTTCTTTGAGTTAAAAAATGGTTGCTATTTAATTTGGAAAAAGTATTTTTTGAAAGTCTGTTAGTACATCATAGGCAATTCACATTTAGTTGGGAGCATGGGAAATACCTTTCCCAATCCCATGCTAACCACTGTATCCTACCATACCTTGGTATGCAAAGCTTTGTGTGTGCAAAAGATGAACCTGCATTTTGCTGTTAAAGCTTGAATACTCCAATGTGTATACACTGAGTTTTATAAGAGAAACTGAATTGGTTTTTTCCCCCTGTTGTAGGTGTGTGAGGTGTATGCACTCCACCGGGAAACCTTCTACCTAGCTCAAGACTTCTTTGATAGATTCATGTTGACACAAAAGAACATTAACAAGAGCATGCTTCAGCTCATAGGAATTACCTCATTATTTATTGCCTCCAAACTTGAGGTAAGAAGCTCTGTTACAGGGAGGAGGATATTGAATTTGGAATAACTAAAAAGACAGTGATAACTATCATTTGTTGTCTGAGTCTTTTGAACTTCATGGTGTATGTACAACACTGAAAGTCAGAAGGGGAAATTTTTTTCTCCTCCATCAGTTGTGCATTTGTCAGTCTCTTGGAGAGTAGTTTTTGTCCTCCCTCTCTCCAGCAGCCAGGGATAAGACCACATAAACTTAAAAGGCATGCAAATGTGCTAGAAGTAGTTTTGTTTTGTCTTGTCTTTTTCCAAATATACAGCAGTTGGTAAACAATCTCAGGAGTGGGTGTGGGACTTGAACAAAACCAATCCTAAGTCTGAAACTGCCTGTACATCAGGCTGATATCCTTACAATATCCGCTGTTCAGTGGAGTGTGAGTTTCAAGTGCAGTGATGGTGGTACCTTACATTGTGCTACATCCATGGGCCAAGAGCATACTTTTGGATAATGCATAGTGGGCTAGACTGACAGGAAAACTTGGGATTAAGTTGTTATCTTGGAAACCCTAGATCTCACTGAGGTTGTGCACTACAAGCAGTCACCTATCCTAAGGAAGTGCATGAGGCCATGGTGATCGCAGAGCCAGCTGGTAGGGAAGCAGTTTTGCTGGCAAGCTCTCTTCTACTTAGACACCAAACTATGCTTGGCCCCAGCTTTCATGACTGGCTTAGCATATTTCCTTAACCATCTCTGCACCATGGATTTTGACAGTTACAGTGGCTGGTTGTGGGATTTTCTCTCTTTTTTTCTAGTTTTTTTTTCTTCTTTTCTTTTTTTAATTTATGTGATTACATCAGCACTGACATTTCAGGTAACCTGTACCAGCCAGCCATCTGTAGGAGAATTGGGAAGATGTATGTTTTTACAGCATTGGAATGGCTGAGTAGGAAGATCTATAAATGAAAGGGTGTTCTGATTGCTTGGTCAGCATTTATTTCCCCAGAAGCTCTAACAGTTGCAGTAAGTCCATTGTATTATACAACTGATACCAAAACCCAAGTAGGTTATACGTTATCTCCATACCTTGGAAATTTCATGTCAGTTTGTATAGTGAAAAAAACACTCTTGTAGCATAAGAAACATTAACATGTCAATATGGACAGAAGAGTATTTCCCAGTTATCCTCTCAGCTTTTCTTAGAACTGTAAGATACACTCATCTTCATTTTCCCTCCCTTTCAAGGAAATCTACGCTCCTAAAATACAGGAATTCGCTTATGTCACTGATGGTGCTTGCAGTGAAGATGATATTGTAAGAATGGAACTTATTATGTTAAAGGTAAAAATCTGCTATGTTTTTAAGTGCTGGGTGAATGACTCTCCAGCTGAGCCTTGTGTTTTAATGTCACTTATTTTCTTAGAAAAAGGAACCTGTTCCTGTTTCTGCACAATAGTGAAGCCTTTGTTGTGTGTGCAGTGGACCTCTGACACCCTGGCTGGTACAAAAGAGCAGGTTTCTCATGCTTTTGTGAATGTAAAAGCTCTTACCAGTGCAGCCAGCCACAGGCAGGCTGGAAGGCTGTCACTGTAATGTACTGTAGTTGCCAACACCCCTTGCTGTCCAGGAGCAGGGGCTTCTGGAGAGACAGGCAAAGACCTCACTCTGTTCGGTGCTCCTCATGTTGGAAAGGATCCATTTTTACCAGCATAGGACTCTCTACATTTATTCTTCCTTAATAGATATGAGCTGCAGTTTCACACAGCTAGCCCAAAAGCTTGAGGAAATAATATTAATTTCCCAGCTTCTGAATGGAGAAGACATAAAATCATCCAACTGCACAGGTAAAAGGATACAGATCTGTGCTGATCCTAGCACAGCCTTTTCAAAAAGCAGTGAGAATGCAACCTGAAAAGAACATTTGTACTGGAAATTGTAAATAATTTTTAGTGTCTTTTAAGGATATGTGCAATAATCTCAGGAGAGGTATAGGAAGAAATCAGAGTACAAAATTATCCTTGAGTGGTTTAAGGCACTTAAATGTTTGTTAAATATTTGCAGGCTTTAAAATGGGAACTTTGTCCAGTGACAATTGTATCTTGGCTGAACCTCTATCTTCAAGTGGATGCCCTGAAGGATGTTCCAAAAGTGCTGCTACCTCAGTATTCCCAGGAAAAATTCATTCAAATAGCCCAGGTAGGTAGTAAACTGTTGGAAAATGGTTCTTGGGGCAATGACAACTGCTACTGAACATTACACCCCGAAAGCCACTTCCTTCTAAGTGTTCCCTTGTTTCCCCTTGCCTGTTACTTTGTTAAGGAAACATGCAAGTTTGACTCCATCCACCAAAGAAATTCAGTTTTGAGGACAAGTACCCCTGTGTTTCTTGTCTCCCTGCATTCACAGACTTGAAGACTTTTCTGTGTGCTGGAAAAATAAAAAATCCATTTTATTTATTTAATCACTGTGCACACCTGCATTCTGTAAACAGCAGTGACAGCTCTGAGAGGAAGGTGGATAATTCTGGACTCTAGGCTGTTTTTACCTGTGTTGCCCCTAACATTGTTTCTGTGTAATTGCCAAGAAGGCCGCCTGGCGAGTGTTTTGAGTATTTTGGAAGTGCCGTGGTTCAGTTTGTATGGGCATGTGTTGTGCCCAGCCTCAGAGAGGCTTACTGAAGCTGGGTAGCTCAGTGGTGTCAATACTGCACTAGGTAGTATTTAAACTTAAGACAGTACCTTCCTGGAGCTCAGCTCTGTTCTGGGGCAGAGGCTGTAGGAGGACTGCTTTGTGCACAGCCCTCTGAGACAGGATCATGCTAAAGTATCAGCTTGTTAAAATTTGTTACTCTTCATGTCCTCAGCTTTTAGACCTGTGTATTCTGGATGTGAATTCTTTGGACTTCCAGTACAGAACGCTAGCTGCTGCAGCGCTCTGCCACTATACCTCAATTGAAATAGTTAAGAAAGCTTCAGGTAAGATGTCTCTGTAAAGCTTGGCCTTGTTAGGCAGAGAATTCAGAAGCTGTCACAGGCCCAAATCTGCTTAAGAGGGTATTGTTTTACCTAGCTGCCGAAGACCAAAACCTACATGGACACTAATATTTGTTCTGTGGGTTTCTTTTCTTTCTGATTTCCCTTCCTACTTCCTACTATTTCAGACTCAAAAGAAGGAAACGCCTTCAGCAGCGCAGATTCTGCTAAGGAATTGAACATTCCTTGCTCTTGCTTTTGGGCTAATATTTGCCCTATGGCTTCCAGGTGTCTGGGGGATCATTAGCTATAAATTTGGCCACTTTTTCTCCTGAAATGTAGTTCTCAAGCAGTTGAGCATCTGTCAGGGGCACCCAGTTGATGTTTTTATAGTATGACCAACAATCTTGTTTTCAAGCCACAAATCACTTCAGCCTCCCCTGGAAAGCAACAGCCACCCTTGTGACCTCCATTCACCCTCCATAGCCACCGCCCTTTTAAGTAACAAGCATAAGGAAATGTTGGCTGTTTCTGGGAGGATGTTTCTGAATTTTTATCTGCAGTATTATTTATTATGTCTTTTAACTCACAGCCATATTGGAACACTCTGCAACTCCCTCATGATTTCTAAATATATTCCTGTGTTCTACCCTTTAGGCTTAGATTGGGACAGCATTTCAGAGTGTGTACAATGGATGGTTCCTTTCATGAATGTGGCAAAAAAGGTCCCTGTGAAGCTCAAGAACTTTAAGAAGGTTGCAGCGGAAGATCGACACAATATCCAGACCCACACAAATTATCTGGACATGCTGGTAAGTGGTTTGTAGATGTGCAGTTTGGGCAGCTGAGAGTTCATTACACATCCCTGTTGCTGAGGCAGCTGTGAGTGCCCAAAGCACTTCCCTGCTCGCACCTGGCTTGGCTCACCTCAGTGAATGAGTGCCCAACCACCAGTGATGCTATAAACATGTGATTTACCCTAACACTCCCAGGCCCTGAGAAAACACTTGCATTACCAGTATTGGAGAGGTGTTTATAAGAGAATAATTTTCACTTTGTTATGCAATGTCACTTTGGTTTTCTCAGTATCCTGACTCTGGAGCGCTTGAATTGTATGAGTGGTGTGAGGAAGCACCACTGCCTCCTACGGCCTCAAAAAAAGGAGACCTTGTCACAGGTATTAACTGTTGTCTTCTTTCCCCAATACACAGGAAGAAGTGAACAGTGGAGTAGTGTCTACTGCCCCAGGGCAGTTATCACCTGTGTCAACAGGAGGAATAATAACCCCTCCCAAAAGCACAGAGAAGAAATGAAATAGTCAGTTGTCATGAACAGATCCAGAAACAGGACTTGGTGCTTCAGAACAAGACCACACTAAAGGTGACTCAAGCTCTTTACTGCTATTCAAGACTTGGGCAGTAAAAGACACAGCAGATGCAGAGACCAGCATCCTCCTACAGACTTGACAAAAAGAGCTAAGCTGAGCATTGCACCCTGCTGTCACAAGAGCCTGGACCACTTTGGTCCATTCTGACATGACTTCATGGTAATTCTTAACTTACGACTTTCAAGAACATTTTCAATAGGGCTGGGTGGCAAGATTTGTCCATTCAGCTTACATGGCAGACTTGCTTTAATTTGGGTTAGATGAGCAGGAGAGCGTTGACAGCTTGTATGTATTACCTCTTCTTGACCCTTTTTCTTCTCCTGGTAAGAGCTCACTTGTGTCAGTCCCCCAGCTCAGGTGCAGTATTAGAGGCCTGTGGGTAAGCAGTTCACATATCTGAAACCACTCTGCATGTGCAGGACAGTGCAGCCATCCTTGTATCAAATCCCAGCTCCAGGAGGCTGATGAATTTATGGCCCTTTAGCCCTGCCATAAACTTCATAAACTTTTAGTGTATCACTGACCTCAGGTAAGAGTACCAGCAAAGAACCCGCTGCTGCAGTAACCCTAACTGGAAGTACAGTCCCCAGCCACCCACTTGCAACAAGAAAGAACAGTATGAGACCCGGAAATGGTATGGAATAAAGGGAGCCACAGGTACTCTACAACCACTCACATCATAGGAACAGTATTTTAAACTGGAGCTGTATGTTATCAGTGTTTATAAACAGCATTAACTACTGTGTTTTCCTTAGAATATTCACTACCTCTGAGTCACTTCTGTGATGAAGGGCAGTACTGGGAAAGAAGGGTATCAGTCCTCCTTTCATGATGCTCCTGTCTGTGCCACACATCCAGGGACAAGTATTATGTGACACTGAGCAGCCCTTAAAGCTGCACTAGAGCATCAAGTGCCACCCACATCCACATTACACTCACAACAACTTGGCAAACTTGAATTCATGTCTTCTTCAAACAAGCCATTGTGGAACTAGCTGCAGTTGCTTCCAGCCTTCTGTACAGTTTGTAAAAATAAGGGGTTTGTTTTAAGATTTCATCTATTTCTAAGAAGAAAGATACTAGACTGTAAATGTTGTACAAAAATTTAAATGAATTTTAAAAAATAAAGTCTTGAAAGATTTTTTTCACTTTTACACATTTTGTAATAGTCTTCCAGCATTAGCCTAAAAGTAAAGTTTTGCCATTGCTTGAAGAAACTTCTTTTTCCTTCTCTGTGCAGCAAGCTGTAGGACTTCCTCAGGATTGCTCGCGTTCAGCTCTGTCTGGCCAATCGCTTTTATCTTGAAACAAAAGAGGTGACACAACCAGCATGAGGCCTTCCTGTAGAGCTGTTTCATTTCAAGGCATTTTCAGCACTAGTTCTATGGGTGATTTATTTCTGTAACATGCCCCACCACCCCACTGTTACAGCCCAACTTTATGTAAAGCACCCAGATTCTAAAAGAATTGTGTGACAAAACTGGAATCTAAATCACCTTTTCAGTGGTGATTTCAGGGAGGGAGGGACTTTAAAGAAATCCCAGCACCCCGGGTTAACTTACTGCTATCTGCCGCTTTTCTGTCTCGCCTCTTTTGTGGTGGAGATCTGAGCAGAAGTCAAGAAAAGTCACTTAGGTACGTAATGGACTTTTCGCAGCTGTAAATATCCAGTATGTGTGGTATTCCAGCAAAAGGATACATGTCAAGTACTCCAAGATGGTGACATCCCAGATGTATTCATAGTAAGAATCCATGGCATCATGACTGAAAGACAAGGCAGGTTAACTGACACAGACACATACTGTTTAAGCATCTATAAACTTTGTTGTAACATTTACCTGTTCTGTTCCTGCAGTGCCTTAAAAGCTGTTTTATAGTCTACTTCTCTGAGGAACTGGCACAAAATAGCTACCTGTAAGAAAACACAGTGATTCTGACAGCCTTAATTCCCCATAAACCTACACAATGCCTTGTTCATTCCACTCCTTTTCTAGACCTAATCTAGACCTTGCTTCCAGGGCAAGCAAGTTCTGAGCGTCTGAACACCGATCATTCTGACATCAACAGCAGCAACAGCGAAAAGATAAAGGGATTTCAGACCAGACAGGACTGAGTTGGCTTCCAGATGCATTTAAGAGCTTTTAAAGCAGAGTGACTGCTTTAATGACCGACCCCACAGAACAGCAATAGCACCTGCAGTTACCAAAACCAAGGCCAGGTTCCCACCACTACCCCACAGATACCTTCTCTCTAAAAAAATAAATCTATATTATGAGAGTAAAATAGGACAAAACACCCCACAACTACTTTTACTTTTTACATTTCCAAGTATGCATTTATTTACTCGAATTTTAGTCCTATAACTGTCCTAGAAGCAAAGGTAACAAAACCTACTCTACTGCGGATTGCATTTCCAAGGGAAGTTGAATTTGGTCTTTTTTAAAGTTATCCCCTATATAAATACTTATAAACAAATGTTTTAGTTAATGCTGCATTACATCTCTTACCTGGGTGTGACAATTGAGTAAAGAGCAACACTTGATCATTCTTTTTATCACCTACAGAACGGTTAAAAACAAAACACATTCTGAAATGCTTGTTTTGGAACACAAACTGCAATTTTTATTATTTTTTTCTTTTTTAATTCATGGGACCAGGTAAATAGCTATCTACATTCCTCTACCCCTTAAAAACTCCCAGGCTTCAGCACATCCACTAATGAACTAAGCCTTCATCACCACAGAGACTTCCAGCACAGTAGTAGCCAGATGTTTTCAGCAGCTGGAGCTCAGGTGAGCAGGAGGGCTGCTGCACTGTCCTGAGTAGGTCTGGCTCCCAGCTCCACCCAGCATGGTGTGGCCCTGCAGTGGATGAGCCGGGGATGGTCACACCATGCAGTGATTGTCCTCTGGGCTTTTCCATTTGCTCTCTACTCCACTGGTATCCCATGGTGCTTTCCCAGCACACAGCTCTGCAGGCTCTATGAACCAACTGAAAAGCCTTCGGTGATTCACCAAAGGAGAAGTCTAAGATTTTCTATGGCTTTCAAGCAACAAGCCAAAAAAGAAAAAGGACTGATACGGACATGTATTTCTAAATGCATCAAGATGTAACACCTCACATGCTACAGGAATGTGTGTATGCTGGACAGTTTTGTCTTTACATAGAATCAAGATGCTGACTGAATCCAAAGAAAGGTTTTTGTAAATCCCACTTTAGCTCACCTGGTCTGTGTATACATCTGGTGGCACCATCTTATTAAAGAAGTCCGAGCATACAGCTCCTGCCTGTAGGTAATAGTGAAGGGCTGCTGAATACTGATTAGTTGCTGCCAAAGGAAAAAAGCAAAATAAGGTCTCAAGAGTAAATACAGCAGTTATTTAATACTCAATTGTTTATAGAATTATTCAGATGTGTATCTCGTAGCTGAATTCTACTGGGAAAATGACACATGTTTCATTGTTTAAAAAGCATCGACATACAGAAAGTGGTTACACAGTGGTAGATGGAAAAACTACACCATCAGGGAAACTAGCACCCTAGGCAAATTTCTGCCTTTTGGGGATTACTTTTTATTTTTTCACGTAGTTGATCTTGAATCCATCAACCTTAGAGTGGAAGTTTGTCTTCAGTGAGTTTAGCACACAGAGGGTACTGAAGGAAATTAGTTGGTGAGTGAGAGGAACGGCACTCTCATGGCTCAGCACTACTTCTACTCCCAGTAAGCCCCTCCTGAGCTGTGGAGAAGGCAGCAGCTTTCCGGGGCTCTGTGGCAGGAGCAGCCTGCTTGCCCATGGCTGCTGAAACACAGACCCCTGCCACCACTCTAAACACTGTACTTTCAAGTACCAACTTTGAGGCTCCCTACATAAATGTCCTCCTGGAATGCTGCTGCACTTTGTACAGCATAAACACTGGATCAGTCTCCCACATGTAACGTGACAGCACTGAACATTGGATTAAGACCTCTCGTCTCACTGCAAGGGTTATAAAGCTGTAGCTATTCCTCATTTTACAAACCCCTCCTCCTGCTGCCTTATTTACAAACCCTTGATACTTCCCTATATAAAATACAGATCCTTTCCACTTCGTTCATCTTGTGCTCCACTGAAGCTGATCTTGACATTTAAAAGCAACCACTACTCAAAACTTTCCATTCACTTACAAAACACTCAAGTGCCATGGGTTTGCACAATTACACCACTCAAGGACCAATTGCACCAGAAAAGTGAAGTTAAAGGTAACTGTTAAAGTATACCTTACTCTAAAAACAAGTCTGCATGACCTATCAGAAGCTCAGTCTATCTGTGGGCTTAGACATCTTCCAAGACAAATCCATCTACACCACTGCATCTGAAGATTTTAACCTCATATATCACTTAAAACTTCTTTTCATAAAAGGAAATATAAGGAGGGTTATGTCAAAAAATCTCAGAGCGGCAAGGTACCTCTACACACATGCTAAACACAGACATTGGTTTCACTTACCAAAATAAATATCTGCCTGAATAATTAACCAGAAGTGGTTGTTTGCATTGATAGTCAAGGCATAGCTGACCAGCTCTTTTACTGTAACAGCTACAGCTTCAAAGTCCACTGATTGAAGACTAAAGGAAAAAAGAAAGAAAAATAATTCCTAACTTATTGTTTTGGTTTTTTAACCAATAATTTGATTTCCTACCTAATTCAAGTCCAAAGCACCTTGCATTAGGCATGAAGCATAAATAACTCTGGAAACATTTTGTGTTGACTAAGACTACTGTTGTTAGTAAATCTGTAAAACAAACAAATGCAGGCTTGAATAAAAAGCCAGAACTAAACCAGATTCTCACCCCACAGAACCTCTAAATTTCAATGCAGAAATACAGTTCAACCCAGCCAGAATAAATCAATACATACCATTTGCCACTTCCTACTTTGGCTATTATTCAAACACACCTCAAAAAATACTAGTGATTTCATATTAAAGTATTATATAATTCACATAGTTACGTATAGCTTAATAAAGCACACAGCCTAAAAACCTCATTTTTTCTTCTTTCTCGTATCTCCATCAGGACCATCAAATTAGGAACAAAACACTCCATGCCCTCAAACCAACCTTCCCAGAGACAGTATGAGGGCACTGATGCCTTTACATGGAGAAATCACACTAACAGTTACTGGGACCAAACCCATCACATACAGTATTTTGAAAAAACTGTTTTTCATCATCTTACTTGGGGATGGATGAGGGCCAGATAGAAATGTGTTCTGCTGCAATATCATTCACAATGTCTTCCTAAGAGAAGAAAGACGGTATGAGAAATCATACCAAGAAACATTTCGAGAAAACCAAGAAAGACTTTGATGATATATACTAACCCGAACATTATGAAGTTTGACAAACAGCGACAATATTGTAGTTAGAACCAATGGTTCCTGTAGGAGGGAAAAAAAAAGTATTCCCATGAACTGATGAAACTCTGCTGTTCTTCCCTAAGCTTAAAAACTATGTAAGAAGTTTTGCCATCATTATAATTTCTATTGAAACAGGACAATATTTTGTTAAGAGACCTGTAACACAAGGATTCTGCAAGAATGTTCCTGTAGAAAGTTCTTAATTACTTCAGATTTTCCTGAAAAACTCCTTGGATATAAATTATTTTTGTTTTACGTGTCTTTATGTTATCTCTGTGATTACTATCTAACCTTAAACTTAAGCTAGGTTTACTACAACTTTCTATGCATTTAGCAGCATGTAACAGCTTCTATCTCCCTCCAAAAGGAATGCTTTCCTTCATGACAGCTTCAATGAAATACACACCCAATGTAAACAGATCTCCATCAGAATTCAGGGTAATTTTTTTACAAGCTATTCCACACTGCTATATGCCAGGTATAGCAAATTCAGACGTTTCTCAGCCATACAAAACACCCATATAACAGTTAGATTTTCTGGAATTTAACACAAAAAGTCCAGAAAAATACTACGCCAAAAGGAAGTTTCGGTTGCAAACAATTTTCAACACCACTGTGACTTACCCGAAGCTTTTTGATGAAGGACAACAGTTCACTCCTAAATTAGGGACACAAATACCCATGTAAGTAATCATCCACAATAAAGAATATATGCACGCTTAAAAACAAGAGTCAGTAGAGCAAAATTCTTCACCTGCTAAAATATCCCTTCATCTCTAAATTTACAAATGCAGTGCATGTAAATGAAAATGCTCAAGCAGCCCATTCACTTTTAGTACAGTTACTATTTAAAACCAGCTTAAATAAGAGGTATGTTCTTCTATCAAGCTACAAAAGGCATGGAAATCACAGAAGTCAACGACTGACACTAAAAGGGAAACCAATTGAACTGTACTGCAAATCCCCAACCTAGGTTTGCAACAATGAGTTACACACTTACAGAAGAGGGTACACAGTGATCATTTATAATGTACCTTGATTTCCCTGTAATGAACATCAGAAATTGTCACCGTAAGACAAGCCAGACAAGGACAGCTTTTAAAAAAGGTTTCACTACTTCATTTCCAAAATAACAACTGGATCACTGCCCTTTACTGTTTGAATCAGAGGGGTCAGGAAAGGTTCAGTAACCTGGAGTACACCTGTACTCCTTTTCCTTGCCAGAGTATACAACTGGAAGCTACAGCACGTCCATATCCTCATACACCTGCCCCACAGCAGCATAAGCAAATGCAGCTGGCCTTTAGCAAATGTTAACATGATTAGCTCAAGGAAGGCAAAGACACAGACAGAAGTTTGATAGAAGCACCCTTCCCAAGGCTTTAACATAGAAAGCTGTTCAATATAATCACATATGACAAACTGTACCACATTAGACAACTTATATGTAGGCTTAGACTTCAGAACAGGCCAAATCACTGGATAAATCAGAGAGTCCTGAATCAGTCATTTGAGGCTAAGACTACCAAGGTGTCTGACAGAGAAAACTCTTAACCAGAGTAATTTGATTTCCTTACTCTTGGTAGAGCTTAGCTGAACTAGAATTTCATTTCAAGACTGAGTAACATTTAGCTTTAGACTCAGAAACAAAGCTAAGTATAGATATCCATGCTGTGAGCTACATGCTTGATACAGCTATAAAAGTATAAAACTGACAGAGTAATTCCATTTGCTGCAAAGCAGACACCTCCAGCCCATCAGCTAAACTGCCCTCTAGATGCCATTGACTTTACTGGAAGATCTGCACTGCACTTATAATGGGAGCACAGCCATATATGCTTCAGTTTCTGCTTGGAGAGCTGCCTCTCTCACACTCCTTTTCTGCCTCTGAAAAGGAAAGTCAACACATCCCTGCTAATACCACTCCCACAGTGGACAGGATTTTTACTCAGATCTTTTGCTGCTGCCATCACTCTCATAGTGGAATCCAGACAATTTTTGACCAAAACACGGGATCAAACAAACTATTCAAGCCATCTTCAAAAACAATTTTAGAAAACATACCTGTACATAATACCCAGTGTAGACTCCCTGTGTTTTATCAAACTCACTCTTCCATCATTGCCGCGTTTGTGCTGGCTGGATACACTGCAGATTTGTACAACAACTTCCCAGAGATCTTTGGCTGTGCGTCTACTTTCTTTGGGACCTGGCAGTTCCTTGCATGTAGCAGCCAGCAACTGGCCCAGCTATGCAATGCAACAGAAAAAATACAGGAACTAAGGCTTCTCTGCAGATCATCTACAGCAAAGTAATTACTGTCATTTTAAATGGCTAAGCAAGTGATAAATTACAAACTACAAAGCAATGTGACGAAATTTTGCAGTAGAGAACACTGATGAAGAAGCTTGAAAACAGGAATTAAACAGAACATTTTTCCATTTATTAACTTCCTTAGTGTGTATTTCAGTATTAAAAGCTCCAGAAAACAAACATATTGCTAAAATCTAAACCCCATAAAATACCATTTTACAAAGACTGGCTCTTTAGAACTCACTTAACTTCCATATAGTAATTAATCTTAACTGAAACTGGCACAATATTATATAAAAAAGCTGAACCTCAAAACACAAATTAGAAGTATCACAGGTAAGCAGAGCAGGATAAAAATGAACCTGTCCTGTAATAAGATCGGCCTTCCGCTCCATGGCCTAACTGTGAGGTAGAAACATTGCTGTTAAACAATTTTGAAAACAAAGTTTCAAAAAAAGCAGGGCTTGAATGTCTCCAAAAATTCAACATTGATGTTGATAGAAGAATGGAACTCTTACAGCGCATTTGGAACATAAGTATCTTAGGAACAGAAAAGAATCCAGACCTGAAACCAGAGATCTGCACACTTCTTATACCTCCTACATAAATCTAGGCGGAATTCAAGCTGAGAGTCCTTTAGGGAACTGCTACCACATTTCAATCATGGATCATAACCAGACACACCTGATGGCCACCAAGCTTAGCTGGCAGCCAACAAAGGCCAAGATCTCATGTGTTCCTGCAGCACAGCTTCCATATTTCTTCATAAGTGCTAAACATGCTTGTTGCTCAGCCCTACTGTCTTTTACCCCATACTTGACTCATTACAGCCACAAAGCCCCACACCCTTGAGCAGAAGGGTACTTGCTTTGAAAAGTACAAAATACTTCAGCAGAAAAAAGTCAATTACAGTCTGAGAAGGCTTTGAGACTGAGCACTTGTTACCTTCACATAAGGATTAGTTTGAACTAGAGGTAATGGAACTTGCATGGTCAAATACTCGTTCTCACACCAGTTTAGCAGGAAGGCAACACACTCTTCAGCTATAACTTGTCGAAGAGGAATATCTAAAAGGAAAGGAATTCTTTGTTTAACTTTTTATTTTTGAGAAAACAGTGCTGTAAAATGGTGTTGTGTGAAAACAAGCAAATCTCATTCCCTCTAATCAGTCTTTTTTGTTCCACAGCTATCACAGGAAAATATGATGCCTAGCCCTACAAGAGACATCACCTTTGGAAATTAGGAGCAACAAGGGTTTCATCTAATCACAACAGTACAACGTTACGCTCTCATTGTGAAACCAGGAGAAAGCTTTAACAACTAGCAAAACCTTTCACGCAGAAGTGCAGACATGTTTATCCTGTTCCAGTCCTTTAAGTGACACTGAACAGAAACTGTCAATGTTTAGTAACAGGTAGGCATCACGCTAATTTCCCCCTTCTAAAAACTAATGAAACATCCAAAGACTTACTAAAACCAGCGTCAAAGTCACTGTTGTTTTTCCACTTATACACGTTAAGTGGTTAATCTGCAATACAAAGTTGTTTTATTTTGCTGTGGTTTTTTTCCCCTTCTCTCAAGGTTTGTGCTTTACTGCATCCTAGGAAAGACACTAATGTACATACCAGGTACTCTCATTTCCAAATATCCTCGGACTCTGCTTATAAGATCAGAAGGAGGACGCTCTCCAGAAGCACCAGCTCCAGCTTCGTGAGTGTAAATGTCTAAAAGCAGCATTTCATTCAGCATGACCTGACGGAGCTTTGGAGAAAACTCTGTCACAAGCTCCAAGCAAGCAGCAAAAAGCTGTTTTGCGTGGACAAAATCCTGCAGTAAAAATTATATGCATTAATGATTCCTAATGAATTCATAATGGGAAATATTACAAGCTAAAGTGCATTCAGCTCTATCCTGGCTGAACCAGCCTCTGCATCCATTAGCATCAGCATTGCTCAAGCATCTCACAGTGTCTATTTATGAGTCCTTCGGACGTGCTATTAAGGTTTAAGAGTTCCAGATCTTTCAAAAACAAAACAAGGAGTTTAAGCAAAAACATGCTAGAACCAACTATTGCTATGTTTGGTACAATTTTGTTTTAGCTGCAGTTTAGCAAATTTGTCAGTTACAAGGAAAATAGAACAGCACTCCAATAAATTTCTTATGTAAAACACTTATCCAGAAGAACAGCACTTTGTATCAGTAAATCAAATCATCATTGGATTTAGATGCCACATGATATAGAACATTATAATCCAAACTTTATATGAATGAAATTATCTCCAGACCCAACTGGAAAGCCATTATCTTTGCTCTGCTATGGACCTTTGAGAGACAGAAATACTTAACCATTATACAACACACGGAGCTTTTTACACCTCCCTCCTCTCCCAATTTTTCAGTTCTTTTTCTAAAAAAGGGCCTTCCAAACTTTCCATTTCATTAAGATTCAATCGTCCAAACCAAACAGTAAGCTCAGATGGTGTGCTCACCTTAATGGCACAGCAGTGTAATCCCTTCGCCATCAGGATGTAGACCAAATCCCTAGTCAGACTGTCTTTGATTCCTAAAATAACATTGCCGTAAACATTTGGTACTTCCCACTGGGAGAGAAATGCATAGGACATTTGCACAGAAACAAGTTTTAGAATTCACATCACTCCTTAAAACACCATAAATAAACCCCAGATAGTGAAAACTACTGCCAACTCTTGTCTTTATGTCTAATCACAAGTAACGTGTGGCTCACTTAGAAATACAATAAAAATGCCCAACTACTCTTTGTTCACACTCTGAATATGCATAAATTAAGGGGAGGAACAAAAAAAAAAGACAAGAAGTCTTTACTTAAACAAAAAGCCTTCCTCTCTCCTGCTTCTACCTTCTAATGACAGAAATTTAAGCTAAAACAATATTGTTTTAGCTAGTCAGAACACTAAAAGCAAAAGCTATAAAAACATCTTTTCTCATAAGGAAAGCTTGTGATACAGCCAGTAATTCCTTAAAACAAAGGTTATAGGTTTTGTTGTAATACTCTTCACATAGAACGTGCATTCGGATATATATCATCATTCTTATTAAACCACCACTATGCAAAGAGGGAATAGAGAAGTCACCCTGAAGATCCATGAGAAAATGTTTAGGTATCATACTGCAGTGAAACAATAACCAGTCCTTGAATTATAATCTCTCGCGACCACATGAACTAAGTTACCTTATTAGAAATTGTCCAGAATTGGCGTTCTGAGGTCATACCATGCAACTCAATTAAGATCTGGCGAATCCTCCAAGGATCCACTGACAGTATGAGCTGATGCTCAAGCTGGCCAATATTGACACTTGCTGAAGCTACAAGAAAAGCAACCAGGTCTCCAGCACATTTCTTCTCAATGTAGATACTTACAATTCTTTAGTACATAACACTTCAATAAGAACATAGTAAGAACAGCAGATACCTCATGCTTCCATAAGTCCAGCCATCCTTTTGTGCCCTTCCATGAACACCTTGTGCTACCTTCACCCTGACCTAAAGGGCTGCTTGCAAGCCCCTATCCTCGCTCCAGCAGCTTTGAGTACTCTTGCTATACCAAAGCAGTAGATTCAAGATCTACATTAAAAGCGTGCTCCTATACTGCTCTAGTGAAAATACACCTTGTCTTAACTGCCTTAAGCTACTGCAAGACTGCATTAGAGCTAAAAATTTCCAGCTCCAGCCACCATCTGGAACCTTGTTAGCTTTAACTTGTGCAGCTGCACAGCCAGCCAGGTGTATCGGGGAAATTAACTGGTTGAAAAGATGTGTTTTACTTTGGTAGGTTTAAAATTTCATTCAGATGGCACTCCTGGTCCAGCTTACCACACAGTCACATCATCATTAGTGTAAGTCCAGAGGCAGGGTTCCCCTTCTGGGAACAGCTGCCACAGCCATATTTTGTTCAATCCAATGCCATACTCTCTCACTCTGTCACCCAGGACACATTCATTTGAGCTTATCTATTACACTCACTTGAGAGACAAGCAAGTAACAGCCACCTTCTTGAACAAGCAGGACATGCACCAACTAACAACAAGAAGTATTCTCTCTAAGAATGTTCTAAACTTTTTTGAGAACAGATCTGCACTTCGTAACCTCAAGGTTTTCATCATGGAAACAGGATACTGTCTGCTCATAAGTTAATGAAAATGCTGTGAAAATTACCTGGGATATCATAAAAAGAAGTCACAGGTTTTGTGCACAGATTGATTTGAGGAGATCTCTTCCGCATTTGGTCAATGAGCAGCTTCCGTTCATCATCTTTTAGCAGTTTTATGAAAAGGTCATGAGATGAAATCATGAAGACAAACTGAAGATCTTCCATGCCCAAACACAAATTTCTAAACAAATAAAAATGTTAGTACATAAGCAGGAAAAAAGTGCTTATTTTTCCAGTTTTAAGTTCTTGAAATATTTATTGTGCTGTATTACATTGCTTACAAAGTGCAAATTCATGTTATCTTAATACAGGTACATACTTGAGAAATGCTGCCATTCTTCTCTTCAACTCTTCAGAAGCATTTTCCAAGTTTATTGACCCTGAACAAACCTGGAAAAGAAAGCAGAAAAGAACTAAACAGCCCCCTTCTACATTTATAATATTTAGTTACAGCCAGTGTTACTGACCAGCATTCTGTATCATAAGTAGTAGCAGCCAGTAAACCTCTATCTCAAGTGAGGCAACAAAGTTGGAAGAGACCTTAAAAATCATCCAGTTCTAAAAGCCCTACCACAGGCAGGGACATCTTTCCCTAGACCAGATTGCTCAAAGCCCCATGCAGCCTGGCCTTGAACACTTCCAGGCATGGGGCATCCACAGCTTCTCCGGGCAACCTGTGCCAGTGCCTCTACCCCCCTCAATGTAACAGATTTCTTCCTAGTATCTAATCTAAACCTGCCACCTTCAGTTTGAATCTATTACCCTCATCCTGTCCCACAACAAAATGCAAAAATCCCTCTCCAGCTTTCTTCTAGTCCCCTTTAGGTATCTGAAGTACTCAAAGATCCCCTTGGAACCTTTGCTTCTCCAGGCTAAACAACCCCAACTCTTTTGGCTTGTCTGTTGTTTTTACTTTGTAGAGCAATTTTTGAATCTGCTCAAGTGCTGGGTAGGAACCAAGTGCAGCATTGCTGGATGGTCACCCTAATTCATCTAGAATCAAACCAGTATTTCTGTTTTAGTCTGTGTAACCATGTCATGACTGTTACTATAATTGTAGAGATGAGACCAGTTCTCAAGGGTTTCTTGTAAGTCAAAGAAAGTAAGATAATAATTGACTGACAAAGCTTGATAAAGAAATCTCAGTACAACTGTGTGAAATAAGACTGTCTCTGAAGTAAACCTGATAAAACCTATTACCATCACATATGGATCAGTCTCCTTCAACCTGTACACAAGATATGATGTTTCAGACAATGGTGACCTTCCGTCAGACATAATTCACATTCCTTTTTCCTATTCCTCTGGTATACAGAAGCACTGACCCTGAGTGCCACACTATCAGTCAGCCTCACAAGATCATTTAGCACATGAGTGTAAAAATCAAATACTTCCAAGTGCAAATTGGTAAGATTCACGAAGGCTTAGGGCTTTTGTAAAACCAGCAGTTGAAAAATAACTAGACAGTTGAATTTAGTTGCCAGCTTGCAAGAATTTTAGAAGTACGTTTTAGAATTTTATTTTAGAAGTATGTTTCAGTCCCAATATGAGCAGTTGATGTAAACTTTTACTTGCTCTGCAGTAGAGAGTACCGTCAGTTAATTTTGCCACATGCTTGAAGAGACAAGCAAAAGAATTAGGTTCAAATTAATAAAAGACATTAAAATAACAGCAATGCAATAAAAGGATTAAGTTTAGTTTAAGCAGTACCAGTTTCCTAAAAAGCTTCACTAAAGGGCACAGTGTAGGTCTCACATGTAACAGTAACTCAGGATCACTTCACCACATGCTAGCTTCTACAACAAAGCTAGTAAGGGAAAAGTGGTCCTCTTCCACAGGTATTTTTTCTACTCATTCTCTCTGTCTTGGAGAATTTGATTCTTTGTTCCATGAAAACAAATATTCAGCAATACCTCCATATAATTTAACAATGCCAGGAATAGCAGGGATTTCAAATACAAGCTGAAGCAACAGCTTACCACTGGATCCTCCTCAATAGATGAACCCAGATGCAGAACTGATCACTGAGTGGCATTGTACTAACTGCAAACAAGTTGAATGTTTGAGAAGTTATCTTTCTCTGCTTCAGAAATTTGAGTATCACTTGCAATAATAATAGTTACACAGGGAAAGAAATCTCTCACTAAATATCATTTTCACGTCTCATTTTAGATTAATGTTTTACCTCAAGAAGGAAGTCTATTTTCTCTTTGCTGGGTTTCAGGAACAGTTGACAAAATTGAATATCAATTATTCGACCTTGTAATACATCGCAGATCGTGTTACACACACAGACTTTGAAACAAACTTCATCCAGAGCATCATTCCTGTGTAAACACAAAACTGAAAATCACAGGATAGCTCTGACAAACAAAGAGTGGTATCACAGCAGGTGGAAAAAAATTCTAAAAAAATCAGTAAAGTGAAAAAATTAACTATTTATGTTCATTACATTTTTTCCATATATGGCCACAGTGAGGTCCAACCAAGTAGCTGTGGTGTGATGTAAAATGTAGTTTAGACTATCGCTAACAGAAATGAAAGCTGAAGTTTCTTGGATGTAAGTAGTTTGTTGTTAAAAGATTTTACATACTTTTCACCAAAACCAAAACTAACGAAAACTGCTCTTTATCACTCAACATTGATAAATATTTAATGTCTCACCCTTGCTGAGCTTTTTGAAAGAGTTCTCTCAGCACTGATTGTCTGAACTGTTCAGGTAAACTGAGGGTTAGGTTATCTTCAAGGAATATCTTCACTAAGTCCTGTAACAAAAACAGCTGGAATAGTCAATGCATAATGTAAAAGAACCAGATAAGAAAATTATTTTATCTGGTAAAAATGATGAAACTAAGAGAAGCAGCTCACATCCATATTTAATACTAAAATTCACTGAAAAACCAAAAAGGGAATCAAGTAACAAGAAAAGTTGTCTATCATCAGAAAAATCAAAGAAAAAATCCACAAAAACCCAAAACAAACTTGCACATTTAAGTAGCAACATTCCCTGAAACCCAAAGAATTAGAATCTACCTGAAAATCTCTTATCTCAGCTGGCAGGAATTATTTACCATTGTAGGAAATCCAAGATATTTTAATCTAATATGTACCAGATTATGTTATATTCCTAAACACATAGAATTTAATATAGTATGTTAATGGTTAAATTACCATTTAAAATTTCTTAAAATCCATACCAGTTCAAATGGAATCATCCCCACAGAATGATAAAAAACCCCCTCAAACATACTTGGGGTTATTTTTATTGTGGTAGGCATCCTACCTGATATTTGCCAGATTTCATACAGCTGTGGATTTGACTATATGGAGTTGCCTGTTGAGATGCATCATCAGAAGATGAGGTAAGAACTTCACAAGCTTGACAATACCCAGCTAACCGTTCTTCATCTATGGTAAAATGAAGTGATGATGAGCCATTCTGAAAAGTAAGAGTTACGTCAGATCTTAGTAGCCAAAGTATTATGAAGCATATGTTTAATTCAGAAACAGAGACTCACAAATTCCCCAAGTAACAGCAAAAGAACAAAAGAATGTGCAAGTACACACTTCATTTAAATAAAGACTAGAGTTCTGCAGTTTTGGAAATATGAAGCAAAATAAAAAAGGAAGCATACCTTACTTATAAATTACAATGTACTTTTTTAAAAGGTTAGAACATAGGCAATCTGATTTCCAAAGGAAAGTTAGGTTAAGAAAAAAAAATAGGAAGTGCTTCCTCAAAAACGCATCATCACCATGGAGACAGGATGTACTGCTCAGTCAAGTTACTATTAGCACTGGAGATGTTATTTCTGTGGTTTTTTGCATCAATACAATTTGTGTAAAAGAATATTCACTACAAAATGTAGAACAAAGCAGCAATATACTGCAACAAATTGATATAATTTCAAACCAGGCACAACACAAAAAAACCCACCAAACCTGTCAAAACTTCAGGAAGTTTCTTTAAAAACTATGTATCATCAACAGTTATGTTAAACTATGTATTATCAACAGTTAAACTGCTGAAGAAGGAAGCAATAATTTAGACCAGGGTTTGTTTCCAGGAGAGTTGAATATACATGCTAAAAGAACACTTGTTACCTTTGCAATCAACTCCTTTGTTTTGAAAAACTTTTCCTTAGCCTTTTCATGAACAGCTGCATTTGTAGATCCTTGTTGGAAATAAACTGCACCCAAATCATAGCAAACCTGCAAACAGCATGGATATTTTTGCACATGTATATAATTGCACACCTTACCCCACATACTTCAATTGCTTCCTCTTTAACCACAATCTCAGTCAGAGTAATTCTGCACAAGCATTACAAAACTGAAGAATGATTTTCCCATAATCATTGAAAACAATTCAATAAGCTTCTTGTCACACAATGGGTTATTTCAGGGGATTGAGGGGGCAGAAGTGAGAGGTTGGTGGGAAGCAACAATATTTACAATAATTTAAAAAAGTTCTAATAATGTAGAAATGGAGCCAGTATTATGTCATTGCATTACAAAATACACCCAACCAAAACAACACAGGGAATATTAATAGAAAAATACTGCAATTTACCTCAAAATTATTACTTAACACTTCTTCTAAAGAAACAGATAGAAACTCAAAGCTTTAGTACAAATTGTGAGCTACCTGGCACTGTATCTCCTCTGCACTGATTTTCAGTCCAGCTGTGGAACTCTCTGTTTCTCCATTCACCATACCAGGTTCCATGGCCAATAAATCCAGAGTTCTTATAGTATGGACATAAAGATCTTTGTTTAATTTAAGTGCTCCTTCTAGGACCAGGATGGAATCAGCAGCCTGCTCCTTCAACTGTAATAGTTCAAATACATCAAAAGAATTAACATCTTGGTTTTGAGTTTAACTCTGGGTTTAAGCTAATGCTACAGTTTTAACAGTTCAGTAAAAGCATAGTTTTAAAAAAAGTCCTTACACAACTGTTTTATGCTAGAGAATTGGCACAGAATTGGCTTTTGTATTTCTTGTACAATAAAGAAATTCAGATTTACATGTAAATTCGAGCAAAAATAAAAAGGGAAAAGAGTCTCACCACTTTCAAAATATTTTCAGTTAGTTCCTTTTCTTGTTGAATATGATTCATACTGCAAATTAGACACAAGAGGTCAAGAGTTCAGTTATAAGGCAGAACTGCACATTATTTTATTTCATGTTCTAGATCACAATAATTCATTCATGCTTGCTTTTGCTTAACTACATTTTGAACATCATTATGCAGGACCACTGACTCCTCTTATCTGTATCTGCAATATAAAACTATATAATGAAAAGATAGTTTTGTTCGAGAATGTGGTTCAATAAAACATGAAGTTGCCTTTTTAAAGATCAGATTGCTAGTACCAATTCAATAGCAAAACAATAATGAAGAAAGCTTCCACAGCCTCAAGTCTCATGAAGCTTCAACATCTAAATCTTCTCAAACATGTCAGGGGCAGAAGTGTGTTCACATGTTTACGTAAAAATTTTAAAGTATTTTTAAATTATTTTCCCACACAGGTTTTTTTTTTTATTCAGGATCAGACTCTGATACATATAGGACAATATAAGATTTATAGTAAAGTAAGGAGGAGGAAGAGGAGTATGCTTAATCAACATATTTAACAGACAAGTATGGTCAATGCTTAAGAATAAAATTAACATAAAACATATGAAAAGCACCACTTAGATACCTCCAACATTTGGAGAAATCTGTAACATAAAAGTTATGGGCAAGTTGTTACTAAAGCCTCACAGCTTCTAGAAGGCAAAATGTAAAATTGATTTTAAATTAAAAATTATTGCCTAATGAAGCAAATGAAAATACTTCATTATTTCTTAGGTTATCATACACAATTTTTCAAACTTGTATAATAAACCATATTAAGCAAGCTACTGTAAGTTAGGGATGCAAAAGAATGCAAGAAATACCCCATCTAAACTAGAGCATAAGCATTCTGCCAAAGCTAATTGCCATCTCCCTTCCATGATTTTTCGTGCCATGACAAAGTCACAGACGCTATAACCTTGACAGAGTGGAACAGACAAGTATATGTATCAAGAGTGCCTGACAGGAAAGTGAGAATATACTTGAAATTAATCCAAGTTTTCCTTGTCACAACTAGACATTTTAAGCAACAGTATGTTACTAACATGATTTAATCCACTTAGAAATTACATTCCTGATTGTAAAATACCCACAACATCCAAATGAATTATATCTGTAACTTACACATTTAACTGAGGTGGACCAGGTTTCACTTGCTTTACCGGAAAACTACTTTGAACAATGGTCCTTATGGCCCTACATAGAGGGAAAAAAGCAAAGAATGGTATTAGCCTCAGAAGTGTAACAAGCAGATTACAGGCCTCTTGATAATAGCCGTTTACCATTTCAGAAACATTATACCATTAGAATACATCCTTTACTCAAGAGCACATCTAGCAGCTAAGAAATGCTCTTATGTCCATAAAAAGCTGAAAGATGAAGATTTTTATATTTATAAGAAGTTCAAACCACTATCTGGACAATTTTTTTAGGGAAGAAAACCAGCTCTAGAACAGTTTTTCAGACTCAGCTCCTTCACTATAACCTAGCAACAGATCACAATATTTATGAGTACTTTAGAATTCTTTCTCCTTCTACGTACAATTATACAGATAGAAGAAAACACTGCTTTGTTCTACAAGGATTTTATATTATTGCCTTGTAGTAGTTTACCATCTGTTGTAGAGTAGTATTGCCATTGCAGTGGTTGGGGGTAAGCTGGACAAATCTACATCCACATGTTTAGTGCCTGGGGGAACTTTGCTGATACACAGAAGTTCATTCAGTAGCATGTTCAATACAGGAACAGACAAGCTATTAAAAAATAAAAGAGAGAATCATTGAGTAAATCTACTAAGGAAATGTTAAACAATACACACTATTATTCAGTACTAGATTATTAGTTAACATCACATGGATGTTTATTCAGCATTTGAGATCAGGTATGTAAAGCAGTTACCAGTATTAGCTGCATAAATTAAGCCCAAGTGGATGAGCCCAAGTAGTAGTTCAGCTGCCCTGACAGCTGAAGTACTACTCTGCACCACTGCTTAGCCCACACAGGCACCTTACCAGAATAATCCAGTCACCTGTAGCAGCACAACCCAGCTAATAAGAAGTTCTTTCAAAGTACCCCAGATCATACTCCCTGAAAGTAAACAACCCCATCAAAAATGAAATTTCACTCACATAAAGTGAACAGTGAAGTTAAGACTAGGAACTTTTTGAATAGAGGTAAGTAAAATATACATTAGCTGGGACAGAACTCTAATGAGAAAATATGCAGGCTGCACTGCACTGCTCCAAGCTTTTGTGGTATAATTTAATACAACTAAAATACTATTACTAATTTAGACATTATTTGAAATTAAATCAGCTACTGTCAAAGAACCTTTGATCTTCTGAAAAATCTGCATTCTTTGCAACCAGTATTGAAACAACCAGTGAAACTACACTTTTAGCGCCTAAAGCCAGGATTTCTGTTTAACAAGTTCTAGGTCTTGTGTTCCATCAGAAGTGTTCTACAAGGAGCAGTTGAGGGAGCTGGCAGTGTTCAGCCAGAAGAAAAGAAGGCTCAGAGGGGACTTTATCATTCTCTACAACTCCCCAAAAGGACGTTGTAGCAAGTGGGTGGTCAGTCTCTTCTCCCAAGTAAGGGACAGGATGAGAGGAAATGGCCTCAAATTGTGCCAGGGGAGGTTTAGATTGAATTTTAGGAAAGGTTTTTCACCAAATCGGTTGTCAGGCATTGGAACAGGTTGCCTAGGGAAATGGCTGAGTCACCAGCATACCCTGAAGGTATTTCAATTATATGCAGATGAGGCACTAAGGGACATGGTTTAGTGGTGGATTTCGTAGTGTCAGATTATCAGTTGGCCTCGATGATCTTAAAGCTCCTTTTCAGCCTAAATGATTCTACAATTCCATGCAAGTGAGAACCCTGGTAATTACTGCCCCCTTAAGATTTTACATTAAATTTCAGATAAAGGGGGCAAGAGACCTATGTGAATGAATAAGGAACTCCTGCCATTACCTAAGTGTAACAATCATCACCTGGACACATTCCTGTGCCATGTGTTCTGGGATGGCCCTGCTTGAGCAGGGAGGTTCAGATGACCCACTGTGGTTCTTTCCAGCCATACCCATCCTGTGATTCTGTGAAGTGCAGCCCCCTAATGTGCATAGGGCTGCCAAAGTGAAGTAGCTCCAGACTGTTCTAGCTTATCAGACCATTCTTCAGCTGAAATTTCCAATGGAGAGATGCAAAGCTGGGATTTGTCTATATCAACCACAGTCATTTCAGTGACCTAGTTCAAAGATATATGGAGTTCTTCCCATCAGCAAAAGTGGAGAAAGACCTCCAATTTCAAGCATGCTAGAATGAAGAAACTTAGGCTGAAGTATGAAGAAAACATAACCTCCAATTCATCTTTATGTAGTTTACATGTACATATCTTAATGTCTAAGACATGCTATTTTTCCTCTCAAATAGCATTGATTTGTTCAGACACACTGCCTTTATCAAAGCCATTTCCTAACTTACAGCTAAAATAAAACTTGATTTCAATTCTCATACCCAAGAGGGAGCAAGATAGATGTCCATTTTTTTAAACAAAAATCTCAAGCCACTTAAATTTAGTAAACTTAGCATGAAGATGTACAAACCATACCTTTTTTCTAATACATCCAAATCCCACTTCAGATGAGCAGCAACTTTGAGAGCAAGAAGTTTTAGAATGCGGTTTCTTTTGTTATCAGGTGGTGGCTGGACTTGGTTCTGTTCATTTACTGATGGTTTTGAAGCTTGTTCCAAGAACTGAACAATCAGCTGCACAGGTGGAGGGTCTGCAAAAAAAACACAGCCACTCCTTAAATTCTTGGTAAGCCCAGAATTTTTTTCTTCCCCCAGCTATGAACATGGTTCTTTTATCCTTGGTGTTGATAGTGCTGGCATTGTTACCTGATAGATTCTAATCCCAAATAGTGTCCTGCATGTGCTGAATCAAATCAGGCTATTAACATATCTCTGCTTAATGTTGAAGTTCACTTGACCACGGTAACCACACTCTTATGCTTTTACTTATTTTCACTATTTTGTATTAATTATGTTTCGATACTTCCATCTATTGAAAATTAACGGTGCCTAATGAAATCACAAGTGAATTATTGTAAAAACTACATATCTACTTGTAATTCTCCTCTGCACATAAAGTATATTGATAAGCAAATGCTAGTACTTCTGAATACATTTAGAAAATACTTTCAGATTGGTTAAAAAACAGCATCGAAAAAAGCACCCAAATCTCTCTTACAATAAGATAGCCTATACCTTTGAGCTCTTTTAAAAAAGAGGCCAAACCACAACTATTACACTCTCACTGAACTTTGTGAAACATAAAACAATTATTATCAATTTACTTAATCAATTACAAAACAGAGTATAAAATATAAGCACAGATCTAAGCATAACAGCTAAGATAGATTATGCTTAAATTTACTTTTTATATGCACTGTACAAAATTATTTAATTATATAAGTGCAAAGACTTTTAAAGCATGGGTTTTCTTGAAAACTTTGGAATGTAGGATATCTACACTGGCAACACTGGCCCAGGTGTTCCTGTTTTCTCCACCTCCTTGCAGAATTCGGGTAATGAAAAAGATAACTACCACTTATGACTGTCAAAAGATCAGATAATCTTAAATATGGTCACTTTCTTATCGTACATCAGAAAAGATTTCTATTTATTCCAGGTCCAGAGAGCAATTTCAGCACTGAACCCTTCGGAGGACTTCAGCTCCTGCCAGTAACAAGACTGCAATGGATGAAAACCAGCTGGGAACTACAATGATGTTCACGAGCACACCAACAAACAAACTACACCACTTCCGCACACAACATTCACATATGCGAAAGGAAAAGCGAGTAACCAGACAAGAAAGACAGAGAAATGAAGTTATTAAATAGGAAAGATAATGTGAAATGAGAAAAACCGCGTTATTGCCGACGGTATTTACCGCCGCACAGCCGCGGGTAGTGCCCGGCTACCTCGGCCCCCCCACTCCCCAGCACTGCAGCAGACCCTCCCTCCCGCACTGACGCCTCACAGCCCCTCGGAACGATCCTGCCCCAAGAGGGGCCGGGGAGCGGGGCTGGGCCGAGGCGAGGCCGCGGGGAGGCGGCGGCCCACAGGGCACGCACCGGGAGAGGGCTTCTGCAGGTGCTGCTCCAGCAGCGCTTCCTCCAGCACGAACTCGAACCACGACGTCTGCGGCGGCGTGCATGGCCGGCTGGAGGTGGCGGCTTCCCGGTCCGCCGCCTCCGCGCTCATGCCGGCCGCTCGGCAGGGACCCTCGCACAAACCCCTGAACACCGCTGCCACCGACGGCTGCACAAGATGGCGGCCGGCCTCGCCCCCTGGGAGGCGGCGCGTGCAGGGCCCCGCCCTCCGCGGCGCGGAGAGCGCGGCGCCGCTGGGGTGTCCTTGCGGAGGCGCGCCGGGTTCGCGGCTGGGCTTTCTCCTGAGGCGGGCGGGCATGTCGGCAGAGCAGCCTGCCTCTTTTATGGACTCGGTGGTTTGCTTAACGAATCGATGCATATCCCCTGCCAATCCCCGCAGCCGTCCCTCTGCCTTTGCGTCCACCGCGGTCCTGGCTCCGCAGGGCGCTCCCTATAAGCACTCAGGCCGATCAATGGCTCACCTTCCACGCTCCTGCCCACGCGCACCCTAACACCTCATGAAATGGTAAAGAAATTAGGACCTTGATGCACGGAGGCAGATTTAAGTCATGACATCATAGAATGTTAAGGGGTCGCAACGGACCTTAAAAATCATCTAGACCCAACCACTCCTGCCATGGACAGACACCTCCCACCAGACTGGGTCGTTTCTGCTGTAGGTTCTTCTGAGCTAGGAAAACAAAACAAACAGGGGTTCTGCAAACGAGCAAAGCAACACACCGCAAGCACACAGAGCAAAAGCTGTGTGCACAGCTCTCTGTAAAACGCAGATTGAAGCTCTATACAACTCTGCCATGGAAAAGTAACAAGTAGGCAGCAAGGCCTTTGCTCTAGCTGCTGCAGACATGGAAAACTCCAACAGTATCAGAGTATCATGCCATGCTGGAAAAGACATGCACGTTTCTGCAGTAGCTTCTTTTGAGCTTGGAAATGTTATAAATAATGAGCTTGACTCGGCCAATGTATCAAGCAGCAATCAGTTTTTTAATTAATACGGAATGGTAAAATGTGAGCAAAGCAGCGCTGGGTACAGTGGGGGTTTCCCTTCCAACTGCATGCCGACTGTTGATTTTCTGCTGGTATTTATTGAGATTTTCCATAAGTACTTCTCAGCAACTTTTTTTTCTAGTTTCCTCCTAATTTCTATTTTTGAAATCTAATTTCTATACCCATTGTGATCAATTTCTATTGGTGATGTTGAATTTTCTATACTTCAAAAGGTATGAAATCATTGAGGTCAGAAATAACATCTTGTGATGATGAGGTTCCCAGGACATAAATTAGTGGTGGTGGCATCCAGATTTCCTTCTTCAGAAGAAAACACCAGAGATGAGAGATTCAGTCTTCCTCTTCAGGACTATAAATCAGTTTTGTTGGTGATGTCCAGCTTCCAGATGGTGGTCTATCTCTTTTTTTCCAGGATCATTAATTTTAGTTTGGAATAGCTCACTTCCTTCTATTTTGGGTGATTACAATTCTTTCTATATATATGCTAAAGCTATAGTTCAAACCTTCTATTAAAAACCTTATAGGCTCACATGATTCACTTATAAGCAAGCAAAATATTAGTTCAAAAGCCCCTTTCCATGCTTTTTCCGTTTTGTTGATTAAACAGATGTTTTTATAATTATCCTATGGCCTTTTCCACACATTTCACAACCATAACTACAAAGGCCATCTTTTTCTACCTGACACAAAGCATAACACCACATTTCACAGAAAACAGAAAACAAACAGGGCTTCTGCAATTGAGCAAAGCGACACACCGCAAGCACACAGAGCAAAAGCTGTGTGCACAGCTCTCTGTAAAACACAGACTGAAGTTCTATACAACTCTGCCATGGAAAAGTAGCAAGTAGGCAGCAAGGCCTTTGCTCTAGCTGCTGCAGACCTGGAGAGCTCCAACAGTATCAGAACCTTATGCAGTGCTGGGAAAGGCATGTACAAGTTGCTCAGAGCCCCATCCAGCCTGGCCTTGAACACTTCCAGGGCTGGGACATCCGCAACCTCCCTGGGCAACCTGTTCCAGTATTTCACCACCCTCACAGCTGATGGGAAAGATGGGTGCTGATGTCTGTAAAAATGTTCTGATGAGGAGGTTATTTAGGAGATTTAGGAGAAATAGGTCTTTGAAATAGGTCTCTAGGAACATCAAGCTGCATGACTTTGTGACAGAACCCATGTGTTTTGTCCAGTCATTTGGGATTCCTGAACTTAAGGGTATTAGGAGAAACAGGTCTGTGAAGTCTATTACAGAGCCCAGATGGTCTGAACCTTTGGTGGATCTGCAGAACCCAGACAGTCTGAACTTCTGACCTTCAGGGGAAAATGATGATACATGTTTTTGGAGGAATATGTGGTAGGCAGTTCGGGAAGGATGTACCTTCCTGGTACCTCAGCCAATGGGGAAATGAAGAGGACAACATGTGGTCAGGGGTTTAGGATAAAAGGAGACTGCATCCTCCAAAACATCAAGAGAGACCCCATGGGGGATTGGCCTAGTGGACTCTCCCTTTAATAGAATAAAATTGCAGGACTCATCTGCCTCCTTTATGGACATTGGCTTTTAATAGCATGGCTTTTATGCACATAGTTAAGAATTTTTTTCCTAATATTTAACCTAAATTTCCCCTCTTTCCATTTGTACCCACTCCTCCTTGTACTATTGATACAGTTCTGACAAAGAATCCCTCTCCAGCTTTCCTGTAGATTTGCTTCAGATACTGAAGGGCTGCTACGAGGTCTCCACCCAACCTAATCTCCAGGCTGAACAGCTCCAACTTTCTCAGCCTGTCTTCACAGCAAGGATGCTCCTGTCCTCTTAACAACTTCATGACCCTCCTCTGGACTTGCTCCAACAGCTCCATGTCTGTCTTATGAATGAAGTGGCTGAAGAGCTACTCTTTCAGCAGTAATAACTTCCAATGTCATTAAGGTGTCGGTATTTGCATAGTCCATGTCTGACTATGCCACTCTCTCAGCTAGCCAGGATCTGGTTCTGAAGCTTTTCAGGTATCCCTGTTCTTAGAATGTAAATGTCCTGGGGAGAAGCAGGATAACTAGTAGAAACTTTTATCTATTTCAGTATGTGGCTGAGTTTCTCTAATATTTTACCAAGAAAAAAGTTGACAAAGTCTGCAGAGGAGGTTTGCAATGTAGATATATGATTACATACAATAATATTGCAGTACTAGAAAAGTTTTTCACCCAAAGGGTTGTTGGGCAGTGGAACAGGCTACCCAGGGAAGTGGTTACAGAACCAAGCCTGACAGTTCAAGAAGTGTTTGGACCCTGCTTTCAGGCAAATGATGTGACTCTTGGGGCTGTCGTGTCTCAGCTATAAGCATTCTGCATTTTGCTATAAGTGACCCAAGGAGATAAAGGAAAGTTCTTCTTTCTCATCTTCCACGAGGACAGCAGTCCATTACATGTCTTGAGTTTAATGCAATTTATCTTCCATCATGCATATTACTTCGTGTGTTCAGTTATTTGAGGGAAAATATTAACCACTGCTTCAGCTTTCCTGAGTTATTGTTTAATGCATCCATATATAAAATGTTGCATTTCAGAATATGAATTACAAAATAACTCCTCAGGGAGATCATAGTCTGTTAGCATGATTTGTAGCACATTGTTCAAATTAGTCTCTTTTGGAAGAGACAGTTTACCAATAATTACATTAAGCTTTACTTCATACCAAGTTCAGAAGAGGCAACTTAATAAAGAGCAATAAAAATGTAAATCCACTTCACGAAAATGTTGTGAGAATTCAACGCTTGGAAAATCCACCTTACTGAAGTTCTGTGGCTCAGCAGTTTTCATTTGCAGCAATAACATATGTAATATCCCTTGGTGTAAGAAATGTAGTTTCTTACCAAATTAAACATATGTCTTTAGAAAGGAGGAAAAATTTACATTAAACAAGATGTGGCTATATGTTAATATATCCACCATACTTATTTTTTATGACGTCTTAAGAACGATCAGTGCCCAGGCATGTGAGGTTTTGGCATGAAGGAGTGGCTCATTCATTCTCAAAATCTTTCTAATAAATGTTGCTCATTTCATATCATTGATACAAATAATTTTATGAAATGAATGCAGATTGTTTTATTCAGTTCACATGGTACTTTTCTCCAAACAATTTTTGATGTAAACTATTTGTTCTAATAGTATCAAAGTCTTCCTTCTAGGTACAAAACTAGTTTACATTTGCATTCTTTATGCCAAGTAAAATGATGAAGAGTGATGAAAGATCTAATTTTAAAACATTAATTATAAATCAAAGCAAGTGTTAAGACTAAAAAAAGAAAAAAATGCTGAGTATCATGGTAATTAAAAAATCCCACTGAGCTGAAAACAGTTAAAAACCCTTGGCTCTTCAGAGCTTACAGGCACTGTAAGCACCTATTAACATTCACACATCACCCCTTGCATTGGGAGCTGCCCCACTTCAGAGAGGTTAAGAGAGAAAGGGAAAGAACAAGGTGATTTACCCATGGTCACAGAGGTGAGTGTTCAAGTCCATGTCAGATTTCAGAAGCTTCTGATTCCCCTTTTTCCATGCTAAAACCAGTTAGTTTTTGGAGAGCAGGACAAGGCAAAGGAATAGAGGCTAGGTTTCCCATGCTTTCTGTTTTGAGGATCCCAATTTTTACAATGACTGTCCTGACTGAAAGAATTCAGTTCCAGCTTTTGCCTGGGTGCCCTTCTAGCTTGTCTTGACACCTGCTATCAGGTCTTCTGTTTTCCAGCTGCACACTCTGAAGAAGGGTTCCATATGAAAAGCAAAGTTGGACATAAAAGTTTACTGAACAGAAACTTTTTCCAGATCTCACAACTGCCTTTAAGAATGTAAAATTGTCACAAAGTCATGTTCACAGATGGGATCTTGCTACTCTTTTCCCCTTGGTAATCAGAAAAAAAGAGTCAGACAGAAAAAGTCCCACAGAGTTGAGCAGCCTGTAACAGTGAGTGAGGTGGTGTGTGTCATATCACAGAAGAGCAGAGTTTAGGAGGATAAAACAAAAGCTGACAAGAAACCAGAAATTGTAAATGTTTTATATTTAACATTAATAATAATAATAACTTCACAGTCTAAAATTAATTCAGTTTGAAAAAAAGAATGCCTTATGCATTGTTACCCGCCTGATAGGTTTCATATTAATATGAGGGAGAAAATGATTCAAGTTCTTGCATCCAGGATAATTCTAGTAAGCCACTGTGGTCTACACAAATAAAAAAAGATATTAGAATACTATTCTATAGATATCCTACATTCCAAAGTTTTCAAGAAAATTCATGCTTTGAAATTCTTCGCACTTATATAACAAAATAACTTTGTACAATGCATTAAAAAGATCATTCAGATAATCACACCTGGGAAAAGTGAGTATATCATGCTATTGTAACTAAAACCTTGCATCACGTAAGTTACTTGATGTAACTTATACATAAAAAAGGGCATTTTTAAAAGTAGTGTCCATATGTCATGACAATGTGTCAAGTTCCTTTAACTCCAGTTACAGATTTTCATTTGAGACTGCATAGAGTTCTTTAAGCTTCTTAAACTTTGACCCCCACTCTTGGAGGCAATCGTAATTTAGATCTTCATCCCCACTGATGGAATCTAATGAGCTAAGGCTCCCTGCTAGAGAGCATTGCCCTTCCATGCAGTAAAAATGAATAGTGTCAGCTGGAAGACTCTTTAGATCATTGTCTGCATCCCGTATGATTTGACAAACATATTCCTTGAAGTCTGGGATGCTGGTAACAGCTGATATTGATTGCTTTTGATGTGCATGTTTTGGGAATGAGTCTCTTTTTGGGCCAGTTGGTGTCCTGGAGTGTGGAGCAGCTGCTTGCAAAGAGGAGTGGGGAATTTTATGGAGAGGTTTCTTCAGTTCATCTATATTGTAAGCATTCTGGAAACAAAGAGAATGCAATTATCAGAGAGAAACAACTCAAAAGGAAACTGATTCAAAAAACGTTTTACAACACAAGGCAACACAAGACTAAATTCTGTGAGTTTTCTACAAGCTGAAGAAGAGAGTGCCTAGTTCAGAGGACTAAGTTCAGATCATACCAAATCCCTTTGTGTAATGATAGTTTTCAGTTAAAGCAACAATGGTGTGCCCGGAGCAGCTGCCTTGAAAGTGGGCACACATGATCAGCATCATTAAGAATATAGATCGGATTGAAATAGAAGCCTCTCACTTCAGAGGACTTCAGGTTAAAAAAAAAAAAAAAAAAGAAGAAAAAAGCCAATTTGGTAATAAGTTAATTAAAAGGTCTGGGAAAGGAAAGTGAGGAAAGGTTGGATTTGCAAAGCTGGATTGAAGACGCATCATACCTGGTCATGTTCTCCACCTCCTTCTTCATCATAATTGAAGACATTTTCTCTAACATCCTCCCAGCTTTCACGCTCTTCAGGAATGTGGTAAATTCCTCCTTTCCGAAACCCTGAACTTCCCCACTGACTCCACACTGTGTAGGAAACCAAGAGTGCTGGAAGAAATAAGACACATATTTGTTATATGACAATGTATGTTGCATGATAAACAAGCAGTTATATGATTCCTGAGATATTAAATCAACTCTTAATTTGACAACTAAATTTGCAGGTAAGAAATAAGTATTGTTAATATATAAACAATTTAAATTCATGAATGTAAAGAATAATCTATGTATATTACATCATAAACTTCATTAAAAGGGTATTTTACTTACCTAAAGGAATCCATTTAAATAGAAGGCATTTTGGCCAATCTCTGGCCTTTCACCAATCCTGAGTAAATAAGATACCCAAAGTAAGTAAACCACTGTTTTAATGAAGGTTACAAGTGTAATATAATCTTGGAATCTGCTATTACGAGATGTGTATGCAGTTTATTAACATGAACAGTTTTATGGTGTTATTAATTTTTCAACCAAAGTGCAGCTGAAAAAGGACACACTGTGAACATCTCTCTCTGCCCACACTTTAAATGAGGCTTGCCTTTTAAGACCATGAACTTTCTAGAAGATCTCTTCCTTCCTAAGATGTGAAGAGCATATGTAGCTGTAGTTCCTACCTATTACAAGTGTAAGGGCTTCTGGCAGACAGTATTTTCAAATGGGTGTGGCTGCACATAGAGTTGCTGCACAAGAGCTTTCCAAAGATGGAAAGCTCTTACTTAAGAAGGATTGAGAGTAAGTGGCTCTGGAAAAGTCCTAACTTTGCTTGAACTGTCTTCAAAGCAAGTAAACTGTAACTATGTGCTGTGTCTGTCTCTTAGCATCCTTAAATAGTGATCTCCAGAAAAGGCAAAACACTGATCACAACGCTCAAAAGTAAAGCAGACTTAATTCAGTGGAACAAGGTACAAGATTAAAAATAAGGGAAAAGGGTACATGATCTCCTACCTAGGAAGACAAGGAGGCACATGCTGATTGCCAGAATAGAGCCAGAGCTTAGTCCAACAGGTCTTCCAGCCTTCACCTGGCTAATTTCACACCATCTTCCCTTGTAACCTTCAGGGCACTGGCAGATAGTCTTGTCTTGGGATTGAGCCACACAGGTACCCCCATTCCTACAGGTCCAGTGTCCACAAGGGGATGAGGTACAGTGTCTGAGCCCTGTAAGGGTGTCAGTCACTTCTACTTTCCCAGCTGGGCACCTGAACAACCAAAGCAGATGATATGTTAGAGGCAAGCAAAGCATCTGGAGCTGTATGTTGTTTTGTGCAAAGCTTATTACTGTTTCTTTAAAGTAAAGGTTAATTATTTTCAAGCAAACCACAAATCCACATTGAAGGTTTTAAATACATGAAAAGTCTAACTTAGTGAACTAGTAGACTTATGAAAACATGAACACACGCTGTGGTTTCCTGATCCAGAAAATATGCAGAAGAGCTTCACTCTTTCTGTAAAAGAGGGAGCCATCACTTTCTGACTAACCCCTTTTCTACATCCATTTTCTAATCAAAGTCTCTAAAAGAAAATGGACTGCTGATATCAATAGGAAAAGAGCCAGCAAGCAGATGGTATAAGTTTAGTAATGTTCCTTTGGACTCTGGGGAGAAATGTCATTGACCTCCTCAGGATGACTTGTCTTGTCTTCTAGGATTGATTTCTTCTTGCGTGTAATTGGAGAGGCTGTGGAGGTAAAGTGTGAGGCCACAGACTTTCTTTCTGCAATCCAAAGAAGAAATTCTACTGAAAAAATGGCAGAAACGTCATATTGTTTTTTCAGAAGCAGTCTGAAGAATAGTATCCCCAGACACACTTAAAACCATCTCACAGCCTCTTCTGGCAAAGAATCACCAGACTTCAGAAGTGCCAAATTCTGTCTGAATTCCAAGACTCCTCAGTCCTGCATGTATTTATGTTTGGATTTTTAAAACAGAAATGCCTGTATTTTGATTTGCGTATTTTAATAAATATTTTTAAATTTTTCTTTAAATAGTTGATCTTCTCCAAGAAACTAACTGTTGGGATAAGAGGTGTTGGGCTTTGGCTCTGGCCCTGGAAAGCCAGTTTTAGAATCCAGTTTTGTGACAATCTAATTTTGAAAGTCTCATTGTTTCATATAGATTATGATTAATTTCAACTCCTTTACAGTAAATATCTGTAATTATGTATTGTATTTATAATATAAATAGATATATCTTTTGTATATGTATATGTATTTATCAATGTGTCTATACACACACACACTGTCTATATACACTATAAGTGTATATATACACTATATTAGTATTTTCATACAGCAGACAGACCAAAGATTTTGCAATCCACCTTTTAACAAAGGACATTTCATTTTCTCACTGGCCTTCTGGTGATCTTCTCACCATGGGAAAAAAGGTGGAGTAATTAGGTTCCATACCAGACTTGCAGAAAAAGGCAAGTCTAGTCCATGATAGGAGATGAGATGGAGAGAAGGATTTGTCCTCGGAATAGCTCTCTCTGGCCAACAGCCACAGGGAATTTCACCATTAGAAGCAAGTTGCCTGGTCAAAGGTGGAAAGAAAGAGCTTCCCAGCCATCCCTGGATGAAAACAAAAGCTTCATATACCGGCATTCATATTTTCTCCAAAGGTCTACACAAAGGAAGGGACTGTAACAGGGCTGGCTGCTGCAGGCACTGGAATGGCATCCCATGGTGACCCCTTGCCGCCTCAGAATTAATCCGAACTTTGTGCTTTTGCCTTCCACGAGGAGTGGCTGACCATCCAGCTGGACATCACGCATACAACCTGCAACAAAGCAGAGGAGTATGCACACAAGTACATTAAGTTAGCTACTTCCCCACCTCAAGCCTTGCCCCCAGCACATAAGCAGGAAAACTTAGAGCATTGCAGAAAACTTAAAACATTGTTTAAAAATATCCTTATGCTCCTCAGATTTATTTTAGGAGAGCTACAGAACATGTGTCTATTGTGCTCTGGTCAATCTACAGGTTGACAATACTTCTCCAGGAGAGCTGCACTGTACCAATACTACAGTTCAGCAGAACTGTGTTATGAATCAGAACAGCTCCAGTAAATTAATCTAGATTTAAGATATAATCTTAAAAGTGGGGCTGAATAAAAAGCAACAGAATGGAAAAAGCTGTCTTCTTGTTGAACCATAATCTCGAAGTCTCAGCACTCGACTCTAGGAAATGGAGAGAGCACCATAAATTGCCTTGCAATTCTTTCTCCTCCTGCCAAGAGTTGTTTTGTCTGTTCCTTAAATCCTTCCAAGGCAAAAACAGGAGTGAAGATCACACCATGAGTACACTGCTTGAGGCATGGGAAACCCTGATCTAGTGGAAGTGGCCCTGCCCCTGACAGAGGGTTTGGCAAGAGTTGATCTTTAAGACCTCTTCCAATCCATTCTATGAAACAAAAACCTGAAGTGCTATTTTTTTAATATTTACAGAAAATCTCATGTCTTCACTAGAACCAGATACAATGGCACATAGGGTTGCACATTGAATTCCCCAGTAAAGGGAGAGCATAGTAGTCCATATGGGAATTTTTCCCTGGGTTTTAGACTATTCAACGCACTCAAAGATGCCACTTTCAGGCTTTAATTCCCCCCTCTTTGGAATCAGTCATATCACTTACCTTGGAAATCATTCTCTGAATGACTGGGAAGGCGGTTTCCTAGCACGATGCTTGCCCAATCCATTTCAAACCATCTATTCGTACCCAAGACAGAGGTGACTTCTTGATCACCTCCACCACTGTTAACACGCAGGGTAAATTCATTGTTGTAGCGCTCCATGGTCAGAAGAACCCACTGGCCATTGTTTATACGTAATGTTCTCATTCTCAAAGAGTGATTTTTGTCCCCCAAACTGAAGTTAACACTAAAGAAACCTTCAACCACCTAGAAGAAGATGATAAAAACCTTGAATAACAGAAATGCACTTCTAAATGTTATTACACAGTCCTGCCTCAAGAAATGGATGCGAATTTTTAAAATGGAAATGACACTCTTGTTTTTAAGTGCTTTATTCCCAGATAAAACTTACCACAAGAAAACTGCAGGTGCAGGAATGATTTTTTTACAGGCCACTCTTCTAACTCACATGAACTCTTTAATTAGTCTTCTCTCTACTGATATCTACCTCTAAGTCTTCCTAGCTGACCTTCCTGTTTCAATTGGAATAATTAGCCTCTCTCTAGCTAGTATAGTCCAGACAGTTTTTTTCAACAGCACCAAAAATGTAGAGGCAAGTTTTACAGACAGGGAGAGATAGAAGCCAAGGGAAAAAGCAAGCAGGACAAGCAGAACAATCTTCTTCATTCACATGCATCACATGGACATTTTACAGGCAGTGCAAACTAGAATTTATGCCATGAAAGAGTAATATTGAGAAGGACAACACAAATGAGAGTAGTTACCCTCATATGGAAAATTCTTGCTCTTTATTACGTTACACAACAGGTGTCTTTAATCAGAAACTGCGTCTTTTACTCTCACTGTGGTACTCCATGACAAATTAAGAGCAGTCAAGCAGAAGAGCTTGGCTCACCTCCAGTTGGATGTATCCGTTGTCATCTGCAGAGGCCAGGCTGAGAAGGGTGCTGTGGGAGAGGCGGGTGCGCACCATCAGCTGAATCCGAGTGCTTCGAGTGCTAAGGATGCTCCTTGTCTCATAATGGATCCAGCTGTCCCTTCCGAAAGCCCATTCTGGAAGAACTGAGCACAGCACACAAAATCAAAGCGAAAACCTCAGAAATGGCTGCTCCCTCAGATTTCTGTTCTTTGAGAATTTACTAGCTCTGAATGTCAGAGTTTTAGTTCTTAAGGAATTATGGCAATACAATGGAGCATCATGGAAAGCAACCTCTGTCCCACTTCAAACGGAATTAAAAGAAAACCAGCAAATCAAGGACTCAGAATTTAGGCAGGAAAGGGACAATTAGATACTGTCTCTTGCAGTCTGCATGTTACAAGCTATATGTTCTACCCCATCACTCCTACACTGTGCTAAAATAACTTTTTTTTTTTAATTTGAAGCATATCTTCCAGTAAAGTAGCTCGTGATGATCTGAAAAACAGAAAAAGCTAACAACTCCCAAAAAAACCAACCAAAGAAAAGAATCAAATGTTTCTTTCAGTAGTTTAGTCCCATGGTTAAAACTCCCATTGTTAGAAAATATGCATTTTACTTCCCATTTCAGTTGGCACAGGAGAAAGGCTCAGGGAAGGCACAGGATTTTTTTTAACTACAAATTTTAAAAAATGAAGATTAAGTTAGTGTTTAGTATTTTAACTAGGGAAAATGCACTGAAATTATTTGTTTCCCTATCCATCTGAGGAACCCAGGGTCCAGCGCAGAGTGTGATGAAGTTACAACTGTACTGCACACTTCTGTGGAAATCAAACACCACTAAACTATCCAGGTCCTGATGCTCTTGCAGAGAAGGCACCTACTTCAGTCTTATTAGCTGGCAGCAATTCTAGATCTGTTTTGGGCCAAGGTTAGTTGAAAAAAAGAAATTTCTTTTCACCAAATAAGGAGATAGCTCAAGTTAGTTAATAGGCAGGACAGACGCTGGGTCACCAACAGCACATCAGATGTCAGTGTCATGCAGTAGAAATCCAAAGAGTACCCAGCTCATCCTGGAATATTTAGTATGGTTCCCAGGACATGAAATATCAAATGATCAGGAGACTTAATTTCTGCACTCTCTTTTCCTTTCACTGTTTGTCTTCTTTCATTCCTTTCTTGAAGCATGTTTTCTCCTCTAGCTCCCCCCGCCCCCCACATTATTGTTCCTAACCCAGTTCTCTCTTTTTCAGTGTCTCTGCAGCTACAGGCTCTAGCTGATGAGCAGGCATGGGTTTTCCGAGATTCTCCAGTGACTCCTGTCCTCAGCTGTCTGCTACTTGCTGTGAGCATGTCGCAGTCCTTCATAAGGCACCACTGCACACCAACATTTTGAAGCCCAATATATTAGAAGAAGCTGGTGCCAATCAAAGTTTTTCCTGTTACATCAGGATATGACTTATGGATTTTGAACAATTACTTTCTGAGCCCTTGGTTTGTCTCACAGTAATGAGGGGTAGAACCAATTCAGCAGCTGGGCTTGTGAAGGAGCATTTCTAAATAATGCAAAACAGAGTAGGATTTGAAAGTAGGCAGATGTTTATAAACCAGTATCATCTGTCTGTCATACAAATAGCTTAACTATACTAACCAATTTTGTGGTCATTATGAACACATTAAAAAGTGAATGCTCCAGGCCTAGACCATGCCAGTTACAATTCCAGTCCTCCCCCTCATTGGATAGATCGGGCTTCCACTATTCCACAGTAATTTACTGTCACACTTTTTAAGTCTTGGGTGGCAGATGGAGAAAGAAGAGAGGGTCTGGCTGCCAGCATAGGGTATTATTTTTCTGTATACAGGAAGGAAAATTAAGTGCATTGAGCTGAAAGGGTATGTGTAGTGCACCATTGTCCAGTTCATTAATTCCAACATACTGATCCAACACTGGCTTGCAAGCGCTCCTTTCCAGCTGCTCACTGCTGCTCATTCTCACCTGTAGCTCACTCAAACTACAGGACTGAGTGGGATAATTCTCTTCCAACAAAAGCCTCCAGAGTTTTGGGGCACTGGTGCTCTTTACAGACTGTTATGATCAACCACATCATTTGTACCTTGTACCTAGAGGCAGGTAAAGTCCCAATAAACACCTGTCACTCACTTCTGATTCCTGGTTGGCTGATGGAACATTTTAAGATAGAGGGGAAGACCCAACTTCAAGTACACATCCCCTGTACCCTGAATATGGATGTGGGCTACTAGGAGTTAAATAATTTATTTCCTAAGTTTTTGAATTGTGTTAAAATTTTCCACTTCAATACAACATCTCTGAGGTTTTCATTATGCACCATGGGAAGTTTTTGTTCTCTGATACATATTTCATGCTGACTTTGTACAGGATAACACATTTGTTGCAGCCAGCCTGATATTATGCCCCCATGTACACCTACTGCTGTGGTTTAGGGGCATTGCTCAACTTGCAATTCTTTCTAATGACAGATGTAAATGCAATTATCACCATTTTATAAATGGGAAATGGAGCCTGGAGATAACAAGAGGGTTATGCCCACAGGTTTCACATGTTCATTAAACTTCATTTTGTGATCAGCATGAGCAGAAGAAAAAGGGACAATGCAGATTATATCCCCTTTCACCACTGAGAAATAAGATGGTGATAAAAAGGACAAAACAACCTGACCACTTCCCTACCCTGCAAAATAAAGCAGCTCTTAACGTAACCCTCGTCTGTGACATTTTTATTTAACAAGAGTTAGTAGGATCTTTACATGTTTGAAGATCTAAATCATTCCCAGAGTACAGCACAGTGTTATTATTCTATTCAGTTTGAAGTATGGCAGTATGACTTTGAACGTTGCAACAGCGTGTCTGATGCTATTCCTACAGATCCTCACCACAGTTTTCTCCCTAGAGCTTGCAGTACCTTTTTCACATGCTAATCCAGCATATCCTGGGGAGCAGTCACAGCGAAAGAAATCCCAGTCACCAACACACTTGCCATGGGTGCCACAGGAGGCCATCCCACCACTCTGACACATTTCATCCATAAAGACACAGCCAGGAGCACTATTCAGGGACTCTGCAGGGTGCTCTAAATCATAGACCTGGAAAAGGTCAAAAAAACCATCACAGCAGGTGCCTACAATTATCAGCAGTAAACCCATACCTGGTCTTTGTGGCCCTACCTTACTATCAACGATGACATTGCGTATGCAGCCCACAAACCCTCTGAAGTGCCTTTCTGAGTTGTGGTAAGGCAAAGCCTTCTTAACTCCACCCAGCTGCAAGGGCTGGTGGCCACTGAAGAGCTTACCCATGCTGAAGAGGAGGCAGGGAAAGAAAGAATTAGTGGCATGCAAAATCCAGCAACTTGGCTGATTTAACCACCCCACCCCTGCCTTTTTCTGTGGCTCTTTTGAGTAGCTGTGTTTCAAATTTTATTGGGGGGGTGGTATTTTTTGCTTTTGTTTGTTTGTTTTGGTTTGTTGTTGCTTTTTTTTTTTTACCTTTGAGATCCCACAATCTCTACGGAGACTTCACAGGCAGACAGATCCATTTGGGAAATCTTCTTCGTGACTCTGCCATTGTCTCTAACTGAGACATTCACACAGTTGTCAAGAACCAGCTTCACTTCCTAGAAAAAAGCATTATTTAAAGCAATTATATCCAGAGACATGCATATTAATTACATATTTTCTTTCACTTAGCAGAAGGTAGAATAATAACTAGCAATTACAGTGGAGGAAGCTTTGTTAAAATAACAAAATACCCCACATACTAATCTGGCAGCTTATTGCATATGGCATATAACTAAAGAGCCACACAACAAGATCTGATTCTGCCATGACCATGCCAGGTCATTGACATAGTAGAAGGAGCATGGGACATTCTTGGAGTTTTCTGCAAGATGAGAATACAGATAACCTAGCAGAGCAGAAGGTCTGTCAGACTGCATCCCAGATTTTGACATGCCCTTCAGCTTGTCTTATGTGAGAGAGAAGGGGGAGCCTAGAAGATGCCTTCAGCAGTATTATATCAGCAAGATATTCCCTGTACACAAAAGTGCATCTACCTCCTTTGTGCTACACATCTAAAGTCTCTTAGTGGGGCAGGGCTTCTCACTCAGATAAAGTATGAATATTTCACTCAATCACATCAGGAAGAATTTAGCCCCTGAATTATCACAACTCTGTTGTCTAAGCATCAGGCAGGATAACTAAATAAATGAAACAGCATGGCCAGTTTTATAACTGGATCAGACTTCTCCAGGCCTTATTCTGCTTCATTGTTTCAAGACTAAGAGGATGTCTGAGCTGACAAACTTCTATGCCTGCTGTTTCAGAGATATGGAAAATTGATTGATTGATGAGAGTTCTACAGAAAGGAGGAAGAATTTGGAAGGAATAATTAGGTATATGAATTAGGGCTTACACAGGGCTGCCCATATTTACACTTGCCTTTCCATCATTTGTAATTTTAATGTTGTGCCAGCGGCGATCTGCAACATTAACTTTTTGTGACAGCTGCAGAAAGAGCTCACCAGAGCTGTGGCTCATGGTCAGAGACGGGACACCACCAGAGAGTTCTGCAAAGGAAAGGGTCTTATTGGATATGCAGTAACCATGCTCCCATTCAAATGGAGTTGAAATGACTGTTGCAGTTAGATCTTAGTTGGAGAAGAACTTTAGACAGCTTAAAAAAAGTCCAGCTTCTAACAGTGACACAAAGATATGAATTAGGCATACTGGCAAGCTATTGTGCAATCTCCTTATTGTCCAAAAGTAACTTTCCGAGTCTTTTTAAAAATGAAAACCCCAAACCTATGAACCAAATAACATCTCACCTTCACATAAACACAAATACTTTATAAAGTGCTAACCTAAAGCAAGGAAATTCTCCTCTTCTCCAGGCTGCCCTTGTGCCACTGGTCCATGGTACAACAGAAGGCCATCAACAACTTCAGTGATAAACTCTAAGGAGATGCGGCTCTCAAAGCAAGGCTGAAGAGGAGGGAACCAGGCATAACCGTGGCCTCTGAAGCTGTGTTTTGTCTGCTGGCACTCTGGTCCATGAAAATTTGCAGCACATTTGCACCTATTTAATAAAAAAAAAATTAAATATCTACCATGCAAACAGAAGATGCAAAAGTCTCTTCTGACAACAGGACTCTCCACTTTAAACACAGGATTCCATGTTCCCCAGGCCATACTACAGGTAAAGCACTAGCAAAACTTCTGTCAAAAATATTTTGACTTGTTTGTACAAACACAATATAAATTTAGTCTAAATTATGTCTATGCAAGGATATTCTGTGAGTAAATGATGGACCTGTTGTAATATATAAAACCCGTGAAAATCTCTTACCTCTTCAGCATAAAAAAAGAACATGCTTTTCACTAGGCTTAGTTATCAGCTTGTCTGAAGACTTTATAATGCTGACAGGAAAAGCAAAGGAATCACAGAATCATAGAGTGCCAGGTTGAAAGGGCCTCAAGTATAATTTGGCCCAACTTTTCTAGACAAGATGGCCTAGCATCCTGGTAGTCGAATCTCAGAATTGCCCATTGCTGGGTAAATCACCACCTCCCTGGGGAGATTAATACAACAGTTGATTATTCTCATTGGGAAAAAAATTCTGCTTGTGTCCAATCAGAGTCTCCACAGGAAGGGTGTGGGAAGGTAATATCACCTAGAAAAAGTGGAGTGTGGCAGTCATAGATCTCAACGTCTTCATTCTTACTGCAAGACACTTGCTAGTTTATTTCTTTTACACTATCAAACAAGAGATGCTTGGAGTTCTTTCCTTAATATGTAGAAAAAAGTAGACATAGTATGACAGTGAAAGAACCTGTAAGTGGGAAACCAAAGGAACTATAGAAATGGGCAGGACAGGAAGGGAGATCAACTGGGCTTCTATTTCTTAATTTCTGCTTCCCATAGATTTCTAGTACCTTTGAGAGCAGAATGATGGGTGCAGGATGCAGGAAAAGACGACACACAAAACTACTGAAAATGGAGCAGAAGCAAAGAAACCTCAGAGCTGAACAAATGATAGGTGACAGAGCATACCTAGTTTCTGCGCAGCAAAAATTCCCTGTCTGATTATACCTGAGCAGCAATGAGAACTTTAGTATGACAAGGGCTTCTGCAGCTACAGTCTGAGTCTTGTCACCTCTACTAAGGGTGCTACAAAGACATTGGCCAGTGTTTCTGCTTTCCTATATTGGGATGATTATTTTTAAGCAAACACGATGGAAGCCACATTCTGGAAGGGGATCAGGGTAATTCTGAGCTAGTACAGTTCTATCATTTTTTTCATCTTTATACTGTATTATCTACAAGATCTCATTTTTGGAGAAACAAAGGAGGTAAGAAATGTGGGAAAGAGGTTATTAAGTGATATGAGAGATGTATTAAAACATTTAACAGCATTAAAATGTTTAAGGCAGGCTCTACAAACTAAGAGCATTTTGCAGAGTGGCATTAGAACTGGTGCAGCCTGGAATATTCCCAAGGTTTTCCTGGAGACTATGTTGAACATAAAATATATGTACCTGAAAACAGAAGTTCTTTTGCAAGGCCTGTGTGTGAAGTATAACAAAACTTAGATCTGCCACAGTGGGAAGACATGCAATGGTGGTTCCTGAAGCTTCGGCTCATCCCCCTTACAGTCTGCACTACATGCATTTTGTTTGCACACATTATGAAGCTTTACCAACCTGTAGCCCAAATCAGTATCCACACATGTGCCACCATTGAGACAAGGGTTTGTTTGGTATGAGGAGCAGGAAAGATGAGGATTCTCCCGAGCAGCACAGCCACACACAGCATGACTCAGCACCGTCACAGACACCAGTGAAACACTTCCAGCTGTGGTTATGGTTGGTACATGGTTCTGTTCATGCTTACTGATGCATCCGCTGCTGTGAGTGCAGTCTGCAGTCACACATTCATCAATGCCAATCTGGGTGATATTTATGTCCAGAATGCTCTCCAGCTGAAGAAGAACAATTAGTTGTATTCATCTGACTTTTCCACTGAGTTCACCAATGACAGCAATGAAAAGCCCAAGTCTTGTTTATTTTCAAAACTGCTTGCTGTGCCAATTCCTTCCAATGTCTACCTCACCCTATACAGCCAAAGGCAGCTCAATCTGGCATTTGTTAAGGCCAAAGCCTTGGTGTAAGTCAATTACAGCATGAATAAGCATTTTGATGGCAAAAATACTGTCAATATTCATTAGAGACTGAGTGGATAAATTTTTATCACTAATGGTTCTGATTCATTATTTACATGCCATCTGAATTATACTTTTAATCTGAACTTCTGACTTAAAGATGGGGGAATTGGCACTGGATAGTGAAGAAATATCTTTTCCGGCAAGAGTGAGTTGGTACTGCTCTGCACCAACATGTTTCCAACAGAACAAATAATTTACCTTTTTTTTTTTTTCCTAGAGGGAAAGGAACTTAACTAAATTTTAAACACATATATCCAACCTGATTTTGTACCAGAGAGTGGCTCTTTTACTACTTTGCTCTTTTAAGTCTGGAAACTTTAAACATTTGACTGGTTTGGGAGTTTCAACTAGAGAACTGAAAACTGAAACATTAAGGCATCATGTAGAAAGGCAACAGTGAAACACATTCTTTATACAGTGTTTTACAGTCTTTTCAATAGGAAAAACATATTTACAGTCCTAAAAGCATATTGTGTTTAGGTGACTTAATATGTATTTAGAGTCTGACTTTCAAAACATTCATATTTGAAACCTTTAGTATAAGTGCAATTTACTGATTTTACTGATTAAAACTATATATTTTTCTCACACATTACTCCCTCAATCATTCTAATTGTTCACATTCACTGGGCAATGGGCATTGCCTGAATAGACACAATGAGAAGAGGCTGTAGTTTGATACACAGGATGGATACTTACCCAGGCTCTGGAAGCTGCTACATTGCCATTAAGTTTTTCTGCTTTATAATAAGGTGGACCATAAACTGCAAACCAAATATCAACCCCTCGGAATGGACTTGGGCTATTCAGTACACTGAAAATGTGGACATTTTCCAGTTGAACTGAGATAATTTCTGAAAGGAGCTTTTTCATCTGGTAGTATTTACTTTGTTTTTCAGGGGACTGGGATATGAACTCCTCTGGTGTAGTACCTGTAACAGAAGTTGAAAATTTGACACACCTGTTTGTTGCAACTGTTGTAGCAATAGAAGAGAGAAGCATCACAGAATAAATCATAAGGTTGCAGAAAATGGACTCAACTGCAAGTTCAGGAGTATTTTCATTTTTAGGCTCTGAAATTTTCTATGCTCTCTTCTGCTAAACCTGTGTGTTCTTAAACTTTTTTGACTTTTATTAATTTCCAATTTTTTAATTTTTTTTTTTAAACAGAAACATGTTTAAGAAGATTTTACTTTTCCAGAAAGGTTGAAAGAATTTGGTGAATTTCACGCAGATGCTTGATCAAATAAAGTTTTTCTTCTGAAATATAAGTCGCTGGGGTTTTTAAAAGTTGGTGTAGAAATCAAACAACTTTTCCTTGTTGTCTTTTTTCTCCACAGATGTTCCTTCACATGCAGAGGACCATGCAGAGATGCATTTTCAAACCCTTTCCTAGAAAACTATTAATTCTCATCCCATGTCTAAGAGCAGAATTATAAGCAGAATTCTAAGTAGCACAGCAGTAGCATTAAAGACATAGACCATACTTGAGCACGTTGCTTACCATTTATTCGTACAGAACCAGCATTATGGAGGGCATCATCTTTGATTTCCTTCACTATAACCTTTACAGTCGAGATAACATCTGGCCAGACTCCATCAATGACTCTAACCCTTATGTTGTATGTTCCCAGTGGGGTTCCTTCTTTAATAGTCAGCAAACCTGAGTTATCATTAAGGATAAAGTACCTGTAATAAGAGTTAAGCCAAGGAACAAGCTATGAGAAGTTCAAAAGCTAAATACTAATTATCATCACTGATGGGTTTTCTGAACCACTTTCTATTTATCAAAGAAAGCAGATGTGTTCCCTCATGAAAGGACAGAGCAGAACTTTTTCACATTGTCTCCTGTTGGCTCCTAATGACTCTTCACCAGTGTATCATGAAGGTCTCTTCCTGCCGCTATGCTGTATTAACTGTGTAGGAAGATTAAAGCTGCAATAGCCATAACTTTAGAAACAGTGCAAACTCCTAGTGTAGATGTCACTGAGAGTGACACCTCTGTCAAAACCTCTGAGTGGCACATGCACATCTCAGCCCCAGTCACAATCCAGACACTCCCGAGTCTGTTCATCTAGTATAAATAAGGTCTTAAAACCAGTGGTGACATGGAAACACCTGGAACTTGGATGGAGGAATTTAGAAGTTAGTAGGTACGTTTCCTGTAGTGGCTCACTGATACAGATTGTGGGTATGACTGTGAACAGGAATTTAGAATTCCTGAGGTATTTAGAATTCATGAGGCAATGGGCAGCAGACTGGTTCAGCATGCAGTGTTATTTACAGCAGCCTCACACTCAGAAGGGCTTTTGGAGATCTACACACAGAAGTATCTAACCAACAAAATGCTTTTATACACTTGTTTTCAAAAAAAGTCAGTGTAAATACTTGCTATGATTTTGTGACTGCTCAATTTTCCCATAAAATTTATGCAACTCCCATTTTTCTCTCCAAATACCTTGATGTTTTCCCTTCAAATTGGTAGATTTTGCGATCCCAGTCATCAGCATCAGGGGCACTGACCTGGCCCAGTACTGTTGTGGGGAGAATACCTAGAACAACATAGCATACAAGTGGCACAGTCAGACCTCTCACATGTACACAAACATGTACTGGTCTAAGCACATGTGTTGTAAGCCTAAGATCTCTTGAAAAATAGTTTTGGTAGTTCTCAAGAGATGTGCACCAGTTTGCAAATGCCACACGGTGCCCTGCTTATTATATATTTGCTGTATGACTACATAGATTTAATTCTACAGGTGACTGCAATAAAAAGCAATGGGAAGGAAAAAAGAAAAGCCACCTCTGAGAATTTTCACTATTTTATCTGCATTATCCAACCAACTTACAAAGTGGTTTAGACAGAGATTGGTGTTTGGCAGGATAAAAAACCAAAATGCAGACTGGGTTATAAAGGGCAAAAACCAATAGCAATTACAGAAAGATAGAAATTACAGCAAGATGGAGATGAGGTCCAAGATACAGTGGCCAGGCTTGTTTTGAGTAAATAGTGAGACTTGGGCTGAAATGGAATGCATGTATGCTGGTGGTTTTGCATCCTCTCAGCAAAACTGACAAATTAGTATTTTCTGGATTTACAAAACTTACTTCTGAAAGAAAGGTCCATAGTTACCTGAATTCATAAACCTACCTAGTAAAGAATCAAGGACACAAAAAGAGGATAAACACAGGACTTCACTGTGTGACAGGGAACAGCACAAACCCCAACAACCGAGGAACTGAATGCAAGGAGAAAAAACTGTACCTCTCTGGCAACCGTGGTGACATTCATTGGATATTTTTCGGGAGACAGTATACAGGATGCCCTGGTGTTTGATTCACACAGGATATGAATGTAACACACAATTTGATAGTAGCCTTTTGATTCTGTCTCTCCTTTATATTTTAATTAATCAAAGATACGAGATCTTGAGTAGTCCCTCCCAGAAATTAACCGATGTACCGATGATTTTAAAGAAACAACTAAGATGGAATTCAGGCTTCATGAAAATGTTTAGTATTTAAGATACAGATGGAGTTTCTCAGCAAATAGACCTGGTTTCAATTTAACAGTAAGTTGAACTTGAATAATCATGCAACAGGCAGTACAACATTTCGGTGCAAATAAACGTGAGTGGCATCTACTCAGAAGTAGTTCCTAGTGTGCCACAACAGACAATCTATTTAATGAGCTAGAAAACCATAGGACACAGAGCAGAGTAGAAGAGGAAGGAATGCCCTGAGCCAACATGGATGGAAGCATCCCAAAATATTTTCACCTGTGTGGTTTATTTTCTTGATGGGCTTATCGTGGGGGTGCACCAAATCACAAGAATACTGCTGCCTAATTGCCAGAGCAAGAAGGGCACTGCATGCAGCCAGCATTCATAGAAAATTTCCCCCAACAGCATTTTTCAGCTGAAGACTTAGATGAATGTTTCAGCAGTTTACGTATGAGTTCAGTTTAAGTGTATTCACTAAAATTCAATTCAGTCTGGAGAAGGAAAAAGATTTAAGGAGGAGAAAGAAGGTTCTCAGCATTCATCATTTCTCTCATAATTTCTCAGCAACATTATGATCTTTGGTAATTATTTCTTCCCTGGTATGTTAATGTTGCTGAAAAACTGTATCTGAAACCAAGAGATCATTACTCAAGTTTGACAGAAAGGTGCCAAGAAAAGCAGCAAGTTATGCTCCTCCTTCAAGGCTGGCTCACATTCTCCCACAAATCAAGTCACCCAGAGTCCTGTGCCCCACATACCTACTGGTCTCTGTTGGGGTTTAAGCAAACTTCAGTAACACCTCTACTAATAGCTTATGTGGAACAGGACAGAGTCCTCCTGTAAAACTTAAAGCTGCCTCTTTTGACCTTATGTCACCCTTGGAAGCAAACATCAGGGAGTCATTTACCATCATAGCTGTAAATGAGACATTCCATGTAGCCAGCAGAATGCGGGTGGTCATTTTGGTCCCCAATGTTCACAGTCAGTGTGTTGGTGGAGCTCATGGGTGGGATCCCACTGTCTGTGATCAGGATGGGCAGGTAGAACACCTTGTGCACCTCCCTGTCAAAGGTACGCAGTGCAGTGAGCATGGCGCTTCCATTGTGGAAGTCCTGCAAGCTGAAGCTGGTCAGGCTATCGAAATCACTGAGAAGGCGAAAGGAGAAAGGCGCTCCGTTAGCAGCAGTGTCTTGGTCCTTGGCGTACAGCAGTGTGGAGGTCTCATTCATTTGAACAACCTGTGGAGAAGCTGTGTTTTCCCAGACCACTGGGTTATAATGTGCCTCAAACTCTGGCCCATTGTCATTTACATCCTGCAGAGTCACTAAAACAGTGGCACTGCCAGTCAGAGGGGGCTGTCCCATATCAGTGGCGATCACAATGAGTTTGTACTGAGCCACTGTCTCATGATCCAGCAATCCTGCAACCATCAGCCACCCATCACTAGTCAAAGAGAACTGGCCACCTGGATCAGACTTGTTTTGCAGGTGGAAATAAAACCTCCCATTCAGGCCAGAATCCAAGTCAACAGCAGAAACCTGAATAACTTTGGTGCCAACTGGTACATCTTCCCCAAGTGCAGCCACTTCATAGAATTGAGGGTAGAAGACAGGAGCATGATCATTTGAGTCCTCCACATAGATCACACAGTGAGCGATGCTGAAGAAATCCATGTCCTCTGCTTTCACAGTCAAATTGAATACCCTCTCATGAGGCTTCTCAAAGTCAATCCGTTTGCGTAGTTGGATAAACCCACAGTTGTTGACTTCATCTGTCTCTATGGAGAACTTGCGATCATTATCCCCATCAATGATGCTGAACGTCACCATGGCATTTTCTCCCTCATCTCTGTCCACAGCAGACACCACCACCACCTCAGTGTCAATACTCGCATTCTCAGAGACAAATGCAGTGTAAATCCTTTGCAGGAAGACTGGAGCGTGATCATTTACATCAGTCACCAAAACAGTGGCGGTGCCTGTCCCAGTGAGCCCTCCTCCATCTCTGGCCTCAACCACCACTAGGTATTTGTCTTCCTTCTCACGGTCCAGGGACCCCAGCACTGTAGAGATGATGCCACTAACTGAATCAATTGAGAACAAGTTCAAATTAATTTCATTTTTGACATTCTGAATGATACTGTATGTAAGGACAGCCTTGGGGTCATCGAGGTCTACTGCTGTCATTTCCATGATAGGAGTATCAGCCGGAGAGTCCTCAGGGATGTGGCCCGTGAAGCAGCCATCCGACACACAGAGGAAAAGGGGTGAGTTGTCGTTCATGTCCCTCACTTCTATAATCACATCTGCAAAGCCAGTCAGTCCCTCCCCGCCTTCATCTGTTGCAAGAACAAGAAAGCGCCACGTTGATCGCTTCTCTCGGTCTAACCTTTTGTGTGCACTGATCTCTCCTGTGTTCTCATTGATCCTGAATTCACTGCTGGCTCCCTGTCCGTGCAGGGAATAGTTAATGGCATTTTGATCTGCTGCTTGGTCAGGATCCGTTGCAGAAACCTGGAACAAGCCACGGCAGGCAAGTGTTTATGTTAAAAAAATAAAGGCGAAATCACAGTTCTCTTATTGGTGGCAGCTGCTACACTACAGGCTAAATGAATAGCATGCATTTTAACAGCAAGCATTTATTGGTTGGAGTAATTCAAGTACTCTTTTAATAAACATCATGAACAGCCTAGAGAAACAAAAAGGGACATTTCGATAGACGAATACATTCTAGTTCCTAGTATATTTTGGAAAGAGAAAAAACTGTAGGAGGAATCAAGTGAAAATAATAACAGTTCTGCTGAGCAAATATTTCTTGTGAAATTCTTTGGAGCTGGAATACAAAGGCAAGCAGAGACTGATTCTCTCTGAGTGAACAGGCTGCTGTGAAAACAGGCCATGCATCCAAGATGATGATCAACACAGGCAAGAGAGAACTCCCAGCTCCTGATTTGCATCCAGGGACTGTTTGGCAGATTCCTAGTTGGGCCTACCAAGAACTGCTCTAACAACAAAACAATGAAGATGATTTGGTAGCATAAATTTAACCATTACATGCATGAGGTATGCATGCCAACCATTCTGTGCTTATACAGTTACTCAAAATGTGCCAAATTTTCTTTGTAAAGGAGAGCTATCACATTTTTCAATACTTAGAATGACAGAATTTTAGAATCAGTTTGGAAAAGACCCTTAAGATCAAAACGAACCACTATTTATGTTGGTCAAGAGAGCAAGTCCACCATGCAAAATCACCAGGCTTACTTTATTCTGTTCTTTACAGAAAATTAATAGCCAATTCCTAATACTAGGCTTCATCCCCACCCTAAATAAACTATCTTTTGGGCTTGTGTGAATGAATGGGATTGAGCTGAACACAAAGCCAGGTTTTGCCCTGCTTTTTGGAAACTGCTCTACCTTCAGGACAAGTACGGGCAGATCTGTGAGCTCCTCCAAGACACTGCCCTGGTATTCATTCTGAGTGAAGACTGGTGCTTCATCATTCTTATTGACAACATTGATGATGATAAGAGTGTAGTTTTCCCATTTTCCGTCAGAAGCTACAAGCCGGAGCTCATAATGTTGTTCTTGTTCATAATCCAGAGGCTGAGCAATGAAGACAGTTCCAATCTCAGGTTCCACATCAAAAGCCCCTTTCACATTTCCTGAAGTGATCTGATACCTTAGTTTGGCATTTGCACCTATAAGACAAAGAAACAATCGCCCCCTTTGTTCACTCTATGAATGCTCAATCCAGCTATGCACAATGGACATGTATCCAAGAGAAACCTTACTTGCCCAGACTGCTGTGGTGCGTGTACTAGATAAAACATAAAAACATACAGAATGATGTGTGTATGTAATTTGAAGGGTTTATGTGTGTAGATGGGAGGCTAGGTTTGCATTTATATTTACAAATATAATTTACAGACACAGACAAGCACTTGTTAATTGATAATGGAGAAATTGTGTGCCTCTAAATTATTGTGCATTCATTTGCCAATAATAAAAAAGTAACACACTATGAAAATACAAGAAGCTATTTTTACTCAATGTTTCCTAAGCCTCTCATTTCAAATGCCAGTATTCCTTAACTTTTTTTAAACCACTGGGTGGTGCTAAAATATAACAGAAGTCCTCTATTTTGAGCAAGAATTCATCTTAGAACGTTCCACCTGTGCAACAACAGTTGTTTGACTGCTGCAAAACTTTTAGGAACAACAACAAAGCTTCTAGGAACAACAACAAATAGTTTAGTGCTTCCTGTTTACTTATTTGGAAAGGTAAAAAATACATTGCAATGCAGTACACAAAGTCATTTCCTAAATTAAATAGGTGAAGTTCTAGGAGCGAAAAGAACTTTCAGCTTTTTAAGTTGTGAGTCAGCCGTGGATGAGAAGACTAGAGCAATATGGATGGCTTGAAAGTGGAAAAGCTGTGGTCAACATTAGTGCTTTGAAGGACTTGGCTGCCTTTGCTGCAGGAGTTTGAGCATCACTTGCTAGCAACTTTTGTCAAATTCTCCCAATTGCAGCAGCTGGTTTCAAATGGCCTCTTTACACCTCCCTCATGGGCACTAAGAGGCACAGGCATTGCAGCACTGCCACAAAAAGGAACAGCCAGCTCTCACCTGCTCCCAGAAACATGTCCCTCTGGTTCTCATTTGGGCTCTGTCACCAGCTTGTCTTCTTTTAATCAATAGATTTGTTTCTCTTGAGAAGTTGAGCCGGACCAGCTCACAGAATTAACCAAAATGCAAAGACAGAGACAGACTAGTGATACATGCTGTTGGACTGGCTCTGCCCCTCTGGCCTCACCACACTGTAGGGGAAGCTTCACACCATCAGAGCTGGTGTCAGTGTGAGTCCAAATGGAAGGTCTGACTTTCCCTTTCTTCTGACTTCATTTCTGGCCATGTCACCCCACATTTTCCACTTTTGTCAGATTCTTCCACAAGCATATTTAACCCACTAACTCACCAAAAAGCACACATTTAATTTTTTTACAATAGTGGTAAATAGAACTGACTCCTAGTGAGGTCTTGAAAGCACAGGAGTCAGCAAAAAGCAAGCATGTGCTCCACGAAGAGTGAGTGTAAAGTTACAGCAGTGCTGTGATTCCAGGTTATTTCGTTCTACCCCAAAGACATTACCAGCTAACTTAACATTTGCACTACAAACCTGAGCACCTAATTACAGAAAACACTCACATGTGCTTCTCCAGAACTTCTCTCCCCACTTTTACAAATGTTTGAAATGTGGAATTGTCTCTTGAATGCAGAGAACTGTTTGTCCATGAAGGAAGTAGCCCTACACATAAACACAGTTAACACTAAAAGGATTTAAAAAGACATGCAGGGTCCACTCACCCTCATCTTTGTCATCTGCTGTTGCTGTCACAACAGGACTTCCAATATCCCTGTCCTCATCTATGCTGACCTCATACACTGACCGAGGAAATGCCGGAGCGTTGTCATTCACATCACTGACAAAAACCCTCACGTAGGCTGTGTCTAAGAAGGAGATGCAAGAGGAACACACAGAGTAGAAATGGCAGAGGTGGAATACCTTGTATTATTCCAAACAGCTCACATACCTGTCAAGCCTATGAAAGTTAAAAAGCCCAATATAGAATTCCTTCTTAGTTTTACCTGTGTTGGGCTGCCCATGAACACCAGGTCTAGCAGATTCTGTTAAGTCCTGAGACTGAACTTCAATCAAGTAAGAGCCTCTTTTCTCTCTGTCAAAAGATACCTTGGTGGAAATAATTCCTGTCTCAGGTTCTATAGTGAAGCACTGATAATCCTCATTAGCATCTTTTAATATTAAGTAGTGAACCTAAAAAGGAAATAGTTAAAAGAGGTTACATTTTCAATTTTAATTTGTATGTCCAAGTGCTGTGACCTCCCTGTTCCTCAGAAGCCTCCTGGTCCTGTCTGCAAAGTAGCAACACTCTGAGGACAGACAGATCATCTGAACCTAATTTTTCTAAGTCTTTTGTTCATTTTGATATAAAAAGTGCAGAATTCTCAAACAGAAGAATATCTGTACCGGTGATATCAAGGCCTATCAAGCCCAGTATCTAATCTCCAACAGTGGCCAGTAGGAGCAGTTAAGATAGATGATGAATAGTAGAAGGAGAGAGAATGTATGGACTAGAATTTTCCCTGGTTTCTCCTCAGCTTCTAGGAATCCACTGTGCTTCTGATCTCAAAAAAAAAAAAAAAACAACAAAACCAAACCCAACCTCCAAACAAAAAAAACAACAAAAAACCCCAACAAAAACCTCCACCAATGAAAGTTATTCACATTTTTCCCTTTAATAAAGGTCATTCTCTGAAAAAACACCATTTCCATCCCCATCCCAGAGCACCAGTCATGCCCAGAGCAGCACCAGGCTTCTACCTCACAGGTTGTTCTTCAGAAGCTGTAAAATGATAGATCCCCACTAGCTAGAGTTTCTTCACAGAAAAGCTAGTTGGATTTTTAGAAAATGACTCAGGAAAATGCAAAGGAAATGAGTAATTCCCTTCATAATTCTGCTTTTTCTTAGGGTTGGGTCATTATTACTACGATGGTCAAATATTGGTTTGACCAATGATGGTATTTAATTGACCATATTTAAATGACTGTTAATTTAAACTGACAATAATCACTGATGGTCAGTTAAAAATGAGCTAAAGAGGCAAGAGTTTGGAAACATGTCCTGCAGCCACATCCACTTATCTTTTCATGGGAGCAATCCTGAGAATCATGCAGCAGTGCTTTGTCATCGTTGCTGGATCAGGATGAGCTGCCACACTGCAGGACCCTGAGATCACGAATAGCATCCCCTGTGATGCACATCAGCCACAAGATAGACAAATGCTTGACAGGTACTGTAAGAAGTGCTGGTGGCTCATTACCCTGCCATCTGCTGATTGCACATTCTCACTAATTACAATGCTACAACTTGAGTATTGTGAGGAAAAGAACTGGATTAAGGTCAAACCTCTCCATGTAGGCCAGAATCCAGGTCCATAGCTACCACCTGAACCACAGACGTGCCAACATCAGCTCCTTCTGGCACAGACACCTCATAATTAGAAGACATGAAGAATGGAACATTATCATTGACATCTGAAAAAGGAGGTGATGAGGATCATGGTAAGAAAATATTTGAAGATTTTTTGTTTATTAGGGATTTGTTTTTTTCTCCCATTGTTGTATTTTGCTTGGAGGAAGAACTTACATTGTTTATAGTAATAAGCAATCCTGCTTTGGGTTTTCCCATTTTCATGGTAGCAGTCAGGAGGCGTTTTATAGACACTGGGCAATTTCTGGGAGACAGTAGCCTAATCCCAGCTGAGATACTGGCTAATGATTTGACCAGAGATATACTAAATCCATGAATGCCAGGACCAGGAGAGCTTTAATCCACAGCTAAGTTACTGAAAAAAGATTTTTCTTGTGAGCAGAATGAAGTTTCTGCCAAATTCTAGTACCAATAACTGCACTACAGGAAAAACCTTTTGGGACAGGGTCCATAACTTACACTGAGGCTCAGACCCTGCCCTACAGCCTGAAGGGGTTTTGCATTGGTGGATTATAAAAGACAGGACAATGCCTTAATAAAGTGAATCAGGAAAGTTGGATTCCCTTTCAAATTACTGCCCTATTCTCATTTCTATGGTGGTGGACAAGGCAAATATTTTTGCTGGAGACTTCACTTATTCATATTTTGATCTGAATGTCTGCCTAACAAGAGTAACTCCACTAATCCTGCAAAAAGCAGGGATTATTATCAGATTTATAGTTTTATGTGAAACTACAGGAACAGATCCTTATGAAAAAATTCTACTATAAGGAGGTTTGGGTCAAACTTTTCAAAATTGCACCTATTGTAAGGACCCTTGCAATTTCATTTCTATAGTTTTAATCTCAGTGTGCAATGGAAAATTCTGAATGTAACAAAAACCCCATAACATATATCCAACACAAACTCAGCCTATCTGGGCTGTTTCTCTTTCTATAGCACAGACTATTTCCAGTAATACTCATCTCCTTTCAATAGCTTGGGAGCAAATACTAGATTCCTCCTCCTTTCGAAAGAAAATCTTTCTAATTACCTTCACAGAACCAGGATCTAGTGATGCCTAAACGTTCAGACAGCCAATTTTTGCACTATCACATCTCCACATTTGATTGTTGTACTTAGGGCCAAACAGATCTTTTTAATGACTGCAGAACTTTTTACAGTATATAAATGTACAAAGCATTTTGAGGTGGCTTGGCATTTCATGGATGTTACCTTAATTTGCAGAATTATACTAAAAATAACAAGAATATTGTTCTGAACAGCAGCAAAGCTTACCTGTTACATTCACACAAACAGTGGCAAAGGAAGCTAAAGGAGTCATTGCTACGTTTTGTGCCCGGACTGTCAGGGTGAAAAACTTAGTTGTCTCAAAGTCAAGTGGTTCAGCGACTAGAAGAGAAGCAGATCCATCAGCTCTGTTTTGCTTCAGATAGAAACGAACGGGCATGTTAGTCTCTGGAACTTGACCCTCCTCCAAATTATACGTAACCCTGGGATCACCAAGAGGGGATGTGGCTTTGATGGTCTGAAGAAGAAAAGAGCCACCACATACGTTCATGAAGCACAGGGTTGAAAGTGTTACATGTTAAGTTTGATGGCAGAAACCTACATACATGTAAGTTCTCCAAGAATGCACATGCCTGTTTGACTCAGGTAATAGACAAAATAGAAACATTTACAGAGCTGAGTTTTACTTTGCAATATCTAGGTTTGATGAAGGCGCTTAATCAACAGGAAATTTATCTGCCTATAAATGTGCCTAGCCAGAACTGCTGTATGGCTAAAGGAAATCACTCCTCTCTCCTCCTTCCAAAGCAAAACTAATCCATAAGGAGACCACTTCTCCACTGAGTTGTACATTTTACCCAGTAAGTCACAGAAAGAAACCCAAACCCTAAATTGTTTCCAAGTGCTTGAATATGACGTGCAGGAGGAGGAAGGCAGGAATTATGTGGCAATATATGGAAGGCACTGTCCTTAAAGACTAAGTCTCTATGGGTTAAAAATTAATTAGTTTGAGTTAGAAGAGTCTGAAGCAAACTATGTCACTCCATGCTCTCATGCTTAACTGAGAAAAACAAATACAGATGCAGATAACAGCCCACTGAGGATGGAGGAGTGAGGATCTGGCTCTTGGAGGGAACACTCAAGGATGTCCTTCTCTGGCAGCACACAAGTCTTGATCCTGCAGAAGCACACCTTGAGGGCCATTAGTGTAAGAATTCACTGGGAAAATTGCTGCCAGCTGAAATGCCAGCCTAAAATTTGTCAGGTACACCTGACAAACTTTAATGGGAACATTAGTGAAGGCTCATAAGGGAGCAGTGCAATGCAGTAAGGCTGCATAGCAGGCATCCACATACTTCTGACCTAGAGCATAACAGAGGAAGAAGTGGAAATGAAGAGGGAGGGAAGTAACCATGCTTTTAACATACCACAATCTTGGTGTCACTGATGGAGTTTTCGGGGATGGTTACCCAGTACGTGCTCTGCTCCCACCGGGGTGGCTGGCTCAGTGCACTAGTGACAGTCACCGTCAGCTCCACTGTGCTGCTTCTGTTCCCACCATCTGTCGCTACAATATAGCGGCTAATGTGCATTGTCTACGAAACAAAGACAGAAGATACTTGAAAACCATTTTGTACAAACCAAGAGATGGCAATTAACCCTCTGCAGCAGATTTGAGGGGTTGGAGCCTCACATTACCTGGGGTAGCGGGCAATTCACATACACCCAGCCTGTGCTGGGGTTGATCTGGAAGTATTCCAGCTGATGCTCAAACATTGAGTATGTGACAGTAGCATTCACACCCTGGTCACTGTCGTGAGCTGTAACTCGGAGGAAACTCATCCCCACTGGAGTGTCTTCGCTAAGGAAGTCTTTGAAAAGACAAAGGTATTGTCAGCAGGTCTGCTCTGGTTTAGCAGGCTGTATTTGTAAAGAAATATCCCTGGTAAAACATCAATTTTCCCTTCATGGGAGGGTTAACGTTTCTGTACTGAAGCAGGTTGTAAAGTATTGTCACCAACAGTCTCTATAGTCCTCTTTTAGCTTCCCTCTCCCTCTCCCCTGCCATGCTGGGTTGTTAAGTGAGCTGCTGGTGATGCAGATTTCCTGACACTGCTGCTGCCAGCACTTGTGCCCCTCCATGGCAGCGCTGGCAAACCCCACAGCGTCTCGCATGCCCACTGCTTCAGATCACAGCCCAGCCTGCTGGGCTCAGCTGATGATAAAAGCAGGCTGGCATCAAAGGGAATTCTGTGTGAGTTGAATTAACCTTGAATATGAGTGGTGCTAGCAGCACTGCCAGTGAGAGGCACTAGGTAATTGCAAAGCATAAAGACTCAGGTCACAGTGAAGATGCCTCCGACCTCACAGTGTTTTGGAGAAGCTGCCCAGGGCAAGGGCAATGATCATTTTATGTATCATTTTATGATTTTATGATCATTTTATGTCCCTTTCCTTAGGTTTCACTCCTTGTTCCTAGAAATCCACCTGTGTCAGAGATCATGTCTTTCTGCCCATAGTTCCAGAGAAACCTGCTCAGATAATTTTCATCTAAAAATCTGGTGGCAAAATCACGCATTTGAAGACCCCACTGCACAGAAGAGTAATTAATTTTGTCTTCCTAAAGCCTGATTTCTGGGACACCAACAAAATAATGGGAAATCATGAGCAGTCATTTCCTGCTCCCTTCCACTCTGCGAGACACAGTTTTATATGAATCTATTGCATCCCTGCCAGCTGTCTTCCACGCTCGTCTTTACATTACACTGATTTTTGGTCCAGCTCTTCCCTCTATCCTCAGCCATCCAGTCCCAATTCCTCCTTCAAGTAGCTATGTGTGCTGGCCTGATTGCGGTTTTGAGCTGTTTCCTTGTACTAAGATTTCATCAACTCAGTGTACTAAAATTGGCAGTGGGAAGGTTGTTGTGGTTGGCTTCAGGCAACCCAGTCAGTCTGTTTATTTGTGTCTTGTTCAGAAACTATTTCATATCTTTGGTCTCCTTATATGTGTCTCCTTTACCATTTTTGAGGTGAGATAATCAGAACTGCACACTACTTATGGAGTGGTTATATTTTCTGTTTTGGTCTTCTCCTTTAAAGTCTACAGTCCGTATAATGGAGCAGTACAATTTTAAACAATGGCAACCACTTGCTCCATGAACAATAATTTGAGATTTAATTGGCTTCACTCATCCCTGTGTCATTTAATTGGCTTCACTTGTCCCTGTGTCATTTAATTATCCTGGGATTGTTGTCTTTGGTATGTCAGTAACAGACAAAGCTAATCTCACAAGAGATTTACCAGCACTAAGAGAGATAAAAGAAAATTGAATTAACTGCCATAAATCACTGTAAAATACTCCTTTTTTGTGTTCATGCTTTTGTGTGTGTGTGTATTTATGCTGTCTTTAACAGTCAAATTCTGTTAAACTGCATTGTAAGAAAGAAGACAAAGTTACTTGGAAGGGTGGTACTCTCTTTAATTAATTTGGTAATCACAAATTTCATGTGCTTTGCTTGCTGCTAATACAACTTTGATGATTACTGTACCATCCCTACTACAGTTAAGCATTTATTTAATGCCTGTTTTGCAGACACATTATAAAATGCATGGCTAAATCAGGAATTTGACCAACATCCTATTGCTGAGAGTAAAGAACCAGCAGTTTCCAGTATGAATAGAAACCTATGACTAATGGCATTTGATCTTGTTAGGGAAGAAGCTATTTTTAATTCTGTGACGTTCAAGCATTGATTACTTATGTAGAGATGTTGGGAAAATGCTAGGCATAACATGACCTTGTTATCTGCAGTTTTGCCATCTCTAAAAGCTGCCTTTGCTTCAGAACCTTTGCTGGTACCCTTCCATTCATGAAAAAAGAAAAAAAATCTGCCTGTTCTTCAGAAGTGCTGAAGCCACCATAATTACAAATGCAACCTCTCAGCTTCACAGCTTTTGAAAAAGAAAAATCCTGGGCAGTTTGACCTGAAGGACATATGTGATGGTAGAATAGAAAGGTTCAACTTTGCACAAACATTACCTTTACCTCAGGGACTTACTTGTCTGCTCTGCTCAAAAATATTTCTCTCCAGAAAGATCATTCCTACTCAACTTCTCAGTGCTGCTTTGGCCAGGTTTGCAGAAGACACTGGTAAGACTATAGAAATGGCTATTCCAAATCTACATATTTCAATGAATTTGGCACATAGAATTAGTCACTACAAGATACTTTTAAAGGTGAAACACAATTTGCCTTCTGTTCTTGTACATAACTCGGAAGTGTGGATGTATATTTAGCTTATTTCTCAGCAGGTCACTTCTTGTTAAAGTCCTAAAATATAAACATCCAACTTATTTTTGAATACTTCTAAAATGCTGGCATCTATAATGTTAAAGACAATTTTCTTTTAAGCCACCTCCATTTTATAATAAGGCATTGGTCATTGCTTTGTCCTCCATGACATTTCCACACAAGTGGCAAAAAACTCCAAAATGAAGTTGTTGGCAGATGCATCAGCAACAATTTTTTTTCCCATTTTCAAGCAATTATGCAAGGAAGGACCTGTTCCAGTCCAACAGCTAGAGATTATGCTCATGACTTGTGGATGACATTAAATGTAGAGAGTCCAAGTCTAATGAAATGTGGGATTCTACTGGAGAAACATCAAATCAAAGTCAAATTAAATGAAAGACTGATATAAAGCATATCATGTGGGGATGAAAAAGGGAATGTCACCAGGGCAAATGGGAAAAGCTAGCTCAGCAGGATAGATACAGCAGGCATTAGCTCCCAGACAAAAGCAGCCTAAAAACCAAGAATTTTGTGCTGTTTGACAAGACATAAATGCCACTTCAGTCTATTCAAACAGAGGTGCTGTGCTACAGAGACACAGATGACAATTGTACTTCTAGTCAGTGTTGATGATTTCCCAGCTAAGATGTTATGTTTTGTTTTGGGACATCAAATAAAAATTCAATGTGGAAAAAAGCTGAGGAGAGAAAAGCTGCAAAGAGAAGGGATCAGATCTGCCTCATCTGTAAGAGTGAAGTATGTCAATGTTTTTAAGAGAACTGCAATGACTAAAGAGGACTGGTTAATTCTGCACATTTCCACGGATGATGGCATAAACAGTGACTGGCTTAGTGGGTAACAAAGGAAGATCAGTCACCTAACAAACTGACCACTGTTATAAGGAATAACCTTCTAACAAGATTCATGTGGCAGTACTGGGACAAGTAGTTAAGTAACACTCACACTGATAACGACTGTTCTCAAACTTGGGATCATTGTCGTTGACATCTGCGATGAGGACAGTGACCTGGCACACGCCGATCAGCGGCTCCTGAGCCTGGTCAGTGGCAGTGACAGACAGAGTGTACTCCCTCTGCTTCTCCCGGTCGAAACTCTGCGTGGTGGTGATGACTCCTGCAAACACAGACACCTCCTGTTCTGCATGTCACAGCCTCGGGACTGAATTTGCAGAGAGGAATCTGCACATCTCCTGCACAAAAGGAAGCTCTGACTGCATGCAAAACCACCGTGAAGCCTTGATCCTCACCGACCCTGCAACGCATGTCTTGGACTAGACCAACTCCAGTTCTCTTGTCTCTCCTCTCCTCATATGTCACCTTTTTCCTGCTGCCCTGATAAGAAGCCCAGTCTGAGTATCTTGTTATCTCATGGCTCATGGAGCACAGAAGGACTTTTTCCTTTTCATTGAAGGGCTTCTCTAGGTTTACTCCAGTGGTAGTCCAAATAACTGAATAAGCTCAGTGAGGAAGCTCTTTGGGGAAGAGTCACACCACAGAGGACACAAGTGATATGACCAAAGTAACCTCTGCTATGGGAGTTGGGGGCTGCCTCATTGAACAGATCAAAACTCGGTAAAATCATAGAGTGGATAAATCAAATAATCTCCAAATCTTCAGGTTTCCCTCCCTACTAATCAAGTCTCTCCACATCTCAGCTATTTTCTTCTGTTTAGCAGATTTCGAACTGGCCTTCTTGAGGCCCCTTCTAGACCTATTTCTCTACTGTGTTCAGAGTTCTTCAGCTCTGTTGTTGTCCCTTCCAGTCTCCTGCACAGTCATGGGCATAACAATATCCCATTTTCCTATTTTGACTATAGGAACATCAACAACTATATAAAATCTTCATTTAAAATAAATCATTAAGATACCATTGCCCTGTTCTAATATGAGGATTTTGCCTGCAGTGCACTGGATCTCCTCTTTGTGCATGAGATGAGAAATAAACTGTGGCCACATCATAGGGAAGAATAAACTTAACCTGTAAAAATCACACTTTCCACTCTGCATTTTTATAGCTACCATTGATCCAAATAGGAAGGTAAGTGTTACAGAACACATTTTTTTCTTCTTATTGAACTGGGGTTTGTCTCTCTGATTTGCATTTGGGACCCCCAATATAAGAAGGATGTAGATCTGTTGGAGTGAATCCAGAGGAGGGACATGAAGATGATCAGAGGGTTGGAACACCTCTCCTGTGAAGACACTGTTGGGATTTTTCAGCCTGGAGAGGAGAAAGTTCCAGGAAGACCTTACAGCACCTTCCAGTACCTTAAGGTGGCCTACACAAGAGCTGGAGAGAGTCTGTGTGCATGTAGTGATAGGACAAGGGGTAATGGCTTTAAACTGAGGGTGAACAGGTTTAGGTCAGGAAGAAATTCTTCACTGTGAGGGTGGTGAGACACTGCCCAACACATGTTGCCCAGGGAAACTGTGGAAGCCGCATCCCTGGAAGTGTTCAAGGCTAGGTTGGATGGGGCATTGGGCAACCTGGTCTAGTGGAAGGTGTCCCTGCCCACAGCAGGGGTGTTGGAAATAAATGACAGGTCTCTTCCAACTCAAACTATTCTAGGCTACTATGATTTGAATCACGACAACCTTAATCTAATCTAATCTAATCTAATCTAATCTAATCTAATCTAAGTGCATGGCTATTTACATACCCTGAGCATTTTCCAGTGTTTATCCTATAAACTGTCACAGCTAACCGTGCAGTTACATTGTTAAGCATGAGCCCATATGGACATACTGACTACAGCAGCATTTTCATTATAATACAAAGTTATTTTCATTCTTTCTCAGTAATCTGAAGCCACTGACCTGTGTCTGGGTCAATGCTGAAGCCTAAGGAAGCTCCGTCTCGGTGCATGAGCCCATACTTCACCTCTCCATTGATGCCGAGGTCTGCATCATAGGCTTCTACCTGTAGCACATGTGTGCCTGGAGGCTGATTCTCCAGAACCCAGGTGCTGTCACTGTAGTAAGCGCACTAAAAATACACCCAAACATCCGACCCTAAATATTACACAGAGTCACATGAATTTGCTGCACAGCTTCAATATTTTTTCCAGCAGGTCTGAGAAAAACTTGGAAGAAAATCACTACTATTACTTATGCACACATAGAAGTCAATCTCTAAGGGAGAGGAAAGAAAAATGAGAATGAAGGCTTTACAGTTCCTCTATGAAGAAAGCTGACTGTTGTTCACTTACAAGTTCATTCTGCTCTGCACACACAGACCCTTCAGCCCACCAGCAACCACCAATAGCTATGGAGACTCTATTAACCCAGTTATAGCTTAGACAGGAAAAGAATATCTGTAGAAAGACATCTTACCTCTCTAAAGACAGGCTTGTTGTTATTAATGTCGTTAACTCCTACAATAACCTCAGCAAAACTGCTGAGAGGAGTGGGTCCCCCTGAGGCATTGTCATCTATCGCAGTGACATTCAGGGTGTACCGTGGCCCTTTCAGACTGGGTGGTGGGTTTCTGCGGAGTTTAATGATACCTGAATTTGGAAGCATGAAGTGTCATGTTAATTGACTGTGTAAACACACAAAATCAAGTGAGCATCACATTTCCCTGTCACTGTATTGCTGGCTCTGTTTTGGTTGCAAAGCACAGGAACCTATCATCTTAGTCTGCACAGCCTTGGAACAGGATCTCAAGTTTTGGCTGATAGTTGAAGAACAACCATCATATCAAAGAACTAATCCTTGTTGACACAAAACATCCCCATTAGGGGATTATATAAATATGGTGCTTTCTTATGGTTTTTGACATATGGGCAGGGCAGAGCCAATAGAGATTAGACAGTAAATAACTGTGTTCTAAAAACTCTTTCCTTACCTTTCTGGCTATCCAGCTCAAAGTTGCCCTCCTCATTGCCTCCTGTAATCAGATAAAGTAGCCCATCTCCATCAGGGTCCTCTGCCCGAACAGTAGCCACCAAGGTGCCAGGACCAGCATCTTCCGAAAGGAAAGTCCTGTAACTGATGGACACAAGGGAGCAATGGCAGCACAGAAAGTATCAGAATAACCATCACCATGTTAACCATCAGCAAGATTATGAATTCATTATGAATGGTTTTTTAAAGCTGTGGGCATGAAACCATGGAATCTTATATTTGGTTTAAGAGATGACTTAGGTCTTCTTTGTTCAACATAGGGTACTTATTTTATGATTGTATTCCTGTACTTTTGGTATACATAATTTTGAAGGATCCTTTGGAGGATAACAATATACACCATACTACATTGTACTGTAAAACAGGATCATATATCTCTTAAAATTGAGAAAAAGGACTAGTATCTGGCATGTAGTATTTCTTATGTTCCTATATATTAATGGAAAGAATCAGATACTACAGAGACAAATGTAAAAAAAGTATTTAATTTGGTAAATATATATATGTTTTGTATTTTAAACATGTTCATACTTCAAAATTGTGCAAAGAATAGAAGTTGTATTGATTAGGCACAGGAAAGAAAAAGGAGTCTCCAACAAGCAGTGGCTCATGAAATTAGCTTACAATACAATCTGTTGATGCTAAAATAAAGTTTTAGTGTTTGCTAACTACCATATTTATTTGTCAGCTATTTATACATGGATAATCACTTTGAGACCTAGGAGTCTACACAGTGAAAATCATTCTCTGTATAGATAGGTCTTGATTCATTCTGTTTTCTCTCTATAAAGTCAATATACTGGTATCACAAATGATGTATTTTTTTAATATATGATGTAGAAATGAAAGTCCAACTCCTAAAGCCTTTCTATATAGAAAATAGCCTTCAATTTCACTGGTACTTACAGTTTTAAATACACAAAACTACAAGTGACCATTTAGCCAAGTGCTATTAAGGTTACACATATGAACAGCATCTTTTAAAACCAAAGCAGGCGTTCAAGGTGCCTTACATGGACTGGGAGAAGATGGGAGCCTCATCATTCATGTTGGCCACTCGAATGCGCACAGACGCCGTCCCTGTCCGGGGGGGATGTCCTTTATCAACAGCTATCACCACAAACTCATACATGTGGTTTGCTCGCTCAAAGTTTAGCCTCTGGTTAGAATTGATGACCCCGTGACGTGTGATGGAAAAATCAGTGCTCTGGATGAAGTAAGAGATCTCAGAGTTGGAGCCAGAGTCGCAGTCTGTTGCAAGCACTATTAGAGAACACATTTAACAGAACAGTCATACTGCAAAGGAGGTTTGGTTATGCTGTTTCCCACCAAGACAACTCTGGTTTCTTGTTAGTTTTTGAGAATAGGCATCACCTAAATCTGTTTCATCTGTAAAAGTCTTTTTCTTTTGTGTGTGTGGTTAGAGTCTGGGAACTCAGCAGGAGGCTGGGAGTGAAAAATCCAAACAACACTTCTCTCTGCTCCAGCCCAGCCCGAGTGATCACAGCCAGGTGAGTTTGCAAGAGAGCTGTGATCCCAGCACTGCACAAAATGCTTTGTACAAATAGCAGTCAACACTGGTAATTAGCACACAATCAGTATGCATGACTGAGAACATTCTCAGTCAAAAATTGCTTCCTCACTCTTTCCAGGAATGCCATGTTAAAATTTAATTAGCTCCCAGCTACTTATATGCTTTTTAATTACCTGGTGCTTCAAGGTACAAAGAGTGATTAAACATTCCTCCCCAGTAAGTGTTTATTCAGTACGCTGAGTGTCCCATCTGCTCAGAAGCAGCAAACCAGCACAACAAAGACCTGGAGCTCACAGCACAGCATCAAAAGTGATTTTTAAGAGCGGAAGCTCATCTCTCCAATTACCTTGCAATTTTTCTAGCCTAGCAATGAGGCTTCACATCATACCCCACACTGGTAATAAACAAACTTCTTATTCTACCAATAGGATCCAGATGCAGCCACTGTGGTAGCACACAGCCTTCTGAAAGCAGAACAGTGATTGCAATGTGTGGACACCCCAGCAAACAGCTGCAGCATCATCCACAGAGGAGTGGCGGAAACAACCCATCTCTGTCAGAATATTAACTCAAAATAGGAAAGGAGCAGAGAATTATTTCAAAAGTACACAGAAGAACTGTTCTACTTAGTTGAAAAAAATTTCAACTACATCTGCCTGTGGAAAGTTACTCATCTTTGTTTACAAGGATATTTAGAGTGGTTGTAATATTTTGTTTAAAATCTCTCTAAATCCTGCAGTGAATAAATGTTTGTGTGTGTTACAGACTACAAAATCAAGGGCTTTAGAGTTAATCACTCTCAGACAAAATATATTAAAAACTCAAGAAAGAATAAAATGGCAGTGATTTAAATCTGTCAAATATAGTGGTTAAGTATTGTTTTTAGAAAGGCATGCAGAATGTGAAAAACATTTGATTTGAAAAATTCTGATTTAATCTACAGTCATTAGTGAACCACTGTAACCATTCACAAAAATACATTCTGTGTACTTAACTGTATGCTTCTTTTTCCCCAGATGTTTTCTCGCAAATATGGAATGTGGCGCTTACTAGTACATGACAGAAACATGCCTTACCTCCCAATAACAACTGGGAATTCTATTCCCCTCCATTCCATCCTGAAAATTAATGTGCATTGCAAAGGATATTTTAAGGATCATATGGCAGCCACCAGGAGCTCTGTGCTGCCTTGGCACGTGTTCTGAACTAGCTCAGTGCAAGCTAACTCTGGCTCAGAAGCTGACTGAGTTGTCAGGTACAACTCCAAGCCTTGCTCTGCTGGAACAACGATGCAGCTGAAGGCTGAGGGCCTTGCTGAGGGCACCCTCTGTGCTTCAGACTTTGAGTGTGCTTAAACAAAAGTGGCTGATAGCTGAAACCTACATTTGCATCATCCACAGTTTTAACAGAAGCATATATCACGCTACCTTTTTCACTGCCATCAACAGCTGCAGGCATGCCCAAAATGACAAAAGCTGTCTCATATTTGCATTTATTTTTGTTTGTGGGTCATTCTGAGGCTGCAACATCCCACTTCTCAAGGAACAACAATGAGGATAAGAGCTGTTTGTCCTTTTTTTTTCCTGAGTTACTTGCTTTGACATTGTTTCCTGAGATACTTGTTTTGGCAGGGTTAGTGGCACAGGTCTCATCCTGCACAAGGTACAGCTTCCTTGCAGCCACTAACAGCCCTGCTCAGCCCTTCTACAGCAAGTGAGTCTTCGCACACCCATTTCCACCACTGTCACTATACTTCCACCTCACATTTTCTTTTCTAAGATGGATCATTCCCTTGAAATTACTCCATGTGGCAAGACAACAACATGGGATGCAATTGCACAGCTTTGACATTCTCCTTGCTTTGGACATGGGGCATACATTTTTTTTCCCCCACAAGGGGAATTTTGATGAGTTTTACAAGTCCTCTAGACAGAAGAACTTTCATCTCTTTAAGGAAAATCACATGCTCAGGAATTTTAAAATTTGGTTATTCTGACCAATTTCTTTCTTCCCAAGAGCAAATAAATCAAAAAATTAAGTATGACAAGCTCTGAACTCTCTTAGCAAGTGTTTGGAGAAAGCAGGCCCTGCAGTCCCCTTACACAAGGGAAGCCAAGCTTCTTATCACCTCTGCAATCTGCAGAGTTCAGCTCCAGCTTTGGGAAATTTCCATTTTTGTCTTTTTGCTAAGTCTTGCCTTGGCACATACTCATTTATCAGGGTTCATACCCCCTGAAATCTCTTATATCAGGATACTATTTTAGCCTCTGAAAATGTCATCTGTGCACTCAGGGTTTATATGCAAGTGACACATGACCATGTTAAAAACAACAAATATGGGATGATGTCTAGTAAGCCACAACCATAAATATGAGTTCACAGGCTTTCAAAATATTTTTCCTTTTACATTTTGCATGTCAGTTATACAGCATTAACACCTATTTGACAAAACTAGCTGCCCATTAAAAAAAAAAAAAACAACTGTTTTTTCTTAACACATTAAGAAAAGACAAACTAATTTCAGCTGGGACACAAAAAGATTACCAAGGTGAGTTAAAAGACAGCTACACATTTAAAGGAAACTATGCCCCTTCCTATCAGCTGCTTTAACTGCCCTTGGATACCACAGGATCTCTCCTTGGGCACAGGATAGTGATCCTCACTGGAAGACACTCACAACTCTACTTCCAGGATACCTAAAAGGCATCCACAGACTACCAGGAAAGCTGCCATCCACATCTTACAAAGGAAGAGAGCACTTCCTCATGGCCAGAGCGTGAAAAGGTAACAAACTAGCAGGTCTGTGGCAAGACTGAAATGAAAGGTGACAGGATGGTTTCCACCTTGCAGAAGAGACGTGCCAACAGGAATGGTTTCGGGAACGTTGTCTCTGCTGTAAATGGAGCGCTGGAATTCAGGAGAACAGTCATTTTCATCAGTGATATGGACCATGACCTGAGGAAAAAGGACACATTGAGAATGGATTTAAGCTTCTACACTGCTAAAAGAGCACCTCTTTCTGGACACTGCAGTGGCAGTCAGTGCTTTTGCTGCTGTTCCATCCTTACACCTCTGATGCTATTCTTCTCACACTACTCCTGTAAAACAGAGAAGTATTTTCTCCTCCACTCCCAAGATGGGAGGCAAAGCCAAAAAGTAATAACAAGAGGTATTTGCAGAGCCTAGATGTGAATCCAGCCCAGAGCCCAGATTTCTGCACTACAAGGCCTCCTCCCTGCCCAGCATCCTCACAAGTGTCTTGAGCACTACAAGGCCTCCTCCCTGCCCAGCATCCTCACAAGTGTCTGTGTAACTGGTCCCAGAACAGGGGATTGCAGACCATGGGTAGGATGTGAAAAGATTCATGTACCTCAGTCACACTGCTGAGAGTGCTCTCAACTTCCATGGCTTTCAGTAAGAGGTGGTAGAGGTGGTGCTCGCTCTCGTAGTCCACGGGGTGGGTCAGGCTGAGCTCTCCACTCTCTTGACTCACCCAGAAGAGCCCAGAGGGGTTCGTCAGGAGAGTGTAGGAAAGAGGCTGGCTCTGGAAAGAAACAGCCTCAACAACTGCTACTCTGCAAAGAATGAGAGAACAATCCTTTGCTTCAAAACAATAACAACAAAAGACGTCTCCTCAGCACCCAGAGGAGGAGGACGGATTGAGGAGAGGTGTCTTGCTTACTCTCTGTCAATTCTTGGCTCAGCTTTGTATTCAGACTGGAAACCCCTTTTGCTATAGGGAGCCCATCTACCTTCTCTCACTAAACTTATTCATTGGAATAGCAGTGCTGAAAAAACAACCCATTTTAACCCCTACTAACACTGAAATGTCTTTCTTCCCTATTATAGCCTTTCAAACACTTGACAGCAGTTGCTGGTTTACCCCCAGTTTCTCAGTTATTCAGAAATAAGTGACCTGCTATACTTTTGAGTTTCTCTGTAGCTGTATATTCAGAAAAGAAATAGGTTCAGACATGGATGGGAAACCCATGGAGCACAAGGCTTTCCAGATCCTGCTGTTCACCTTGGCGGGACATCAAAGGAATGTTTGCCTCCCTACTATGACTTATGTTTTGAAGCTCCACCTCTCACACCAGTCTTTCACCAGCATAATACACTTTAAGCTTAAGTCACTGAAAGCTCCTGGGAAGTAGAGAAATTTCCCTCCTCCTTCTCATTCAGTCTCTCTTAAGGATTAGTGGCACATCTCCAGCAATTTTTCCTAGGTCATCAGTTTACTTTGAGGTTTCCTGCTCCTTAGAGGTCTTATGGCACTGTTCCACCTGCTCCTTAGAGGCCTCAAAGTCCATTCTGATCTCAAGTAGCTGAACAGTGACAATAAACCCAGAGCCAGCTTGAGAGCATCTCCCCTCTGTGGCTTGGCTTAGCTACTTTTCATGCAACAGCAGAGCCCCTTGGAGATTGAGCTTTATCTATTTGTACTTCACACCGGTGCTGTTATCTCAAGAGTCTGGCAATGATTTGTCTTTCTGGAAATTTAAATGCAAGTCAAACGGGACACAAACAACTCCAGATCTGGTTAATTAAAAGACTATTTTTCAAGCATTTGTTTAAATCACCAGGAGATGCATAGCCAGTAGTTTGGCTGCTCTAATTCACAATGCAATGCACTAAGGCACCAAAAGCATTAAAATAATTCTAGCGCCCAGTCTACATCTAACGCATGCAGACTCATGTCATACTGGAGACTCTGAAACATCAGAAGAGGTGGAATTTCTTTTAGAAAACGCAACATTATTTTTAAAGTGTGACAGGCAAATGCATATGTGTAGCCCTGAGAAGCAAAACCACAAAAGTTTCACTCTATTGTGCTCTGTGAAGCTCCTCTCAGACTGCAGGGAGGGAGTCACCTAAGCAAGTGCAACTTACTTTTCTCCTGCTGGAGTATTTTCAGGGACAAACACACTGTAGGACATGTTAGTGAACTGTGGAGGTCGGGAGCCTGCCAGGATGGAAATGGAGGCATAGGGGCTTTTGTTGCCGTACTCATCAGAGGCTTCCACAGTAACCACGTACTCCTTGTTCCATGTCAAAGGCAAACCAGTGGTCATGATAATGCCAGTGTCCTTATCCACTCGGAATCGCTCTTCACCACCTAGCAATACATGCACAAAGCCAGTCTGAGACATGCCCCACAGCAAGGACATTTGCGCCTTCACCATTTCAAGGTAAGCCATCCTCAACTCATCCACCTATGTCCTTGTATGCACTTCTTTTTACCTTTCTAGTTGTTCACCTTTTTATTTCACTCACAGTGTTTTGTTGACCAGCACAGTGTAAAAGAGACAAAAACAAGTAAGAAATGGATCCTTAAGCCAACAGTAAAGCTGCCATCAATTTCAAAATGAGCAAGGAAAATGGCAACAAAAAAGATTCCCATCCACACAACTTTTACTTACAGCATTTCCAGCTTCTACTTGCTGTACTTGCTGTATCTTTTGAGGATTCCCCAAGGGAAAAACTCTACCAATGAAATTATAAAATGGGGACTTGGTAAGAAACATCTGCAATTAAACAGAATTTTACCTTTTTTCAGACTAGCCCTACCTGCAATGAGTGTGTAAGTTATGCCAGCAGTGGTGTTTTCATGGCTACTGTAATGTGTGACGAGCTGGTAGATGAGAGTGCCTTTGCGCGCATCAGGATCGACACGTGCCAGGTACGGGTATGGGTACATGCTCCAGGACAGAAGTTCCTCTTCTGGGGCAAGGAGTGTCACATGGCAAAGGTACCAGTCATCATCTGCAAAAGACACATGGATTTCTAGACAGCTTGGTCACAAACTTTAGTCAGGAATGTTAGGATCTTATACGTTATAGTATCTGTAAACAAGCTGAGAAGGAAGTTTCCACTGCAAAGGACATATAGAAATTTAATCACAGTATTTTTACTTCTAAGGAGACCTATATTCAAGCCTTTTTAATTCACAGAAAATCACTAACAGATGCTAAAGGTATATATGGGCTTCTTGAAGAAATTTTCCTAACCACATTTGTATTCTAAAAGTGGCTTTAAGATTTGACTTCAAGTTGAAACGATTGTATTACTGAATGCAGAAAATAAATTTGAATAAAAAGAGAAACTAAATGTAGAAAGATGGGTATGCAGAAAGGTACATTGGCAAAATGCGTGTTTTCTGCCTGTTAAAATATGATCACGTATTTCAACAAACTGCACTGAGGTTGCAGGTTAAGGGCTACACCACTACAAAAACACCCACTCAGGTGTATGTGTGTCTCATACAGGAAACCCTTCATCTCTGCCTTCAAGAAGGCCATTTCACACAGGATGGAAGAAGACAGGAGCATGTGGACAAAACCAGCACCAAAGGCAAGAAGTAAGCCAGAAATTCCAAACAATTTTAAGTGTATGTCTCAGGGATGTGATACTAAATGAAAGGCTAACCACAGATAGACATTCCCTGACACACCAGACCTGTATTTATAAGCAGCCTTACCCCACAGTAAAAACATATGCTAGACAAATTTCCCAGAGATAAGCATTCCCAGGAAGGAAAAAACTTAACTGAAATTTTGTGGTGTTTTAAAGTATTAAAAATAATTTAAGATATGTTTTCCCTTAGTTTTTCTTAGATTACATGGTTTCTGGTTTTCTCATGTACGAGCACTGCATGCAGGAGAACACTGGTTCATTTTTCTTTTTTTTCCCTCTCTATTGCTGTGTAGGACAAGGCACAACCCATAGCATGAGTAGCTCATAAGAGCAGCTGAAGCAGTCACTATTTTATCTATAGACAAGAAGGAGGGTTGAGAAATACATGTCCTAATTCAGCCAGTTAGAGAGAGTGTTATTTTGTTAGTAAAGGGATGAAAACTTGTAGGCATGAGCATTTAAAGATATTTTTGTTCATTTATTAGTCTAATTCAGGCAGTTCTAATTTCTGCAGAGATTTAATATCTAGTCAAGTATTTTTCCCATTTAATGAAACCTGGAGAATGATTAAAAAAATTATAATTATACAGATTATTCTTAATATTGCTGCCTGTAGGTGATCCAACTGTTAAGTACTAATCAATAATGAGGTCCTAATCCTGCTGTAGGTATTGTAAAACCCACCAAAAGTGAGCAGTAAAACAGAGATTTATCTTTTTAAAAGAGCAGGCAAGGGAAAAAATTTCACTGAGTTCAGGGCATCATGTCAGGGAAAATATTTGTGTTGTTCAAATTAACCATAATTTTCTGGACTTTTACAAACACCTCACCTTCTCTCTCTAGGAAAGGTGTATTTAAATGGAAACATAGAAGAATTTAGGTTGGAAAAGGCTCTAAGATCATCAAGTCCAACCATTAACTTGGTACTGCCAAGTTCACAAATAAACCTGGGATTCACCGTCCCTGGAAATGTTGAAAAAGCATGTGCACATGGCACTTGAGGACATGATTTAATGATGAATATGGTGCTGGTATTAGGTTGACAGTCAGACTTGATCATTTTAAAGGAGTTAAGGATTCTGCAATTCCATTAATCCCTGTCCCTAAAGCCTCATCCACATGTCTTTTAGATACCTCCAGGGATGGTGACTCAACCGCTTCCCTGAACAGCCTGTTCTAATGCTTGGCAACCTTTTCTGGGAAGCATTTTTTCCCTAATATTGAATCTAACCCTGCCCTGGACAACTTGGGGCCATTTTCTCTTGTTACTTGGGAGAGGAGACTGAGCCACGCCTGGCTACAACCTTCTTTCAGACAGTTGCAGGGAGCAATAAAGTCACCCCTGAGCCTCCTTTTCTCCAGGCTAAACACCCTCAGTTCCCTCAGCTGGTCCTCACAGGACTTGTTCTTCAGACACTTCACCAGCTCTGTTGCCCTTCTCTGGACTCACGCCAGCACCTCATTGTCCTTCTTGTACTGAGGGGCTCAGAACTGGACACAGCACTCAAGGTGTGGCCTCACGAGTGCCCAGTGCAGGGGGACAATCCCTGCCCTGTTCCTGCTGGCCACACTATTGCTGATACAGGCCTGGATGCCATTGGCCTTCTTGGCCACCTGGCCACACACTGGCTCATGTTCAGTCCTCACTGAACATTGGTAAAATTGAGACACTTAGCAAAACCTCAGATCACAGACTCATGGGATAGGTGAGGGTGTGTCCTAGGGTGATGTGTGTATCCCCAGTTGTCTGTTGGGTGCAAAGGGGAGGGGAAGCACAGTTTGTTTTTCCCCAGGAAAACTCTGCTCCTCAGAGTGACCTTGGAAGCGGGGGAGTTGGAACATGGCAAGATGGGGAGAAGCTCTGGGATTTTTTCCCTTTTTCTCTCCTTCTTTTTTTGCCTCCGGAGGTAGGGTAGTCAGCTAGGTTTTGTAGAAGTCTATTTTTCTTTTTTTTTTCCTTTTTATTTCCCTCTCCTCGGAACTGTTCCAATCTCTCTGGACTGAGGACCTGGAGGAAGCGCCAGTGTGGGGCCTCCACCGGGGACCCACCGCACCAAGACCAGCCCGGTACCGCAACTCCTTTTCTCCCAGCGCCAGAGGAACGGAGCAATGCAACACAGTGACTATCTTTGAGAGGAGGCCTTTTCTTTTTAAGTTTGTTATCTTTCCAGAGAGGCACAAAGCTCTTGTCATCGGGTATTGTGCTGGGAGTGCTTTGCCTGTTTAATAAACAGGTTTTTTCCACTTCTCTCTGAGGAAGCCTTTTCCCGAACTGGTTGGGGGAGGGGAGGAAGGGCCCCGTGGGAGGTTTTCTCCCAAATCTGCCTGAAACCAGAACAGGGTGGCAGGACCTCTGGAGATCATCTGGTCCAACTGCTCTGCTCAAGCCGAGCTACATAGAGCTGGCTGCTCAGAAAAATACCCATAAGGCTTTTGAATACCTCCAAGGAGGGAAACTCAAAAACCTCCCTGGGCAATCCAGTGAACTAAAGTTCTAGGGGCTGGATTTCAAGAAAGACGTGAACCCACTGGCAAGTGTCCAGAGAAAAGCCAAGAGCATAACCATAAAGAATGCCCTTCAAGAGAGGTGAAAAGACGTGGAGATTTTCAGGTGACAGCAAGAGAAATGCAAGCAGTGACATAAGAGGCTGAAGGACTGAGGTATGAAGTCAGTCAGCTGTTCTGTAACCTGCAAACCAAAAAATAACTAACACTCATTCTGAAGGAAAAGACTGGCATTAGATGTTGGGCGTGGGATGTTTTTAATTGTAAGGATGATGGAGCCCTTGATAGTGGCCAGAGAGGTGAGACAGCATCTATCACTGAGATCTTTAAGACCTGAATAGACAAATACCTGCTGGCAATCACTTTGTTGAGACAAAACCTGCCTCTAGGCAGAAGTGTGGAACCAGCAAGACTATCAAATCCTTTCCATCACACATTAATCTCCCTGCCCTTCAGCTTTTGCATCTAATTGATTTTTGAGGCATGCATGTCCACATGTCACTCATTCCCCTGCAGCTTCAAGGAACTTCTAACATAAGCATTCTTTGGACTTTGTGTTTTATCTTTGCTCTTTGCTTAAGGGTAAGAAGTAAGAAAAGGAGTGAATGGCAGTCTAGAAACATCCAGCACCACACATGAAAGGAAAAACATGGGATGAAGCCAAACCTGGAGGGCTGTAGTACAGCAGCAGGGGTAATAAACTTCAGCTGTAGGGTGGATATCTTTCTGCAGCTGAGACCTGGCTCACTCCTTCAGGCTCTCAGCATTTATTTCAGATTTTCAGACTTGAAGCTGTTTTCTCCATGCAAGTAAATAAAATTTAAATTGAAGCAACCTGCAAGCATGCTGACAAAACATTCCACATTATATCTATATAGATCAGAGATCTAATTCTAGCAAGACATAAATGGAAATAGTTACAAAGAGCAGATTTTATTAATGGAAGTCCAAACTCTAAAAAAGCAGTGTTGCATATGGTCTGGAGACTAACAGGAGGTCAGTCAAGTAGTACTAATTTCCCTTTATCATCCAGAAAGAGCTGTTCAGAAGCAGCACTATGAGTACAGACATTTTTGTTCTGGCCGCTTCCCTTAGCATACACACCAGGTGTGAGCAACTCAAGGATTTTAGGGTGTTACAGACACATGGCAATCAGATACTATGTAAAATTATCACACTGTCTTGAAACAAGTCAGTAAAACAAAATCAGCCTTGCCAAAGTAGAGTTGTTCCTCAGGAATGCATTGGGTTTTCAACTGTCATAGCTGCAAAGGCATTAACAGATCAAGCCTCTGAAATCAATAGTGTTTTATTTTGTTCTTGACACAACCACAGCATTCTATTAAATCAAAATGCAGTATCACCCAGTGATGTTGCAGTTCATCCATTTTGTCAATATGAATCATCCACTGCAAGGAAGGAAATAATCAGAAAACCAGGCTCTATACACTGTGAAACCAGACTATCAACAGTATGGTTTGGCCTCTGCACCACACATTGGAAAGAGTCTTGGTAGGATCTTGGAAGAGAATATTAAGGAGTGCTGATTTTCCTGGAAATACGAGTGTATTCATAAGACTCCAGCTTTACCTCCTGCTAGCATCTAAAAAGACAGGTAAACAAAAGGGATGTCAATCATTCACCAGTTAAGAGTATCCTAAGTAAAAATGTTAGGATGTAGCAAGGGCAAGAATAGGGGAAATGAAGAAATAATAAGTTTGTGTCTTGGAGGGCTAAACACTCTTTAGTAGATCAGAGAAGATACACTCACACCTTCCTTGGAAAAGAATATGAAAGCTAAGAAAGAACTGGAAAGGGTTTTGAAGCTGCAAGTGGCCATTCTTGCAAGCCTGTATCAATTTCACTCCATTGATCATTTAGTTTCCTCCCTTACCAGAAGACACATAAGAGAACAGAATCTCTTTTCCTAAGATTAGAATTAGAGCTACACTGACTGATACGGGTTTGAGGGGACTAATGTCGTAAAATTAAGAACTAGAAAATGTGCATTAAAAATGGTAGTTTATGTTTTGTTTCTATCCCCTCAGGCAGAAAGAATAATTTGAATTGAAAAGAGAGAGTGTGGTATGTGAAGGTGCTTCTGAAGCACCCAGCCTGAAATAAGAAACCAAGGTGGGATGCCTAGAAAGCCTCTCATTGTGCTGTCAGGCCACACCACTAGTCCTCAGTGGTAGGGCAAGACATCAGGAGCTTTGGCTCATTATTGAACAGCCAGGAAATCAACACCTGAGAAATGGTTACTATCATGCTAAAACCCCCTTGTCATCTTCAGGACCATAGGTATAATCTAAAGTGTATTAACTTATTTCCAAATGCTTAAAACTTTCATGTCACCAGCAAAATACAATCATTTTAGAACAGCAAATGTGTTTGATGTGTACAAAAAGATGCCAAAAAACCGTGTAACAATATTAACTTTAACATCACTGGACGCAGTTGTGAGAAGCAGCTCAGACCCAGCAGCACATGTCCCTTTGGTGAAACTGAGAGGCACATTTGGAGCAGCAGCCTCCAAAGGAGCCGTGCACTGGCTGCTCTGCTGTGTCCTAACAGATGAAAAGGTAAAGTTGCTAGATCACCCTCCAGTTCTCCTTATATACGAAATTTCTAAACAGATCTGCTTACACAGACATGGCCCTTGACACTTTGCTACTTCTCTCTCACAAATCAATGTCTATGCCATACACAGGGCTTGCTTACTCAGGCAAGAGCTCAGCCACCCATAGGAACTAATGGCTCCTTACTTTGTTGTCATCAAGCACTGCTTTTAGGGTATTCCATCAGTAACATTCATGGCAGGAGCAGAACTCCAAGGCCTTTCTGTCAGCCTATTTCCTCAGGTTAGGTTTTAAAAGGCTTTTCTTAAACTTTCTGCTCTACTTTTTTCTTGAATTTTGGGCAGTTTCCACCAGCAAGGCAACCTCAGTGCTCAAACTGCAGTACTGTTGAGCTCTGCACTAGCCAAGGTCTGACTGCTGTAGCAAGGAACCCCTAATGCTTGCCCCAAAACATCAGCTGTGAACCCACTGCTCTCTGGGGAGGACACAGCTTTCCAAGCCCATTGGAGATACACAAGCAGGAGCAAGTTCAATTCCAACTTCAGTCATAGTCCCAGAAGAGAAGGCTTCATGCGCATCTGCCGTGGGGAGCTAGTATGAACAGACTGCCTGTGCAAACGTGGTACGTGTGAATTTTGGGCCTCCCATGTGTAAAGGCAGCCCCAGGTCAGCTGGCACCTGCCAGTAAACAAAAAATTAAACACTGCTGCACACTGCACAGTGCTCCTGGAGCGTGAGACAACACCAGGAGCATGCAGAGGTGTTTCTGGCATTGTGCAGCTTTGGTCTAGGTCTAAAACCAGATTTTTAAATGCCTTCCTGCTGTTGAAATGTAATGAAAACTCAGAAATACTAAGTCATAGTCTGTATAAAAGGATTCAAGATGCTAATCTTAAGAATAAAGGGCTGAATATTCTATTTTTAAGGTCTCCTACTGCTTTTCTCTCATAGAAGAGGTTTTATCATTGTTTAAATAGCTTATGTAACTTACCAAGAATACTTGTAACATAAGTTTTACATTTACCTCTTTAAAGTTTTAAGCTTTTTCTAGGCTTCTCAAAATGTCTGACTTTATCAGACATTCTTAAGACTTATTTATTTCCTCTGGATCATTATATATGTTTACTCTCTCTCTCTCTTTTTTTTTTTTTTTTTTTTTTTGGTGGTGGTGGTGGTGATGGTTTTTTTTACAGCAAGGTTTTTCCAAAGATAGGTACAGACAGGGTAATGTAATAACCTTCATCCCTGAGCTTGCTCTTTCATCCAATGACCCCTGGCCATTAAAGTGGTCTCACGGGTTAAGTGAAGCAAGCTTTTTCTGTCGGTACCTGAATTGGGAGGCACACTAATGGCATCCACAGATGGTTTTAATCAATGTGATACCAGGAGGAAACAACCCCCCACCCCCAAAAAGAAAAAAGCAGCATATAATATGACCTCAATATCTGATCAGGTCAAATTTCTGTTTCTGGAGTGAGATTTATTTTCTAAAAATGTCAGGGGGTTCCAGGAAGCAGTGGACCATTTCTGGCTCTGTTAACAAAGAAAAGGAAAAAAACCCTCCAAACCTAAGCTGTGTCTTGATCTGAAATCATGGCCAGCAACATACATGAATTACTTGTTAGCTTTTACAAAAGCTGTATTACGCAGATTGAAAGGTTTCCCTTCCCAGTAGGCATCCTGATGGAAGATTCTTAAGAAAGTAGAAGGGACTCAAACCACATATTCTTTCCATGCACAGTCTAGGTTGTATTTACAGGAATGTCAAGATCTGACAGATGTCTTTTTTAAGTGCAGTTTGCTTCCAGTGAGTCGTAAGAGTTCAACACTGATCATATTCTACCATAAGACAGTGCATAGAAGGAACTGCATTATGCTACAGCCTCCTCAGTCAGATTTAGGATCTATCTCCTTGGAATTCAATTACAGTAGTAAACAGTTGTTATCCCACCTGAAAGAGAACAGAGAATGAGATATCCATCTTACCTCCAAAACCAGGAAAATGCTGAACAGCCTTGCAACTGTTTTACCCACTTCAGTCTGAAACTACTTACTGGTGTTTACCCCTCTGATGTCTTGAGGCATCCCAGAGTTAAAGGGTTGCTAACATCAACCCTCTAACTCTTCAGTGCACTGCAGACACATGGGAGGGAAAGAGATTTGTCTTGTCATGGCTTTTTTTGTGTTCCTACTTCTGCCAAACAAAGTTACCCTTTGTAGATTATGCACTGACTTCTTACACAGTTGTTTTCAGTTAGGTAGCATGTGGGGTGTATCTGCAGTGTGAATGAGTGCAGGAACATCGACATCTCCCACTGGGTCTCACTATTCCAAGCCAAGGCAGTGTGCACTCTGTAAGCCCTTTGTGACAGGCTCTTAAGTTTAAAGAAACAAAAAACCAAACCAACCAACCAAACAAAAGCCCCTAAACCAAACCAAAGAGAGAGCTAAAAGCCTTCAAGAGTTGAAGAACAGCAGTTAAGAAATTGCTTTTTGAAGCATGATAGACAAAGCCCTAAATGTCAAACTACTACACAGTGTGCACCAGTACATATTGCCAGCATCAGAGAGGGCAGCTGAGGGGGCAGAAGAGGAAACTGCAACTGCACTTCCCACCCTCTCTAAGCAGATAACAGCTATGAGAACCTATGTAGGTACTTGTAGGTGTGCATAAACAGAGGCAGACATGGAAGAGAAAGGGAGCTTCAACTCTTCCTCACCACCCCCAGCCTTTCCATGCTCAGGCCCCACACTGTTCTGATGGTGCAGTCAGTATTTCCAGGATGTAAAATGTCCCAAAAGAAAATCTGGATGAGAAATGTTGGGTCTGCAGTTCATACATTTGTATGAGAGTCTTATCTAAACTCCAGGTCCACTCCATAACTATCCATGCACAGAGCCCAGAACAAGGCTTTGACAGACAGACAGAGGCTGCCAAATTCCTAAAGAAAATGTAAACTGCGTGGTGTAGGTAGATAATATCAGCCACAGAAGTTGTGCAAACATCTTTACAATGCACAGTCCATGTACCACATGTATATTCAGTGGGAGAACAGCTGTGTTTTCACAGTGCCTGCTACAAGATCCCCACAAAACAGATGGCAGCCCCCTCCTTATCACTGCTATGTGTACTACTGAGCAACTGGGAAGATTCAGAAGGTTATTGTACTCTGCGCTCAGTTTATTTTGGTATTTCAACTGTGCACAGAAGTACCTTGTCTTTCTAAAACTACTGTTGCAGGAAACAGTGCTCTAAGTTACTATCTGACCCACTGGGGTTTTTTTTTAAGCTTATTTTTAAAAAAGCTCTTATTTTCTTGGAAAAAAAACCCAGCAAATGCATCCAAAAACTCAAGACACGTGCTTCCCTGGAAAAGTGGCACTTGTAAAATGCCTAAGTCCATTCATGTCTTTTACATAAGAGATGGCAATTAATAAAGGTCTGATAGATTTGTTTTTTAATTAAAGAGGTGATTACAAGTTTGGCACATGTTCCATGATATTGATTGATTTGTCAGTGATTGTTAATTACATTTAGTAAGAGATGTGAGGAGAAATGAGGAGCAGACAAAAGTTAATTCTATTTGACTTTTGACAGTTCACCAGGTCTCTTCAGATAAAAAAAAATGGATGCTCAAATCCTCCCACCATTTCACAATATTTTTGTAAAATAAGCAGATAGAAAAAGATCCCAAGTTTGTTGCAGTGCAAAGTTATGAGAGAGTTTTGATTTTCAAAGTAGCTTAAAGGACTGTCTAAATGACCTTGTCCCACTTGATCATTGAATTCCTTTCTCCCCGAGGCTCATCTCTTGTCAATACATTATTAGAGCACAGACAGTGGTAAAAACATGCTGTGCACCACCAGATTGGAGAGGACAACACAATCATAGGTTGAACACTGTTCACAAGGTTATTTGCTTTCATTACAAATAAGCAAGACAAACTGTGTGTCCCCTTTCCAACTCCATCTTTAGCTTGAATGAGAAGTTCTACTTTAAACATCAGGTGATTTGTTCAAAGTTAGTAGCTGGAAATAGTGTGCAGAGTTTTTTCTAATGTTAAATGTTTGTCACTTGCACAATGCACCCCATTCCTGCAAGACTAAGTTTCTCAGGCAGGCAGCTCTTGACTTGCAGACTGCATACAGCAGTCTGGTAAAAATCATAGCCCCCAGCATACTTCAACACGTTTGTTTTCCTCCCAGCTCTATGTTTCACATTTCCTGAGAACTAGGCTGTAAAATTCGTTCATATAAATTGGTAAATATTCCCTGTTTAGTAAAGTTGCAAGTATCTAAGAAAAAAGGCAAACAAACAATACAAAACAATCCCAAGAAAGTGATAACCAGTTGTGCTATTAGCAACTTGAGCTGCACTTACAAATGCACTCTAAAACTTACTCTAAGATGAAAGTGACACATGGAAAAGATGGCTCTTGCAACCATGACACACCTCAAGCTTAATGTGGTTTAAGAAGTTTATCAAGTCTAGCCATTCTCTTTGCTATCTTATTAGGAAAACCATACACAACAATATATGAGCTCTTGGCATATAGATATAACTACAATATCTCCGTTTAGTTCTCTACAGCAACTCCTAGAATTCCTGATTCAGATTTTTTTTTTTTTCTTTTTCTTGTCCTAGGCTAGTCGACATCTATTTTGTAACGACTCCTTTCACTTCCCGTGCGCTGCTGTGCCAGTGCTGTAGCTGACTCCCAGCATCATTCGGCGCGGTTCAGGGAGCGGGCGCAGCGGGATCCCCCAGCTCCGTGGGCTGCAGCTGCAGGTCTGTAAGTGCCCACATCCAGGACAGCGTCACCTCTTCCTTCTCAGATCCTTCCAGCAGGACCAGAGCTACAGGAGAGGCTCCCTGCTAACTGCCCCTACTATGAGACAAGCTATTTGTTGTGGCGTAGCCTCTTCTTTACCGGGCCCTAATTGCTTGTTAACCCCTGAGCAGACACCTCTTTCCCACAAAAGTGAACCTACTGTGACAAGAATTCCTTACAAGACAACATAACCAAAACACCATTCTCTACGTTTCCAGCTGCTCCTTCAAAGGCAAGAGGTAGAAGCTCTGTGGGCAGTACCGGGGAAGAGCCGGCACATTCCCATGTCACCCACCGAGCTCCCACAGCCGGGGGGGGCAGCTCCCGCAGCCGCCTGCGGCTCTCGCACCCCACGGAGGTCAGCATCGCCGCGGCCGCATCTCCTCGGATGGTACGTGCCCGTCACAGCCGTGCCTGGTCAGCATCCCTCCACTCCGAGGCAACCCTTCATGCCCAGCCATCCCTTTCGCTGCCATCCCGACCCACCCGGGGCGGCGCCGCGGGGAGAACCGACCCATCCCAGGCTCTCCGTCCCGTCCCGGGCCGCTACCTCCTCCGCCGCCGCTGTGCACCTTGACCAGCACCTCCGCCCGGCCGCCCGCTCGCAGCTCCCGCCGCAGGTAGAGCCTCCCCGACGTCCTGTCGAGCCCCACGGGGATGGCGCCTGGAGATGCCAACTCGAACCAGCCGCCCGCCGCCCGGTCTCGGCTCCTCGGAACGGTGAAGACGGTGTCGCCCACCCGCGCCCCGGAGGGCAGGCGAGCCGTGTAGCGCCGGGTGCCGGGCCCCGACGGCCGCTCGGGCGGAGGCTGCAGCGAGCGCGGCTCCCGCCGCCGCCCCGCGCAGCCCGCCGCCCCCCGCCCGCGCACGGCCAGGCGCAGGCACCGCGCGGGGCTGCGCAGCGGCCGCGGCCGCCCGTGGTCCAGAGCCGCCACGCAGAGGCGGAGCCGGCGCAGCCCCAGCAGCGAGCCCACGGTCAGCACCTGCCCGCTGCGAGGCACCACGAAGAGCAGGCGGCTGCCGGCGCTCGGCGGCCAGGGGCGGTAGGTGAGGCGCGCGTTGGCGCCCTCGTCGCGGTCCGAGGCGCGCAGCCGGGCCACCTCCGTGCCCAGCGGGATCAGCTCGTCCACTTCCAGCGGCAGCGCCGGCGGCAGCCGCGGCCGGTGGTCGTTGCGGTCCAGGACCCGGACCCGCAGCAGAGCCTCCCGGGAGCACCGTCCCGCCCGGCGCCGCAGCCGGAGCCCGTATTCGGGCTGCGTCTCCCGGTCCAGGGGCTCGGCGGTGTGGAGCAGCAGCAACCCCCGGCCGCCGCCCGGCCGCCGCTGGAGGGAGAAGCGGGAGGCGCCGTCTCCTTCCAGCGCCCACTGCCCGGCCGGCTCCCCGGGGACCAGCAGCCTCCGCAGCGGCATCCGCAAGCCCTGCACCCGCGTCCCCGCCGGGCTGTTCTCGGGCACCCGCCCGGAGAAGCGCAGCAGGCGGGGAGAGCCACTGCACCCCGGCCCTGTCGCCTCGCCGAGCAGCGGCAGAAGCAGCAGGACCAGGAGCAGCCCGCAGCGGCTCCGCCGCGCCCGGCCCATCCCGCCGAGCGGAGCGCAGTCCGACTCTGCGCCGCTCCCGCCGCGGGCACCCACGGCTCGGGCAGCCCGTCCCGGCCCGCGGCCACTCACGGCCGTGGGCGGGGACGGAGCGAGCCCGCCCCGCGTGGTCGAGCGGGGAGCCCTCCCGTGGCAAAGCGCACAACGCTGAGGTGCAAATTCCTCATCTTCCCCTATTCCGTGGCAAAGCGCACAATGTTGCTTGGCAAATTCCTCATCTTCCCCCATTTCACATTGCCCGTGAAGATCACCTGTGAGTGATCTCTCCCCTGGCCCTGTTTCAACTCGTGAATTTTTGTTGTATTTTCTTTCCGCTGTCAAGTTGCAGAGAGGAGTGATGGAGCCGCTTTGCTGGGTGCCTGGCATTCAGCCGGGGTCAAACCACCACATGCATTCAGCTGCACCCTCTGGCTCTTCTGCAAGCTGAGCAGACACAGGATGAACTACACTTCCTGGGGAGGTGATTTGGGGGAAAATGGGCAATCTCCTGCTCTCCTAAGCCTGTATGAAAAACCCACCCAACTAAGATACAAGAACCATCATAAAAGAAACAGAGGAAAAAACCACTATTGCCTTAAGGAGAGCGGACCTTGGGATACTTGAATCCTAAGAGTAATTGTCACGCAGCAGACATGCTTCTCTGTTGTAAGCTGGGTTTGTCTTGGAAGCACAGCCTCTCAGAAGTGCACATTCAGGTTGCTGCTCCTTCAGGAAAGATGAAATATTTTTGGGACAAGAACAGTGTGTGTTGTTGAGAGCAAGACTGGAATGCTCCTGAACGTACTGAGCGAACACATCAGACCCACTAAATATGCATAAAACAATCTGGGCATGGAACTCATCACTCTGGTTAGTCTGTCATCAACAGAAGCGTGAATACAAGCCAGGCCACTCCAGTGTCAATCATTACTCATCAAACCAAACAATACTCATTTTCTCATTGTTCCAAGCATAAGTTCCCAGCAGCATCTTCCTGTTAACAAACAAGAGTATCTCCTTTCACATAATGATGGCAACAGCTGAGGAACAGCCTTTTGTAGAGTCTCCACATCCAGCTGGTCAAACTGTGCTTGGTGTTTTTCCATCAGAAGTGTTCCCCCTTCCTGCTTCGAACAGGCTTACTAGTTTTACCAGAAGGTTGTTAGGAATGTAGGGGTGTTTGTTGCCAGCTGTGTTGTAACTTTAGTGATGACATACCTAGGCTAAAAGTGAAGTTCTGCTCAAGAAAGTCAGAACCCATTTCACTCGTCTTGAGTCAAATATTGCAGGCAACAGTCAAAGCTGACAACCAACCGCTAAACCTGCACCTGTGCCACCCGGGAAATCACCAGTTTTAAGGAGAGGTAATTGTTGGGAGATCACATCCCATTATTACAAGCTGTCAACCTTTATTTTTTACTCCCTCAAGGTAAAGGGATGATAGCCTCTAAAATGTGGCACAACACAAGATTTCAGACTGGGAAGGCAAAAAGTAAAACTAAATTGTTTTACAGAATGGTTTACCAGTAACAACAATGAAAGTAACCATCCAAATCCATGTCTGGTTAATCTGCTGTAGCAAGCTTTGAGTATGCTATGGTTGCTCTTTGTGCCCTAATTCCTTCCTCCACAAAGGCTCTAGAAGGCTCATTAATTTAAAACATTTAATGAGCTAGCTAGACTATGCAATCGTTCAGTTTAGGACAAACTTGGCTCTGTATGGAGACACAGCACAGCATTCTCTCTTCTGAAGTGTGTCACATCCTTACACAACTTTCAACAAGCAAATTAAATCCTCTCAAAATCAAGTTCCCATTTTTAGCCTATATTACAGGGCACACTACCTACTACACACCTCACTTTCTATTCTCTTCTATTCAAGCACTTAGAAACATGCAGTTTCCCCTACAACCTGTGAAGATATAAACTAGATTTTATTTACAGTATTTCCTCCCACCTATGAACCCATGTATTTCTAATATATTAACACAGCATTTTGGTGATGGAAATTCAGGCTTCTCCTGCATGTCACTCCCACTGCAAGAATTTAGGGCACACCTTACAGAGCAGAACCAGCGCCAAGCTCACCTCGTGGATACTCACTAGCACAGCTGTGTTATTTTCAACATCCAATTACACAAAACACGTGCAACAACAAATGTACAGGTATTTGTGGCCACAGATCCTACCCTACAATTTAAGGAGATGCAAACACACTTGAGTGTAGCCATATTTTCCAAAGGAACTTGTCTGTTCCTGCAAAACTGAAGCAGAATCCACAGAGACTGAACTGATTGTTAATCCAAGAGGACATCTCAGTAAAGACAGTGGAGATGGCTCTTGGCTTCAATAGGAAACAACACAGACATGAAATAAATACAAATAAATAAGCTCCTTAGATATTGTCTAAACCAACAGAGACATCTTCAAGACACTGTCAGCTTCTATTGCCAAAGAATCATAGTGAGATTTAGTTTTAGGGTTCTTCTTAACCAAAGCTGATCTAGCGAACTGAGGACTGTGAACTGCAACCACTAAACCTAAGAATTGCCACTCTGAGGCCAAAACATCAGCAAGCCCAACAGCCTTCCTCTGGCTTTCCCTCGCAGTTGCCTGGAATGCAGCCAGCAGTTCGGACTACAGCTCAGATTGTCATAAAATGGGCCAACTTAGGAGGAGAGAAAAGGAAACAAAAGGAAAGAAAAAAGAAAGAAGCATTTATTGATGTGCTAACAATGCTGAAATAGATGAAAATGACAGTGTTTCAGAAGTGTGTGTGTTTCAGAAAGAGGTTTCATGATGAAATTAAAAACAAGCTTGATTTTAATGTACCTTTCTAAAATTGCATAAATGGTTTAGTCACTTCTGATGCAATGATTTTGTCTGACTGCCCAGAATTAAAGTCAGCCACGGAAACCACAGGTGTACCCAGCAATTACTCCAGGGAGACTACAGCTTCTGTGCTGAGTCTCATGGAGAGTGTAACGTGAGGCAGTGAAGACTGGAGCTGCATTCTTACCTATCCTTTTTCAACTTACTTCAGAGGGGAGAATAGCTTAAGGCATCACTTTACATTCACCCTCACCTTACAGAATATTCTGGTATTTATTGTAATTTAAAAATAAAGTCAGTCTTAATATGTTTTGGGTCTTTCTATTACCAGTCAGTACAGCACCAGCAGGAGTCATGGCTTGACAGCAGACAGTACAGTGTAACTGTGAAATGGAAGAAATTCCAAGGCATTGAAAAGCTGCTAAAAGTTCTGAAAGTAAATGTATGTACTGATAGTATGTTACAACCTACTGAATAGCTCTGTAATACTCAGGATTGCTTAATGCTTGTATATTCTATATATGCAGTTTAATCCATAACAAGATGCATCTCATCTCATCACTATTAAAAAACGTCCAATGACATTTATTACCTAAGCAATCTGAAAGTATACAGGGGTTGAAGTATGATAGGCTGGATCACTGCAAAAATGGGAAAATCTGGGAAACTAGGTCCTACAAACAGATTCCAGAACCACTATTTAGGTGGAAAATAATCCAAACCAAGAGTAATTTTACCTAACACCTCTGAATCATTGATTATAAACAGAATATATATATATTTTTTTACAGAGATACAGACTCACATAAAACACATATACACCTACTTATAGACATATATCAATACAAATTCTATTATATATAATAGAATGTTCTCTGTATCACAGCTAGTAACCACAGCTTCAGTTTTGCATAAAGGCACATAAGAATACACAGATACCAACATGAATCTCATGCTGCCAGGAAGCTCCATTCCCCTTTGAGCTAAGCAATCACAAAGCCTGGTTGCTTGAATGGCTAACTTGGATACTTCAACAACAGCTCACTTCCTGAGCCTCAAACAGAGCTGTCTGATAAATACTCAGTCAGAATCATTGTAAATTAAAGATGTAAATATGTAATTTTTTTCAGGCATTAAATGATCTGGTTTTGGAGAAGTGCTCTGTAGGGTATTTCTACTGTCTTTGGAATTTAACTAAAAAAATCAAGATTTTTGTATCATTACATGCTAAATTATTACAAAGTAATCTGCATTCAAAGATTTCCACTAACAATATTGTATAAAACAACAGGGGGCTCCAAAATACGTAATCATGATCTGTAAAAATTCAAGACAGATAATACATTAGTAGATTAAAATTCAATCAGTAAGCATTTGACATTGCATAGCACTTTATTTCTAGGTGACATGCTTGCTGTAGGAAGATCTTTAGGGAGAAAGTGATAGAGTTCAATAATTCCATATGAAGCAGCTCACATTTTGCTGTTCATCCTCACACAAGTATGTCTCAACAGGCAGTCACAGTCAGCATGACATATGGATCCAGTCTGGGCAGGCTGCTTGTCCTCAGGAGTTGCAAGATTGTTTATGCTGCCCGTCAAGACAAACATCTGAGCTATGCTGCACAGTCTTCCCTTGAACTTCTCAAAGGATAAAATGGTTTGTGTCCCAAACAACCCATACTTTCTGGACTTGGCTTTTATTAATTTTTTTTCCACAGGAAAAAAAATTGTTACAAGAGAAAAAATATTTACTATGTGTACATTACTTTGATAAAAAACTGTCCAAGACAACAGGATAAAAGGAATTGTATTCCTTAGACTTGTTATTAAATAGATGCACATAGATAAGTCCATATGCCATACAGGCTACTCCTAAATACCACTGTTAACAAGTAAAGCACCACCAATAATTCCTCTGCATTACTGAAGTAAACAAGTTTGAAACTTTGAAAGGCATTAAACCTTCTGTTCCATCAAATAAATAGGTGACCCTAAACATCACTTGAAAGGCAGAAATACATATATTTAACTGTGCTGAAACCAAACCCATTGCCAGATTAATTATATTTAAACACATTGTTGAGGTACAAAACATTTCAGAAGACCTTTAGGCATAACTAGCTCTGCAATTTGGCATAGTTAAAGAGTGCAGCAACATAATGGTGATTGGTTTTTTAGCTGTACTGATGAAGTAGAAAAGATAACACACAATGTATGTCTTAGAATCTGCACTTTTTTCCCCTCTAAACTTAGGTTTTAAAAAGAGTATTAAAGCATGATTATGCAGATTTATGTTGAGGTATTATTTCACATGAAATATTGCTTCTGCTGGAATAAAGTTCCGCTTCTCTTTCATCTCCAATATCACAGTACTCCAGAGTCCACCTGCCCATCAATATTTACCGACTTACAGATTCAATCACCATTAGTGATAAGAGAAGTTCCTCATTCCATCTCCAAAACACAATAGTAAAACAGACACCTGTAAATGCAAACGCATCCTATGTGCACACACTCCTGCATTCACGAGCACAGCCTACACTTTTTCCTGTTGGGAGTTTTGGTTGAAGGACAGGTTATATGAAGTTTTAAGAAGGATTTCAGGGATACCTTACAATCCCTACAACATGTTCTTGCAGCTCCTTTCCATGTGAATTGTATGGAAAAGCTGATGCAATGTTACAAGTTCTGGACACTTGTAGTGAAAATAAGGTGGTAAGAACAAGACTTGGTCTCTACCCTCCACCTTTCAGTAAATAGTAACGCCACCAGAGCAAATAGTTGGAAAAATTTTCAATGCCTGTGAAGTCTTTTGGCCCACTTTCTTCCACATTTGTGTATCTTCTCCTTATTCCCCACCCCCATGGAAAATGTATTTAAGATTGTGTTGTATTAAATTGTATTTCTATTTACTTTAGAAGAAATTGAATCAATGTTTTTAAAAATATGGATAGAAGTTTATACTTAGAAATACCTTTCCTTAGTCTCAAGTATCTCCTATCAAATCTGAGTTCGAATATGTGGTAATTCAGGAAGTGAAAGAACATGTTTTTAATATTAAGACAAAACTGTGTATGTTACTTTAGCTGTGGGTTGGTCAAACCTTGATTCACAAGTCTAAAGATAAAAGGTGGGTGCCTGAAAATACTATACTAATTTATTCTTTCAACATAAGTTTTTTGCATTTACTAAGATCAAGTATATAAGAAAGTGGAAATATGAAGGAAGAAATAAGCCAGCAGAATAGTGACAAATTGCTATCCAAATTCTCATTCTTCCCAGTGAACAGCTGTTAGATGGCTGGCACATATTCCAGCTGCACCACTTGGGCATCCTTGGAGGCTGGCATATTAAGACACAACAGAAACTCTAGAAATCAGAGGGACAGGAATTAAAAAAAAAAATCACAAAAAGAAGCATGAATTGAGGTTTTTGTTCATTTAATAAAAGCTTGCAAGGCACATGTTTCAACTGAATTGCAACATCTACAGGAAAGCAGATCAAAATATGTAAAACTTTCCCACAACCCTTTCAGGGAGTTAAATCTGTGATCTGGTTGAAAACCAAGCCAGGGTTGCCTGCACCAGTCTAGTGTAATTATGCCCTGTTGTTGTCCCACTGAGGAATATCCCTGGAACTTATTATTTTTCACAGAAGCTGGATATTAGACAGTATTTTTGCTAGTCCATAGCTGGATAAGAAATTAATTCACTTTCTTTGTAAGATATGATTCTTTCAGTCACTTGTTTTAATTATGTCTTTTCATAGGAACAACCACAACGTTCTCCCAAATAAAAGGCTTCTTCTGTTACTTAAGGCTGCTGTGCCAATGGTGCTGCAATATAATTTTCTCTAATATAAAAAGCAAGGTAAAAATCTTAAACGGTTCTCCTAAAGCAGAATCAATTGAAGTAATAAGAATTCATTTTAAAAACAATGACAAAACTAGTAACAATAACTATGTCACAGTTCAAATAAAGTTCAACTTGTTCATTTAAACATGTATAAAGGCCAACGTGCTACAGTTTTGTTTAGATGTGTGGGTGGCCTCATTTGTGGTTTTCTTAATATGTGTGCTCTACATATTAGGTGTTCAAACTATGCTCTATGTGGTAACACACACAACATTGTAATAAAACACAACAGGCAGTCAAGGACAGTTGAATGTTATATCTTGGCATGGCAGTCTAAGGCATGAAGCTGTAAGCTCTGCGACTTTATCTACCCAAGTACAGTTGTAACCCTGAAGTTTGCACCTGGAATGCCCTATTGCCGATATGAAGTGATATGAACTAACTTCAAGAGATTAAATGACCGACACACAGACATGTAATTCCTTGACATGATTCACACAAATTGAAAAGGGAACTCTAAACTTACTTCCAAATATTACATCTGTATCGTCACATACAGAGGGGTCTCCTGCAGGCCTGCTGTAGCTCAAGTTAATACACAAGCTCCTGTTGGTACATGGTAATTGAGTAGTCTGAAACAGCCCAGTGCAGTAAAACATGCACTTGTGCACAAGCAAATAAATGCAGTCTGCACTCCAGCAGACACACAGGTACACATTATCCCCAACATGATGTCTGTATGCCCAGAAAGGATATTTACTTATAACCTGTAACTCAGTTATACGGATAAATGTTTCTCTCAGTGACATCTCATATATTCAATGGATTTATCTAAACATTGGTTTCAAATAAAATTTATAATTTAACATTTTGTCAAGAGTCAGAGGCCTAAAAATATAACCAAAGGTAAAAAATAGACTACAGACATGTTGGCTTTTACAACAATAAAGCTTTTTTCTTTTAAATCACTCCAAAAGTGATAACAAGTTTTAAAAAAATCTCAGCACTACGTGTCAGTGTAAAGTAAGCAAGTGTATCTGCATAAGCAGAGAAGAATCATGCACATACAACAACATGCTGCAGTACCTAATAATTTCAGAGTTTGAATCTCCAATTTGCAGTAAGGATTGTTGTGCAGCTTCCACTTGCACAATGGTTTGCAGATTTTTCAGCTGAGGGTTCATCTTATTTTTCCAGATCCTTCATTAAAGACATCTGGGCTCCAACACATGCCTGACAGACTGGTCTCTGGGCCAGGTGTTACATTAATTTGTAACTGCAGGTAATTCCTAAGGGGTGAGCAACATCTCCCAAAACTTAGTCCTGGCTTTTTGTCCAGTTACACCAACATTAAGCAAAGCTACTGTTACCTTTCACTGGAGTTTCCATTCTCAACACTAGGTTTAGGCCCAGAGTTGTAATTAAAGCATTAGTCATTTTCTTGAAAGTCTATCAGCTAGGAACAAACAGGATGAACAGATAATTTGTTAAGAAAAGGAGTTGTAGAGGCAAAGAGGGTCATATAACAAAGACAAGTTTTAGAGGGAAGCAAAACTGCAGAATACTTTCCCAGATTTTCAAGAATCTGTGTATTTGCATAATTGATATAAAAATAGCTATGAACGTCTGTACCATTATTTATTAATGGTGGTGATTATAGTGTTTTAAATGACAGTTATGACACTATCTTAATATAGCTATTGCATAATAAGTTGAATGAAATGAGTATCACCCATCCTTCCCACACACACACATACACACACACACACGTACCAGCACACACACGGGGTGAAACTGAAGTGCAGAAGTCTCAGTAGCAAACCTGGTTGTCCTGCTACACTTGCCTGAAAACAAGTATTGCATACTGTGGTATACTGGCCTGGCCCATTCTGGTGGCTGCTGAGAAAGACACACTTATGCATACACATATGCACACTTACGTGTGTAATGTAATGGAAATTACGTGTGTAATGTAATGGAAAAATGCTGAAGACAAGTTCTTTCCAAACTGAAGATCTGAGCTTGTCAGCTCTTATTGCTAGGTCTAATTCCTAGCATTTCCACCAATATGTCTCTGTAGACAACAGAGACAACAATGTAGAGATCAGTGCCTTAGCCTGTGAAAATGTTGTTTAAGTAAAATCTTCCTTATTTGATTTATACAAACTATATAGCTACACATAAGATGTATAAATGTGTGTTTGATAAGCACAGAAATGTTTACCATGGAAGACAGGAAGAACTAAAACAAAACAAAAAGAAACCCCAAACTAAAAATCCAAACACTTACTTTAAAAGACTTGGGATAGAGATTGCTTTCTTGCTAAAAATTAGAAGCTATATGACTTAAATGAGCTCTTTAAACAATTTTTCTGTATTTACTGAAGTCTACGCATATCAACTCTCTAACACCAAAGATAAAAATCTCATTTACATGAAGGTTAAGATGATTTATAATGGGCAGAAAAATGTAAAACCATGGAAGACTGTAACACATTATAGAGACTGTAAAACTGATAAATGTTCCCATTTCCTTCAAGGATGGTATTTGTGTCTGCTGATCTGTAGATCAAAAAATTTCAGTTTGGCAGAATAAAGTTGTCAGTACACTGCATGTGTGCACATCTATCTGCAAAAATAAACTTCCTTGCTCGAAAGGAACTTTTCCAACTGAAATTCATTCACAATCAATCCTCAGAAAGAAGCTTGCATGTGTTTTCATGACTGGAAGGATATCACAGTGTTGATTTTATAAACAAAGTAGGATCTATTCCAGTATACTCGAGTGAAATAATTCACATATGGAGAATAGTTCATTTTGATTTCATGACAAAATCGTCCATATTTTGAGTAGACATGGTTGTCACCTTCCTCACAAACCACCTGTCAGAAAGAAAAAGACCTAATTACAGTACTGAAGATGAATGGTTACAGAATGTAATTATGTACATTTAATTAACTTTTGTATTCTGTATATTTCATTTATGATAGACATTTAATTTCCACATTGTACAGTTCCAATAAACTGAAAATACATTGCCCTGTAATTTGTTTAACCATCTAAAATAGCCTTTGTGAATTAATCGCTTTGTCAAGGTAGCAGACATTAAAACCAGTGTACTTCGTTCATATTATAAAGAAAAACAGTAGAGGAAATTATGCACATGCGTCATTCCCATGAAGGAAAGGAAAATCTCAATTACCTTTCCCAGGCCAGTTAAGTTTGACATACCTAATAAAGACCAAACACACACACACACACATCACCCACTTGGAAGCAAACTGTATGTTTTAGCATCTAGTGTCTGATATCCCTGAAGAAATCCCTTCATTACTCCTTCTGATGGCACAAATTTACATGGTTTTAAAAAAAGGTGGTAGGACAAACTCATAAAGAAAAATCCACCAGTGGCTGCCAAACACAAAGATAACTGCCCTGAGCTACAGTCCTTCAGCAACAGACTGCTGGAAAACATTTGTCCTTCCCTATCAGTAAACCTATGCTCTCAGCCAGTGTCAGAAACAAGATATTGGACTAGGACTACAGGATATAGCACAAGCTAGAAAGTAGTATTTATCTTTTTAAACACAGCAATTCAAAACACATCCACAGACCAGTCAACACACTATCTATCCACTGTCTCACTTAACTTTGGGAATAAGTAAATGCTGCAGTTGCTGTCTCCAAATACGTATGCACTAGCTTCCACTTCTTCGGAATGTTTCCATAATCTTCCAATACGACTTAAACAATTTTTGTTAGCAAGTAAATGGAGAGATTTGTTTAAAGCTTCCTGAGACAATACACTTTATTAGTTTTCCAGAACAAACTACCTCTGTTTTCTGAAAAAAACCCCAATATACCAAAACCAACCACTCTCCCCTAAACAACCACAAGAACAAAAACCACAAGAAGGATTATCAAGTTTATGTGTGAGAGAGAAGCATGCAGGAAGCATGGTGATGAGAGATGCAGGGGTATGAGGGCATGGAATCCTGAAACTGTGGTTAATAGCTCCAGTGGAGATCCTAAGTGTGAAGAGGAAACAGGAACTTACTCATGCAAACACACATCTGAGAAGAAACTGAGAGGTAACGTGCAGATTAACAATGCTGGAGGTTATTCATAAACACACACTCTAGTTTATGGTACAGTATATTGGATATATCCTGGAATAATCACAGCATACATGATTTTAGCATCAAAACAAGGAAAGTAATAATAGATTTCAGCAATGGTAAGGAAGTTAATAGAAAAATGGAAACAATATCCTTCATGGATAAAATAGTTAGGAAACCTAGAAGTGAAACTGACATGAGCAGTGATTCCTGGGGAAATAGAGAGTAACCCCCTAATAACATACCACTTCTATACTGCTTAGAGGTAACTGGTGAATCCCTCTTTCCTGTTGACCTGAGAATAAGCAATGAAACTCTAAGCGAGTTTAAGGCCACGCCCGGCCTTTCTAAAATCCTTGATGGATTTCCAGGAAGCCAATGAAGAAGTGGCAGTATTATCACCCTATAAACCCCATCCTATTCCCTACTTTAGCAGCAAGAGCAGCACTACCAACATCCAAAGAGACAGAACATGTAAATGACTGACACAGCATTCACGGTACAATTTATTCAACCAATCTTTCAAGCAGATGTGGTTTAAACTATCTGTTGGTGTGCTAACCTATCTGCAAGGCTGAACTGAATAGACATGCACCCTCATCAGAACCAGTCTGTACTGAACTAAATGGCAGGCTGGTCTTCATCCTAGCCAGAGTTTTAGAAGAACTGAGTTGATCCATTTTAGAATTTCATCTTCAAAGCTAGTAAAGAATGTCTTCTGAGGCAGACTTCACTGCTTCTGTAATCTGCTTCACTGCTTCACCTCTTCAGGTGTCAGTCTTGAACATTCATACATAGTTAAATGGTATTTAATGATTGGCAGAAAAGCAGCACAGCTAGATACTCAAGTGTTAGGAGGGATTACGGCAGTAAATATTATTGGGTAAGATTACAAGTTTAAGAAACAGACAATCCAAAACTTAACTGATCACTTTTAAAACTTGAGTCTTTGTCTACATGTCAATTACAGTAAGAAAAATAAGACCAGCATCTTAAGATTTTTAATTTAATTATTTTTGCATTCAAACATTCATTTTTTTCTTACGGATACTTACATGACCATTAGCAATATCCAACAGATCTTTAACTCTACATCCTCTTACAGGTCCCACTTCATTGCAAATTGAATCTTCAATAACCAGGAAGTTGGCTTTGTAAGATGTGAGTATCTTATAAATATCTTCTGCTGACCTCTTTGAGTAGATTTGATAAATCTATAAATTAAGAAAACATGTTCATGCAATCCACAAATAAGTGATACCTTAAATACTGGGACACACACACCCCACAACGATGACCTATCTGCAACAACAAACTATATGTACACATCAAGTTATGAAAAGTTTGGGTCTGAAATCTCCAAAACAGTGAGGCAATGGCCAGCTGAATGGGAAATATTTGTCTCTGATGACAGCAAGTTCTCATCTTACATACTCCAAGTATGAAAAGGCCTAAAAAGTCTTCAGAAATAATATTTTGATATTTGTTTCTGTGTGGAGTGATGCACTGATATTCTACTTGATAATCCCTTCCATGTCTGCTGGACTCCTATGTCCTACTCCCTTTGATTTTGATACATTTGATTTTTGCATTACATTTGGGTGAAGAGGAAGACAGGTCCTGTGAGATGTCACATTTATGGAACTGGATACTCACATTCTCATTTCTTTTCAGAAGATCATCATCATTATACAAAGGCAAGCTCGACACCATCCATCCTGTACAGAGCTTAATCACCCCCATGAGTTGTGGGCTGCCTGCAAACACTGCAGCCACAGGGGCCTGTCGTCTGCAAAAGCAACATCAATATGCATGTTTGAGTACTGCAGGCACTCACCAAAACAACTTTATATACTGTGGGGTCTGTTCAGGTGCTGCAGAATGAACGGGAGTACATGAAGATATCATTGGGGGTCTAACTACAATTGGTGATGGTGTTGCTGTGGCAGTACTTTCCTTGCTAGGGAAAGCGCAGACCTGCAGCCATATGGAGTTTGAAAGGAAGAGTTCCTGCTGGGACAAGGGCTGATGGTTGTTCTCCCCTCCTTGCAATCCACTGAGTACCATTCAGAGTGGTCCTGGAATGGATCCAAGTATTGTTTTTCTGAATGGCTGCCAACTCATAACAGAACAAGCTTGGGAGAGATGGTAGGTAGAGGGAGAAAGAACATCATGTTATCTTGCAAGGGAAAGATTTGTGATTGTTGTAACTAGATCTCTATTACATATTTCACATGTAATCTCTGATTATTTATTTCACAATCTACAAGAAAATAATGTCAGCATACAGAATAATGTCTACAGTAATTATGTTTCTGGGTTTGGTATAATTTTTTGACTATTTGTATTTCTATACTAGTGAAAGAAAAGAGTCTTTTTTACACTGTATTACAGACTTTGGCAACTTCTCTAGAGAAAATTCAAATTAAATTTGTATTATCAGAGAGAAGACTTTGAGAACATATACTGTAATAATGACATTGAATTAAAATTTCAATGTGGATAGCTAAGTATATCTGTAAGAAAAAAAAATCTTTATTTTCTTTAAAAATAAGAACAGCTGCTACTAATAAGGGTAGTCAAATTGTTCATAACTGAGTGAATCTCAATGAAATTCACCATGATTAATTACATACTTGAAGTATATGCAGACTAACATAAAAGCCATTAGGTACTTGGCACTATTCCACTTACTGCCTTAAAGAGCTACAGCAGTGACAAACATACACTACTACAACAACAGGAAGACACTAATTACCAGCCCTGCCTTTTGTGAAGACAAACAGGTTGACATTAAAGACTACATAAATACAGAAAGTAATATTCTAAAAAAATACAGTTAAAGCTAAGTGATCTGAACACAAGGGATTTAATTTTCAGAAAAGTGCAGTTCCTAATGACATAGTTTGAAATTAAAGTGAATGAAGCAGAACGTAATTCTGAAACTTTTGGTGGTAAGAAAAATGTATCTGTGAAAATAATTTGACTTGGTATCAACTGTGTATATGTTCAGTATGAGCCATATATCATAGCTCCATACCTGCTGTAGTCAAAGGGGAAGTCTGAATCACAAATGTTCCTCTCTGTGTATCCTGCCAAAAGTCTCTAAATCTTCGCATTCAGGCATTTCATTTTATTGGCTCAGGCACATGTCATTTCAGTGTTTTTGGTCCCTACCAGCATTACAAGCACCATGAATCCAGTAATCTAATGAAAAGTTAGCATGCAAAGAAGCAATGATAGATCTCCACCTCTATTTGGAAACTAGGTCTGCAATGATATTAAACATGACTTGCTTGTCTGTTTCAGGATCTTCTCTTGTAATCCATGATAAACTCCTGTTTCTTTTCATGGGAACAATACCAAACTTAAAATATAAAACATCTTCCCCCATGCATCATTGAATGACTTTGCAAGGGAAAACCCAGCTTGATAGAAGTAGCTCCACAAACTGCTGAGATAAAAATACTCTTACAAAAAGCAGTAAAATAGAAATGTTGGACTTCATGCTTACTTTATCCATGTCATAAGCTCTACTGTATCAGGATCATAGAATTCTTGCAGTTCTGTAAGCTCTGTCATTATTCTAGGGAAAAACTGATGGAAATGTTTTTGGTTACTTACAGTTTAAAAAAATATCTATAGAGCATCTAATTATATTAAGGGTTTAAGTGACACCACACAAATGGATTTCAACAGTTTTCCTTTGACTGGTACTTTCGCTTGAATATTTTGCAAAACTCAGCTTACATTTACTTACCTGACAGCAGGAGACCCTCTCCAAAATAAATATGTTAAACAGAAGTTCTCACCTCTATTTTATTAGAATACTTATAAATAAAAATAAATAAACAAATAGCAGCAACAGCATTTATCAACATCAAGTGGCCTTAAATGTACCAAAACCATAGTTCAGGTGGTCATATGCAAACGTCTACAAATAAGGGCACTGAACCAAGAAGGTGTTAAATCTCTCATGGTAAATCTGCTTGAGCAGGGGGGATTGATTGGACTGTTGTGACTTGATGGAAAGGTGTTGTGCAAGCAAGATAGGAGAGAAGAAATTTCCTAGAAGAGCCCTGGTAATGTGCCCTGGACTTGCTTCTGACTTCAATCACTGCAGGGAAGGAAAGCACATTACATTGTATGAAGTGGGATATCTGTTTATGCTCTTGAAAAACATTTTGGGAAAAGGAAGCATTCTGTGAAGGGAGATAGAATGCCACCTCTTTCAAACCAGGCCAGATTGCAACCTTGCATCATGGCTTCCCTACCCTGTCAGGTTTGAGGTCCTTATACTAAGACAGGAGATTTTGTCAGTCCTTGAGCCATTTGGAGCATTTATCTGACAAAGGCATGGCTGGAAACTGCCCAGCCTTAAGGGGCTGGAGCAGGCACATGTACATGCTGTTGTAAATGCTAAGTGAAAGTTACTGGATGTCAGCTCTTTTGGAAAAGAATAAAGTTTACAGATTAGGCCAGATTAAAGAGACAACCTACTTTGGGACAGCCACAGTGGACAGACAGTTAGAAGTGGGAGCCTGCTTTTAACTGAGGAGTTTCCACCCCCACTACCTGGACAACTCAGCTGTCAAGTGACAGCAGTCTACAGCCAGCACAAGAGCAGGTGCCATATGTTTGTGTCAGGGATAAACAGCACTGCTGCTACACATACATTGGAACTACTCCCAGAACAGAGGGATAGAAAGAGGAACTGCTACTGCCACCCCAAGGAGAACCTGCTTCACTCATCGATCACAGCATCTGGAAAAACCTAATTAGAGGAAGGACTAAGCCAGACACAGTCAGAAGGCAGCCAAGCAAAAAGATGCTGAGCTATACACCTTTTATAGCCATGGTAACAGATTATGAGCCTCAAGGCATTTTTGCTGCTAATCAACATTCCAAACCTCAGGAATGAGTTATGAACCTGGAGAGGAAACTCTTCACCACTGCTTAAAAGCAGAAGCTAAATCTGCAATGGATGAAGCCCTCTAGAGTCCAAACCCACACATTGCCTTCATTAATCTGAAAAAGAATTACTCAGTTAACTAAATTAGTTTCCTCTATTGTAATAGATTTCATAACTTTTTTGAGCAACTCTACCTTTTTTACAGACAGTATCTATTGCTCCATCAAAAACATGTAAAAAGTCAGGCTACAATAGAAAATTTGGTGGCAATGTAAGACAGATGTTACAAAATCTGTTAAAATACTATTGGGCAAGACTGGCTTCTATATATGAATTCTTAGACTATCCGAACTATTTTAAAGCTGTGCCAGTATAGCAAAGGATTACACGTTATGAAATATTTCACCTATTTTTTGCACTCACAGGAGCTTAAAAAATAATTTCCAAATACTCTACCTCCAAGTCTGTCTGTGACTTGCAATAAAGAACTAAGAATTCATTTTAAATATGGAAACATCTGTGGCTTTTCTTCTCTGTATTGTAGTAGGTACACACCTCGACACAACGGTCTGCACAAAGAATTTAACTCCATTATAATTTGGTGGGAGTTTTTCAAACAGTTTATTTGCATATGGCCTCCTGTAATTTTATTTCATCTAACTTTACTCCTCACTAAAACTAAGATTAAGGCAACACAGTTTTCAATATCCTGAGTTTTCATTTGGCAGTATTTTCTTTGTTGAGTCAGTTTATACATCCAAAGCTATTATATTCAGCTTATTTAGCTGAATATAATAGTTTTCAATTAGATTGAATTACAATAAGTGATCATTAAAAACTTAAATTGTCAAATACCTTATACTGAAAAAACGGAAGGTTTTTTTTTAATGAAAAATATTTTTAATGGATGACAGCTTCAATTTTGTCACATATATTTAATTTCACTGAGTACATTTCATTATATTTGCTCATCATTTTGACTCATATTGTGCCTACATACAAAGAAAACTCCACAAAGGTACTTTTCTTACCTCTTTCCACAAGCTGAATCCAATTATGGTGGGAACTGCCGTACTCAGAATAAGAGCCTAGAAAGTACATATTAGAGAAAATGGATTATGCACCATTCTCCAACATTGAGGTGTCTGTTAATTCTGCTCATACAGTGAGCAATATTTATGCCTGAAAACTTAAGTGATAGTAGGTGAAATTTCATAGTTTTCTACCAGGCAAAAAACTTTCCTCACACAAGAATTTGCCTAATTTAGCATGGAAGGCTTCATTTGACTCACAGAAACTTTACCATCAATTTTAGAGACAGTAAATTACTACTCAAGTAACAATGATTCCATGTGCACATGATGTAGGGAACAGGATAAAGTAAACACCTCACATTCAAATGCTATGAGAAAGGAAAAAAACAAGTATTTCAAACCTTTGATCTTGTTGATGATTTTGTTCAGATTAGCATTATTGATATGAAAGACCCAGAAACCCATGTCTCAGCATGCCATCTAGCTGATACAAGTTTTGCTTTGCAAGGAGAAGGTAGCTTGTACAGTACAGAAAACGTTTGGTAAAGAATGCACACAAGGCATTCCTTTGATAATAAGTTACTTACACATCTACTGTGCTAATAGTAGAAAAGCAGGTCTGTATCACAGAAAACATGAAGTATATAAAAGAATGTGCTTACCATGTACCTGAACATATTGTTACTCCTTGACTGAAAGAACAGAGTCAGTATTTCTGATATAGCAGTGTATGGTATTTTCACACGAGACATAATGAACCTCTAAGTATAATATATTTATTCTTATAAGCCTCTTGAATTTAGGGTAAGCAATATCCTATCCCTATTTTATTAATAAAACCAATGCACAAAGCTGCTAAGAATCACACAAAGCAACTCTTGTCATATTGAAAATAAAACTAGGATTGGAAGCAAGGGAATTGTTTGCTCTGTAACACGAGCTTATCTTCAGTCACTACACTTCTCTATAATGGCCATACATGAACAAATGTTATACAAAGTAGTTTAACTTACCACTTCTTATGAAGCAGTTTTAACTCTTAGCAGTCAAATACACCTTACTACACCATTTTAAGACCCATTTCTCAGTGAAACAAAGCTTATAGGTCTTCCCTGTGCATGAGTACTTTTTCTCCTGCATTCCTCCTAAAAAGTGCATGACCTTTTTGACCAATCGCAACTAGATATGACAGAGAGATCGAGGTCTTGAAGACTTGTTAAAATAAGTTGAGAAGAGTGAAAGGGAGATGAAGACAACTCTGCTTTTTATGAGGAAAGGTTGTAGTGTGAATGCAACTTTATCACCAGGTACCAGAGAACATGTGATACTAAGATCGAAAGACACGGAAAAAGCAGACCATATGCGATCCACTGCTCACAGAACAACCTGTTGTTTTCCTGGGTTCTTTCACGGGTCTTAGGTAATTGTTTTTACATGGTTACATGGTATATGCTTGCTAGCTGTATTTTCTATGACTTTGACAACAGCAACTCACCAGCAGTATTGGGTGCACAGCTTTCAATCGCAGCCACTTGAAAAGCGTCATCCAAAGTTCAGGAGAGCACACACCAAATGCAGCAAGCATGCAAACATAAGGTGTCCATAGATATTTCATTCTGAAAAAAACTGCAATAACTTAGTTGGGACCCTGTGTACACCTCTGTACTCCCACTATTATAAAAACATTCTGATTTTTTTCTTTCAAACACACTCTGGATGTTCAGTCTGAGATCAACTTTTAAAGGTACTGGAGAGTAAACCAAGGAAATCTCTAGCAGGAGAGCTGGCACCTGACTATCTGCTGTGAGATGGAGGAGCAAGATCCAAGGTAACAGATGACAAAATCCTTCACAGATTTCAGGGGAGGATGAAAGAAAAACAGAGAATAGTAGTCACTTGGCTGTTGTGGTTTTCCAGCCAAGAAGGGATAAAAAGCAGCTATTTGGAAAAGCTGTACAGAAAATGTACTATGAGTTCCTGAAGAAAGGAATATATTTAATTAACAACTGATGATTTGCTGGTGCTGTCTGTCTCTTAAGGGTAGACTAGTCAACTTAGAAAAACTACAGGATAACACAACAGTCTGCTCACTTTACGCAATATTTATGAATATTTAGATTTTAGGATGAGGAGCCTAATAAAAACAAAAGCCTGACATCTTCAAACTGATTAAGCTGAGAAACAAGATTAGAACAATAATGTCTTCCAAACATCAGCTCCTCTGGCTTTAAGGACTAACACAATACTTTTGAAATTAGTTCTGCTACTGCTTTAACGTGTCAAACAAAGGTACACTTTGTGGTAGCCTACACACAAAAAGAGGGATAAGAAATCTTCCATGTCCCAATATTCCAGCAGTATTCTGTTCATCCAAACACAACACAAGCTTTTGCTAAAAATAATTACAGCACAGTTCTACACTTAAATACCATAAAGAAAGTGATTAAAATATGATTCAATAAATGTCTTGGATCTTAGCTGCATTAAAGCTTGGAAAATGTTGAAGAGACCAAGCACAAGTGTTCATATAACCATATCCAATTTATAATCAAAATTACCTTTGATTACTCCTAAGTAGTAGCACTATATGCCAAAATTATTTCCAAAAAAGGGTGAATTTCAAAGGGGTATACAGCATATCATGTCCAATAAGGAACTCTGTTGCTTTCAAAAGAGATACATCAAAATCAGACTTACCCTTCCAAACACATCGCTAGACAACCAAGCAAAATTGTGTGAATTACATGATAAACTATTTCTGGCCTCTCTCCAATTCGACCATCCTCAAGTTTAACTGTCTCTTTCAGTGGTTCACCACTGCAGTTGGAGAAAATGAGACATCACTTAGTTCAGATATTATCTCAGGAAAAGGTGCCAATAAAAATACTTTTAAGTCAGCAGTGTACTGAGATCATTCCATATCATAGCATATAATATTGTTGCACTGTTTACTTGCTCTTTGTACTTGATCAATGGCCTATCAGTACCCACTGTCCCTTGTTTTAGATTGCAACCTTTCTGGAGCAATGGCTGTAAATTAATACAATGGGATCACTGCCTATGACCATAAATCTTACTTTAAGGTAATTCAGCACCAAGAGACAGTCTAATTTAAGAGCATGTACACTCTACAAACACTTAGACGAATCATGCTGAACATGCATTTTAAGTTCCTTCATATCATTAGCTTGGTAAAGAATTATGGAATCTGTAGGATGACAATTGTGTATGGAATGTGCGCACAACAAAGATACCAAAAGTAGCTTTTAGTTACATCATGATAAATTCTAGTAATACCTGAAATAAAAATATATTATAAATAAAAATCATAGCCAAAATCTTGCAATGAAAGGTTTTCTACTAACAAGATAGCAAGACACAGAATAGATAACAATTCTTGCTACCATGATGCGATTTAAGGTTACATTTTTATAATAACCTTCCTTATGAAAATTAGAAAAATATTTTGAGATTATTAGCTAATTCAAAAATTTAAAAAGAAAAGAGAGGAGAAGGTTTATTTTAAGCTTTTCTTTAGAAAGGTGTTGGACATAGTGTAGTCACTGCTCATTACAAAGTAATAAATAGTTATTTCAACTGCTAGCAAACATTAAGAAGTTTGCTCCATTGTTCTGAATATCCTATCACACACCCAACCTGACAAACATTTTCATTTATAGCAGCATAATCTTTATCTGTTAGAAGCCTTCATCCTTGAAATAAACCTATTGATTTTTGCTGCAGACAAGTGAGAAATTTGTTCCAGTATCTGAGCAGTTACACCATTCATCTTCTATCAGGAAGAGATAATTTCCTAACCACTGAGTTTCCAAGACAAGTTATGTTAGGATCCCAGTGTTGGTATTCTTAGTCTTTTTACAAAGACAGTTCCATTACCCCTTCTCTCAAGGGAACTGTGAATCACTGTGAAACTAAAACTAATTGTGTCAGTTTTACTTCAGTTCTGTTCCAAGCAGCAAAGGCTAGTGGACCTTATCACAGTAAGTAAGTGTTTTAAAAAACTAACAGGGAAGAATTAGAAATCCGAGTCCTCTCAGCTCTACCCATCTCATCCTTCTCAACACGTAAACTTGAAAAAAAACCACAAAAACCCCAAATCCAAAACAGAAAAGCAAATTCTAGCAACAATTAGATAACTTTGGTGTTGGAAGCAGAATTACAGATATAACATCTTTCTCTGTCAGTGGGAAGAGACAAACACATCAAAAAACATTAGCCAGAGCTCTGCAGGAATTGCACCTGCAGGGAAAGAAATCAATGTCAACTCCCTGTCCTGACAGAAGGGATGCTCAAGAACCTCCTCACTAAAGGACTTTTCTTTAGGAGGCTCTGGTGGGTCTTCCCACTGGTGCTCACAGGCTGACAAACTCAGTGGTACAACAAACTTTGTAGCAACAAACATAATGACCATTCCCTGAGACATCTAGGAGCCTCTTATTTTTAACTTATTTTTCATATAAACAAGTTACTTACCAAATTCTCCTAAAAGTGACCTGAGTTACAGAAAAAAGGCAGATAATTAATACTAAAATATAAAAAGGCAACAGTGATGACTGTGTTAGTCGCAAAAAAAAGTCTTGGGAGGGTGCCTGAAGAGATTCTTGACAGAGGAGCCAATTCATTGTAAAATTCCTAGTGAGGCAAAAACATTCCATTAAAAACAATAACAATATCCCATAGATAAGAAAAAACCCAAAAACCTGGCACAAAACAATCACAGTCTAACCTATTCATGTCATAGAAAACTACTTGAAATTCATCTTTGAAAAGTTATCTTTTTATCTTTTGAAGCTGCTTTGCAAATACTTTTCAGAGTAACTGTGAAAAGTTTATCTTCCCAAAAAGTATCTGTGAGCTGAAGAGACAAGACTACAAGTCCTTTATATCATAATAGCCCAACCTCCCATATATACCATATAATATGGTAACCAAAGAATCTTGTTGTCACAGTGGATTAAGATTTTAGAGATATTGATGCAAAAAGGTATGCTTGTCCTCATTCTAAACAAGGAGATGAAGAAGAAGGAAAAGTGGTCATCTGAGATCTCAAAGAAGCCTGAGGCAGTGCCAGGAATAAAATCCTTAATGTTGAAATTCTAGTTCTGTAGCTGAAGCCACTTGATCATTCTTCTTTCTCAGTTAGCAAGCAGGAAGATAATACACTCTGCCAAGAAGCACTGTCAGTGTGTATTCTCAATTGGAAGTGGTGCAGCATAGTGGTGCTGTGAATGCATTCTTGTCTTACTTTGTTTTGCTTTCCTCCCTCTTTTCATTTTCTCCCAAGGGAAGACTAGAGGACAGAACCACTTTCAATTAGACAGAATCAGTTTACAGATTAACAGCTGGGCATGTCCAAACTGGCCTTAAAAAGCAGATCTTGAAGCTCTTGTGCTGCAAATCATAATTCCAATACACAGTTACACAGTGTTCCAGGCATAAAGACACCCAGTTTGTCTCAATCTCTGGCTTCATTGCAGTCTGACAGCCTGAAAAGTGACATTTAGCAAGGCCCCAGGGGGAAAAAAGGGAAATCCATTAATACCTGGGAGCTGAATAAACTGAAATCCTGACCAGGAATCCTTTCTTTTCTTCAAAACACTTAAGAATGGATATGTGTGTGTGTGTTAAACACACAATGCATCATAGACAATGTCACGGCATCTTGTCTTCCAAAAGTTCCCCAACAGTTTCAGTTGGCTGTGACGTCATTTTCCACTTGTTCCCCGGAAAGGCTGTGAAGTAGTTTTTTGTAAGAGAGATACAGTTCTTCAGACTGAGCTCCAATTCCTGCACAGAATTGCAAGTCTTGGCTTGGGTCCAGAAGTGTCAGTCCTTACTAACACTCCATTGGAAGTTTTCCAGAAAATCTGTTGCTATGACATCTTCTTGCAGTCCAACATCCAACTCTTTTACAGATACTCATGTTTTTTCTTAGAATCCCCTTTTCTTACAATTCCCTCTAACTTTTAAGATGTCCCTTGGCCTAATTTCTTCCAAAACATACAAGGGGGCTTGAGGATACCCACAACCCAAGCCTCTTTTGAGGTAATGTCAATAGTTCATGACTCTTTCCAAAGCCCTCTTTTCCAAGCTATAAAAAGCTCATACTGTCACCTTTACCTTTAAAGCTCATACTTTACCTTTACTTTATTATCTTTGCTTTCAAGTCTTATTAAAAACACTAGACAGGGTACAGAAAGTTTTCACGCTTCACATCACAAGAGGAAAAAAATCCATTAAATGCTTTCACTCCAAGACGTGAAAACTATTGAAGTGCCTCGGAAACCTCAATACTCTAAGTAAATTTTGTATGTGCATTTTTTTTTAACTTCAATCTTAAAACCAGACAACAAATAACTAAACTATTTCCCTAGCTCCACTATAAAACTCTCACAAGCCACTGAAATGTTACACTTCTCAGAGCAGTTTCAAAAGTTTGGATATCTTGGGAGGTGTAAAGAGTTTAAATAAACTTACTTAGTGGTGTTTAAGCCAAGTTTTACTTCAATGAACTTCAGCAAATGCTCATTTTCTTTATGAGGAATGAACATCTGAAAATTAATTTAGCAGAGAAAAATCATATGAAATGCTGGAAGCAGCTTTCACATGGTCATTCAGATTACAAAATGTCACGTAACAATCAACTATTCAAGATTTAGTTAAAACTAACAAAATGGATTAAGTGGGCTAATTAAGGTACTGGTATAGTATTGTAAACATTCACTTCAATAAATCTGTACTGAGGATTTCCTTGAGAATGCTGTTCCCTTCATGTCATTCCCATACCACAGAGGAGGGCAAGTGAAAAGCTGACAATAACTTGTCAAAAGACTACTGAGCAGTATAAAAAGGATCACGAAAAACAGACATAGACTTACTCCCAAGCAAGCCTAAGAGTGCTGTGCTTGGCTCCACTAGAAAATAAGACTGCAACTGAGAAAAAGCCATGAGCATTTGTAATCTTCACACAGATTGTCTAAGCTGCCTAAAGTTCTGAAACTTACTCATAACTGTAATTTAACTCATATTTTTCAAGGTTAAGATTTTATTTTCCTGGAGATACATCAAGGCTAGTCATTCTGAATAGCACAAGAAAACAATTACACGTGAGCATTCTTTCAAGCCTTCTAGGGTTCAGTAGTTTCTTTAAGTTAATACGGTTAATTAACACAACCAGGGTGAGTTTGAGACATAGAAGAAAAGCAAAATAATAAGTGTAAAAGGCCAGCACAAAACGGAATTGCTAATCAAAATACAAGATCAGGCTAAAATCCCACTGCATAATCTCAACCCCTAACTGACCCCTACACAAAGTGAAAGCCTCTGTTCCCATGTTCTACTTGAAATGTAATTGAAAATTAATATCTACCCTAAGACTATTTATACTTGTTCCTTGTTCATTATGTCACCATGCAAAAGAATATTGTTTTAATATTCAGACTAGTTTGTAGAGGCCATCCAAGTTATAACAAATCCCATATTTATAAAATAGATTAAATGTCTTGTAAAGAGTATTTCCATAGTGTTTCAGCCCAAAAGATCAAAACCCCAACAAGACCAAGCTGTCTGAGTTGCTACAAAATCACTCAATTTTTAGTACTCATACTAACTATGAATTAAGCTATGAACTATCATACCGATAAGATAAGCAACACTTCAAAAGCTTTTTTCAAGACATATCTGCAACTTTCCATTTAGATTCTGAAATTAAAATCACTTCTTCAGAGGAGACTTACCTTTAATAAGAAGTTTAGTGTCACTGCTACTGTAAGTACCAAATAAATATACATTATTTTCAGCAATCTTGACACAAATGTACTTTTTTTCATATTCATCTGCAAAAATATTTAAAGAATGCTGTATCATTTGGAGTTCAGTTTAAATTTTAAAACTACACTCAGGGTTAGAAGAAAGTCTAGTTACCTGAAGGGATTTGGAGAGCATTAAAGCTACTACAAGACTCAGTAACGGTGACACTAGTAAGGCTGAATTTTCAAACTGCAGCAGGTACCCCACAATGAGAGAAAACAGGTAGATTCTGTATACTTCGTGCACCTGTTGAAGAAAAAGATAATAAAATAAAACTACAGTGGATATAAAACCTGCTTTTTAGAGCAATAGATAGCTCAAACATCCTTTTGTTAATTAGGGGATTAACAGATCTCAGTCCTTCAACTCATGAGTCTAGCAGAGTACCATTTGGCTCTGGAAAGAATGGCACATGAAAATGATCCTGGTAAGCCTCACTAACTAGTGGACAACTACTTCACATGAATTCTGTAAAAATGCCAGAAGAATGAGTATTTTGCCAGATCTCCCCATTCAGTAACACCTCCCTGTGATGCAGCATGAAGCAGTAATTACAAGGCGCCAGTAAGGACACACAATTTATGACAGAGCTCACCTGCAAACAGGTGCTTTCCTTGCCCTCAAAATAACTTGTTCATTAACCTGTCCCAGGAGTACTCAGACTATATTTGCTGTTATTTGCTATTTGATAAGCAGATCTTATAAACCTTGATGTTTGATTCTTCAGACTTTTACCAGAACACCCATTTTCTCCTTTATACACTCTGCTTTGAACTACAATAGATCAAACATTTCCCACTGCTGAGGAACAGAATAAAAAGACACTGAAAGAAGAGGTGAAGAATTAGAATTGCATGCAATTTGATGTCTAATAAAACCAGAAGGCATGCATGTACAAAGGAGCATATGTACAACTGCAAGAGGCAGAATAAAAATGCCTTATTGTCGCAACATTTCTAAGAACCATTTTGCAGAATAAATTTAAATACTTTCTTGTACTGAAAAATCAATTGGCCTTCAACATCTGTCTAGTCTATCAAATCAGTGCAGGACAGCCCACAGAGGGTGAAAATGAGCCCTTTAACTGCACAGAGCCAACAGAGCACTTCTTTGGTCTGCCCACCCTGCTGTGAATAGGAGAAAGAAAAAGAGAGACAGCTATGTCCAAATGGAGGAGTATCATTCATCACTCTTTTAGCTCTCCAAGGATGTTTCAGGTCTCAGAAGCTTTGTTTAGCTTCTATCCCAACACAGCAGTCCAAAAGAGACTCCGTTTAAAGTTGTTTTATTCTTCTGATGGATATCACATGCACTTCAGCTGGGCCCAGGCTGCAAGACACTCATCACTCAGTCTCTTGTGCCCTCTGGAGATTCTGAGCAGTATGAATGGCAGGCAACTCAGAGGCTGCCTCTAAGTCCCCAACTATCAGTGGGCTGAGAAGTTCCAGTACCTTCTCTGTCTGTGCTAGGGCAAAGCTGTCTAGCAGGAAAAGAGAAACAGCCTGGACAAACAGGAGATAATGACTGTAGTCCCACATCATCATGAAGGTATATGTTGAGGCATTCACCAAAAGATAACAAAACTTCTAGAAGAAAAAAAGAAAGGAAAAAGCATTAATTTTGTACTTATGTTTGTCTGTCACCAAGTAACTGAGAAGTCATTAAAACATAAACTATGGAAATTAATTATTATTTTGGAAAATAATTAAAATGCTGAGTTCAAATGTGCTTAACTTTCAGATGGAAGAAAGTAATTACTGAAATATTCCAAAACATTTCAAGCCAATCAGAAGAAACATTTTTGAGAGAGAGTCAGGGTAAGAAAGTAATAACCATCTTCTTCAAGAAAAACAGTTTACATGAGAAAAATTCTGCCTCAGTTTATTAAAAAAAAAAGGCAGCACGAAGACCATTACCATTGTTCTCTCTGAACCCTCCTGGGGGCATAACAAGGTAGGGCACAAGTTGCTTAGCAAAAACTGCACATGCCTAAGTGACATCCAACTGGCTCTTTTGAAAAGAAGAAACAAAACATCTACTGTTTTCTGCCCAGAAGGGCAACAATAGCAGAAGTAACTACCCTAGAGTACAGTTTTGCTAGCAGCTCTTTATGGAGAAACTCATTTTGCTTTACCTCAGCAGAACAGTTTAGGTTCTTTTTTAAATAGCCTGTGAGAGCTGCTACTTGACATGCAAAATATGGCAAAGCCCAATTTTCTCTTGATGGTATGGAGTAATCAATTCTTGTTGTATCTGTCCTAGAATAAAGTACACAGAAACAAAAATATTAAAATACTTATGTAACAAAAATATCAAGGAAAGCCTAAATGTCACTTCTAGTTGTAAATGTGGTCTTGCAAGCAAACTTTCCCTGATTTTGGCGCCAAGTAACACTGACACAATTTTGCTGCTGATACAGTTCACGAATTTATTAACAGCATGGAAGGCCCAATCTTTACTCATCTATTTAGCAGGTTTCCATAGTAGCTGGCATTTATAGGACTGAAGCCAAAAAGCATCTGCCTCAAGACTTCTGACCTGCAATGAAAACCATAGCTCATAGTTGAGAGAAAAGACTCCTTTCAGCTCTCATACAATATGTTTTAAACAAGTGCTTTAGGCAGTTGAGCATAACATATTTAGGATACAAACTGATGCTTCCTCAAAGCAGCAGCAGCAGCAAATATTTTGTCTACAGGGAAAAATTCTGCCCAGCAAAACAAGAGATTAAAGATGGATGGGGAGCATGCAGGGTTTTCTCATGGAATGACTTGACAGTATCCACACAATTAGAGGTGTAGGTGAAAGTTTTTTAAAGTGCTAAAGTGACTCAGAAGCACAAGCCAGACTTTCAAATGTGATCAAAGGCATCAATCTCAGAGGTACAGTCTTCTTTGTGCCTACTATGCCTTTAAAAAGGAACCTCAAGCTCCTTTATCATTTAGGTATTTAAAAGCATCACCTTTCATTTTGTCCTCTGAAGCCTCTTACAGAGGCACATTCGGAGCTTTTTTAACTACTAAACCTTTTATTTTGTTGACACTGTTTAATGTTATTCACTGTTGAAAAAAATTACAGATTTATTCACTATTTTTCCTACTTTCAACTGTTCACACCAGCTTGATGAACAGTATTTTCAGCTACTAATCACAGATTCTGTCATGATGACTTCACACTCCTAGAAGATGCTTCCCAAAAGTTCAACTTCAAAGGTATTTCTCCAACATTTTGCTCCATAGTTCTTTTACTTCAAGTGCTCTTAAGTTCACAGAAAGCCCCAGAGCTCCACAGTGACAAACCAAGAGCACGAACATAGGTTTTCATTACCCAAATGAGGCTCCCTATTATTCTGGTGCTTCATAAGGGGAACTCCAAGTGAATTGTTTTAAAATAAAAAAATCTTGATATTAGGATTATCTAAGCAAAATCCACTATGCAGAAAAACCCACTACAAAAAGAAGATTTAAAAATCAAATATTCTTAAAAAAAAATGCACTTCATCATTTCTTTCTATGCCACTGGACAACTGTCACAATATTGAGAGCTGGCCAGAGAGTGCAGTTCTGTTTTACAGCTGTTTTGAACATTTGTCTTCATTCTTCATCAGCACAAAACTAAACCTTCTGAGGAATATTTTTGAAAAATGAAACATACATAAAGTCAGTTCAACTGGTAATGTGGATGCTTTGGACAACAGGAGGCCTTTTCATTTAAAAAATGGAATGAATCTCAATCTAAAAATCAATTAATCTCTTGGAAATGTTTTCTATTCACCAAAATATTTTGTTCTCACAGTGAGAACACAAAGCTTAGTAAAAGCATTTCAATCCACTAATTAAAATCACTTCGATCCACTAGTACTTTAAAATGTCTTATTGACAAACTAGATTGTATAAAGATGTTTTTCTTACCTGTTAATAATGAACCATGCTACAGTCAGCATTCCTGCCAGCCAAGTCCCACTCATAACCCAACTGGTTACAAACAATGCAGTCACATAAATTCCCTGCAGTCCAAAAACTATACCAATGTAGAAATACACTGGTTCAATAACTTCCTGAAATTACAAATAAAAACGAAGAGACACAGTGGCAACTGAGCTGAAGCTGGAAATTATTACTATTTACAATTTGTTACTGCTAACAATGTGCTAGGTGCTTTAGAAACAGGTAAGAGACGCCTCCTATTCTAGAAAAGTACTGGGTATGCTTTTATTTGGGGCTCAGGAAGAACAAAGCAGTGTGAATTAAGTGCACACTTCAGGACTCAGCTTGTCAGTGCCATGACTTTTGAATTTGCTTTAGCTTGAACACTGTGTGTCAGATTTAATACATCTATGCTGCACTGGGATATAAAGTTCAAAGGACTACTAGAAGAAGTTATAAAAGGAAAGAACTTGAAGAAGTAAAAATGTGGCAAAAATTGTTCTAAAATAAGTAAATAATAAAAAAGGAAAGATAATGAGAGGACCCAAGTATGCAGCATAAGCAGAACAAAGCCTGAGTAGAGCAGAAACTGACAGAAGGTTAATCCACAGAAGAGCTTTTCCCTAGGAGAATGGGCAGACAGGTACCACTATAACAGACTTCTGTACTCCAAAGGAGTTAACTTTCCTATTGGATAGCACAGATACTCCTGACATTTCTAAGCAGTCTACAGAAGTGAAGAATAACAGAAAAGGTTAGCAGTTAGCATTAAACCCCCAAAATCCCATGCCAGAGACTGATCAGAATTGAGGAGAACTTGGACCTGGTGAGAGCCTTAGCTCAACTCATTCAACAAAAAAAAGTTTTGTTTTTGTGTTCATTGGATACAGCACTGAAAGTCTCATACACACATACACAGATATAACCAAATGAAAGTACAGAAAGTAGGAGAAATGCACATACTTCGCTACCAGATGCTTGATATAAAACACTGGCAATCAACTCTGGGTACAAAGTCATTTGCTGGACAGCATTTATGGTCTTCAGTGATATTGTCTTATTGTTGTGTGTCAACTCATAAACACCTACAGACAAAAAAAAATATTATTCTTGGAATCACTTACTATTGCTGTTCCTAAAAGAGGCCAAAGTGTATTCAAAGGTAGGGGGAAACTGATTTGATCATTAAAGCTACTGAATAATTCACCACACCTAGTTTTAAAGGAAGGAGAAACTTCTGTGTTAGATGTCATTCCACCTACTGATCTAGCTAGAAAGTTATTACCCTTTTTTCATCTAGTCTTTAAATAGAAGGCCCAAAACTAATCATCTGAAGCACAGTCTTTTCAGTAACACATTGATGCAGTCCTGGAACTACTTGCCAATAGACCACCTCCAAAGGAAGATCTTAAGGAGTGAGACAGATCTAACAGGGAGGAGGAGGATGTATTAAACCTGTCTCCAGAAGGACACCAGGTATGATGGCCTCATCGCCCCTTTCAGCTCTGCATTTCTGAGGTTTCTAAGAATCATTGACCAAACACAATGTGCCTTTCTATGGGGTTAAAATGGAATTGAAGTTGCCATACTTGAAGGATTATGGATTAGGATTAAATGTTATAAATAAAGACTTGTCAGTACTTAGGACCATAGAGGGAAGAGCAAAACCAATCCAAATCAAAACCAATCAATTTGGGGGAGAACAAAAGGCTCAAAAATAATGCAACAGTCAAACCAGACAACTGTTTCCAGCTCTGAGCATATCTTGGTGTATGGTCTGCAGTTGGTCCTCTATAGGCCAAACTAGGTCTTTCAGGACTTATAACTGGGTTCAGCATGGCTGTAATACACTCCTGAAGACCAGATGCCTTGTCATACCTTATAGACACTAGAGTATACATGTTTGCAGAGACAGTGCTCCTGAATGAGACATGCAGTCCATCCACTCACAGCATGGGCGATATCCCCAGAGGTCATGAGACATGGAGTGTACCTAAGACCTCAGATATTGCTGATGTGCTACATTTCAGCTGGGAAAATGTTCAACCAATAAAACGCTAACCTCAAAGTTTAATTTTACTGGCTTTAGTGAGGTTTCACAAAGGGACTGAACTAATTCAGTGGCTGACCACTGCAAGATAGGAGGGAACAGGATGAACTGCCCTGAGTTCCAGTCCCACGCTAGTGCAGTGCATTTCTGAACTCCCTGAACTAGAATGGAAGTGCTCCCTCTTCTTTTCACTGTTTTAGTTTCCCTTTGGTTTAGGGACCCAGGGTCAGTAAACCCCAGAGCCAGTGCAAGATGAAGAGCAAGAGCACGAAGGAAGGAGAGATCATTGTCACTCAGTCTGTTCTCCTTACTGTTGCTTTCTGTCCCCACCACTTAGTATCTATTCATCACAGCTGACAAGAGTAAAAGCTTCAGGCAGGGACAGGATGGAGAAGATCAGCTTGTGACAGAAACGGTTGTCTTCTGACAGAGGATGGAAAACAGTAATTTTCATCCCTCATTCCCAAATTCAACATAAATTATATTTACATGGCAGAAAATCCACTATCGTGACATAGGCAAACCCAATGATAACTTTCATACAGAGCATCGTAAGTGTAATACTAACCCTATCCTAGAGCATTGATTAAAGGCAATCTGCTGTAATACAGGATAATTAAATATTGTTTTTGAAAAGGCACTGAAAAGTTAGGACAGTGTATGGCTTTTAATTAATCTGACCAATTTACCTACATAAGAGAATAAAATCAGTCTCCCTAGTCTGCAGTTTTTTTACTTTCTTCAAAGAAAACAGGACTTTTCAAAGTCAATAAAACAAGTGAGTTTTGTACCTCTTTCAAAGGAAGGAGCCTTTAGCAGTTCTTTATAGAATGAGTAATAAATGGCACTGTCACCCTGAAATGTAATTTCTCGTTCAAGTTCCTAGGAAAAAAAAAATATTAATCTCCTGCAATCTCTTTCCAGAGAAGACAATGAATTTTCAGATAGACCGGTTTTGTAACACAGTACGTGGTTATGACTTCACTGTACATCTTCAAAATATTTCAGAAAACATTAATCTTCACAGCATTTCTATCAAGTACATAATGCTCTCTGTCACTTAGTAAACACGCTTCGAATCAGAGCAACTCAAATCCACATCGCAAGTCAGCACAAAATCCACAGGATCTTTTCATATTCAGAAACCCGAATTTCATTCAACTTTCTTTACTTCACTTAATAATGGAGTTCTTATGAAAACAAAACAAAACCAACCAACCAAAAAACACACAACCCCCCCCCACCAAATCCCAAAACAAACACAAAAAAAAATACCCCAAAAAGCCAACACATATTCCTGTTGATTAGCTTCTGCAATCCCAGTATGCTTCAGTTATTTTTCCATATTTTAGAAAGGTATTTTAAGGATAAAGGGTGGCATGGAAAAACATACAGAAGCATGACAAGCCATGACAACTGTTAGCAGGGGGAAAATAAAAAGAAGCTATTTCAAAGACAGAGGCCTCAGTAGAAACACACAGGATTCTTCAGGTAGTTTCAACATGACATGGATCAGATTTGATTTCAAGGACACAATCTGGCTTTTGTTTCAGTAGTTGATCTTTACCTGCCTGCTGGAAAACCAGAATTTCCGTTCATGATATGTAGAGAGGTACACAGCATACATCATTCCACTGGTGACTGCTGCGAGACAGCCAAAGAAAAGCTTTGCAAAACGCTGGATTAACATATCTGAAAATGAATAGTCGAAAAGCTAAAATAGTCCAGAGGACGGAGAAACAAACAGTACATCCTACACATGACTTATTTCTGAGCATCAAGCGAAATTACTGGCATGAGAATTATCACAACAACAGCAGCACAGATACATTGAAAATTGGTTTGTTAGTCCTGAACTGTACTTTTCTTTCCCAGTTGTTACCACTGCTTCACAGGACCCTCAGACAAAATACTCACTCACACACTACACTGCAAATCTTCTCTAGAAAACTTTGTTTTCAGATGAATTCCAAGAAGGAAAAGCCTCTTCCAGATAAATAGAACAAACTCTAGATTCTACCCACACCTTCTTAAAGACATTAACAGACAGAGGTGGCATACCACATCTAACACAATTTCTGAGACATTCTAGTTTCCATTCTGTTTTTGAATATAAGAACAAAACAATCTGATTTTTACCAAACTCATTCAAAGGGTGTCTACTTCATCTGTAGCTCCCTCAAGTTAGTATGTACCTTTAACATAAAAGCTTTTGGTGGCTTGGTGAGCACTTGCCTAAAATTATACCTAGTTTAAATTCTGTTTCTTGAAAAGCTGCAAGGACTTTTTGTCTGTTCTTGTTTCAGTACCATTACTTCATGTGTATCAGCTTCCAACCAGAAGATCATTCCAGGAGCAATAAAAATACTTATTTGTATGCAAATAGTAATAGTAAATTTCTTAACTCTCCGCCTGTACCTCCCCAAGCCTGAAACAGTCCAAGACTACCATTTCACTCCCCAATACATAAAATTATTAAAGAACTCTAATGTGCATGCCTGTTTTCTCTTGAAATATTAAAAAACCTAATTCAAAGTAAGTCTGTTATAAATTACTGTGTTACAAATATCTTCCCATAAAATGTAAGAGAAAAATGAAAAAAATAATCAAAAGTCAGCCAAAAATTCTGTAGCTTACATTTTGGCGACCTTTCCAGCTTTGAATTTTCTTTGTTTCTCTCCTCTGGAGCCATTTTGTCAGATTCGGTGCAGTTTTGTTTCTTTCTCTGTCGCAGGTCTGCTGCCCCTGAAGACATTTTTTTTAAAGTTACTGCAACACAATACTTAAAATCACACTGGGAAATCCACACAGCAGCAGGTAGCAGCCAGTTACTGCTCCTAATTCAATCCCATGGAAGATATATTTGACAAAGTTTCAATTAAAGCATGTCATATGCCCAACTAAAATAACAATATAACACTACAGAAATCGATTCTTACGTTATTCCTTAGAAAAAACAACAATATTCTCTTGAGGCCATGCTCTGGGATTAGCCAGAATCCAAACTGGAAGCTAATTGGTTTATTTCACTGATGAACAGAAATTTAGGAAATCAGTAGTTTAGATAAGTTGATGCAGACACTGGAAGAAACTGGTGCCAATTCCACTCTACTCTCATCCATGGTTTTATGCTGCTACAGCAGTGTAATACAAAAATTGGGCTAGTCCATTACTTTTAAATTGAGATGCCTATTATTTATATGGCTAAGGCTTTTATAAAGTAAATGTAATACCACTTTTTTCCTGCTTTTGAATCTACTGGAACTAAGCAGATTTAGGGATATTTAGTCTAACATATAATTAAAAAGCCCAGTCTGCTCAGCCACATAGGTCACATCACAAGACCAAGGGCTTCTGTCAACTTTTTTCTGAGCAGCAGCAGCTTGAAGTCCTGGCCCATTTATGTTACAGCCTGAAAGGCAATGAGGCTAATTCACAGACTGCAAGTCTACATACAAAAAGACTCATTGCAAAAAGTATTTTATAATTCCGATATTAATTATACCCCACAATATTTATGTCATTCTGGAAGCGTAATGAAAATGTTTAACTGTAATTCATGCTCCAGAATTTTTAGCTCTAGCGTTTGACCTACTGTCCAACATTGCTTGAAATTTTGCAGCCACCAATTTTCTTCTGGACTTAAAACAGCTCCTTCATAAACCCATTCAACTTCAAATTTGAAGTGTCAATCTTCACACCCCACAACAAAGCTTTTAAGTACTCTGGTTGTATATTACTTCAATTCTAATTCAGTCTACTTTTAATTCCTGGCTATTAGATCTAAAAGTTAGAAACTAAAGATAGAAATATAAATGGTTAAAGCGATGCCTGCCTGTAGCAGGACACCTGTGTGCTAACAGAGCAATTTATAAATCATTCTGAGCAAACCAAGATCTCAATGGTAACATTTTTCATGGAATGAATAGAAAATGTCTACCTTCTTAACCAAGAAAAGAACTGGAAAGGTTTTAAACAACACAAGGTTTAGAGTTTTCAGTGTCACATTTATCATCATGTCAATCCAAAATAAAATGTATACCAGCATTTCTTCATGACATGTATATGAGAAATTTATCAGCAATGCAAACACCAAGTGTACTGCAGTTAAAAATCATTTGTACCATGCAAAATAAAACACAGTGGGAGAAAACCGTAGATCACAAAAGTGGGCAGATACATGCTTGGATCGACAACTGAGGGCCCCTGTCATTCTAGTTAGGACCAAAGCAACAGCCTTGAGAACACTGGAGGAGAAGGCCTTTGTTTCTCTGGCAGAGAAGCGAACCATAGCAGAAGTGTAACAAGCTAAGTATACAACCAAGTATAGCATTAACAGCAGTAATAAAAAGCTCCCAAAGAAGTAACAATTTAAAATTCTACTTCTGAAACAACAACATCTCAATCAGCAAATGATCGTCACGTCTGTTTTCAAGACTGCTCAACATACTCCCTCCCAAAGCAGTAACACAAAATGATGTGTGTTACTTCTGTTTCTTGCTGCTGCCGCAAACAAGCAAAATGCTGTTTTCACTTCAATGAATCCTTCAAACAGAGTGAAATGAAAGTCAAACAAGGTAACAACTAAAAATTACCTAGAATTTTGAACTGATGACAGCCTCTAGTAACTCTCTATCCAGCACATAATTTTTCATCTGCTTTTCAGTTCCCTGTAAGTCCCCAGTTCAAACAAGTTCTTGAGCAGAAAACATGCATTCTACTTATTTTTGTGTTTCTACTGTAGAAAAACATAACTCATTCCTACTTTGTGCCACTATACTCATCTACTTTTCACCTCCTATTTGAGCACTGTCTGTAATTTTTGTCTTCTCATCTAAAGAAGGATAAGATGGAACTGGGAAACATTCAGAAAAGGACCATGAGGGTGATTTAAGTTGTGCAATGGCTCCTATACAAGGAACAAGGAAGCAAATTATAGATGCCTTAGTCTAGAAAAGAGGATGACCAACAGAAACATGCCAGAAACACTTCACTCGTTAGTGAAGCGGACAAACACACAGTGGTTTACCTTTTCTTATACAAGAAATTATCAAATAAACCTAGTGAGTCAGACTAAAAAGAAACAGCTCATTGCACATCACCTTCATGCAGAACACTCCTACCCAAAGAACAATCTGTAAACCAAGAGTTTGCACAGATTCATAAGAAGATGGACACAGTTGTGGAGGACAAGCAACTGGAGACTCCTAAACATACAGAAACCAGCTCAGAAAGTACCCTTGTTGAGAACAGCTGGGAGGCTGGAATATGCCATGGGACAGATTTGCATATGCCTGTTTTGCCCCTGCGTTTTAGGTGCCTATAATTGAATGTCTATTAACAGTTTTGTTTCTGCTGCTTTCTCCAAGTAAATGCCATCTCCTACCCCCTACAAAGGGAGTCTGCACTGAAAAGACATGGAGAAAAATGCTTGTGTACGCTTTAAAACTGAAGCTGAATTGCAGAATACCCTGAGTTGGAAGGACCCACAAGGATGATCCAAGTCCAGTTCTTGACCGTGCACAGGACACCTCAATAATCACACCATGTGCCCGAGAGCACTGTCAAAGCACTTCCTGAACTCTGTCAGGCTTAGTGCTGCATCCACTTCTCTCGGGAGCCTGTTCCAGTGCCCAACCACCCTCTGAGTAAAGAACCTCTTCCTAATACCAACCTAACATCCCCATATGCAGCTTCAGGCTATTCCCTCGGGTGCTGTCACTAGTCACCACAGAGAAGAGATCAGTGTCTGCCCCTCCTCTTCCCGCCTGAGCAAGCTGCAGACTCCGATGAGGTCTCCATCAGTCTTCTCCAGGCTAAACAAACCAAGTGACTTCAGCCGCTCCTCATACAGTTTCCCCTCAAGGCCCTTCACCACCTTCGTAGACCTCTTTTGGATGCTCTCTAATACTCTAATACGAAACGAGAGAGAAGACTGACTAAAACATACAGAAGGATGCCAAAGAGAAAGTACGCTCACGGAGGCATCCACGGAGCCCACAGTTCTGTCCCGGGCACTCTGCCCAGAGACAATGCCAGGCGAGGGAAAAGAAAAAGACCCCATGTCCCCTAGAGACCGGCCCAGCCTCCCGCTTGGGGCTGCAAAGGACGGGCTGCCTTGGGCTGGCCCGAGGGGCCGCCGGGGCGGGCTGGGCCCGGGAGGCCGCCTGTGTCCTGCAGCCCAGTGTTTCACCTCCGTCCATGCGCCGCGGTCCCGGCACGGCCCTGGCACAAACCGCGAGGCGCAGCCACAGCGCCGGCCTGAGCCAGCGGCCTGGCCCCAGCCGCCTCCGCCCGGCCCCGGCTCCGCGGCCTGAGGAGCCGCCTCTCACCTTCCTCCATCGCTGGCCTGTGCTCGCCGCCCGCCGCTGGGTCCCCGCGCCGCTCTTTGCGGGGCGTCGCGTCCGCCCCACTCACGGCGCCGCCGCCGCCCGCCTCCCGCCGGCCGCGGGGGCGGGAGTGCTCCCGCATCCCCCGGCGAGCGGAGTGGAGCGGAGCGGCCCCGCGTTTCCTCCCACGGCCGGAACTGCGGCTGCGGAGCGCGGGGGGGCGGCCGGAGCCGAGCGGCGGCGCACCGGGGTACAGGGAATGTACCGGGGCACAGCGGGCGCGCCGGGGCGCTGCCGAGGCCCCGCCGAGGCCCCGCAGGGCTCCCCTGCCGCCGCTCCGCGCTCCCGTCGCCCACCCCGCCGCGCAGCCCCCGAAGACGTCACCTGGGCAGCGCGGCCGTGCCGTGCCGCTCCCGCCGGCCAGCCCCGCTCCAGAGGGACCGGGCGCCTTCAGAGAGGCCGCGGGGCTCCAAATTAGCTTGGACAAGAGGAGGGTCAAGGGTGACCTTATCGCTCTCTACGATTACCTGAAAGGAGGGTGTAGCAAGGGGAGCGTCGGTCTCTTTTCCCAGGCAACCAGAGGTAGGACTAGAGGACATGGTCTCAAGCTGTGCCAGGACATCAGGAGGATTTTTTTCACAGAAAGGCTGATTAGACATTCGAAGGGGCTGCCCAGGGAAGTGGTGGAGTCATTGTCTCTGGAGGTGTTTCCTCCAGAGTCACTGTCTCTGGAGGAAAGACTGGGCATGGCATCCTCGTGCCAGGATCTAGTTGACATAGTGGTGTTCGGTCAGAGATTGGTCTAGATGATCTCAGAGGCCTTTTTCAACCTAATTGATTCTGTGATTACAGGGCTGGTAACTCTCCTATGGAAGAGGTTTATGGGAATTGCCCCTTGGAGGTTTATGGGAATTTCTCCTTGGAGGCTGCATGTCTCCTGACCTGGGATAGCATAATGTTGTTGTTAGTGCTGCTTTGTTTTCCAGCCGATCAGCTGCTGGAAAACTGATTGCTTGTCTGGCAGCTGCAAGGAAAACGAAACCAATATGTGTGTTCTGTTGGAGTGTAAAATGAGATTTATAAGTTTCCTGGGTTTTTAAATAAAATCTAAAATACTTCTGCAGTTGTTGATTTATTGGATAGTGAAAGGAGTTGCTTATGTTTTTAATGATCCACAAATTATCCATTGCATTTCTAAGGCATCATGTTTGATCTGGAATTTTTGTTTGTTTGTTTGGGGGGGGGGTTTTAAAGTTACTGGAACAAGCAGCAATAATCATTGCAATGAAAAGAACAGTAATTGTTTTAAATATTTGTGCTCAGACCATCTGTACATGGACAGACATAAACAATTGCTCAGTTGCGCTCTAGATGTTCTTTTGTCTTAAGCCTTCTTTGTACCTGCTGTTTTATAGTGTACCTTGTTGCATTTATTGTGCAACTTCAGTTTTCTCCTCATGCTCCAGTATGGATTATCCCACACCTTGATTTTAGTAAAATTATAAATGCACATCAAGTTATTTACATGCATAACTGTATAGTTAGCAGAGAAGTGAAAAATCCAGCCTTCTCACTCGATTTTCATTTTTTCGTAAGGAAAAAAATTGCACATTTGAAGGTGGGAGAACCAAAAATCATTTTTTATGCAAGTTTCTTTCTTCGAGAATGAATATGCTGAAATGATTGTTAAGGTAATGTTGAAAATGTTATTACTGTTGCACTTCAATCTTCCAAAATGCTTTCTGTAATTAATATTATATGAAAGCTATTTCATTTGACAGCTTATTATGTGCCCTAAACATTGTCTGTAATACATTACAATGAATAAATACAGGGATGTTGTGTTCTTTTTCCAAGCTTTCTCTGTATGAACATGCCTCATGTGTCTGCATAGTGGCATTTGTTATCTGTTTACATATTATTTCTAAGCCTTGCAGACATAACTTTCCTTTCTATTTACAAGTTCATGGTACTGATGCTTTCCAGTTTAACAATCATTCTTTCTCTCCTGTCCTAGGTTACAATGTAAAATTGTGCCCAAGGTTTGTATTCTATCCCCATGAGCCGTTGGACCCAAGGTAGGGCAGTGTTTTCCTTATCTTCTGTTAATGAGCCTAACAATGCCTTGCCACATGACTCATAGATAATTCCTGGAGTTATCTCTGTTTAATGGGCCATCAAGGACCCACTGCATGACTCATAGAATGAGATCAGCCCATTGTGAGATGCTCTGCCCAGGGGGAGGAGCCAAGCATTCCCACCTGGATATAATCCGGGGTTTGGGACAGCACAGGCAGCTTTTATCCACTGGACTCCCAGAGGAGACAAGAGCTACCAGACCTTTCTACAGGATCACTGCTTCGACAAGACCATCTCATCTGGACTGTCACTACCACCCTAACTAACAGGGTGTCAGGTTGTATTCTGACTCTGTCAGTGGTCTTTTTTGTACTATTACTTTTATTTTACTTTCTTTTATTTATTTTCTTTTCCTCTTATTAAATTGTGTTTCTGACTTGGAGTCTTTCACTGGTTTTGCTTTCAAACCAGCACATCTCCCTTAGAGATTGTTTCAGGAGACGGACACAGACCTTAGTATAATGTATTAATACTGTGCATGTTTGTCATTACATAAAAATTCTAAAAAAAATGTAGTTGTTTATTTTGTAAACCAAATTATATTTTTGTTTGTTAAAGATCCCTGCCTAAAAATATGTGTGCTGTTTCAATAATCAGGTAATGACTGTGGATATTCCACCCATTCTTCTAATTTCAGCCTTTTGTAGGGTTCATTTTCAGGCTGCTAACTTACGGTTCTGGATTGTCAGTATTATTTATTTCAGATTCTTCCCTCCCCAAAGCTGTACCTCTTCTACCAAAGTATAAAAAAGTAGTGCATACAAAAGTGTATGTGTGACCAAAGTTTTGCGTAAAGTTGGAAAGGTGGGCTTTCCCACCTCATATGGGGACTTGCAAGGAAATAAATGGAGGGGATATTGAGGGATAATGATAATATTGAAGCATTACTTAAAACTCGACCTAAGAAGTCCTAAGAAAATTAAGTTACACAAAATATATACAACCTTTGGGATTTTTTTCCCTCCTATTTAATCCTTTTCCTGTCTTATTTCAGCACAGCTTCCAATGGTTTTGATTGCTTCAGTTCCTTCCTGCCTTGCCTAGGATATAAGTGAGCCAGGTTCTGTTGTCATCTGCTGTATTGTAAAATGTGGAAAATACACATTAAATCAAGGGAGCTGATTTAGATTTGCACTTTGAATCTGAGTGGGGACATGGAAACATGCTTTGGCTCTGTTCTCTCTTAGCTTCAATCCTCTCGTGGTAAATCTGCATTTTGATTTCTCTTGAGGCCTTTGGAACTTCTTTAAACAGCGCTCCTCCACAGACAGAAGACGCTACAGATGTGATTGCCATGAGCATCCTGTTCTTTCTACTCTGCCTGTTGTATTTACTGTCCTTGAAGCAGCCTATGTCCTATGAGATTCTGCATATTCATTTTCTTTGCTTCTTCCTGTCACTCCTTCTGCTTCCCTGTAATCTAGAACTAACTCATGTCACCCTGTGTTTAGATGTGTGTGATGCTCAACAGCCTCTCATCCTGTACCCTTTCTCTTTACATCCTTCTAACCATCTCATCATTTTCTCCATCCCTTTTTTCCATCTCTCCATCCCACCTGAAGGAATTCCTTCTTTGTGTTTTCACCCTCTTAAATGGCATTGATCCTTATCACAGTTGCCTTTATCTGTATCTCTGTTAGTTTCTTGCTTTTCATCTTACCTCATAAGACCAAGCCATGTCAGCTGACTAATTGCTGTATTGCTTCTTCAGCCCAAGTGCCTGCAGAGCACTGTATCAGTAATAAAGTCATGGTAAATGGACTGTGGGAGAAAAATCTTGATGTTACTTCATTTAAACACACACACACAAACACATACCCTTAGTGGTGTGACTTGCTTTCTGTACAACTTCCCTCTTTCTGCTCTTGCTCTAGTTCTTGTTTGTGCTGCAGGTGAAGTTCCCCAGAGCAGGAGGCTGACCTTTGTATTTGTGAAACATGCAGAGTATTGTGTACCTGGCCAGAAATAAGAGTAAGGAAGCATAACTGGCCAGTAGCTGCCTTGTCCTCCACGTGGCCTCCACTCTGTGAGGAGGCCCACTGTTCTGCTGTTGTCTCTGTCCTTTCCCATACTCCTTTTTTCTCCCTGAGCTGCCTCTGACTTTTATCCAAGTATAAAGTCCTTTGAGATGGATGACTCACCACCAAAAGCCCTGCACTTGCTTTGACTCACACTTTGCCACCTAGAATATTGGTCAGCTCTTACTAAACTGCAATTTGGTTTTTTTAATTGCTAATTGATGACAACCCTTGCAGCCCACATCATTGGTTTCATTGTCATTTCTGCTAGGTCAGAGCTATGCTTGTTTTTTCTATGATTGGTCAAATCTGTATTTCCCCTTTCTCCCTTTTCCTGGGTTTGATACCATTTGGTTTTCTAAACATCCCCTGCAGATTTCAGGGTCTGGAGGGTCTTTTGTCTCTGGTGCCTAGCTGTTTGGGCTGCATTTCTGAGGATGAAGGTGCTAGTTCCCACACAGCCTGCCCTGCCAACACGGAAAGGCAGCCTCATCCCTTGCCTCCCCATGCAGCATCCTCACCATTCATCAGCTGCTTGACCAGGAGCAGCTCATTCCCCAGCTTCCAGTGGCATTCCCGGTAACACACCTTGAGTGATGACAGAGAATTGGTGTCACCACACAGGTTCTGCTGATGAGGGCTCAGCAAACACCTCAGCTAGTGCAAAACAAGCAACAGAATTTAGGTCTCTTTTCAGGCACAGTGTTGTCCCTGAAGGGCAGGCCTAGCATGACTGGAGTCACTGAAACCCCATCCCTGGCACTGACATCAGCAGGAATGACTGATTACATCTAGGAAATTGCTCTTGGAATATTGTGCTGGCCTTTTTTATATAAGTATTTTTCAGAGAAGTGGAGCAATGTGATCTTTAATGTGTCTTAATGTCTTACTAAATACAGTAATCAGGCACATCTCCCCTCCCAACATAGCAACCAGCAGTCTTAGCCTCACATTCTTGTCTGACCATGTTACAGCTGGCAGAAGAAAGGCCGATATCACTGCTTTTGATGGGTTTCCAACTTTAGGCAGGAAGCAATTTGGCCTGATACTGGAAGATTATAAATCAGTAATACAAGTCATAGCACAAACACTAAGCAGACATGAGATCCCTTCTCAAAAGCTGCATCTAGTGTTATTAAAACATCTTGGGATGAGGCAGCCGTCTGCAGCTGGTACTGCTTTTCATTGGAGTGCATAGAAACAGACTCCAGCACAGGCAAAAACCGCTCCAACCAGGCAGATTAGCTATTACCAAGCTACTGCTTGTCTGTTAGGATTTCCTAGACAGCAGGAAAAGATGTGAATGGGACTATACTTGGCAGTAGGGTGCAACTTCCATCTGGGATGCAGATTCTTGACTCTGAAGGAGCTCTGATAATCCTAGCTGTAATTTTCCAAGGAGGAAACATAAGCCAGGCAGTTTGTTACAGAAACGTGTGATTCCTCTAAGAAAGGGCGATTCTGTTTCCTGAGCTTTTCTTCAATCCCAGCCAGCATTGCCAGGCTTTGACTTCATTTCCAGAACTGCTGCTCTCCAAGCCTGGAGTTGTCTAAGTTGAACGGCCCCATTTGAAATTATTAATTTTATTGGCACCTGTATCAGTTTGTATAACTGCTTTTATGAGACATGGGGCACTATGAAAAATGCAGAGAACACACCTGGTGTGTAAGCAGGATGCCTATCACTGTAATTATGTATAACTGTACAGTTACATAAATGCTTTTCTTGGGGAATCACCAGTGACGGCATCAAGCTTTGCCTGTCATGTTTGAGCTAGTTAAAGCTCTGATTCATCATACTTTGAATATTCTGTTTCCTGCTTGTTCTACGGTAAATTGATTGCTGCCTGCAATTTCAATAGTAATTAATGAAGATGAGAGATAGATCCAGTGATAAAACTGGGTTGTCTGAAGACATGGAGTAATTTACTCCAGTTGTCAATTTACTCCACTGTCTCACAGTGGTACTAGAATATCACTAGCTTGTTTGCAAACCGATTCTTCCTCTTCTTGACAGATGCAGTTTTATCAGTTGGGGTAACAAATCTAAGCATACAAACCATGACTTGACTCTTTTGTTCCTCCTCCATGTGAAGTATCCCTCTCTCTTATGCCACTTGCCTTGGGCTCATTTTTGCAGTTGTGTATTTCTTCTTGAGCTGTCCCACCATCTGGAAGATCAAACCTTGGGTGCATCAGGTTGGTCAAACCTTGGGTGCAGAAAGCTGTGATTTTGTGCTCAGCTCTTAGCAGGTGTCATTGTACCACTTCTGGTACCCCCTCCAGTTTGTTAGCTCATTGAGCTCTGGATGAAATCTTATTGCTTAGATGGAGAGCAATCCACAAAAGGAGCAATGCCCTGAGAGAGGAGCTGGCTAGGCAAGGATCTGAGCTTCTTCCACTCAGATGGAAGCTCCAGAGGAGATGCCTACATTGATGATTTTAAAGCACAGTGTGATTCCTAGAAGAAAGACACTATATTGGATCAAGGTAATTATTATTAGTGATATCATTAACACTGTTACAGTGACTGTTACTGTCATACCTTATTGCAATACTTACACAAGAAGAAATATGCATTGGCAAGTGGAGGGAGGGAAAGAAAGTGATGGCTTTGCTCAAGCAAAAAGGGGCTAAATTTGACATTTGATCAGAATACAGTCATCTTTCTGATGTTAGCTTGGTTGGTTAGAGCATGGTACAATAACACCAAGGTTGTGGATTTTATCCCTCCTGATGTGTTATTTACTCAAGTTTTGGACTCTGAAGTCCATTCCACATCAGAGTATTCTATGACTCTCAAAACAAAAGCAGATTCTTTGTTTCCTTGTAAATCTGCATTGTTTTGAGTTAATGCAAGCGTAATCTGCACATATAAAACAGACAACCTGGATGGTAGGTAGATACAAGATCTATCATTAAGAAGCTTATGGAGAAATTAATTTATGTACAGTTCAGATGAGCAAAGAGTCAACATGTTGGTGCACAGTGCTAGTGAAAGTGCCAAACATTTATATGGTTTTTGTGATGGGAGAATCTGAGGAAACCAGGCTTTGTGGTTGGCCTTAGCTGGCCTTACTGTTTTTTCCTGTGTACATCATGTTAGAGTAATTTGTTAAATATCCTTCCCAGCTTTACATAACTCTGACCTTACAGGTGAAGAGTTGGTCCTGCCCTAAGAATTGCAAGAATAATGATGTTTGTTGACAGAGGTAGATAATATCTTCCTCTTCAGTGAGTCAGGATGTCAGCAGCAATGACTTGGACAGGAATTAACAGGAAATTTACGCTTAGTCCTTGAACTCTGTGGTTTTGGCAGAGATACTGAATGAAACACAAAGTGACAGAGGGAGAAACCTGGATTCCCTCCCAGAGAGGGAGTTTACTTGAATTGCTTGGTCATGGACTAACTTGTTTCATTCACAGAAAAAAATCTGGATCTTAAGAGATACTATTATAGTATCTATCCCATTGACATCAGGGACCCGGAGAAGCAGCTATCATGTAACCATTCTCTGCAATATACGTAGGAGGGGGTAATTAATAGCATTAAGTCTCTAGTGTGGCTTCACTGAGTTCAATCAGCCCTACAAATATCACTGAAACTTCTCTGGTGTATTTTGTGAACAGGATTTATCTGTAAAATAAACCCAAGCATCAATGATGTTAATTCAAAAAGTCACTTAATTTTATCCTGAAACTTTTTTTTTTTTTAATATGCTAGAGTTTAAATTTTCATTAGTTCAAAGAATGGACATTCTTTTAGGGTCATGTCTTCCAGATGTGCAGGATTGCAAATCAATAGCCAGTCTCTGCAATCAATTTTCATTTGGACACTTTATGACCCAGGCAAATAGTACATATATAAATAGAGAGAAAACTGATAGACTGCTAGAAAACAGGAGAGCTTGCCTTTCCCTGGAAAGGTTAATGGAACTACTGGCCTGCAGGTATCACACTTGCCTGTGGAGTTTTCTTCCCTCCTCCTCCTACTCAGCCCTGTTTTTGCAGTTGGCATTTGAAGTACCTAATTAAATCCAGGTTAATGTATATATAATGAAATTCTGTTGAACTGAGTGGAGGGGCAAGAGGCTTTGGAGACCAGTCCTAGGATATTCTGGCTGCTGCTTAAGTCTGCAATAGGGAGCAGTGGAGGGAGTTCAGGGTCTTATGAGAGTAGAGTCTAAATTAAGGCAGGTTCTAGCATCTGCAGTGGCAAGGAAATGCAATTTGGTATAAACATTGGAGCTCCAAAGTGAGCGAATGCCACCTACACTGCTCCCAGGGGGCTCCTGTTTCTCAGGAATGTTCTGGCAACATGTTGCAACCTAGATATTAGTTGTACTTTTCAGTTTGCTTTGTCATTTTTCAGCAGCAGATTTTAGTCTGTAAAAACCATGCTAATATGTGGTAGTGTATTAAGGAGAATGCACATTTTCATTGACACTAAAGAAGTGGGCAGCATTCTGGCATGTACCCTTGCAATCTCCAGACTTTATTCCAGTGAACAATTCCCAACCCTAAACGCTGAATTTCCATCATTACAAAGAAAGGATTCTCAGTAAATACAAAATTGCTAAAATTATAGCAAAATTGCTACAAAATAATACACTGTTTTTCCGTTGGGTTAAATATACAGATTGACAGAACTCACTACTTGCTGACCAGGTTCAAAGGTAAATAAGCCTAAGAAAGCAAATTTAGACAGAAAAAAAAATCCTACTTGTGCAACGCTGCCCGATGAACATTTCTTGCCCTGTGAAATGTTCAGTGATAAGGTAGATATTTTCCCTCAGTGGACCCTGCTCAACAGACACGTGTCAGAAGGCTTATTGATAGTTCCCATGTACATTAGATCTGCTCTCCGGTTAGCTAGCACTCTGCTGCTCTCATTTGACCTCATCCCAAAAGGCTGAAACTTTATTACTGTAATGAATCTTTGTTTCTTCTTCCTTGCACCTGGGGGATTTAAACGTGCTTGTGCCAAGACACCATCTCCTTCCTTGGCTGTATATAATCTGGGATACATACAAGTTGATTTCACATGGAAATCAGAGAGGATGGAAGAGATTTGTCACCAGACATTTGTGACCCATGTTACATCAGCCTTTGGGAATACAGTATGTCAGCCAAAATAAAGGCTTGCCTTGCAAAATAGGTTGTTAGCACTGATAAACAAAGTTTCAATAGGAGCTGAGGATCAGGCTAGTAGCCTGAAATACTGAAGTCATTTGGGACCTTGAATTAATATATTTGTCCACAAACAGGTTCATAGTGGAGAAGGGCAGGGCAGCCTTTCCCACCTAGTAAACACCATTCCCCATCTGATGCCAGCCATAGTGGGAGCACTTTGATCTTTTTTGATTGCTTGTCAGTTCTCAAACTGCCACTATTTTTTATTAAATTGATCAGTACAGAATTCATCCATTTTTTGTGCTCCCTTCTGATTCCCAATAGCACCAGGCTTCAGTTTTGTAATTCCCTGATTTAATGACTTCTGACATACCTTAGCCAAATCACAAAATGTGTTTCCCGTGGAAGCTCTGCTCTGAAGGTCAGCAGATCCCTTCGCTTGAACACTGCTTTATTGATGTGTGTCGCTTGAAGTGAGACACAAGTGAGTGTTTCTGTCTCCCTTTTAAAGCTCTGCCTAAATGCTTTTCATCAACAGCTCCCATTGGAATCAGATTTCTCCTTTGTTGTTCTGTTTCCTCCTTTTTCTTCTGGGGTGAAACAGTCCAGTACTGTTTAATCTTGAGAAAACCAGGAAATGAGAGTTACTGGGAAGAGGGGTAGGATTCCTCTTGCCTGTCTTGAGATGAATGCCTGTGTGCTGCTCCAGCTCATCATCCTGGCTCCAGCTGGGCAAATGGAGAGAGGAGCCTCCTGTGGGCCGCTCACCCCATTCTGAGAGAGCTGGCAGGGAAAGGTGTGAGGAACCACATGAATTGTGCCTGAGGAGCACAACTGCGGGGCTTAGAAAGAGAGAAAAGGACTTAACACCAGGAAGCACAGATTGATGGTCAAGGATACATAGGGTGAACATAGGGGATAAAGGAGATTATATAGTGTGGATTGTCTAGTATGTTATTGATGAAGAAATTCACAAAGCTTCTCTGAACATCTTCTCAGTAGTTTATTTTGAAGAGATTTATTTCATTTTATTACAATGTGTTTTGTTGCAGCTACAGAGGCTGTGAGGCCTCCCTAGCGGGCAGCAGCCTGAGATAAGGAAATGCAATGTCACGATGAGTGGCCAAAAAGAAGCCCCTTGGCACCTTCAGACCCCCCTTATCTCTCTGTAAGACTATAGGCCAAAATTGTACCCAACTCTCCCATTGGTCCACTTTTCAAAACCCCTCTACCCTATATAAACCCCGAATATTGCCCTGTTAAGTTGGAGAAGCTGTCACTGCAACCCTTTGAAGAGGATGCCGAAATAAAGGACATCATCTGAGGAACTGTATACGGCTCTCTCCTCTCTCTCCCTGCGTCTGCCTTGGCATTTAGCAAGCTAGAGTTGATATTCATTGCTAAGAGCTGAATTACACTGCTAAGAGCTATCACACTGCTGAGCTGAATTCACTGATATTGCTTGCTAAGTTTGCCTGAGGCTAGATACCTCGTCTGAGCTTCGAGTTAAGTGATCCCGAAAAAGTGTCATTCTATCCGAGACCTGCGGCCAGAATTGGACCCTCAGAAGTATCAAAAAGCCTCCCTTAACAGTGTTTTATTTAATATAGAATGTAAATAAATATAAATCTGTAAAATTGTTGTATAATTTTTCTTAAAGCTGCTATTTGTTTTACTTGAAACCTTTCTCTCACTTTGCTTTTCATAAAATTCTTTTAAAATTTTTTTTTTCAAACAACAAACTGACAAACCCCAGAAAAAGCTCCCAGGTAACAGTTAAGTCTGCATGACCCCCTTTGCATCTACAGTTTTCAACTACCAGAGACCAAGCTTCTACCTCTACCCTGAGCACCCTTCATGCATTATTAACTCTCAAAAGACATTACTTTGCACATTCAGTGTATGTAAATACAGAGTTTGATTTTTATTTACTCCACATAGTACAGCAGAGTTAAAGAGCTTTTAAAGTGCATCTATATATATATAAAACATTGTTTCTCTAAAAACTAGTTTATGTTTAAAAATCTGGACCAAACCTAGAACAGTGTAGATTATTCGTCACAATCATTATTTGCTAGGTGATCTCAGAATTGATTTACTTTTATTAATTATTTACTGTGTAACACAATAAAGGTAATCCACAAATTATTCTTTGCAGTGGTTCTGCTTCTCTTGACTTCTAAAGCATTAGATTAATTTTAGTTTTGCTTTTAACTCATATTCCAGAAGTCACGTGCCTGGTGAAAAATCTCAGTTATATTTCTGATTTGCCTTTTGTTTAAAAAAAAAAAAGCAAGCAAATTCCCAACCTTCATGACTGGATAGAAACTTGGAAGGCTTTAAACCACGAAAGCAAATGTATCCCCACTATCTTTACACTGATGACTTCTAAGCCATCCCCGGATGTGAGATTCATTAGTGCATTACTCCTGCTGTGCTCTAAGTTGTGAAAGGCAGACTGCCACATGAGCAAACAAAGAAACTGCAATCACAGTCAGGGTTTGGGGTAGAGGTGGCAGATTGCTTTCTATGAAGGTTGTGAGATTGTTTTAAATGTGGAAAAGGAGAGGTATACAGGAGTCAAGAAGCAGAACTGTTGAAGAGAACAAGGTTCCTTTGTGCAGAAGGATGCTCAGGGCTTGTCAGTGGATTAAGTACTGACCAGTACAAGTGCAGGGTTATCCTGTGTGTTTTCCAGCCTCACTCCAGGAAAGGTACTGGTATAGCAATGAGCATCCCGTTGCACAACAAATGAATGTTTAAATCCTCTGATCACATCTGAAGAATCAGTAGCTGCTTTGTTATTGGAAAGAAGAAAATTAAAGCAATAACATTCAAGCTGTAAATTAAAAGCCCACTGCAGATGTAGATTTCATGAGCCAGGTTATTAAGAGCATTAGTACGCATATTAGAAATAATTAGAAGCAAGCAAACAGGAAGAGTGCCAGGTGAGACCTTACAGGTTGGAAGAGAATTTGCTACTCATTTACACAAGTATAAATGAATATCTTGTAAATAAATCCACAATCATTTTCTTGCATGAAGTTACAGTCATGCTGCTTGTAAGTCACTTAACCATAAGCACTGAAAACCAAAACAACAGCATACAATTTATAACAACAAGAAAACAAAAATTAAATGTAAAAACAGAACCAACTTGTTTCTTCTCAGTGGTGCCCTGGAAACGAGGTTATCCTCTCTGAGGATGCTGATAATTCGCTGGGCTGGGACTGGTCTGATTTTTTCTGACTAATGTCATAATTAGTCAATTGCTTGAAGATATTTGAGAAACCTCTGATACTGCTACTTGTTTTTAAAACGTTGTTTACAATTTATAGTTGTTCATACTATTTTCTTGACAAACTTCTTCCCTATTGCATATGCATAGTTGTCCCTATTTTCTCTACTTACTTGTGAGTATGTCACGCTGAGACACGGAATGAGCACACAGTACGCTCAGTCGCTTAAGGCAAAAAAAGGAGAGCTTTATTTACAGTTTCTACAATTTATAGACTCTCTAAAGTGAGAGTAGATTAGAGGACAACATCCCTCTTCTGAATCACACTAGCTAGGTGAACAGTCTGTCAATTTTCTTCTCCTCCAAGAAAGAATGTGAAAAACACGTAGTGTTTTAGTAGAAAGTGTGAGAATTCTGACTCCAAGAATGTAAACATCAGAAGGCTTTAAAAATCAAAGCGACATGAGTATTCTGTAAATAATTCAAAGAATAACTTCTCATTTCATGTGACCTTCAGAAATTATTTATTCCTTATATTTTATAGTGAAGCTGTAAAATGAATCATTGTACTTGCTCCTGACCAAAACATGAAAAGCTTTTAAAACCAGGTATAGTCAACAACAGTTCTCTTTGGATTAAAATAAGTCAAAGGTTTAAGAAGTATTTTCAAGATGTATTTTAATATCTGAAAGTTGTCTGATTTGTGAAATAAAAGATGACTCATAGATCCCCCTAGGAAAAAAACAGTCATTCTTATTTGCTCAAATGCTGATCAATCTTTTAATCCTCTTCATATTAGTTTACGGGTGTGAAATCGATATTTCAAGGTACTTACAGTGCCTTCCAGAGCACATAAGTTACTAACCAAGCTGGGCTCCATAGAGTTTCTGCATTCCATCAGGTGTCACAAGGAGCCTTGACTGGTCTGCCTGGTCTGGGGGAATTAAGGCCAGGTGAAATGCCAAGCCCCTTAGCTCATCTGCTGCAGAGAACAGGTCTGCAATGTGCCTGCTCAAGTCTTGTTATGGGAAGAAATCCAACGTGCCTCACTTACTAAGTCAGAGACAGTCAGCAGTGTCTCAATATGCAGTGTGCCATGATATCAAATGTATTACAGAAGCCAAAAGAATGATTAGGTTGCAAAGGCAAACACTGAAAATTTAAAAAATGCCAGAATTAGGATGCTTACTGAACTGACATTTTTTTCCTGGTGGCAAATGATTTACGATACATTTATCTCTAACACATGATCACCCACTGGTGTTTTCTCCTGCTCTGGTGCTCAGGATGAGCAGTTTGTTTACTCTATGCTGAGTGTGCCCAGCCCTTGGTTACTGTACACTCTTCAAACCCTTTTTGGGAGACAGCTACTTATTTTTACTTAGGATTCTTCATATGTTTATATTGCTGGAGTAGCTCAGCAAAGTAGAAGATGTGTAGGGTCCTCAGTATTTCCTATCTGCAGATGCTTGACCTGACAATAGCAATAACACTCCCAAGGGGTAGGAGACGGGGTGTTTAACCCACACAAGGGAGTGGGGAGGATAAACCAAGGGCAGTTCCCTCAGGTGGTACTGCAGAGAAGCCCACCCAACTCACCAGCGAATTCAAAGCCTACTGCACAGACACTCCATCTCCATCTCCATCTCCATCCACAATTTCTTGCCCTGATGTAAACTTCCTCTCCTTCTTCCCACACCTTATCCCACAACTTATCAGGCCCCACATCTCTCACAGCTCTGCATTCATACTGGGCAACTTCTTCTTTGTGGCTACATTTCTAGCTCCTATTAGGGACCTAAAATTACAGTCTCCCCTTAGATCTGACATCTAGCCCTTGCTGGACTGACATTCTCTCCTGTAACTGCAGGTAAGGTCATAACTACCTTGGGTTGGAGCACAACAAAGAAATCAGATGTCATATAATGCATCTTGACTGGTTATGTTGATTTTTTTAACTTCCAAAGAACATAATGTACCAAATTTCCCTAATTTACCCATGAAATTGCAAAAAAGCAGATCGCTAAAAAGAAATCACACTGTCATGACAGACTTCTGAGTACTTTAGAGAAATTAGCCTTTCTCAAAGAAAAAGTCACCAGTGTCTTACTTAAACACAGACAAAATCATGTCTTTTCCTCTAGTCTCACAGCTGTACTGTTCTGCCTGTAATGTTCCACAGTAATTCAGCAGGAGACAGGGGTTCAGAATGAAAAATTTCAGTTCAAGTTTGACAAAATCATAAACAACAGAAAACAAGGCTCCTAAGGGACATGCTGAAGACCTTAATAACAGACACTTTCAGCAGCTTTGCTAATGATAAGCTGTGGGAATTGATAGTGTTCATTTTAAAACCATTTTCACATTTAAATTTTGATGGGACTTATTGGTAAGATGCTGTGTGCAGGGCAGATAAAGCAAATAGCCGACAGACCTGCTGGGATATTTCAAAAAAACTCTGTTCACATTTAAGAGGAGGATGAGGCTTGTCTGCATTGGAGGTGCAGATTTGGGGCACGTAGGTCTGTTCTTCCACATGACCATTTTAGTGCCTTTCTCAGAACAGCCACTGGTGCTGTACCACATATGACACACCCCCATGCCCCATATTTGCCGTTTCAGAGACCAGTCCCCACATGGTATAGAGACTTACTTTGCAGGTTTGGGCTTTTTCAGGATGCTTGTCAGTCAGGCGATGCTTAGGAAGCTCCAGGAACTCAACTTGGAGTGACTAATGGGAATTTTCAGTTGCCTGGCTGGATGAACCCAGATTTCTCTTCAGTGTTTAGAAGAGGGTTATAAACTATTAGGAAGTGACCTCAGCTGATGGGTATATCAAGTGAATATATATATTCACTTACAGCATTTACAACATCTCCCCATTATCGTTTAGACTTTTACAACTCTTAATGACCCTTTTATCAGAGCAGCAATAACCAATAAATCCCCTTTGGCATTTATTACCCTGTCTAATACATAAAAGAACCAATTTATAACATCTCATGAATGCTGGAGATTATTTTTCAAACTACTTCTTCAAATCTCACTACAAAAATAAGTGCTCTGATGAAGGTCCTGTTTCTGTGGTTCGCTCAGCATCAGCTCTAAATTAAATTCAACAACAATATGCAATAAACTTTGTGGACTGGATGCTGTATGGCAGAGAGAAACAAGAAACCAGAAATCCAAAATGTCTTCTCTGTAAGAAGGTGTTCCTTTCCCTGCCTGTCTCCTGCCAGCATCAGTTTTGTCCTTTTGCCAGGGGGAGTTTCAGGCCTCAGCACAATCAGCAGGAGCTCTGGGGATAAGGGATGCTACTTTGTCAACAGACATCACAGAAAGTACAGGTGGACCTTGTACATCTGACATGGTGCACTCAGCAGTCAGATAACTGAAATCAGTTTGCTGGGCTTTATCTGAAAATGGTGGAGAGAAACAGAGACCACCAGGAGAGGCTTTAGCCCATCCTACAAGAGGTGTCCAGGAGAGACAGCTCTAAGGTGAGCAGTCCCAGCTGCACTCCTCTCTATGCCTCTGGCTGGCAACAGTCATCTAACTTCAAAACACCTAAAATTAGATGTCAATAATCTCTATGCCTTCATTTGCAGTCATGACAACATAACTTTGAAGTTATCTTTGTTATTACAAGTAAAAACAAAACTCCAATGTACCTTGTTTACTCATTTTTGTAATTTTTGCCCAACATGCAGTAATGTCCTGCTCTCCTTGTAGGATATTCAAGATTGCCATTAGTACCTTAGGAAGGTGTGTTTTGTCTTGGTTTATCTACAGGTAGAATACATACAGCCACAGGACTTTGCAGAGAAACTCTCCCCTGCACTTCCAAACCCCATCAATCAGAACACAACAAAGTAGTCCTTAGGAATCATTTCCAAGTGAACTGGTAATGAAGGCAACCTAAGGATTCTATGTGTTCCTGGCAACAATTTCAGTTTTGCTGACTCCATATCTAGAAACCAGACTTGGACTTGAGTCAAAGACCAGCACTGGAAAGACTTGACATCAGCAGATTTTGGACAGGGATGTAGGTATTTCTATGGGGTAAATGAAACGCTGTACAAAGATGCCCAGTGCTAAGTGAGCCACTGGTTGGGCTGGAGGCCGATGTTGCTGTGCTGGTTAGACACTGTATCCCAGCTAAGTAGCCTTGATGAGAAACTGTCTATTTTGACCAGGGCAGAGAAGCTCAGTTGGGGCAACAGTTTTGCCCCCAACACAAGCTAGCCCAAGCACCTCTGTGCCATGTGGACACTGTTCAGTGCCATTATAGCAGTGTCTGTGCCACAAAGACCAGATGTGCTCAGTTCATCCTATTTCCCATCTTCTCGGTTGCCTGTTCATTGCTCTACTGAGGTCTATTGCCAGGTCCTCCCGTTTTTGTCTTTGCTCCTGCTGACCCTCTTCTCCTCTGCAGAACTACAAACCCAACAGCTCCCGAAAGAACTTTTCATTAATGTAATTTATTAGCTAAATCGTTCCTCTAACCTATTTCTTGTTCAACTAGCAGATATCCCCATCCACTCAATATAATTGGCACAGCACCTGAACTCTGCTGCCAGGGTTTAAATGGCCTGACATATATCACTGAGTCACAGGATATTAAGAGAAAGGTGAGAGGATTGTTGGCTCCCTGCCACTGGGATCAGATGGGATTTCTTGTCCAACCACTGAAACATGTGGTTGTATAAAGAGAGTTTACACAGGCTTTGTTTAGTCCTTACTCAAAGCTTGACCACTTGAAAACAGCATGGGACTTTCACTAAGGACTGGAGACTTAGTCATGTAAGGAAGCCTTTCTTGCATACATTATCCTGTTGCTTTTCGGAAGGGGATGATCCGCTCTGCAGGATGGGACTGGCCAGGAGTGCTGTGCTGGAGCTCTTGGGAGCTGGAGGACTTTTCTCCTGCCTGCCTGCAATGGTCCATTGCAAAAGCCATTACCAGCAGCCTGGCCTTGACTGCCAGTCTGCACATGGTCCCAGGTACTCCCATTGCTGTGATTTCTTATTTTGCATCATGGTTCTCTCACCAATGATCCTCTTACTTCTAAGTTTAAGGAAGTATTAAACACTGGGCTGTAGGTTTTCACTGGTGATTAATTTTGTTGTATAATCTTCTCCCCCTTTTGAAATATAAAACATCAAAGGGTACAAAACATGGCCACTGTCATTGCCAAGAAGCATCCATTCTGTCTTTTTGTTCTTTTTCCCAGGACAAAAGGTCTGCGGACATCATCTGCCTTGCTCAGGATCTTTGTAATTGGCCCCTGTCTTTTTTTAGCTCCTCCTTCCCTCACCTCATCTCTCATCCCCTACTCCATCCTGAGAGGTAACCAGGGAAACCAGGAAACCATGGCAACCCAAAGCAGCATAATTTTTCTCTGAGGAAAAAAATATAAGCATGCAAAATCCCTTTAATGTTTATACCATGCAACTGGGTCCGAATCTTCTCTTTCCCTCCTCTTTGGAGCAAGGAAGCCTTGGCCTGCCTTCTCTTGCTGGAGCTGCCTTGGCATGAGTCCTGGGTGAAGCTCACCTCCAGCCCCTTGCTTCACCCAGCCAAAGCCCTCGGCTCCCCATGCCCCCACAAAGCCAGCCGGGGCTCAATTTCCACCAGTGTGGGTGGTCTTGACCCACCAAGAGCAATCAGACGTGCTAAGATAGTAATCCCTAGATTAGAGCAAGCATCTGTCCCCATCACTAAGTGCTCCTCAGTTTTTAATACGTTTCTCAACAGGACACAGGGAATGCTTCTTTCACTAACTGGAGATGGAGAGCTCGGGCACAGAAAGTTTAGGGCCTGGTTTTCAAAGGATGAGCCAACCGGGCACTTCTCTGTAGCTCTGGACATCTTTTCCTTGTCACAAAATGAGTCTGTGATGGAGGGTAGAAAAGTGGATCTTCCCACACCCACTGAGTTGCTCACCCTCAGATTCCAAACTGTCTGGATGAGAGACAAGGATTCTACCCTGCCAGGCAAGGCCAAGAACATAGGATTCCAGTGCACAGAATATACATTTTTATTACTATGTTGTATAATGACAGTATTGGAGTGGTACTATCATCATTGCTTCTCCAAAATGTGGGAAAGAAGGGCAGCCAGCTGTGGAGGGGGGAACATGATGGCTCCATTCTCTCTCTCCACTTTTCCCTCAAAATGGGGCACAGGGTGACACTGCCTCACTGCTGCTCAGTGACCATCAGCAGGGTTAAGCTCAGGAATAGGAAGGATGACCCTTAGGCAAAGTTCTCAGGGCTCAGCCCCTGCTTCCTGTCACTCATCCTTCAGCCAGGCCAGACTCCTCGGGGGATGGTAGTAAGATCGCAGCCCCTTAGAAAGCCCAAGGTCACTCCTGCAGAAGACTACTGCAAGTACTGTTCTTGGTGGGGCACAGGAGATTTTGGAATCAGCTGTGAAACCTTCAGGCAGTATGCTCAGCACTGCTCAGAGGCTAAGTCAGCAAAGAAATAACTAGCAAGTTTTGCTGCTCCAGAAGTGTACAAGAGACAAACTGCTTGACTTCCAGCTTATTTCCAAAATAGAATGCTGACTGTAAGTTGCCCTCTTTAGGAGAGGAATGATGACAGAAGTAATAAATGGTACACATTTATTTTTGAGTTTGCAGATAAGGGAATGTCAAGCAGTGGTTGAGAAGAAAACAAACAAACTCTGGCAAGCAGCTATTTTTATAGAATAGTTTTGTGTTGAAATTTCTATAAGTTGGCAACAAAGTCATCATGAGACCTTTAGTCCAGATAAGACTATGCCAAAATCTTCAGGAAACATCTTGCATGTTAATTTTTTTACTTACAAAACAGGGGAGAGGGAGGGAAACAAAGGCTTAGGGAAATGTTTGCAGACATACAGGTCTGCTCTATAAGGCACCAAATACTTTTTATTCTGTGGATGTAAATGGGGCTTTTCCCAAATCTGCCACTTGCTAAGTTCAGTTCTGGGATAGTTCCAAATCAGAGCTTGCAGCAGATTTGCTTGCAGCCTGAGGAGGGAGATGTCACCAGGCCAGTAAGCAAAGTTCACGAACCCTAAGGACCAGTCTGGGATATCTCACTTTTAAGGTCAATGAGCCTGTTGGGAGAAGATTGGCTCTCCAGTCCCTCCAAGTACAGTTGTTTTAAAGAAACATTGTCAAAACTCTGCTGATTATGTTGTCCCTGTCTTCTGCTTCCCAGCCAGAGCCCAAACAGGTCTGCTCAGGAAAAGCATTGAGCCAAGAGGACATCTGCTGCAGCTGCAGCTGCAGCTCCAGGCCCACTCCTCTTGGAAGTGGCTTCTTTACCAATGTTTGCTATTTGTGTTTGATGTCTAGGAAATGTCTGGACTTTCTTAGACTTCACTCTGTGCCACAAAAGCATTGCTGTGCGTGTGCATGTGTCTGTCCCTAAAATCTGTACTCTAAAGAAAAAATTTTAGATTTAAATGTTGGCTCATAAAGAAAAAATATTCTGTGCTAAAAGATCCTTTGCCATTGCCCCATATAGTTTCTGGCAAGTTTCTGTCAAAATTCTGTTTATTAGAGTTGTTCTGTTGAAATCTATCATCTGTTGGAATCTGCTGGCAGAGGAGAGGAAAGGGTTACCTACTATGTGAGAACGGAAATCTTAGACGGGAGCTTTATAACTGGCTCTGTGACATGAACATTAGATAGTAATGTGTCAAAAGTAAACTATTTAGCAGCTCCAGTTTCTATGCTAAATTGACTCTAGTGTGTTTGTAACCAAAGAGTCAGCTGCTTCCTGAAGAGCCTCTCTTAACACTTATAAGGATTAACTGGTTTTGTGTTGAGATAATTGATATCATCTTGATGCACTTTTTAAATTCTGATTTGTTTTCTCATTTTATTTATTGTTATTAACTTCACTTTAGGAGCATATTTTCCTTGATTTTAGCCCCTTTGTTTGAACTCGATTTCTTTCAGTAAATAGGGCCGGATGGGGGTCAGAAATGGATGCCATCTAACAGCTTGACCTCCAAATTTCCTATAGATCTCTTTCTAAATATTCATAGTGAATTTTTCACTTTTCACATTTTTATGTGCTTCTGCTGCTGCAAGTAGTTGAGCACGGAGGGAAGTTTTCAAAACAGTGTGTGAGTAGCGCACAGTAAGTCCTCTGAGTATTTCAGAGTTTTTTTGCAGAAGTCACACCTGCCATGAGCTGCAGGTTGGTTTCCTCTGAAGTGCTCTCAAAGGACACCTCATGTTCACCCAAAAGCGTATGCCTTATTTATGTTTGATTCATGGCTGCACCACGAGGTTAAATTTTAAATCCTGTTGCACAGTCACTAATTAGCTTCTGTGCCCACTTCATACCCATGGATCCCATGCCAGCTAGATGAAAGACATATGCCAAGCACCTTGGAGACTGAGGGAGAGGGAGAGAAAACAGAAAAAAAAATCTGGGGGAAGATGTGAAGAAGGAACATCATTTATATCTGTGTCCAGGATGGGGCAGGGTCAGAAACACTGAGAGGGCTAAAAAGTCTATCTGAAATGATCAGCAGCAATCAGCAACCACGCCATAACCCTGCCCATAGTGAAAGGCCATAAAGAGCAGATGAGAAAAAAGACAAGGACAAGACAAGGAGCCTTAAGAGGTGCCCATGTGTGCCACCAAGGAGCCAAAGAGGGCCCTACTTGAGCCTGCTGCTGGAAAGTCTTGCAGTATGGCTCCTTTCCAGATGACAAGGTTCACATGCGCTATACTGGGCTAGCATTCATCCTGTGTCTTTCTTCTCAGGACAAGTCCTTTGACAACATGACTTCCAGCCTTCACAATGGATCTTCAGGTGAATCTTCATAGCTCTCATAGAATGATACCAAGAGTTGATCTTATTCTATGACATGGGACTCAGCTGCCCATGATGGACTTGTGTTTAAGAGTAATATGCATCCTCCAAGTACCCCTGCTTGTTGTCTTCAGGATGTCTGAATTTCTTCCTTTGAGGTTCCATTCCCCTTACAATCTCTTTATTCCATTATAAAATATATCTAATAATTACTTGGGCTCCTGATAGTGCTTGCAACTGGGGATAATATATCTGCATTCTGTACCTAGATACAACTGGCTGGGATACATGTCCATCATTAGCTGATGGGTGTAATCACTGGCTGGGTGTTTCTGCCACATGGAGAAGATGAGTCTATTTCCCACGCAGAGGGTTCAGGTGCATGCTCCTGATGAAGATGAGAAGGAGGAATTAATCCCCTGATGAGAACCCTTGGAAGTTTGATGCTGGAGCTGGAAGGCGTGAGAAATGATAAGACATTGATTAGGTCTCTGAGTCAGCACTGGACGCACCCTTGCCACGCTACCAACTGGTCTATTAGTTCTCCCACTTGTTTGTTACCTAACTTATCTTTCTGACTCATCCCAAACCCAGCTGACACCAGAGATAGGTAAACTACACACCACTGCCCCTTCAGCAGCCTCTGGTGCACCTTCTGCTGTCCTGTAACTCCCATGAGTTTTCTCCCACATTTTTCCACTCTCTCCACAACTGAAGTGACATGGAAATTCTTATGGATAAATATTCAGGACACTATTTAAATTCTTATTTTTCCCTTTTCTTTGCTCAAAAGGGGAAAAAAAAGGTAAAAAACGTTGTGAGTGTAAAGATGAGAGGGAATCCTGGAGAGAAAAAATGAGCTAGGATTGCTCCTGGGAGAAGAAGAGAGTTTTTTCAAAGAGATAATTCCCTTTTGTACACTTCTGATAAGAATATGTCATGTTATGGGCACCAGTCCCACTTTCAGTGATGGTGATGCACTCACCATGAGTGAAGCAGCAACCTCTGCAGCAGCAAGGCACAGATAATATGCAGTAGAGTCTTTCATCTCTCTCTGGATGTGGCAGGGTTCTGGCAATACTTTTTTTGTTTTGTTTTGTTTAAAGGACAGGTTGACATTTCCCAGTACCAGATGACAGCCAAAGAACCAGCATGGGGGTCATGGTTACCCCAGCCCTGGAGGTCTGTGAGCATCACCATTGCAGACAGTCTCTGCTCCTCACTGGTTCTGAGCTCATTTGGACCCAAAATAGTCTCCTAAGCTCTGCAAATTTCTCTGCAAATCCTCCACAGCAGTAATAGGCATGGAGATAAAGAGGAAAATGGGAAAGGGTACAGAACACTTCCATCTTCTTCCCTGGGATCAGGTAGCCTCAAACAATCCTGGCCACATTTGAAGAAATCAAATAATTTCCCTCTTTCTCTAAATTTGAAAGGGCAAAACAAGAGGCACTGTGTGCTGCTAGCTGAGACTAGTGAGGGGACCAGATCTCACATTCTAGCGCATACTGTGGGAGCCCAGTGGGAATCCAGTCAGGCTCAAGGACACTGCACGAAGTGATTACATGGGCTTTGGTGAGACTTGACAGCAGGTGGAGTTGGATGTGGGGTTGATCCAGGTTTGATGGGCATGATCTCCTCTACCTTCAGATAAGTGAGTCTATTCCCCAGGAGGGGGACAGGTTCTGCTGGAGTGGGCTGCATCATCCTATAAATGCAGCAGGATGGCATCTCTGGCCTGGAGATCTGGATTATATTTACTCTGCCTTTTCAATGTTCAGGACAGTCTTGCTGGTTGTTTTAAATTCAGCAGCTCCAGGTTTTAATTCTTGGTGCAGTTGTCCCACCTGCTTTGTGAAGTCCCAGTAGCCTGTCTGAGAAAGGCACCTGGCTGTCTTCAAAATGTTGTCCCAATGCTTACAAGGAGCTTTGTTGGTGTGACCAAGGTGTTCTCAGAAGCAAGGCGAACTGCCAGAGCAGACCTCCCTGCTCTAATGACTGACCATCAGCATTTTGTACCGGGCATAACAAGTTCCTTCTGATCATAATTTTTCTTGCCTGAGACAGAAGTCCACAAGTGTCTGTTCATGTTTGAGTTTTGACAAGGAGATCCTCAGCAGCCCCTGTCTGAGGCAGCTCCCCTTTCCTGCCCCTTGTGTGGCTGCAGTGCAGATTCAAAGTGCACATGAAAGGCTTAGCCTGAGAGTATGTGCTGCTGCTATTGCACACATGAAAACTGAACTCATTGCAAAGGAGAGAGACTTATGGGGAGAGAGACCCACTTTCAGGTTTGACCCAAACTGCTGCTTTTGGAGGCAGAGACATTCACCTGAGTTGGATCATCTGCAGGAGGTGTAGCTGGAAGTCTGCAAACTATTCTGCTTATCAACTCAAATATATGGGGATGTGATTTCTTGTCACAGGCTCTGCCTGGGCTTGCAGGAGTTGGTGCTGGCTGGGCACAGGTGAAATTTCAACTTCACCTGCTGTTAAGGCACATGAAGTCTGCTCCATGTTTTGTAGCTTCTAAAATCTAAGGGAAAACTCTTGTTGTTTAATGTCATTTCTGCTGCAGTCAGGGGAGGCTCAACATCCCTGACTAAACTGCTGGGAGGGTATTGTAGGCATGTGATCCTAGACCCTTGAGTTTTCCATCCTGGATTTTCAAACTTTGCCTTTACCTTTTTGTTTTTCTCCCACATTTTTCCACTCTCTCTACAACTGAAGTGGCATGGAAATTCTTATGGATAAATATTCAGGACACTATTTAAATAGGCAGTTATATCTCACAGATCATCTGCTTTGCTATGTTGCAAATGTTGCATTTGGTATTGTGTAGTGTGAATTATGGATATGTGTTGCATATAGTCTGGGATAGGCCCATATTTGTAAATAGGTGGCAAGATATAATCAAACTGGACCAGATTCACAGTTCTCCCAATTCCTCAGCAGGGCTTATTTCTTTGTGAAAGCAATATATTTGCACATTTTTCCCAGTTATGGGGATATCTGACCTTGCAAGAGAAGCACTTAGATGGCTGTAGCACACCCTATTCCTTATCACTTGCTCAGCTGATAAATTAACCAGATGGATCCAAACTATCCTACAGCCTAGTGTGAAGGAATATGAAAAACTCCAAATCCAGATTCCAATCTGCTACCAAACAACAAATTTATATAGTAAAATGCCAAATGAAACCCATGTCTTTAAAACAGTCTTCCACTTGGCCCAAATCCTGGGCCAAGCTGGGGCTGAGTGCTGGGACACTGATCAGTACTGAGGTGTTTCCAGAAGCTGCTCTTGGAAGTTTCCTCCAGAGATTGAACCCATGATGTGCCAGACAATGATGGGATCTGCATCTGTTTGGCCAACTCTTGGTGTAAACCCCTGTGTGGTGGGATGAATTAGGTCCTTAATGGCTACAGAAAGGCATTGGAAATAAGAGTTTATATTTAAATAGTACATTTCATCCCAAAGGACCCTAAATCACACTGCACAAACTTTACATAAACAGCAGAACTGAAATGCAGCTGCGTCAGGAATGGAGGGTGGCAGCCAGTTGGCATGTGTTAACAGGACAAAAATAAGCCACTATTTTTGGACAAGGACATCAGGGCAAACCCCTCTATTGCGAAAGTGCCTTCCAAACTTCAAAGTGCAGTTTTACTCCAAATAGTGATTGTGGATAAATAGATCTTTTGTAGTCAGTTGACTTGTTCCCAGGCACATCTGGGGAATCACTCACTAAAATAAGGATTTGCTACATTTTATGCCAGCTAAGGCTTCAGAACTTCCTCACCCAAGATAGCACATTTCTATTCCAACTCCAGCCACATTTGCAGAATTGGAAGCCTTTTTTACACAGCCCTTACTACTGAGGATGAGACAGAAAAAGCTGCTCTGGCTTTCTCTGCTGAACTTACCCTGAACTTGCACATCTGGAAATTAACATTTTCAATTATTACCTGGGCAGATTTGTTGATTAGAAAGAGAAGTTTTTACTACGTTTATCAAGGTAACTTTTCAGAATACAACTGACCTTTAAATATCAGCATGGAGAGGTCAAGACACTGGAAGATCTTGCCACAAAGGCCCTCACGGAACAGGCTGTGCAGCATCTCTCAGGTCTCTGGGCTATCCAAACACTGCACAATACTGCATGGTTCCTTACAGCAATGTCACCTAGGAAATGCACAGTATATTTACAGATACATATTTACTTTGGGGCCAGGAGGGTATCTATACTTAGAGAGTGCACTGCATCACAGAGAACCCTGAATAACCCTCCAGGATAAGTTGCCCTGCCCTGTGGCAACTGGTGGTTCCCTGTGGGCCTCCTCCCATACCTCCATGTTGTGTTGTAGCTGAATCCTGTGCTCTGGTATCCACCCTCCTGAGCCATCTCATTGCCCTGTCATGCCGTTTAATTGCTACTAGGCATGTAATTTAAATGCTCCAGCATGATTTCGGTTTCATACTACCGTCCAGTTCAGTTTAGGGAATATGAAAAATCCAGGGACCATTCCCCAAGAGGAAGGATGGATGAGGTGAGTTTAGCTGTGCCACCTGCCCTTAAGGCCAAGGAAGAAGCCCCCAGACATTTGATTTATTAACATGCCTGTAGCCTTTGAAAACTGAGCACCCCTTTGGCACTGCACTGCGCATTGGATGGACAAGGAAGGAGGGAGTCAGCCAGGAGTCAGATGCCTTTCAAGAAACCTTCCAAGCTGGGACACAATCCTGCTGGTATAATTTGAGGCTCTAGCCATCCTCACTGTCTCCCACCCTGGCACTAACACTGGCACCAGTGCGATGACACAACGACTGGGTGGGGGAGCTTGTTTTTCTGAAGACACATAGTATTAGTTTTCAGCCAGCTCAGCTCCCTGCCAGCCCTGGGTGTGCAAGGCCAGTATGGCTGTGGCTGGAGAGGAGGATGCATCCCATGGCAACTCTGTCTGAGACTGGTTTAAAGCACTGAGGAGCAACTCCACATTACAGTCTCCCTCCCTACAAACATGGAATGCAAGAGAGAGCCTGCATGCCTCAGAGCCAGCCCTTCATCCTCTTCCCTGCCTCTCTCTCAGCACCTCATCACCATGCACAATCCTCATACAGTCCATTTTCCTGTCATCCAGCACACCTTGGCCAGTGCAAAATCCTATAATACTCACACAAGCATTTCCTATTGTAGGGAGTCCAAGTAGGACATATACTGCAGAGTCCTGTTAGTAAGGCTTTGATAAGGTTACTTCCATGAGCCTTCAGATTCATGGAAAAGCGACATTAAAGGCCATTTGGACTCAGAGCAGGGCTGCAAGGGAGGTACCACCTCCCTTGATATGCTGGCCACACCTCTGTTGATGTAGGCCAGGATGCTGTTGGCTTTCTGGGCTGTGAGCACACACACTTGGCTCATGCCCAGCTTCCCGTCCCTGAGAATATCCAAATCTTTTGCTGCAGGACTGATCTCAATGACTTTCTCCAATCTGTGCATATATCTGGGATTTCTCTGAACCAGTGCAGCACTTTGCACTTGGACTTGTTGAATTTCAGGAAGTTCTTGAGTCTGTCCAGGTCCCCATGGAAGTGATCCTGTCCTTCTTTTGTTTCAGCTGTACTGCTTAGCTTCAGGCCATCTGCAAACATGATGAAGGTGCACTTGATCTGTCTGTGTCACTGATGAAGATGTTGAAGAACACTGGCCCCAAGACAGGGCCCTGAGGGACACAACTCATTGCTGGCCTCCACCTAGACATAAAGCCATTGATTACAACTCTCTGGCTGCATTCATTCAACCAATTCCTTATCCACTAAATGGTCCACTCATCGAATCCATATCTTTTTGATTTGGAGATAATGAAATCATGTTGGACCATACAGAAAGTCTAACAGAAGATTAGCTGTCTTTTGGTCTTCTCTTACCAACTCTTGCCATCACTCCAACACAGGCCACCGGACTGGTCAGGCATGATTTGCTCTCAGTAGAGATGTGCTGGCTGACACTTCCTTGTCTTTTATGTGCTTTAGCAGATCTTCTAGGAAGTTCTGCACCATGGTGTTCCCAGGCTCAGCTGGTCTGTAGTTTCTTGGATCTTCCTTTTTCCCATTTTTGGAAATGGGAGTGATGTCTCCAGTTTTCTGGTCACCAATGACTTCACCTGACCACCATGACTTTCCAAATATGATGGAAATTGGCTTAGCAACAACATTGACCAGTTCCCTCAGGACCCTGGGATGTTCCTCAGGTCCCATAGATTTGCGGCTATTCAGCTTCATCAAGTGATACTGAACCTGCTCTTCACTTTTAGAGGGAGGGGCTCCACTCCCTCCACACCTACCCAGAGGATCAGGGACTTGAAAGAAGTGGGAAGTCTGACTGCCAGTGAGGATTGAGACAAAGAACTTATTGACTACCTCAGCCTTTTCCATATCAGTGTCACCCTTCTTGCTTATCACGGGGGCTACACTCTCTTTGGCCTTTTCTTTTCTGACCTATGTCCTTATGGAATCTCTTCTTGTAATTCCTTACATCTCTTGCCAAGTCCTGTTCCAGCTTTGCCTTGGCTTTCCTGACCCCATTCCTAGACATATGAACTGTGTGCCTCTGTACTCTCCCCAGGTCACCTGTCTCTGCTTCCACTGGCAATGCATTTCTTTCTTACTCCTCAGTCTGAGGAGCAAATCCCTGTCAGTTTCTGGCCTGCTTTGCTTAATTTCCTACACACTGGGAAAAGCACTCTTGCACTCTGAGGAATGGGGCCTTAAAGAGCTGCCAGGGCTGGTCACCACCTCTATCCTTAAGGACAGTTTCCCAGTGATTCTTATTCACCAACTCCTTAAAGAGCTGGAAGTTCGCTCTTGCACAATTCAGGGGTTTGACTTTGCTCCTTTTCAGGCTCACACTCCTTGAGATCACAGATCTTAAGATCAAGGCCTGAGAGGACCTGAGAGTGAAGAAAGGAAGAAACAAAGAAAGAAATGTTTGGTGACCTTATCTGAGCCCTGAGAAACAAGGAAATGTTCAGGACAGGGGCGTGATGCTCTGAGAGGAGCAGAGTCCAGGGAATGCAAGACAGATCTCTCCCTTATCAAAGAACCAGTGCAAAAATTGTTCATGAAGGTGGATCCACCTTTGATATTGTGAGCAGATTACAGAGCCATGTCACACCAGTTCCCAAGATTCTTGGAAAAGAAAGCTGGTCACACACACTGGAAGGCTCTCCACAGCATGCCAAGAGCACTCAGCTCTGTATACCAGAATCTCCCTTGTCCTTTTTTAAGCCCTTTTCCTTTGCTCTGTTTGCACAGCATTAAAGCACTGCACTTTCCAGGGAGAAAAAACTTTTGTCTAATATTCATAATTTTCAAGCTGAATTTTACTTTTTAATGCACCAGCATTATCCAACATGTAGTCCAATATATAAAATTGACCATGACCTAGAAAAGAACCTAAGCTTTTGGAATGATGCTGCAGGCAGGGAGGCAGGAGTTTGATACACTAGTGAGTGTACTCAGGCACTTTGAAAACTGAGTAATAACAGAGACCCTCCCCCTCTTCTCCACTCCTTGCCTCCCAACACAGGACCCTGCAGGGAAACACACTGTGTACGACTGGTATTTCCCCCAAGCAGACTTGCATCCATGGCAGTATGAAAAATTAATAAAGGAGCACCAAGTGCATTAACAAAGGCTGACATATTTCCCACAGTTAATTGACATCCTCCATTTTATTTAAAATTAATAAAAGCTTGCCAAGCATGCAGAACTTGCACATCATAGCAAAGGAGATATCTCACACAGCTCATCAGGTCATGACACTGTATCAGTGATACTGCATACCATAAACCATGACAAATATTTCTAGTAATATGTCAGGCCTGTATCCAAGGTGTTGCTCTCAGCATCAGTGTAGGAGAGCTGACACATGCTCTGGAAATTTCCACTCTGATGGATGAACAACGTAGGCTGCTAAGCCAGCCTTATAACATGTAAACCCTCGTCTCCAGCTGGAGACCTGGTCTCTGGTGCAGTGAGGGGACCAATAGCCCCTCAATAGCCCCCAATAGCTCATGGAGCCTGGCTGGTGTTTCCACACAGCTTGTGGTGATGGGGAACAGCACTGCGTTGCTGGCCTGTCAGTGCTCCTGCAGCCATTAAATGGATTTTTCTATGGTCCAGATGTCCCACCAGTATCTTACTGAGCCACACATGAAGGCTGCTCACAGAACCTTCTAGAAGAAGAAAGAAGAAACCATGGCAGTGCTAATGACACTCTTAAGTAGGATGGCAGTCCTCTTTTTTTCATTAGTGGAGTCAGGTGACAATCTGGTGAATTGCATACACTGTAAATCTAAGACCTTTGTGAGGATTTCAGAAGGCCTGAAGTAGAGCAGACAACCCCTGGATGAAGTTTTACTGGAAAACCGTGGGGGTCAAGGTACCATCAGTGGCATAGCCCAAGATGGGACTGTTCCAGGTAAGCAGGACTGATCCTGTTCTTGGGAGGTCTGCCCCATTGAGGCCAGGGCTGCACCCAGTTACCCATACCCGGTTGTATTTGTTAAGTGCAAGCCTTGGCTCAGGGATAACAACAGCAAGGGCTGTGCCAAGCCAGTGAAATTAGGGACCCTCATATGTGGCACTAACAACATTCCAAAACCTGAGGATTTCCACATGCTGCCCTGACATGGTGGCATGAACACCTTTCTGCATGGTGATGGTGATGGTGATGACTGTGTCCTTTTGAGTAGGCAGTTTGATGCAATATCTCTCATGCAACTGTGGAAAAGAGCCTTTTCACACCTTGAAGCATGTTCTGTGGGCCAGTGGTGGCCTTTAGCATACTCCTCTCCATTCTCCCAAGCTCACGACAACAAGGAAAGGCATATGAAATGCAGTTCTACCAGAAGAGCACCATATTGAATTCCTTCTGCTTCTCCTCTGCATCCTTTTACTTGTGGCACTGCTGCTGGATGAGGAAGACAAGGCTGGGAAAATGGCAGTCAAAATTACATAGAATAGTTCTGCTTGTCTGGAAAACTTGCAGCTGTCTGACACTGGCATGCCAAGTATATCCACAGTGATGGCCACCTACGTCCTTACTTTGGAGAGAGCTGGTTTCTTCATAGTAATTTGTTGTTAACTTGAACAGTGATAACACTCAAAAGGTGAATCACAGAGATTTGATGGTACATCTGGGTGGAAGTTTGTGACTTCTGGCTATGCTCTGTCACCTGCCCCACTGGGTGCCACTGGAGCTATCCCACAGCCTAGTAACTGCACCAGGTACCCTCGTGTCTAGCTGAAGCATACTCACTCTTTTTTTCCAAGCAGAAACAATGAATCAGGAAGAAGCCCTGTGTTCATTTGGAGACTGCTCCTGCGCACTAGTTTGTATGAAGCAATTACATTGCAGCACCACACATTTCAAAGTAAACTTTGCGTAACCAGCTCTGAAAAGAGAAAAGAGCTTCTCACATCTCAGCTGAGAATTGTACCTGCACTTCTTTAGGAGCTACTAACTCTTTTCATTTAGGCTGTGGTGAATTGGCTCCTTTAAAAAGGTACCAAGCCCCACTTTGATTTTCAGTTTCTAGTCTCTTCACAGAAGTTGAATCAAAGCAACTTAAACTTTGGCTTTGATTCCTGTTCCCAGAGCTAGCTTAAGATGTATTTTCATGGGCTTCCTGCTATTTGTTATCATCTGCTTGCTGGAGATTCATACCTGCCTGGTAGAGCTGGTGGACCTGGATGTGTGTGTATGTCTGGGCTTTGATGTTCACAGCTTTCCAAGACAATATTGAAACACAAGCACTTCTGAAGAAGAATAATGGTGAGAGCTGATGAATTAACATTATGCCTTGAAATGCTCCCATTCTGTTCTCCAGGATAACATGCTCAGTTTTCTGGTTTAGCAGTATTTACCTGTACCCTGATCCAGTTGTTTGCCTCATACTTGGTAATTACATTGATGGGTCTATTTGGTTGTTTCTGGCAATGATGTAATCTTTGCTTGTACTTCTTGCCTACATAGTTTGCCGTATTGAAGGGGTTTGGAGTATTTCCTCTGGTTTTATTTCACTGGCTCTTTAGAAAAAGCTGTAGCTATTTTCTCATCTAGCCCAGAACTTTTGTCTCAAGGAAGAATATGAGCTCAGCCAACTTCCTCCCATTACAACACCTTCTCATTGTTAGATTTAATAAATCTACACTTGCTACAAAATAGACTGGATCTTCAGCTGTGCTCATGCAATACTTAATCTGAAAAAATGACAGCACAAAGGTTTAAACAAACTTTTAGGCCCCTCTTCAGACATTTTATTTCCCAGAGGTCATGGGGTTTTTTGTTGTAGCCTATATTTAATGTCTCATCAATTTAACCAAAGAGGCAAGGTTGGTCTGGAATGAATGAACCGGTGTGTCTCGAAGCATGAGTATGTCCCATCCCACTCCTCCAGGGTATATAAGGGTGAGTGCAGTCATGTAAGGCCCTTTGTGCATGATCTGGGTGGTGGAAGGGGGCCTAGGCAGGAGTAGGACAGATTTGGTTAAAATCTGATGCCTGGATAGGGGATAGGAGGAAGATGCAAGCTTTTAACTATGGTCTGTCTCTGCCAGAGGAGTTCATAGTTGGACACACTGTGAAATAAGTGGGTTACTGGAAAGGGTCTAAGGTAACATCTTTTCCCAGTTCTGCCACTTGCTTGCTAGATGACCTTCCTCAGATCAACCACCTACTTAATGCTATTGGTGCAGTGTCTATGCAATGGATTTAAAACTATCTACCTCCAAAACTCCTCTGAGATCCACCAGGGGGAAATGATACCTGTAGCTTCATTTTGCTCCTCCTGCCTGAATCTTCATTTCTTTCTTTTCAGCGGTTAAAAAATCATGGGATGAGAGAGAGTGCTCCCATCCTCTCCAGCTATCCCACAGTCATGTGGCTTGGGCATAATGCTGGGGTGTGGGAGAGGAGGGGTTTGAACTCCCTGGGGCTGTGGAGCCTGACTGACCAAGTCTGACAACCCTTGCTGCTACGATTCAGGAGTCCCCTCCTCAGGTGTTTACTCAGCACTTGTGTTATCCTCATCATCCCGCTCTGAGCTGGCAGAAACAAGCCTCCCTGTGCCCCAGTTCCTGCAGGGCAAAAGTTCAGTGTCCTCCCACAAGTGGCCGATGAAGACAGGTGTGTGGGAAGGTGTGTGGGGTTTTTTGCACAAAACCAGCTGTGATGAGCACCCAGAGCAAGGGCCTCTGCTGGGAGAGACAGATCTCTGGCAAGGGGATGGGAACAGAGACCTAGGAACCTGTGAAACCACACCTTGAACTGGCTTTGGGAATGCAAATCAAAGCCATGATACGTTGGTGCAGCTTCTGTGTTCAGCTGAGCCCTCTAATCTTTGAATTGCCAAAGGCCTGGAGGGATCATTATGTTAGGTAAAGCCTACCAAAGGGCAGGTTACTCCAGCTTCTTCTTGTCGTCAGCAGGTGTGGAGACACTGTGTGTGAGGTAGGTAGCAGGGATGTCTCTGGTTCCCTTTTCAGAGCGGTGCTTTCAGATGTACTGTAGAGGCAGCTTTCTGATCCTTTTCTTTCATCAAAATGGCTCCATGGGAACCAAAAGCTCACCTGGGCTTGCTTTTTTTTTTTTAAGCTTTTAGAAGGATTAACGCAGATTTATGTTTGAGAAAGCAGGCTAGCTCCAATCTAGAGTGCAGGACAATTCCCTCCAGTTCCCAGTAGGGTAACATCATAATCCATTATTAGCTGTGCCAGTCACAGTTATTTCCTTCCCACATTTCCTTTCAGGTGTCAGACTAGAATGCAATTGCTTTTCTTCCTAAGAGCACTATTTTTAAATTTGAAGAATTGAATATTATTAATATAGTAGGTGTTGTACTGTGCAGCCCATTCTATAATGGGGTGTTTATAGCACTAATGCTCTTACCCAGTCCATTTGTAATCAGAAGTAATAGCACCACTTCACCACTTGCTCCGCTTGAAGACGCTTCAATAAATTCCAATGAGCCATAGCTTGGCTGCAGCTGGTGACTGATGTAGAAGCTTTGTGCATTTTTACTTCTTTAATGTTTATAGCTCTTTTACATTATATGAATATTGTCAGTCCTGAGGATTCAGCTGTCATGAGTCAAGTCTGAAAAACTAATTTAGAGATTTTACAAAATGTGTTCATTTGAAGTGTGTTTTATGGGCCTTCAAATGTTTCAGGCTTTGTGCCATGCTGTCAGGCTTCCCTCACTTTCCTGCTACAAGCTTGCTTTAAGAAAGGAAAAGGAAAGCTGGGTAGCATATGATCATCTGATTCCAACAGCTGGCCCCTACCAACATCCCCTGATATCACAAAACTCAAAATAGTGCTGTAGAGCAGTCAGCACAAACACACCCTCATCTGTGCAATTGGCCAACACAACTCAGCTAAAACAATGTCACCTTAAGCTTACACACCCCTGGTTTTCTGTGGGAATAAAAACTTTCAACTCCAGCTGCCATGAACTCCCCATGTGGAAGGAGGAAGGAAGGGTTCATTTTGGAGAAGTGCAACAGAAACCACCGGCCAGGACTCCATGGGCTGAACAGGCCAGAGCACATCCATATGCCACCCTTGTCTTTTTTGCAAGGAACGTTGAGCAGCACAGATCCCCCACCCACCAGTTCATTGCCATTGCCTGCTCCACTGGTGCAAGTGTCTGTGAGGCTGCAGCATGAAGTGGGCAAGGGAATCAATCCAGGTTAAAAATGACCATACTTCTCCCTCCCCCTCTCCCAGTCTCCCAGTTTTAGAGCATTACTTTACATCTGGATCAGTTTCCTATTCCTGGCTGGCACCGCAGTACTGGCGATGACACCTCTGAAGGGGTAATGGGGATGCAGAGTGATCCAAGTAGGAGGCATCACTGACTACCATAGAGCTTTCTTAGGACTGATTACAGACCAAAGGGTGAATGTGTATAGGAAATGTAAAGAAAGGAGAAACATCAGAGAAGGGATGGTGTGTCATTTCTAGTGGAAGTAAGGAAGAAACTAAGATTTGGGAGTGGTGTTTTATGGAAGGACAGGCTTAGCTTTCTTGCACTGCTCAGGGAGAAATGACTTTGGAGAGTTATTTAGTAAGTGAGGAAAACTGCGCCTAAGAAATGCCTTTCCCTGGCATCAGTTTCTCTTAAAATTCAAACATAAACCCAGGTTTGGTTTGGGACTTCACTGAAATGAAGAACTGCAAATGGATTTACTCTGTATTTTGCACATTTCTCAGCAGTGGGGTGCAGGACTGCTTGGATCAAGACAGGTGGTCTTAGGAGCAACTACTCAAAGAATAGAGTTAACAAAAGGGTGCTGCTGATGGGAAGGAGTGTAGGAGGGGGCAGCAGCATCCTCTTCTGTCCTTGCTCAGGTAGTGCTCCTGTCTTAGTCCCAGTCATCACCAGTTTCTTTCTGATGCCTCTAGTGCTCATGAAGCCAACATGCACACATGTTTAAAATTATGGCTATTTTTCATTCTTTTCCTAAACTACCAATGGCAATTGCCCCTGCTTTACACTGCACTTCTCCTAACTCTGTAATCTCCCCATGCTAATATTCTCAAATGACAAGCTTTTCTATTCCTCTTGCATTCATCTTCTTTCTTTCTGTTCCTTCCTTATTCCCATCTTCTTCTTTTCCTATGCCTTTACTGATTAGCCCTTCCCCTCCTTCTCATTTCTATTCTGATGAGCTTTTTCTGATTTAAAAACTGAATTTCTAAACAAAACACAACGTCCTAGGTTACAATGTAAGATGTGCCCAAAGTATGTATTCTATCCCTATCTTCATGAGCTGTTGAAACCAGGTGGGGCAGTGTTTCCCTTCTGTTAATGGGCCCATCAATGCCTTGCTCTGGAGGGAGCTATCTCTGGTTAATGGGCCATCAAGGACCCACTGCATGACTCATAGAATGAGATCATCCCATTGTGAGATGCTCCACCCAGGGGGAGGAGCCAAGCATTCCCACCTGGATATAATCCGGGGTTTGGGACAGCACGGGGAGCCTTTACCCCACTGGATTCGTAGAGGACAAGATCTACCAGACCTTTCCACAGGATCACTGCTTCAACAAGACCGTTTCATCTGGACTGCTACTACCACCCTAACTAGCAGGACGTCAGGTTTATATTCTGATTCTGTCAGTGGTTTTTTTGCACTATTGCATTTATTTTATTTTACTTTGCTCTACTTCTTTTCTTGTCCTCTTACTAAGTTGTATATCTGACTTGGAGTCTCTCACTGGTTTTGCTTTCGAACCAGCACATGCAACCAAGCAGGAAAGCCAAGATTAAAAATTCTGCTACAAGTGTATTTTTCTGGGTGAGATCTGTGAGCATGTGCAAGAACTCTCATCATTACCTTGGTACATATTTGTTAGACAGAGTATTATCTTCCCCCAGATTCATCTCTTTTATCTTTTAAAAATGTTCCCTAGTGATAGAGACTATATTACCCTATCAGTTTGTACAATTTCTAGCACATCTGATCACTCCTACAATATAAATATTGTATAATCATCAAAATAATACTTAAAACACTCACTGCCTGCAGTCTTAGGATGTCTGGAGTTGTGTACTTCCTAAGCATCTCTCTCTGTGATCATCCACCTACCTAGCTCTAAGGAGCTTGGAGGACCCTCCAAAGGCGACACAGTGCTCTTATCCTCACATCACACATGAGCAACAGTGATGTGACACAAGACACAAACATATCCCTACAGACCTGAGAACCAACATCTGCTGAACCCTTGTGCTATGCTTCAATGTTTGGTCCCCCTTCTTTCCTCACGGTGGTGGGAAGCAGGATATAACTCCAGTAGAAGTAAAGCCTCCATGAATCAGATGGTTTCATGAGACCCCATGAACGCAGCCATGGAACTTGGTGGACTGTAAAAGGGAAAATGAGATGGGAATAATGCAAAGTCACCTCTGTTTGCTGACATCCTTCATTTCTTCTTTAAATAATGCTCTGATCCAGTGTTTCCCAGGGGAGATCTGGAGGGAATCACTATCTCCACATGGACTCATGTAAGAAAGGAAGCAGCTGGTCCCTGATACTTACTGCCATATATCAGCTTGGAAACCTTAGCTGAAACACTGCACAAAGCCCCATTTCTCTGGGTTATTTTCATCCTCCCTCTTTTTGATCAATGAAATAATTAATACTTCAAGGAAAAATAAACATCTGGGAGTTCATTTCACTCAGGACAGGGAGCGCTGGGGCATAACTGCAGGTAAGATGGAAGTGCTGTTGGACACAGGTTTATTCCTGTTCTTATTTTAGCTGAACAGTTCACCCTTCCCAAGAAGCAGGTGATAAGGCAGTGTGTTTATAGTGAGGATCCCATGTGGCACAGCTGTACAATAGATTAGGTAACACTACTGACTCACTGAAGGGTTATTGGGCCACCTCATTCCTTTCTTTCTCAGGGCATTTGACTTCACCATGCACACTCTGATGGGTTTTGCACACGCTAATCAAACCTTTTCTGTTAGGTTAGGTGTAATTGTAGGTATTTTTTCAGATAAAAGGACTGCAAGACAAATCTTCCTGCCAGAGACATCAAGTTGTTTTCTCTGATTTTTTTTCTAGGGGTGCTTGAAACCTCCTTCCAAAGAACCAAGCCCTCACAGGTTCATGCAGGAATTATCATTTTGTATCTCCACACCTAGGGCGTTCCTGGCTAAAACTTTGACACTTGCACTGGATAGTGGGCACCTAGATTCAAAACAAGTAAAATATAAATGAGGTTTTAGTAATCCTTGTGAGAACGAGGTTGGATAGGATGGTGATGGGACAAACGGAGATGAGAGATCTCTGGAGTCAAGTTTAGTTTTGGAGCATGCAGTTTATTGCATAGGGCGTGGGTAAGGGGCCCTGCTACAAGCTGCCAGCTGCAGCTCAGAGCAGGTCTGAGAGAGTGAAGAGGAAGGAGAGAGTGAAGAAGAACAAGAGGGAGAAGCAGAGGAGAGAGAGAAAAAAGAGAGAGAAGTTCCCATTACAATACATTAAATCTTCTTCTATACTGAATATTCTAATTTACACCAACTAATCTAGTACAAGATACAAATTCTATAGCATTTACATACAGCCTATAAGAATCATTACATTACCATACTGAGTTATATTTTAAACCCTAAAAAATACTCTTTGGACCCCTCCTGCCAAGCTAGTAGGGTCTGCTCTGACCCTTGGACTCTTGGTAAGGAGAAGAGCGTTGTTTAATCAAAAGGGGATTACCTTCAGCTGGCCATACTATTGTTTTCCAGTTGTTCAGTAACTAAAGCTTGGCATCTTAGACACTGAAACTTGCTTTCAACTCTATTTCACTTATGGGTTTCATATTCTCAAAATCTAAGCAGTCGCATTTATAAGGCTTTCTTGTTTCATCTACCCCAACAAATCCTGCTGTAGACAAGAGCTACACACCTAAAGAGCCCATTGTATTAACACCCACATGTTGGACTTCCTTTGATGGATTTGGAGAGCCGTTCTTCATTTTGGTTTAATGTAAGAGGCTTTTTATGGATGTACTGACCTACCCAGATGGTCAAGTCCATGATGGCACCCCACCCATCACAGGACTTTCTCTGCACAACTGCTAAAACAACACAGACACAACAACGATCACAAAGTATGTGGCCTAGCATGAGGAAGAGGACTGGATGCTCTCTTTCAGTGGACATATCCCAGACATCAAGTGAGTTTTTTCCCAACCTGTGTTCTCAGCTGACCTGGAAGCATAGGAGCCTCTGTCAGCCATGGCTTTTTATTTGCCCTGTGGCTCAGATTGAAGGAACTTGCTTTCATATTATTTTACAACATCTCCAGTCACAACAGAGACCATGGTGAATGAGCCAGGAAGTGGGATAAAAATCTATGGGTTGCTACCCAAATGGTCTCTTAGTACCCATTCCAAATGCCCTCAGATGGGATTTTCATAGATAACATCAAAACTTAGGCATGTTTTTTGCTCTAAATATGAATCAATTGAAACCATGGGGGAAAGAAGTGTTCACTGATTTCAGTCTTACCAGGATTTGGAGTTGCAATATGGGGACTAACTGTTGTTCACTGAAGCCAGTGGAAAGGACTGTAAATAACCTGAGCCTGTGGTTTGGCTTCTGGTCTCACTACTGCTTTGGAACTGGCTGTAGCAGTTGCTGCTTACCCTGTCTCCATCAGCTGATCAGTTGTGCCTCTCTGCAGCCTCCTGAGTTGCACCAGCCTGACTGTTTGTGTAACCATGCAGTAAACTGCCTTAGGAAACAGCCCAGTGCAGGGATGTTCCCCGGCACAGCTCACTGCCTGGCTGCATAAACAGCTGTGCCAGCCCCACAGACAGGTGTCACGGGGGCCAGGGTGAGGAAGGAGAAACAGCTGCTCAACACTGCTACCAACAAAATATCTCCCTTGGAAGATTGGTAGTGATCCCAGGTTGGTGATGGAGAGGGACAGAGCTACATCAGCAGGTGCTGTCAAGAGGGTCTTTGCTTGAGCCATTTCACTTGTGTTGGCTCTAGCAATTGGAGGCTTCACCAGAGTAGCCAAGCTCACTAACCTGGCAGGAACTAGGCAGGCTGGGTAAAAAAGAGGCTGGCTTTCTACCGGGCTGTTAGACTGTTTAGTTGTTTTGTGTGATATCAACCTCAGGGATCAGAACCTTGATGCTTGTCACTTACACAAGGACATGCAGTTGTATCCACAGTTGTCCTTATGCTTGATGAAAACAATCCATGCTTACAATGGAAATACCAGAGAGCACAAATCAAGAATGTGGTGACTAATTATATTCCTTCAGCATTACTATATTGGTATTTTGTTAATTGAGCACTTCCATTCTATTTCAAGATTCAACACACAGGCTCATTCCCTGGCCTTTTCCAGGACATCTGCCTCATGGAGGACATCTGCAGAGATGGCTTTGTACATCCTCCACTCGTTAATGCAGAGCTTTTATTGAGATGAACATACCCATCCCATGCAATAATCCCTGCAGTTTCACTTTTATATCATTCAAAAGCAGAGTAGTCAGGGGTGTGGTTTTTTCCTAGTTTCTCCCTTTAAATTCCAAGTTTGAGCCTTCAAAAATATTTACAGCTGTATTGTATAAACTAATGAAAAACAATGTTTAAAATGAAACTGCTGGCACAACTTTATGGAGAACAGCAGTGAAAATGGCCATGTGGCAATAAACAGGCCACCTGATATGGTTTATTCTTTAACTCCTTGCTTGCTTTTAGAAACTTAAGCTTATGTTCTCAAATGCCTGAGTCCTCTGAGACACATACATATGTTGGATTAATCACCAAACCCAATTCCAGTTTCCCCTGTGAGTACATAGCCTAGGAGTAGACCAGTGAGTAAGGAGCCCTCTCAAGCAGGCCAGTATTGCCATGTGCTTCACAGCACAGAATACACCATAAGCCTAAATTTCTAAGGTAAAAATTTTTTCTAAGAAAAAATCTGATTTTTAAAAAAGAGCAAGAAAATGTCTGGACATTAGCAAGTTTTCCTTCTTGCAACAATCCACCAGGAAAACAAAAGAGAGTGAGAGATTTTGTGTTACTGCAGTGTTGCCTTTCTCGTGCATAGCCGTGATGGTTTCCTAGGCTGTGGTCATAATGGCATGATGTGATATTTATAACATGCTTGGAAAAATGTTTCCTTTTTAAAGCCCATCACAGTGGCATAATAACAAGCCTTGAAATCTGTCTTTCCTATAACCCCAAATCACTCTATGGAAATGATTTTTATGTGCTGACTCTTGGTATGCATATTAAAGCCATTTCTACGGAAAAGCTGTAAAACATACACCCCTATGCTGCTCTCTGCACACATGACTGCACACCCAGATTAGGCCACATGGCAGTAAAAGTGCTCCTGCCTGGTCAAACAAGAGCTCCTGCAATTGTTACTGCAAGTGAAGCCATGCTGGTACCAGAGCAAGGGTGAGAACAGCTCAAGTGCAGATAAGCCTTTACAGTAAATCAGCCATAACATGGTTTGGTTCCATGCCCAAGTAATAACTAATGAGTTTTATGTTAATTATTTGCTGTCCTTCTACGTATAGCAATACTTACAAACTTTACTAAGCATAAATGACTGCAGTGCATAGTTGGCTTTCATTAAGTCTCTACTTTTTTGACATACTGCATCACTTTCTAACTGACAGTTGTGAATTATACCTTTTGCTCTGGCTTCCTTCTTGCAGCCTCTCATGAAGTAATAGAGGCAGTCATACATTTGGATATTCCATTTTGCCATTCTTGTGCATGTTATATGGTAACTCACCCTTACACTGACCGCAAGAGTCATTCTCTCTTGAGCACCCCAGTAAATCTGTTTCAGTCAGAATATATTCCCGTATCCGGAACACAACCACCAAGAAGATGGGTTGCAAAACCTCGGGGCCCCTCTCTATCCCTCTCTACCCATCTTGATCAAAAGTCTCCAGCCCCCAAATCACAATGCAACACTCCATAGGGAAAGCCAACGCAGCTCTTTGTGGGAGTGATTGAAAAACTGGTCCAGCTTTGAAAAGTCAGCGAATTATTTACCCCCAGAGTTACTTTTTTAAAGCTGATAGACCGAAGGGCCAGCCTGCAGCAGCACTGGCAGGGGCAGAGACAAATGTCAGAGAAGCAAATACCTGCAGTTATCAGTGCCTTGATTATTCCTTTAGTGGAGTTGTAGTCTGAGACCTGTTTCCATCACAGAAAGATCACAGTAGGAAGCCACTGGCTATGATGTATGCTCAATCCCACACAACTCCACCAAGGGACTCTCTGTCTCCTTCAAAATCTCAACCACAAAAGTCATTTATGGGGACCTAAGTGCATAAACTTCTCTGAAGTGCTTGTCTAAGTGTTGCTTTAGGTCTTACCAGCTCAGTCTCCACCAGTAAGGATTTTGATTCTCTATCATAACTTGTCTATTCCTCCAGGGCTGGTGTACATCTAGAAGGGTTGTGTAGTTCTACATTACAGGTATACTAGTCACCCCTGCAAGTGGGGCACACCAAAAGACAGCTTCAACCAGAAGTGCAGTATTGCTGGCATGACTTTCAGGTCACTGCAGGTTTTTGTGGATGAAGGTAAAATGCTACTGAATCCCAAATGTATACTCTCCTGATAGTGGATATACACCTTGCACAAGGATGAATGGCTAACAAGAAACCAAGATAGAAAAGAATTAGGCCAAGGGACATAAGTTTTAATAAATCTGCAGCCTCTCCTGGGAGATAATTTGTGCAGCCATTAAATAAAGCAAACACTATTGGAATTTCACAAATAAATGATTCTTCCTTACCTGAGTGGAACACACATTCCTTCAATGATATTGCTACAGTGTAGGGAGACTGAAAAATATCAAGTTTTAATGAAAATAAAATGTTATCAATGGAAGACAAAGGAATCACAAAGTTTCTTCCAGATTACTCCAGAAAGTGCTGTTCTTGATAATGATGGGCAGAGCTCATCATGGAAAAATGAAGTTGGGCAATTCAGAGGACATAAAAGTTGAATGGAAAAGGCTTTGAGTCAGGCTGACAGCTTGGTTAATAAAGTGATGTGCCAACAAATATTAGCACATATGTGGGCCTACCTGGGTGTTGAAGAGTTTGGATTGTGGAGTGATGGTTGACAGCTTTGCTGCTGCCACAATGTACCTGCTTCCCTGTGAGCCTGGGTTCCCTATTAACAGCAGACACTGCTATAGTATTAGAACACCAGCAAAACTGGAACGGAACAGAACAGGACTTTGGAGAAATTATTCTACAATAAACTTTGGTTGTTTCTCTTTGCAGAAATATGAAGCAGTGGTGAATGCTCCAAGTTCTTACAAGTTTCAATGACAGAGCAGTTCTCAGGTTATGAAAATGAGTCCCCTGGTGCACAAAAGGCAGATGACCACTGAGGCACATCAAATACACTTTAAAATTTGCTGTGTCCTGACTCTACCAGCCACTTTGTCATGAACTTTAACAACTATATACCAGAGCCTTTCAGCAAACTACATCACAAGAATAGGACAGAGAATTGAGCACATGTTGTGCTGTGGAAAGGGCAGTGCCAAGATCTAGAATTTGTATTACCCTACCAATGAAATGAAGACTTTGTAAAAAGAAAAAAATAGGATGAGTGTTTTGAAAGAGCCCGGTTCTTGCAGCCCTCATTTTTCTGAATGTTTTTATTTGCTTTATTCTATTTACAGCCTCTAGTTCTCCAATAGGTTTGTCCAATAATGTTTCACCTTAGAGCTTCTCAGCTCTCAAATGCCAGAACCAGGCACTGGCTGCTGCCCAGCTGGCCTCTGCCCTACTTACAGTCAGTAACACAGTGAGGGCTGTAGTATCAGTCCTTTCTGGGGCTAAACCGTGCCATGGACTTTTGATCATTAAAGGAAATGAACTCGAGATGACATAAAAAAAGTAAATAAGACTTGTGTACAAGAACATTAAGATTACAAAGCAGCAGTTTCAAAGGTTGAAAGACACAGAGTGCAGAGCCGTTGCTTCAGTGATGTTCTTTAGCAGGAGTTTAAATGACAGCAAGAGGTGTGAGGTAATGAAGAATAAAATCCCAAGTATTTGGCTTTCTAAGAACTTTGCAAAAAACACTGTCTCAACAGCCAAAATTTACATGTCTTCCGAGAAAGAATTACTTTTTTATGAGAAAGTAATCATCCCCTGCACTACTGAGGTAATGATATATAAGTCCGACAAGCCCAAGTCTCACAGTGACATTAGACAACAGACAAGAAAAAGGGAATCCAAACAAACTACTGGTGACCAGAAAACAACTCAAAGCAGATCACCAGCAATAAATCCTAACATGACGTTGAAGCTGGGCTCATCTTACAAAGAGCAAAGAGTAGAGAGAGAATTGCTAAGGGCAGATGGCAGTGGCTTTCCTGGTGATATAAACACAGATGAATGCATATCACTTCTGAGTACTGTATAAGGCTCTGCCTATCTCAACAGCATAAATAACTGGGAAGAACTTTAACACATTTCTAGGGACTGAGTTCTAATTGTTCTGTGGTATAAAACCATTGGTTGCATCTAATTATATTTAACATGGCTATGGCTTCAAATATTCCATATTATAGAAATTATGAAGTTCAGCTGGAAGTGTTTTACCTGCCAAGATCTGAATTTCATGTTATCCTGCAGTAGCTGGTGGCAAAACAAATCTACTGCAGCATGACAGGAGGTTACGTCCTTTACATGGTTATATTTAATCTCTCCTGATGCTTATCTGAGTTGTAGTGGAGTACAAGGAAAAACAATTCTGCATTCAGATTCTTGTAAGTACAAAGAGTAATGGCAACAGCCATAAGCATAATGCATAACTCTTGCATCTGCCTGTCCAAGGAACCAAGCATTTTTTTATGTTTTACATGTAGTTTATCCTTTGTTCAAATATTTTCCACAAAAGTTATGTGAAAAAATCTGTGAAAATCAGGAAATCTGTCTCTTTATAAGAAGTACTGGAAGAAGTGTGAGCTTGATTATACCAAACATATGATCACGTGCATAAAATTAACAAACTAAAACCTACAATGTATATTCTTTCTCTTACATAACTTCCTTAAAATTCCTTTTGGGAGATCTGTAACGATATGACCTAAAAAAATTTCAGACTGTAAAGTGACTTGCCAAAAAAGTATGTCCACACCATTACACATTCATTTTTCTATACTATTTATGGGTACATTTGTTTGTAAACCTTTTAAAATGTTCTTTCCACTTCTTGAGATTTACTTACACCACTTCATGCTTCTGTTGCACAAAGCTGACATATCCAGATGGCAAATATAAACATCAAAAGATGGACTGCCACTCAAAGGCATGTGGGAAACATTTGCCAAAGCTAAATATGGTCTTAAAAGAATTTCAATATTAGTGTAAAAGTTCTTCTGAACATGCCATTAATGGTTGTGCAATAGATCTAGCTGACACATTGGAGGTGATGAGCTGCACTCAAATACTTTGCTACCCACAAAATGGCACTTACTTCAGGATTTTTCCATACTCAGTAAATCAAAGTAACAAATTACACAAACTATGCTATAAAAAGCAGTACACACTAAATAGTACACAAGAAACATGCACATATACACAGTGAAGGAAGAGTCTCCAGGACTCAGCTTTTTTGCTGAAAAAATATTTGAGATTTTTACAGTTCTTCAGCATTTCATTTTATGTAATCAGATAACTGAAACTACGAATTCAGCCTGAGGACTGACATTTTTACATTACAGTGGCATGTTTGTTGCTACAAACAGTAATATATAAACAAAAATCAGTTCAGAGGGAAAATGCTTTCCATCATACTTGGCTTAGTCTTGTGATCAGAATGAGAAACTATGTGCATGAATTTTTTTTACAAGCTGTATTAGCATCCTTTACATATTGGCAGGGGTGGGAGGGGATCTGCTAAAATCCATTACACATTTTGTCTTGGCTGTAATAAGAGAAGGTGTCCACTGGGCACTGGACAATTCAAAGAGGCAAGGACAAAAGAAAGAGTTCACTCATAGTGGACATTCAGTTCAAACTTTGACACACTTTCCAAGCAGAAAATGTATTATAAGTAAAATATTTTACAATGTTTTCTTGGACAGAGCAGTCCAAAAAGTCTACTCATCCCTTACATCAGCCACAACAGAGACAGATCTTTATGGTGGCTGGTCTTTGCCTCTGACACCACTTCTGAAAGTCATATGGTTGCATATAGAATCACACTTTTTTTGGAGACTTGACTGTATGCAAACTCCTAGTGGAACACTGAGACTACCCATGAGGACCATGTCTTCAGGTGCTTTGGTCCAAGTCTAAATATAGGCACTCTTAAGGTGTATTTTATCCCCAACATAACCTTATGGTTTGTTGCCAGCATGGAGGAAACTTGATTTCTTTTTATTCCTAAATCATGGTAAAAGCAATGGATTTTGAAGGTCTGTAATGTGAGCTAATGAGTCTATATTGAGCATATCTGCATGGCTCCATTCTGCAAAGGAGATCTGTGACACCAGTAAGCCCTAGTAACTGCACTGATGTTGTAGTAGTGTCCTCTCTGCCGTGCTCATCTATGCTGCAAGACTGATTTATGGATAACCATTGTGTCCTAAACAAGCCCACAATGACATGATACAATTTCTATGTGTTAATTTGTTCCCTCAGCAGGTTGTTTTCTGGGAAAAACACTGAATCCACTAGTGTAGCTGCCACACAGAGTATCTTCTTTAATCAAAAAGCACAGAGGAATTGCAGGTGCTGATCAGTTCAAGGAACATGAGCCATTGAGACCACCTCAAATGTAGTTTCATGAGAGACTGGCTCCAGCAACCACATGGGTCCAAGTTCCTGCCCTATGACCTCCAGTTACTCACTCCTGGTGTTACACCACAGCTCATCACCTCTGCTCTTGCGTCAGAAGTTATGTACCTTGAGCCACAGCCCAGTTTATAGTCTAGCTCTGCAGAGATTGTTTTCAGACTCATCTGAAGAGGTGATGAATTTCAGCACAAAGGCAATAGCAGTCAGCCAGGCCTGGAGCATGGCAGGCAGTGTTTGAAAGAGCTTCACTACCAAAGTCAGTGTACTGGGGAGACTTCTCCTGCAGGTGTATGATTCAGTTAAACCAGACTTAATAGCTGAAAGAAGTCCCATTCCCTCCCCTGCCTGCCAGCCACACTTTCTGCAAGCTCTTTGCTAGGGATGTACATCAAACCACAAACAATCCAGAGCAGAAAGTTAAACTGATCTATAACTCAATGCTTTTTTGCAGGCCTAGTTTTCTGCTGTCTGGACCATCTGATCTGACTGCCTGTGGCTCCCAAGAGCACCAGAGACAGCACAAGGGATGTGTTAGAAACACAGAAAGGGGAGCAGGTGGGGAAGGGCTTTCAAAGGCAGCTTGGCATTATGTTGGCCTAGTCAGGTTTGGTCATTATCAAACGCCATCTCCACAATGAGGTGCCATCCAGACTACCCACAAGTTACACAAGTCACCTTGCAACACCCCCGCGAAAGCTGGGATACCTCAGTACAGGAAATATTCATGTGGTCACTCCCTTCTGCTTGTCCTTCTCAAGGGGTTTCTTATTGAGCAATGCAACCAGCTTCCTCTTTTGGTATCTCAGAAGAGATTTTCTTTGGGAATTTGGGGACTGCATTGTTCTCTCTGAATTATTTTGTGAAGGAAGATGAATTTAGATTCACATTATTTTCAATAAATTATTTCAGTTTCAGTATATCCTACCTACTTCAGTTGTAGGGCCTTCAAATAGCATGGCACAGAGAGTGAATGATGTCAGCAGTGATAATGAGCGCATATGGGATTCCCAGGAAAACTTCAATCATCATCATTAACATCTTATTTTCTGCAGTGCAATTCCTACTCCGATGTACCACAATTTGCTGTAGCAGACTGCAATGCCCAGTGCTGATAAATATGAAGAGGAGGAAAGCCACGAGGAAGAAAGTAATCACTAAGCTGGAACTGCCATGGTTGTTTATTGTTTTGATTTTTTTTTTTAATTGCTGTGCGAGTGTCTTTCAAGTCCCGTATGATTCTGAAGTAGAAGAAAGGTAGAGTCAAGCATGTAGACAAATGGTATCTAATTTCCCTGGTTCCTGTCTTTGTTGCTCATTTATAAGTTTGTGTGCTCACAAACCATGTTGCAACTTCTGGTTTTAGTACTGTTTTGACCAATTTACTATCTTATTCAAATGAATGTTAAAGGAAAGTAATAAAACCCACCAGGATGCAACACCAACAAATTGTGGTAAATGCAGTGGAGAGTTTTCTTGTTGAAGCTTGACATTCAGTAAGAGACTGAATAAAGAGGCACATAAACTTTAGGTAGGGACCATTTGGAAATGGATCATGAAGGTAAATTTGTGAAAACAGTAAATTTCTAAACTTCTAAAATATATGAACTCATGATGCCAATGGTACATAATCTAAGAGATGACTTCCCAGCTGAAGATGTATTTTATAGGAAAATTATAATGAAAGTTAACAATATTAAGTTGTTTATAAAGTGGCTCATTAACTGAAAAGAAGTTTCTTTCTTGGACAAATTTCCTTAGAAATGTTGGCCTTAGGGGTCCTGTCATCCTTGCTAAAATAGCATAGTGCCAACAGAACTACTTTATACAGTTTAAAATCAATTTTGCAATCAAGAATTCTGTTTATAAGCTCTTTGAACTCAATTTCACTACAAAGTTAACCCAAGTTGTAAGTTCTTCCAGGTATAAGTGGAATCCTTTCTACACAAAAAATATGAAACCCAAGCCTGTGGTTACTTTTGATTTGAAGCACTCGGTTTAACAGGAGGATAAAAGCTGATACTGAAGTGTCTGTCTTGTCAGCTACTCTGTACTATGAGGACATTTTTCCACCACTTGAATGATATTACTCTTCCAATGCCTTTCATTCCTCCTTCCTTACTGTCAGAGGCCTCCTGCTCATGCCTGCCACAGAATGAATAGCACCACCAGCTTGTGGTACCACTAAGAACATCTAAGGCTGGCAGAAATCCTAGGGCATGGTTTTATGGTGTGAAGTTTTTTAAGGGTAAAACCTACTTTTAGTGTTCCCATTTCAACATCCTTCCTCAGTCCTGCCCTCCTCTGCCCCTGCATTGCTCATTTCTGCTGATCCAGTATTTTTAGAGTCCTGAAAAAGATACATTTCCAAAGGACAGCTCAGTGGCTCCTAGTGTGGCACAACACACCCCTCCAGCACAACGATGAGGGCTGCAACATGGGCATGGCAGTGGGCATGCAGGCTCAGAAAGCTTAAAACACTATTTTTAGAAAACATGTGGCATTGTGAAACTGTGACAACTACAGGAGACACAAGGGAAGGTATAAAGACACACTTCAGGGGCAGAGGCTGCAAATGCCCCTTCATAAACTAGCAGGAGGCTTGAGGCAGCTACTGCAAGAGCACACAGAACACTTTTAAATCCTCCAAAAATGTAGCCAGTGCTCAGGGAGTTATTGGGGAGGGCTAATTGTAATTTTCCTGACAAAAAACCCCACTTGAATCCCTATGACTCACTCCTTTGAAATACAGTCACATCTTCCAGCAAAAAGGATGCAACACAGGAATCAAAATGTCCAATGGCAATCATGGTTGTCTTGTAGCAGGCAGTGTGGGGAAGAGGAAACACAAAGTGAGACAGGAAATAGTTATTGCTATTTGGCTCTAAAGTGTAGAAAAACTTTCTTCATAATTGGCAGGAATATTGGTTCACTGCTCTTAGCTTAAGAGATGCTATATAGAAGAAAGGGGAATTATTCCAGAGTGTTGAACATTTTCAAAGGTAAAAGAGCACATTTATCTAAAACAACAGTGGGAGTCCAAGAAGAACAATTCAGATCATGCAAAAAAGCAGTGGGCCCCCACTGTAAATCTTCATTCCAGGAGGTCTCCACTCAATCTGAGCACAGCCCTCCAACCCCAAGTGGGAAGGCAAAGCTCTCACTGAGATGGCTGAAAGAGCTTCTCCCCACCACTTCCACACTGCTCAGTTTTCCTGCTTCAGAGGCAACTCAGTCTGCTCCTCTTCAGCTACAGAACTGCCACAAATCCAAGTCTTGCTATAAAGGAAAATTAAAATTCGGTTAACTGTGTGCTTCTGAGTCTGCTCAAAACTAAAATAAATAGTTCTTCAGATACATGAACAACAAGCAGAAAGAGAAAGAAAATATTGTCCCACTCTTAAGAGAGGTGAATTTGTCACTGACATTGTCACTGAAAAGGCAGAGGTTCTCAACACTTCCTTCACCTCTGTCTGCACCAGTACTGCTGGGCCTCCAGCCATGGGGTCAAAAACCCCAGGCTGATGCATCCACAAGGGCATCACCAGCAGAGATCCAGAAGTCATTATCCCACTCTGCTCAGTGCTCATCAGGCCACATGGGAATACTGTGCTCAGTTTTGGTCCCTGCTGTGCAGAAAAGATGTGGACAGAAAAGAAGGTCCAGAGAAGAGCCACAAAGATGATCAAATGACTGGGAAGCCTGTGAAGGGAGGAAAGGCTGAGAGAACTGGATTTGTTCAGCCTTGAGAAAAGAAGGCTTAGAGGAGACCTCCTCATCATGTTCCACTATTTGATGGGTGGTTACAGAGAAGATGGAGACCCCCTTTTTACAAGATGTCACATGAAAAAGACAGGGGGTATTGGGTACAAGTTACCCCTGGGGGAAGTTACAGCTTTTCACACAAGGAAAACTTTTCACAATGAGAACAATCAGCCATTGGAATAATCTCCCCAGGGAAGTGGTGGATTCCCCAGTACAGTACACTCCTGAGATTTGGCTGCCAGTGTGCTAGGCCATCTTATCTAGACTGTGCTTTTACGAAGAAAGGTTGGATGAAATGTTCCTTGAGGTCAGTTCTTTCCAACCTATATTCTATGATTCTATAATTTAAAATCACGGCTGGTTTATGTGCATGCCCCAGCTGTGAACTGTGGTGGTTCAGCAGGACCCTGGAGAGAGGAAAATTGAATGAGGCAAGAACTTTCTCCATGTCTCTTATTGTGAGCCAAAGACTTTTTTAATACAAAGTCTTGAGAACCCTACACCAGAAGGAGGTAAGTGACATGACCTGTGATACTTACTCTAAATTATGCATGTATAATAGCACCCAAGGATATAATGAAATCTATTATGATGAACATTATATGCTGAAAGGTTTGCAACATAAAAGGCTGTTTTTCATTATCTACTGAGGGTGAATTTAGCCCTACACAAAATATACAGGAAAACATAGTTATTAATGTGATGGGAATTATTACTGTGTAATAATTTATGGGTGTTGTTTGTTGACTTCGCTATTGGGAAATTCACTGTATATAGGCTTGATTTAAAAATGGAAAATCAGGCTAGCCTAATTGATGGCTGGAAGATGAAATTCACAGATAGAGGAACAAAAATCCCCAAACCCCTCAAAATAAGCCACTTCTTCACACTCTGACCAGCAGGTTGAGGAAGATGATTCTGCCTCTCTACTCCATTCTTGTGAGATCCCACCTAGAGTATGGCATTCAGCTCTGGGTCCCCTCAACACAAAAAAGATGTAGACCTTTTGAAACGAGTTCAGAGGTGGGTCATAAACATGGCTGGTGGGCTGGAGTACTTCTCCTGTGAGGACAGGCTGAGAGAGTGGCCTTCCAGTACCTCAATGGGGCCTAAAAGAAGGCTGGAGAGGGTCTTTTGACCAGGGCATGTAGTGACAGGACAAGGGGGAATTGCTTTAAACTGAAAGAGCGTAGGTTTAGATTGGATACTAGGAAGAAATTCTTTACTGTGAGGGTGATGAGGTACTGGCACAGGTTGCCCAGAGAAGTTGTGGATGCCCCATCACTGGAAGTGTTCAAGGCCAGGTTGCGTGGAACTCTGAGCAACCAGGTCTAGAGGAAGGTGTTCCTGCCTGCAGTAGGGGGATTAGAACGAGATGATATCTCATTCCAACCCAAACCATTACATGATTCTATGAAATGTGTTTGGATATTTAGAAGTTACTGGAGAAAAAAAAAAGAGAATAAAAGGATTGTAAACAGATCAAAAGGACTCTTTTAGGTAAAACAGAAAGGAGGATGTGCAGTGGAATCAGGCTGTCATGGACATAATATTTTTAAAGAGAAGAAAGGAAGGTGTTTCAAGAAGATAGATCTGTCTTGTTCTAAAGGGCTAATAAGTCTTGAGAAAATGTATATGAAGTTTGTTGGTTTTAAAATCTTTTACTAGTCTCTCTCACAGGGAAAAATGGCAGAGATTAGATATCATACTGAGTACCACAAGTGAACATCACAGTGCTCTGCAGGACTAGATTAAGGAGGAAAAATGAGGAATTCAAAGTGAGATGAGTAATACTGTGAAAAAAAAAAAAAAAAGGGAGCTGTGGTCAGGGAGCAAAAGGAGGAAATGTGACCACATCTATAACCACCGTAGCTGCCCTGAGAGGTTTCTTACCTGAAGGTTGATCATGTTTCTGTGAGGAGCAAATCCAGGGCCTAAGTTGCGCTAACAGCACAGTTCAGACTCAAAACAAGAAGGAGCTTTCAGATCTCAGGTGGTGCCTGGTATTCATTTTCCTTTTTAAGTAGCAGTCAACTTTTCCTAATGGCTTAATGTCAAAAGTATGCTTGAAGGAGGAATTTCAATAAGGAAAGCGGCAATCCTGCCCAAGTTCCATTGATTCAGTGGAATTGGCTGCAGTCCTTGTGGGACAAGCACTCCCTTAATTTTAGACAAGTCTACTTCAAATATAATTAGACAGGAGGCTTTTTTTTTTTTCTTTTTTGCCCTACATGCTGAGTGAGATGCATTACTTGTAATCATTATATACTAGTTTATTGATCATGGCTTTTCAGTATTCACTGTAGAAAGGCTTGTTTGAACAGAACTTTCAAGAGACATGTCTGGTTAACAAACAATTACCAACTGAAGGTATAGAAACAAGCGCAGGGATTTTATCAGAAATGTGCAGGGTATTTTGACAAAAGGTGAAAAGGCTTGCATCTGGTATTTTTGAAGAGATGTTCCTAAAGTCCATCTAATGACATTTTAGGAGTGGTTCAATATATTGTTTTCATCTCTGCTTCCTATATTTCAATATTAGAAAAGATTGAACAAATGGAAATTATTCTCAGGAATTGCCTATATGGAAAACCTGTGAGAGCCCACATAATGGATTACACTGGCTCATTACTTATAATATAGGTTACCATTAAAATGTATTCCATTTATTAGGAAAGCTGGAAGTGAGTCAATTATTTGAATGAACAAACAAAGACTTGGTTGCCCTGTAGTTTAGTGCATCCCTGAGACATCTGAAGGCTCCTTTCCCACGCCTCCTGTCTCATTCCTAAACTAGCAGAGGCTGTTGTGCAAGGCAACCTGGCAGCTCCTAATGAACAGGTAGCTCAATGCACTCCTTGGAAGCAATTTCTGCACACTGTCCACTTCTGCACATTTGTTGGAGGTACAGGGCATCAGCTGCATCTTGTGTGTATCAGAGGAGGAAGAAGAGGTTTTGCAGCTTAGGGAAAGAGAAGAATAAGCTTATCAGGCCAAAGGAATGTTACTGTGGTCCCTCCAAAGGGGCTCTGTGTTCTGATTGATTGGACAAGCTGAAATACAGCAGTTTGGTGTGTCAGACACTAGAAGAAGGTGAGAAGACAGAAGAAGGTGCCAGCTCTTTGCTTTACCCAAAAGACTGGAATGGGTTTTTTGTGTCTAAAAGATAGAAGAAACAGAGATAGCTTCAGCAAAAAAGAAGTAATTCAGCCTCACAACTGACAGCGTAGTTCCCAGCCTTCTTAGGCTGTATCCCAACATGCAAATTCTTAGGTAATTTAATGAGGATAAACAGAAACAAAAGAAACAAATCCCAAGAATCCATTGGGACAAAGTATGTGTATCTCAATTCCTTAAGAGTGAAGGTCTGTATTTTCTAAAACAACTGATGTTTCCTGTTTCCATTAAGGTCTCAGACTGCGTATCCCAAACCATGCAAAGCTGTTGGCCAACAGGTTTATATTTACCCTGGGAATCAAGGTGAGATTCATGACACTAGTGTTTATTAAAGCTCTTGTTTTAATGTGCTTGGCTTTTGCAAGTTATGACACAGTAAATACATTTGTGTCACTTAGCAACCTCAGTTGTTTCTAAAGGAATGTCTTTTGTTCTTGGAAATCTATTATAAATGCAGATTACAAAACAATTATTGGGGAATCCAAACTTATCTTATTTGGATGGTGTTCTGGCCTTTTCCCCTTCTGTATTTGAAGTGTGCACAGGAAATTAATTTACTTTGCACAAGCATCCTTCATTGACACTATTGTTATGAAGAGAAGTTCTGCATATTTAACAAATATGACAGAAGTTTCTGTAGAAAATAAAGGACGAGAGAAATGCCTGGAGAAAGAAAGGACTGGAAAGAACCTCCTAGTCACTGGGTTCACCCAGTTCAAAGCTGTCTTACTGTTTTGTAAACAACACTATAAATACTTTAACACTGTGATGCAACACTACATAGTCTCTATCATGAATTTATCAGCCTGATTCATTTCTACACACACCGAAGTCTGAGATCACAGATCACGCAGCTCTGGCAAAAGAGTTTGAAATGTAAACACCCGCATAAATGAAGTATTATTTGTAATTTTCACACTGACTGGTTTACAGGGCCTCCATAACAGATTAGAACATGTGCATGATCCTGAACATACATGTAGCCGAAGGACTGAGATTACACTGAATTGAAGACTTCAAAGGATTTAAGAGTTTTCTTTCTTTGCCTTTAATAGGTTTAAAGGAATTCACATCCAGTTGTACCTGTTGTCAGGATCAGTACAAAAGTTAAAATATATAAATTGACCTTTATATTCTGAAATTAAAATGTATCCTCAGGAAACACAATAAAATTATGTCAAAATTTTATAGATGGATACATAATTAATATAATTAGTACTTGTTTATGAAACTCAGATTTTGTCCTCTGCTAGGAATATCTGAAAGACAAGTATTACTAAAAGTATCTTAAAGACTGTTTTCTAAACATTTGAACAGATAAAATGAGAGTACAAGTGAACAATAATAAAAAGGGACAGATCACTGTTCTCAACTGCAATGTCTTGCTAATAGAATGACTTAGATGACAAGTTGCCGTGAGAATTTTGGCAATCCCAGTAGAGAAGCAGACCATACACAGAAATGCATCTAGGGAAAAGAAAAAAAAGAAAAAAAAAAAAAAAAAAAAAAAAAAAAAAAAAAAAAAAAAAAAAAGAATAGTACCAATGGTCTTTATCAAATTTCTGCTCAGAAAAACAGAAAAATACTGCCAAAGTCCAGAAAAATTTTGTCAACAGTTTTGCAACTCCTTTTATACTTTTATTTTAAAAAGAACTTCCCCCTATCCTTAGTGTTCTATGCTTTGGCATTTTGGGGATTTTTTAAATTGCAATTACTGTGGTAAATTGCTAAAGTAAAAGCAGTGCTGCAGAGCTCATCTCCAGCGGTAGAAGACCAAGTATGACAACCAGGCTGTGGTTCTTCTAATTTAAAAGAGAATACAGTGAGTAAGCTATAGCTTACTCTGGACTTGGCCAAGTTATTTGGTAGTTACAACTGATGAGGCCTCAGCTTCCTTGGGGCTGACCTGGCCACCAACCCTGTCACTTACAAACTCTGCATCAGGCCACCTATGACAGCCCCTTTACTGCAAAACCCACTGTTGAAGTTGTTCTCATTTCTATGGTGAGGCACTAGCAAACAGCTGCCCATTCATGAACTGCTGTAGTATTTCTGCCAGGAACATCTGATAATGGCTGCAGACAGTTTAGATCTCCCCTAGCATGGATTGGGGTTTAATCTCAGAAAGGTCTCTGGGTGCTGACAGACTGAGATCCATTCCACAGATTTGATTATGATGTAAATTCATATTGAGCCCTCTTCGGTAAGTTTTCCCACATAAACAAATCTTTGAGGGAGAACTGCAGATAGAGGATATTCTGTCTTCTCCAGCATTTTAGCTCTTCTTTCATCATCCAGTGAAAAGAGCAGATGGTACCAAAGTAATGGTGAAGCCCAATTCCTCTAGGAGGACATAATCTCAAACACCTTTCTCCTGAAGGTCCACAAATCTCATTTTGTTCAGCTGGTAAATCTATTAATCAGTAATTCTGATTAATACTGATTACTGATCAGTAACATTCAGTATAAACATTTGCAGTATGTTTAGTTCTAAAACCCTCAGCAGATAGTCCATTGTCAACCAGCCATCACTAAAATTTTGCATTTAAAAAGATCTGAGGACATCAGGATACTGCTAATGACTGCGCTCTGAGCTCCCTATATGTGGCACTGATCTACACGATCTTGCAAGCTTTTCCCAGCACTGCCGTTGGTTAGGGATGCAATGAAGCACGATTTGGCTTTTATCATTGGCGATTATCATTCTCAGGCTCATGAAAGCCCCAGGTGTAGATGTAATCACAAGCAGCACTGAGCTTTTGCTGGTACAGCTTATTTTGCTTTTGTGGGAGAAGAAAAGGCTGGAATAAGCTGTACTGATTTATTGCAGTTTTGCTTGTATAGAATACCAGATTACCTACTCAGAAGTGATCTGAATATGGAGTTCCCTTGGAGCTGAAGAAGATCCATCCACTGCATCCCGGCTTCTATCGCTTTTGAATAGATACTGCATAAATAAGGAATAAAGGTGAAAGTGTTTTCTTAAAACTATTTGGGGGCAGGGAGGGACAACAAAATCTCACTTTTTCATCATCTGTAGAAAAATGTGATCTGAGTTTTAATTGACAGTTACCAAAAAGGTGTTGAAAATAAGAAAGTATCGGTACCTTAAGTATGCACATGAATAAATAATATGCAATTAGGTAGCATGATTTATGCCCAGCTCATATAAATCGAGGCAGGGGATGTAGCAACGGGCTTGGACACCTAGGCTGGAGCATGTGCAGATAGCAGGCATGCTCACAAACACGGGCATTTATGTACAGGGTCTCTTGCTCTGCACAGCAAGTGGAAGTAGCTCAGGAGAACATGAGGACAAAAGGACCAAAGGACATGTCCTCTCCTTTGCCAACCGCTTACTGATTAATCAAGGGCACAATGGTGAGCGAAGTTACGTGTATGAGCAACTTATACTTTACAAGCCGTTCCCAGCGGAGGCGACCGCATGCCCCGTCACGTGAATAAGCGTGCTCTGGACTATGTCCCCAGAGTTCCAACACCCAGAAAACCTTACTTAAGGCTCATCATAGAAATTTTAGCACCTGCTTGAATGATGCAGTGACAGAAACAAGGGAAGGAATGGGACTGGGACATGAAGAGACAGGACAGAGCCTTGGTGCAGGTGACGAAGTAAACCGCAGGCTGAGAGAAATCCCGACAAAACACCTGCACAGAATTGCTTCACGTCTGCTAATTCTAGTGATGCAAAATAAGGCTCCTAAGGTATTTCTATGTCAAGGAATTAAACGCCAGAACCAACGCGCTGCCGGGTGTGGGCACACAGCGGGCATAGCAATCAGGGCAAAGACGATTGCCGAGCGCGAACCAAGCGGTCAGAGCCAGGCGCTGCGGTACGAACGCGCCGCGATCGCAGCACGGAACCTTGCGGGAGACTATGCTGGATAATGGGGATCGCAACGGCGCGGCCGCTCCCGGAGAGGCCGGTGTGGGCCGGTCGCGCTCCGCTGGGAAGCACCAGCTCCCGCTTCCAGGCGCGCGGTGCTGCGGGAGAGCCGCACCCGCGCGACCGCCGGGCGCTCACAAGGGCACCGGCGCGCGCCCGCACCGGCGCCCCGCGGGCCGTTAACGGCGGAGCGAGAGGGGCACCGGCCGAGCCGTCACGGCGCGGTCACGGGGCGGTCACCGGACGCCGCTCGCCCGCCATGCTGCCCCTCGTGCCCGCTCCAAGCGTTCGTCCCGAGGGGACGGGGCGGTGCGGGACGCTCGGCCGCGCCGCCCGCCCCGCCCCCTCCTGCCAATCACCGCAGCCCCGCCCCCTAGACCCGAGGTGCGGGGTTTGAAAGCGGGCCGGTCCACGCAGCGCGCAGACAGGGGGGGAAGGGAACGGAACGGGGAGCGTCGCGCTCGGTGGTCACGGGGCTGCCTCGCCCGGCCGGCGGCGCCCGCCGGCGGAAGCCGCCCCCGCGCTGTTGGCCAAGCCCTCCCCGCGCGGGGCGCCGGGCCCGCGAGCGGCCGGCGAGCGGTTGGTCCGCAGGGCCGCCCCCCTCCCCTCTCGGCCGGCGCAGTGGGAGGCGCCCGGGCGCGCGCGTCACCCATTGTTTACAAACCAACGCCAGCGGGCCGAGCTCCAGCCGCGACCGCAGCGCCGGAGCCGCGTGTGCTCTCGCGCGCACGCGGGGCGGCGGGCGGGCGGCGGCCCCGGTCCCGCTGCGGCGGCTGCGGCACGGCGGGGACCCGGCAGAGATGCCTTGCCGCCCGGGCGAGCGCTTCCTGCTGCTGGAGCGCCCGGTCGCCGTGGGACAGGCGGGCTCCAAGGAGGTGGACGCGCTGGTGGCCAAGCTGGGCGAGGTGCTGCAGCTGAGCGCCCAGCGGGCGCCGCCGCCGCCCCGCGCCCCCAAGCACCTGGGGCCGGGCAGCGCCCGCGACCGCGCAGCCCCCTACTCCCCGCGGTGCTGCAGCGGTGGCGGGGCCGGGACCGGGCTGCTTGCGCCGCGGGGACCGGCCCCGCCGCAAGCTCACTCGCAACACGTTGAGCCTCCGCGGCCTGACCGGAGCGGCCAGCAGCGGGTGACCAAGCAGCTGTGCGGACGGGGCTGGCTGCGGAGCGCCGCCCGCCGGAGGAAGCAGCCTCCGCCGGGGCCGGGCGACGGGCCGGCGGAGGAAGAGGATCCGCACCGGCTCCTGCAGCAGCTCATCCTTTCCGGCAACCTCATCAAAGAAGCCGTCCGGCGGCTGCAGCTGGCGGCGGCGGCGGCGGCAGCAGCGGCATCCGCGGCCTCCAGCGGCAGCGCCTCGGCGGGGAGCGGCGGCGCGGACGGCGGGGCGGCGGCGGTGCAGCCCATGCAGTAGCCGGCGGGGACGAGCGACGGCGGTGACCGGGCGAAGGAGCGCGGCCGCAGGCGGCGGCGGAGCCCCCGCCGGGCGGGCTGCGGGAGCGCGGTGCGGGTTCCGCGAGGATGTAAGTGTATACCAGCGGCGGGGCCCTCCGGGCCGGTGCCGGTTGGGGCGGAGAGGGTGCCCGAACTCCCCCCCCGCCCCGAGGTCACACGCGGCGCAGATCCCGTGGAGCCCCAGCCGGCGAGGCCGCGCACGGCCCCCGCCCCGAGCTGTTGTTGTGCCCCCGTCACTCCTCTGCCTTCCTCGGGAGCTCCTCCTTCTCCCCGCGCCGGGGCAGGCCGGCCGGAGCCGCGGACCCCCCCGCCGCCGGTCCCCCGCTGCCGCGGAGCTCCTCCGTCTCCCAGGAGCCATTTGCAATAATCCTCGCTTACCCCGGCGGGAGGTGTTTCCTTTTCCATCCCGGGCTGGTTTGTTTTTTTGTTGGGGGTTTATTTGTTGTTATTTTAACGTTTATTGTTATTATTTCTCTTTGTGACTGTATGAAGCAGTTATAAAAAATGTGAATATCAAAGCTGTAAGGCAGCTGGATTTATAACAAGTGAGTGAATGGAGCCTGAGATGCATTGTTCACATAAGGTAGCCGAAACAAGTTTTTTCTACCAAAAAGAAAAACCCTGAATCCACCCTTTCCCGACAAACTCAATGGCTCAAGTACAAGATGCAGCTGTTGATTTTAAATATATGCACTTCGTACCGGAGCGTTTGAAATGTGTTCCTGATTTACAGGACTTACTGTCTTAATTAACCTGTCTGTATTGAATAAACGTGGTCTTGTTTTTATTTTTGGGTCTGTGTCTCATTGTTAAGGAGAAATGAATTCTGGTTCATGAGAACAAAACTGTGTAGGCATGTTCCCCCTTGGTCTTCTTTCAGTTGTAAGATCTCCATTTTGCAAGCAAAAAAAAAAAAATCGCCACAATAATCCGCATAGTCTGATGCAGTGGGACACCGGTTATTAATGCACAGAGATGCAACTGAGCCCCTTTGTTTGCCAGCAGCGCTCATTCGTAAGCTGTGAGACGCCCCTTCGAGCAGCCGAGAATGTGGCTGTTGGAATTTATAAGTCAAATCATACTGAAACAAAAACGAATTACTTTTACTGGGGAAGGAACATGGCTTGTGTTGGTCACTTGTTCGGGTTGTTTTGGTTTTTTTTCCTTTCTCTGAGGATAGAAGGGGAAAAAAGACTCTAGAAAAGAGAGGTCTAGGCAGCAATCAAAAAAATTTTTAAAAATCTGTAAACTAGAATTCTGTAATTCGATGCTGGTCATTAAGTTCCAATACCTATTTTGAACAGCTTCCTTTGTAAAACCCTGTGTTGGGTTTTTAGGAGTCATTGAGCTTCAAGATCAGAACTGAACACATCACACAGACTGGAGCTTAACAATCTCCCAACCCCCACTCAATTTGAGGTAAAAGCTTCTTTGAAGAAGGTAGCAATCCCACATGAAAGAAAATGGAAGATGTTTGCCTTTGTCCAAGAGAGCAATTTGAGCAGCTACATTTACTTGTGTGATTAGTTCTTTCATGAATACATTAAATCAATAAATACAAAATATTTTAGATTTCTTTCTCTGCCACAGCTGCTACTATAAACTGATGCTGAAGGTTTTTAAGATGTCTCACTGAATTCCTCCTGCCATAGGACCAGTATATGATGATATTATTAGCTTTTTCCTAACTTATTTATAAGTTGAATGCAGTTTTCCATATCAAAGCATGTAAAATGCAAAAAAAAAGAAGTTCAATGTATTTTAATTGATTAAAATTACTTACTTACTTAATTACTAACATCTGAAGTCCTTTTTCTCATAACTTCGGCTGCTTTTGTGGCATTTTGCACAACTTGGAAAAGATTCAGTTCTGCCATTAGTTCTTACTCTAATACAATGATGTACTGTGTAGGTTATCCTTCAAATGAATTTTTATTTGCAATTTTCTTGTTTCTTTCTCCAGGAAAAAAAAAGTTCAAAACCAGATACAAAGAATATAACCACTAGCCACAACTGAAACACTAATTATTGTATTTGTCCTTTAGATGCTCAGGGAGGTAGGTATTTCCTGTGCAGATGCTGAATTTGAACCCTGGGATGAGTAGTTTAATTACTGAAAAAGCTGGAGGAAACAAGCCAAAAGCTGGGCATAGCTGGTGGAGCCAAAATAGTTAACTACAGTTAAAAGTATATTGGTGGGGGTCAGCTGGAATTCTGAAAGCTGGCGAATTTGACTTGAACTTTTTGCCACTGATAATTACGCATCGATTTTGCATCTCCTTTCCCTCCCCCCTTTCCTTCTCCCCAAACCCTAGCCCCTGTATACTAATGAGAACAGCTAACTTTACAAGTGTCCTTTGTAGTCACTGAAAGCCTCAAGACATTCCTTTCAAGGATTTTACTAGAATAACACTTTTCAATAAAGTGGCAGTTGAAATGAGGCGTAGAAAAGATGCTAATAAATTTCACTGTGACTGGCTGGTTTTTAAGCTTCCTAAATTACTTCTAAAATAGCTTTTACTTTCTCCTTTGTGCAAGGCTGGTAGATGTATATATGAATAGGGTTATAGTAAGCTAAGTGTTATGCAGAGTGTGTGATGATTCAGTAAAAGGAATTTTGGCCCTTGTTTCAGATAACTTGCTACTTACGTCTTCCATATAAGTCTTTGTCTTCTTCAAAATATAGAACATGTCACTCCTTCATAAGGGAATGGATCGAACATGGCTCATTTTGGTTTTGGAAGACACATTTTAAAATACATTGGACCAATTGAAGTATTGCCAGAAGGTTTCTGTTGATTAGTTGCAAATTCTCCTTTTCTTTGCCTTGTGCTACACTATGCAAGCATACAAACTGTGATATGAAAGTCATCATCTCCTTTGTTTCCCAAACAAGATAAACAGTGTTTACCTGGGAAATAATTTTTCTAAGTTTTATATATCTGTGTTTCAGAGGTGGGGTTTCTTTAGTATATTAAGTCTGTGCCAGTCCTCAAATACCAGTTGTTGGTTTCTAGAGAAGCAAAATGGAAATAAATATGGCCTTCACAGTGTGCTTTCGTAAGTGAAAATATAAGTTTACTTACCAGTTTAAATTTGGAACAAAATTGTGTTCTCATGATAGGCATTTAGCTAGGTTTTAGCACTTTTTTTTTTCAGTACTGTGAAGAAAAAAAAATGTTCAAAACAAACAGATTTTTGCAGTGGGTGACATGAGCTGTAGAACCAAAAGGAAATTATTTAGATTTTTGTAACTAGTAACATTTCAATGCATCGGGGAAGAAATTTAATTTTATTATATCTACAGGAGGCTATATGTTTTGAGGGTAAACTCGATTTTAAATAATGTAAACAAATGCACTGAAGGCTCACAACCTCATCTTTCAATGTGCCTCTCTGGTGTTGCGCTAGCATGGCATTGGGCTGCCACAGATTTTTTATTCATAGTCCACATTGCTGCTTAACTCCTCCTGAGTTTTCTCTATATGACTGGACAACTGTTTTCCTGACTGCCCAAAACTCAGCTTTGCATCCTAGTTGTATCTTGTTCTTTGTACTCTAATGTTCCCTGAGCTCTTAAAAGTAACTCAATTTAGCCAGAAGTCTGGCAGGTAGAATGATTTCTGTCTGCTATTTTCCTTGTGTGACCCATCTCCGTTGTAGCTTACTATTGTGTATTGTACCAGCACTTAGAATCTACTGTAAAAATTATGTTGGCATGGTACTTGGCATGATAAACATGGTGAGAATGAAGGGACTCCACCCTAAGTCCTTAAAATGAGGTTTAAAAGAAGCCTTTCAAGCAAATAGCAAGCACATCTCATGGAAGGCATAAGGGAGAAGAAGGCTGTATGCTGGTTAATGCACAATTTAAGTTCTGGTCAGCTGGGGTCAGTCCCAGTGTTGGTAACTTCTCCATCTCCATACAAAAAACATTTCTCATTCTCTCCTAGTCCCTGGCCCCATGATTTTCATCTCTTAACCCTGCATTCCCTGCCTTAGCCAGGCCATTTTTTTTCAGCTTGTGGTTGAAGTATTTCACTTTTACATGTCTTTTATCCATGTCATACTACTCTTCCCAAATATTATGTAGCTTTGTTCTCTTCACTTGCTTTTTTGGTGGGTGCTTTTGATGTGCTTGTTCACTTGATTTTCAAATATTGTCATTCAGTCACTTCTTGGTGGCCACAATCTGGTTAACTCCTTACAAACCTTGCAGTGTGAGTTGGAGGGCAAGTTAGAAGTGACCTTCATCTTCAGTTTGTGCAGCATAGGGCAGAAATCAGAGAAATCCTGGCTGTAACAAAATGAACAGATGAAGTTAACAGAAAAAGTTTTTTCAACTTCTATGGGAATTTCCTCCTGGTTTGGTTTTTTTGTTACTGTTTGGTTTGGTTTCTTGTTTTTGATTTTTTTTTTTTCAGAAGTAGCTGGGAAATACCACCTAAAGTGGTTCAATGGCTACATAAATGCCTTTGGGGGGGACACAAAAAATAACATCAGCAAACTCATTCCCTGAGTCAATGAGTTTGGTTCACTTTTTCTCTTCCAAAAATTATGTTTTAGCTGTGTGACTAACCTCAGCTACCTTTGTCAAAACTGCAGAATTGTCATTATACGATTTCCTTGGCAAAAGGCAACTGCTGGAAAAGAATTGGTGCCCATAGAGAGAGGAAGGCTGCAGTGTGCCCAAGCTGCATTAGTAAACACTGTAAACTCCACAGCAGAGGAAGCTACAGGAAATCAGGCACCATAAATTCAGAGGCGTGCAGCATTAGCTGTTCCTTATGCAATATCCTGTATTTAAATTGTATTATTTTTGCTTCCCATTATATAATGTGGTGTCTGGTGGAGTAATACAGCCAGCTAAGGGTGTTCTTCATCACTGCAGGCATTAGGTAGGATGTAAGCAATCAAAAGAAATTGTAAAAAACCCCTTGTCTTGGTATCCTCCTTGTAATTACTGACTTGGCAGGACTTCATTCATGAAGAGGTGCTAAGGATAGGCTGTAAGCTCCTGAGTTATATGAAGAAGTTTAATATGTTCAATTCCAACCCCAAGTACATATTTTATAGCAGCAACAATTTTAAAGATGGGGGGAAAATCCTGCTGGAATTTTGAGCTTGGAAGCCAAGTGGGAAATTCAAGAATAAACAGACCTGCTTTCATTTTCCTCCCATACAGGTACTTCGGTCTTTATCCAAGGAACGTCACTGCTCCCTGGCACACTATGGGGCTTGTATCATCAGCCCCTCAGGGGATGATCTCTGATTGATTTTACAGTCGAGAGAAGTTGTAGTCTTCCAGTTCAATGAGATCACTTTCAGGATCAGCACTGACTTAAAAACATTTTTTGTTTGGTGGTAAGGGATGAAACAACACCAGGATAAAAATGTTTTAATTAGAGGAAATGGATCCTGGCTGGCTTAATAGTAAATACTGCTCTAATCATTTTACCATAAGAGATTGGGGCTTATTTAACCCGCATCACAACAATTGTCCTAGTTTCAAGGCTTAAATCTACACAAGCATGGGCTCGCAGTTAAAGTGCAAATTTGGGTTATTAGTGTTCTTAATCTACATTGCAATGCTTTTTCTTGTTTACAAGACTAACTTAGTGTTCCAGAGGAAACCACACAGGGCTGAAGCAGGTGACTGAATGCATGTACGTACATCCCCAGCTTCTCCTGCAAAGTGGAAGATGAAGGGGATACCTAATTCTCTCCTGTTGTCAGCAGGCAGCATTAGCAGTTGCTATTCCAGCAACACCTATCTGCCAGTGCACGAGTACGTCCCACTAGTGTGATATCTCATCTCTACATTGCTTTGGAAGGTAAAAAAAAAAAAATTATGTTTTCCATCTTGCTGTTCTGCTCTGTTGTTAGTTTTCACCAGGCTGCTTTGACAGCTGCTTTCCTCCAGTGCCTCTAATGCAAACTTCCTCAGTTGCTGTCAGCTCTGACCTGAACTGTGGCTGGATTCTGGATCACAGGACACAGAAAACTTATTCCCATAAAAAAGGAGTGTCAGCCTGGAGTTTGGATTTCCATCCTGGTAGCAGGATGGAAATAAGAAACATAAATTTCCACATCTGTATTTGTATAGATCTGTTCTTCTGTTCTTCTCCCACCTTTTTTGTTTTTCCCCTTTTAAGAGAGGCCACAGATGTCACAAATCTCTGGAAATCATACTGCCTACTCAGTTAGGGTTTAGAAATGATCCATGGTCCCTATGTTCATTTTTCCCCTTGTTTTCCTGGAGAGTCTTTCACAGCACATTTGGTTTGTGGTGATCCTGTTCTCCAATCTGCAGTGAAACAAAGATGCTTTGGGGCTAAAGAGCAAACATGCTCAGCCTGGGTGCTGTGCATGTGCACACACAAGCATGGATCAGATGTGACTTGCTGAAACAGTACTTGTGTTCAGGGTCAAATGCATAGATGTTTTATTGACACTAAGAACGAATATAGACTTATACAAAGGACATGTGCAATTAATTAGATTTAAAACTAAATTTTCAGGAAAAAAATATAGTAAAATCTATGGAAGAATATAGTTGTGCTTTTTGTGTTGTTGTAAAAGTTCAGGTAAGTGTGTTTTATGTAATATTGCCTATGTCCTATGTATGTCTTGCCTTGATAGCTGCTCCTGAATAGGCCTTATCTTAGGAAAAGCAGATCAAGCCCTACCAGAGCTACCAAATTATTGTAAGAAATAGAATTTCAAATAGATTTTGGTTTACCTGCTTCTTCCTAAACCAAACAAAAATCCTTATTTTTGTAAGATATATAATATATATATATAATCCTTATTGTAAGATATATATCAATGCTGAATAACTCTTTGAAGAATGTCTTCATGCAGGAGTGACTTAAGTTTGCAGCCAGCATAATACAAATCTGCCTTATTATTGCAATGGCTTTAGCTTATCTATTATTAAAAGTCTCAATTATTTTGGCTTCAGTAATTTTAAAAATGGTTACAGAGATATAGAAGTTGAAATTTTGTTATCCAAGAGGCACTACTTTTAAGTTCATAAACTTTTGAAAGTTTTAAATTGGAGAGGAGAAGTTAACTTGAATGGTAAAACCAAATAGAGTGCTGATTTTCCGTTGGTGATTTCAACTTCACAAGTCATTCAGTTTATTTGAGCTCTTATGAATCAGCAGAGATTAATAAATTGACACCAAATATGATCTTTTGTGATAGTCATAGAATCACAGAATGGTTTGAGTTGGAAGGGGCCTTTAAGATCAACCAGTTCCAACTCCCTTGCCATGGGCAGGGACATTTTCCACTAGACCAGACTGCTCAAAGCCCCATCGAACCCAAACTTGAACACTTTTGAGGATGGGGGATCCACAGATTCCCTGGGGAACCTGTTCTAGTGCCTCACCACCATCACAGCAAAGAAAAAGCCATTCCCCCTTGTCCTGTCATTACATACCCTGGTCAAAAGTCCCTCTGCAGCCTTCCTCTATGCCCTCTTTAGTACTCCAGGTCTCAGGAGAGCAGAGCAGAGCAGAGCAGAGGGGTAGAATCACCTCCCACATAAGTAAACCTTTAAAACTGTAGGGACTGTCATACTGGGTAAGACCTGAGCCAAGGGTAGCTCAATATCTTGGATGCCAGTCAGCTGTTTCATATCACCTGCTGTGTGGTGGAATAGCCCCCAGCAGCTCTTGTCCTGATGTCTGGCAGTTTGGCTCCTTCCTGGTTAGAGTCCCTTTCATTCTGTTGGATTTTGGAGCTTTAGCCATGGTTACAGTTGATTCTCCTGATAGCTCTGCATGACATTATAGGTGTTCCAGTGCTTTGTGAGCTAGGAGAGCTGCCCTGCTGTATGGCTTGTGTTTGCTCAGATTCAAAGCTGCCTTCTGTGGATAGCGGGTGGGAGGGTGATCAACATGGTCAGGGAGCAAAGTTCTCCCTGTGAGAAGCAGAGTGGCAAGCCCATCAGACCCGACTGCCTTGACTTCTGCATTTAATGCTGAGAGCTGAAAGTCACAGAGTACGAATGGATGTTTCCTGTGGAAGCTGCCTCCAGAGAGGGATGTGGGACTGCAAGTCAGGCTCTACATGAAAAACATCGGAACTGACCAGGAAGAGAAACAGAAGACGAGAAAACACTGCACAGTGGTGAGATTTGAACCAATACAAAGATGGGAACAACTCTGGGGAAAAATGCTTTTAGACACTCTAGATCAAAGGATCTACACTGAAACCCAAAAGGGTACATAAGCTTTCTCTTAGTCCCCTTACTAACTCCTAGGGAAAGAGGTTACTGAAACTTTGACAGCAGATTATGGAGCTCCATCATGAGAGGAAGGATTGGTAGAGACCCATGTGGAGAACTGTTAGTAGAAACAAACTTCCTGATGGGAAAAAGCATTTGCATGGCAGAGAAAACTAAGACAGGCTTGAGTACCTGACTGCATACAAACAGATGTGGAAATGTAGACACTGACTGTGGGCAGCACTGACTGTTCCTTCTGTTCTGGTTTGCTGTTGGGTCTTGCTAGGGTTTTATCCTTTTCCTCTCACTGATTCACTCTGGAATTGTGTGTTTGCTGGACATATGGCAGGACAGACAAAGTTTGGGGGCTTGCCCTGCATCAGTACTCCTTAACACTCCAGCGCCTGGGATCAGAACCTTCTGTCTAACCTCCACTTAGAAGCCTCAGCCTCTATGGGAAGTGGGAGAAGTACAGCACTGCCCAGTCTGATTTCTACAGTTGTGGCTATAAAACAACCTGTGTGGTTATTGTCGTTGTTGCAAAGTGATTTTGAAAGCACTGGAGTTTTAGCAGCTACACCTTCCTCTTCAACTTGCCTTTTTCTTTTTTTCTTTAAGTTAGTTAGTTGCTACTGCACTTCTACCTATATCACAGTAAACAAAATTAAGTATAAGTAATATCTGTTGTCTTGCTGCTCTTTTGATGTACATTCAGGAACGATGACAAAATTTGTTGTTACCAAAGCCTTCAGCACTTACATTGTCATTTATAACCCACAGCTGAAATTCATACCCCTGGGTGTTCCTGGCATCAACAGCTTCCCTTGAATAACTGCTGTTACTCAGTTGTTAATACTCACACTGTATTTGGTGATGTCTCTGGGGCAGAGCAAAGCTGTTTATATAATTTACCACATCCTTATGTCATGGATATAAGGATAAACTCTTTCCCATGAAGACAGCCAGATTTTGGAACAGGTTGCCCAGAGATTGTAGTCTCTCTCTTTGGTGGGCTTGATTAGGCTGGAGAAAACACAGAGTAACATGGTCTGACTTCAGAGCTGTCCCTGCTTCCGACAGGTTTCTGGACTTGAGATCTCTTGAGAGATGCTTCTGACCTGAATTATCCTATGATCACACAAAGTTGGCACATTTGCTCACAGCAACGTATTTCTTTCTAATGCAGTACATGGAATTCACCCAGCATTTCCCTAAATCTCAACTAGAAATAAGGAATCCAGGCCATGTGAATGCATTCCTTAGCAAGCATGTAATTTCATGGCTTTTCCTGCTGTGGGTTCATTCACCCTGACTACTACCCTCATTTAGGGTCCTATGATTGAAAAGACCATTCTCCTCAGTTTTTTCGATGTCTAGATTCTGATATTTTTCACTGAAATCTGTGAGGCTTCAAAAGCAATAGCATTCTTTCCCCAGGCACTGACTGCTCTTCTACGACAAGGAGGACTTCCACTGTTCAGCTGATACTGCTCAGGCAGACACATAGACTTTCTTCTCCAGCAGTAGAAAGACAGACAAAAAAGACAGAAAGGATGGCAGGTGTCGTATTTGTGGTTTGGGCATTTTTACTTTCCTCCATAGCTCACATCTGGATCATTTGGATTATCCCTTTGGGCTCAAGAGGAAACAAACCACTGCAATGTTCATGTGTGCCCAAGGGCAAGGGTTATTCCTAAGAGATAAAAAAAAAAAGCCTTTTCCTGGACTTGAGGGACCCCAGTCCCCTGTGTTCTTAGGATTGTGTTCATAGGGGCAGCCCTTGTCTCAGTAAACCCCATGCCTTGGGACTTGACAAGAGCTGACACCACCCTCTCTATCAGGAAGCAGCTTCCTGTGTACCAGTGATTTCTCAGAAATTGTTCTAGGCTGATGCCTGTGTGGGTGTTTCTGATCACTGTGCCTGGACAACAAAACCACTCCAATTTTGGTTGTTCAAGATGAAAATTGAATGTGAGGTCAAGTTTCTCTTTGGTATATAACTAAATTTACATCCTTTGCTTCAGATAAGCCATGAGCCTGAGACCCTTTCAGACCCTTCTGTGTGGCCTGTTACATCTTTGCTTCCCAACATATACCTCCTATTCTTCTTTTGGCATGGGCATTAGGAAATTCAGAAGAAAGCCCACATGTATAATCTTAACAGGGCATGGCCAGCCCAGGCAGTTCCCCGGTCCAGATCTCCTGAAGCTCTCACTTTAATCTCCAACAGCATGGGCAAGTTGTTCAGTTTTTCCTAATGACAGCATCTCTGAATCTCACCTGGAATATTGGTTGGTTAGCTTCCACAGCGACGGCTTCTTCAAAGTCAAACCAAACTACCCCAAGGTTTCAGTTATGTAAGGTCAAATATTAAGAAAAAAAAAAGTGGAGGTGTGTGTGGAGTTTTCTATGGTGGCAGAACATTGTGGTATTTCTTAGCAGAATCAGACATTTGTAACAGATGCGTGTTCTCTCCCAGAGCAGAGTGTATATGGCCAACACATCTCCAAGAGGCAACTGGAGGAATTAACCATTCTTTCCCAATTAAATATCAAAAATGGGGAATGATGGATGGTTTAATCAGGCCCGTTGCATAATTTACTCTGGGGTAGACCATTCACATTTTTTTTTAAAATGTGTCTCTGCACAAGGGCTTTTCTTGGTCTTTAATTCTTCTCCTCTCTCTTATATGAAATGCCATTATTCTCTGTTGCTCTCTGTGGGAGGCGTGACCAGAGCCCCACATGGCAGTGCAGGCAGAAGCACTGCTTCCAGCTCTGAATCACCACAGTCCTCTCCCTTGTCTCCATCCCTGCCTTTCAGAAACTAGAAGAGCCTGTTTGGTGGGGGGTTTTTTTATGTTGTTTTTGTTTTTGTTTTTGGTGTGTTTTGTTTTTTTTTTTCTTTTTTTTAACAGAACTGCTGAACTGCCTCCTATAATACCCTATTATCCTATCCTGCTGCAATGTACTGCTTTTGATTTTTGCTTGGCTAGTTTGCTAGCAAACCCCTTTTACATGTATATGTACTGCACTGGCATGCCAAGAGGCGAGCAGAGATATGTCTATCCTGCTACGTGTTCGGCAAAAACAAACCAATCATTTTATCACCAAACGAGATGCCATTGTAGCCACCCTCTGGCCTCTTCCTCAGCAAAATGAGTCTCTAAAAAAAGAGGCATGTCTCCAGCCCGTCCTATTAGAGTTAATGAGGAAAACTCGGTGAAAGTCAGCGGTGCAGGGGCCTTTCCGTTCCCGAGCAGGGCTGCGGTGAGTCAGCACCGGGGACGCGTCGCGCCGCCGGCAGCGAGCGCTCCGCGCCTTGGCACCGCAGCGGCTGCGCTGTCACGGCTCGGCAGGGATTCACACCTCGCCTAAGCTGGGCACTTCTTGCTCAGTTATCCTTGCACCTCCCTCAAGTGCGAAGTAGAGGGAGAGCGCTTACAAACTCCGTCTTTGAGTGTGGGGATTCAGGATCTGTGCCAGCAGCTCGTGTCAGCTTTGAGCCTCCGCTTTCCTGTGTCGTGGGACTCTGACAGGGCAGATGAGTGCTTCCCATTAGATACTCACAGACACCAAAAATAGACACTCCATTACTGCAGCATGCTAGCTGACAGTAATGATAGGGCTCTGCTTACTAGTTCAGTTACATACTGGCAATCTGGCCTTTTTGCATGTTTTATTTATCAGGTATTAATTGCAACTTCCACTTACCACCTCCAGCCTAAATCACTGCATTGTCTGTTGCAGTGGTCAGACATTTACTTACTTTTGCTTTTATTATTAGCACGAGAAAACTCAATTACAGGCGAGCAGGCATGCATACAAAAACACACAGTAGTAGGTCTGTGCTGATGTTCTTAAAGATACACATCTGCTGATACTAAAAATAGCTCCTTGTCAGCAGCTTGGTAATTTTAGCCTCAATGAGAATTCATCCCCATGGTAACTGTACAGTTGTTGAATCATTTATTATTTGAGTTTCAAAATCACAACAGTGCCGGCAATTTTCATCCTCCGAGCATTTTTAAGGACCTTTTGCAGTGTTGCAATACTCCTTACTCCACACCATCAATATTTATCAAGTAAACAGCTGTAGCCCTTGAACCGACTACCTGCTTCTCCTTGGACCTAGTGGGGCTGGGGCACTCGATAGCAGGATGGCTGTTTAAATAGGTTTCACTTTTGTGATAACCCATGATGTGGCTGTTTGGCCAGGGATGGTACGCATGAAGCCTGCAAATTCCCAACTGGCAAAATGAAACTTTAAAGTGTCAACCTAAGCCTCGGTCTTTGTCTTGAGAGCCAGAAAACAAGATATCTCAGGTCTCTGTGTTGCAAGAGGTTTTGTAGATAAGAGGCTGTTAGTTTTTAACCTCTCAGATAGACGCTGTTGACCCCAAGCCGGTGGGGGGACACACTGCCTGGCTTTGTGGAGATAAAAGCTGTTTGCACTTTCCCTTGCTTGCAGATAATACTCATTAGCCATCTTTCGCTAAACCCAACAGAAGTCAGACCACTAGGCTACCAAAGAGTAAGGTGAAACTAAGGTTCCTTGAGACCAGGGGTTGCTCAGACTCTGCTTTCTGGAATCTCCAGAGAGTGGGACTAAGGTAAGCTTTGCAAGGTGGGGCAGGAGGTGCAGAGTGAGAACCGTCAGGCTTGAAACAACAGAAATCACTCAGCAGCAGAAACACTTCCATAGCACACAAATTGCAGTGAAATGGGGTGCCAGAAACTAATTTCAGGAGGGTCTAAATCACAGACACCAACTCTCTCACCAGCTGCACACGTGACCTTTGTCGCACTGCTGCTGGCCATTAGATTTACGGGACTACACAGTACAGAGAGAGCTGTTACGTTTTAGGTGGAAGAGGTGCAGTCCCTTTTAGTCGGACAAACTGGGATCTGAAAGACTGACCCAGAAACACAAACGCTATTCCCAGGTGCCAGCAGCTGTAACGTGATACACTTAACAGAGCTGATTCTCCTGGGTTAAAACATTGTAGCTATTACACACTGTCACGACTGATGCCGTATTTTTAGATCAAATGCACTTTAATTGTGTGAGCTTTGAAGAAGCTCTTGGACAAGGTAATCTCCAAGGTCCTTTGAAATTGCCTTTTGTCTTATTAGCTGAGTTGAACACAACAAAATAAGAATGTGCAGGCGCCTTTTACAGCTGCTGTGCAGCTGCCTTCTACCTTAAGCAGCTTTCTGTAAATGTCAGTACCCAAAGTGTATTGTGCATCACCCTGGCGGGATTTGTCAGGTGATCCTGGTGTGCACTGTGGGGAGAGCCAGCATCTGTGTCATGGGCTAAAATTCAATATCCAGGCAGAAACACCAATTTATGTAGTGGTTTCACGTTCGCTGAATTTTGTTTGCTAAATTCAGTGTAGTGGTCTAAATATCTTTTTCCTGTGAAATATGATTATGAGAACAGGAGGCAAAACAGGCTTAACTTAAGGATAAAAACAGATAGATTTATTAACATGCAAAAGAAAAAAAAGAAAAATTAGAATCAAAATGAAACCTTTAAAACACTCCCTTTCCCGCCCCCCCACCCCCCCCAGTTCACTTTTCCACATGAGACATAGACAAAATTCAGAGCTTCAGGTCAGTACCACTTATAAAATAAGTCTTTCATTCAGTCTTTGAGAGAGAGAAGTAAATCTCCTGATGTGTTAAGTAACTTCTACAAATGAAGCAGTCTCTTTTGTGGCTCCTAGCCCCTACAAAAAGCTGCCCGCCCATAAACTTCCGCAATTTTGTAGTCCTCCCAAGTCTACAGCCTTCCCATGACTACACAATGGGCCACAGACTCACACTGGGGTTTCCCTGCTTAAAAATGCACACTTTCACAAGTAAAGGATTCCTCATCTTAAGGAGCAGAGATATCTTCTCAATTCTTCACGGACACAAAGGGCTTCTTATCTCTCTCTGTCAAAACATCTTGTAAGATCATATTACAGTTTCTAATTCAACATTCACTCAGTAAATCACAAAAAATACCTTTGCTCAAAATCTACAAAGCATCTCCCCAAACATATTGTCTGCATTTTAAAGGAAATTTCTAGCAAGTCACAATCAGTCTGTTACCACAACTCATAGGAGGTCTTTTATGCCTAAAAGCTAAGGCAACTCATAATTTCTCCTGCCTGAGAAGCCATTCTTCTTTTACTGACTTTGATATCTTCATATTGTCCCTTTACATCTCTTTAATTCAGCCTTTTCTCTCTCTCTGAAGAGGGTTAGAGTGTTTAAAAAGTCTCAGTCTGTGTCAAGAAAGAGTTAACATTCTCACGGGGCCTGTGGACAGTCACGTGGTCTCTGCCCAGAGGGCACTGCAAAAATCTCAAGGCCACGTGGTGAGAGAAAAAGTTCAGAGACAGCAGCAAAGATGTCCTGCACAGCTGGTCCTTCTCCCCCATCCTCCACCCCTCGGACTCAAAGGGGTAGGAACAGCCAGCCTGGGCTTGGTGCTGCTTCCAGAGGGGGGTAGGGGGCTCGGGGGCATCTCCCTCAGCCATGCGGCAGCGTGGGGCAGGCCCCAGGCTCGGCTGGGTGTTAACAGCCGTAGCTTCTCCTTTGCCGCAGCCGGGGGGAGAAAGGAGCTCAGCCGGCACCGCTCCGAGGCCACAGGAGACCCGGCCGGGCCTGGCCCAGCAGCCTAGGCCGTCCCAGCCCTCTTCCCGCCGGGAGGGAGCCAGGACAGGCCTCTTACCTCTGTCAAGGCGAAGAGCCAAGAGGGCGGACCACACCAAGTCTCAGCTTTTATATGGGTATTTCCAAAAAGTCACATCAGTTTTCTCAGTGGTTTAGACTACAGGCCAATAGCTGAGAACTGGTCCCTGGTATGTATCTGCCCCCTTCTAAAGCAATTCTAAGGTCCTGACAGGGCAGTATTCTATATTCTTCTTTAAGAAAAATTAAAATATTTTTAACCCATGACAGTCTGCCAGCAAGCAAAGCTCAGTTACCCCTCCAGTGCAAATGTATGATCACCACTGATGTCAGTTCAAGTCACCTACATGCCAAGAGACAATACAGTGGTTTTCTCACAGACAGGAACAGGACAAAGTAGCCCATCCACAAACCAGCCCCCAGCTCTGAAGTTGTCTCCTGGCTTTTTTTTTTTTTTTTATTCTTTATTCGTTCTTGCATCTGGTTCCTCAGTCTGCTCATTTAATAAAACCAGAAATGTCCTTCCTTCCAGTTGGTTCAGCTGCTGTATATTTATCCCAGAGCACATACAGAGAGAGATTTGGAAGACACTGCCTTTTTGTATTTCCACCTACCAGGTTCCATCTTCTTGGGCTGGGAAGCGCTCTCTGTGGCCATAGCCTCAGCTGGTGGAGGCCATGCCAGGTCTCACTGTGCCACAGAAGACATGTCAATAGCAGAATTACTTGCTTGTAGCAACAAAAAAGCTGGTCATAGCTCATAGGTTTTATGACTTGGGATGTGAAGAAAATCACCTGCACAATAGGCCAGAGGTTATTTTCAAACCCTTTGTGGCCAAGAACTTGGCTTCAAGCAGTTTTTCCCACTTGCCACAGTGCTGGGTGGGTGGTTTGATTCTGCCCAGCAGGGTGCTGCCCATGAAGATGGGGTGGCTGTGCCAGAGGTTCTCAGCTCTTCCCAAACATTGTTTTCCTCTTTTTTTCCTGACAAAGGATGAAGATATGAGTAATGACCTCAAATATGCTGTTACTGCCCTGAGGTGTACAGCTAAGCACAGGACTCAGTTTTACATTGTCACTATTTATTTATTTTTACCTCGTTATACCTTTTTGATCCTGCCTGGGGAGAAGCCGGGGGGGAGTGGGGGAGGAAAGAACATCCACAGTGATGATGTGTGATGCTCCAGCGGCCTTGCAGACCAAGGCCCCCCACAGCCCGTGAGCTCCCTGGGTGGTTGTAACCCAGGGTAACTGCACAGCCACCACCCAAGGTACCTGCACAGTCAGAAGCCTTCACCAGGCACCAGCGAGGGTGTTACTGAACCTGCAGAGCAGCAGCAATTGGTAACCACGCATGCAAAGGAGACCCAGCCTGCTTGAGACTTCAAGTTCAGGTTGGGTTTGAACATAGGCTGTTTTTAAAACGGAAGTCCCAAAGAAATAATGAACATGTCATGCCATTCCATACTATTTTTGCAGTCGCTGTCAGAAAAAGATTGAATCAAGTGTTAAAGCTTGTGTCTCAACTCTACCTTACTAGTTTTTCCCATCTGGTTGTAACTGTATTTCAGGGATAGCTCTAGTGCGGTGCTCTAGTAATGTAATTCTGTCACTTTGTGCTTACTTTATGATAGCTTATAAGTGTCATTTTTTTCCATGTAATATCCCTTCCCACTTCACCTGAAGGCAGACTTGCATAGGCTGAAACCTTTTAATACACGGACTGCTTTGTTCTGTATTTGGTCTGAATCTTGCACTCCAAGTTACGTATCAGTCTCCTAAAACATGCAGGTGAAGTGCTGCTGTGCACCTTTTCATGTGGTGAGCAAGTGCCAGCTGCTGCTGCCTGCACAAAGCAGGGACTGCTGAGGAGCTTGCAGCACAGACACCTTCCTCTGTAACCTGATGTTAGCTTTGATGTAGGGGCTGAGACTGGAAGCAAAGCAAAGCCATGGGTGAGCCTTGTTTCCTGGAAGCCAGAGGAGCAGGTGGAGGGACACATGGACAGCACGGACAGAGCCAGCAGCCTCTGGATTGCAGCAGCCCGTGCAACTGCCCCTGTGCATGGAAGGACACAGGACATGGGATTTGGTGGTAAAGATCTCAGAGCGAGCAAGCACTCACAAAATCCCATTCTGCCGCTGATGCTTCTTTAAACAGTGATGGATAGGTTCTGTCTGCAGGCACGAATGTGTAGCAACTCTCTAAAAAGCAAAGCAGGCTTGCTGATTAAGTAGGCCATCTTTAATTTTCTCTGCACTCATTTCTGTGCATTCTCATTTCATTCCTGTGCTATTATGGTGGGTTCTCACTGCTAAGTGAACTTAAATGTGACTGCACCCATGTGAGAGAGGATTCTCCTCTGTCCCTTTTTCCCTCTGTCCCTCCCCATCAAGGATCTCACTGCAGCTGAGTTCATACAGCCTCAGCTCCTGCCCAAACCTCCCAAACACCAACAGCAATCCACAGCAGGGCCTCAGCACTTCCCCTCCGGGCTCCCTGAATGCGGTGAGCCCAGGTCCATTCTTTTATTACCAGTCAGGCTCACAGATCAGCATGAGATTAGTCATTAATTGCTTGGGCAGACAAGGCTTGTAGCTTTTGAGGTCCAAACCACTCCTGCATTTGATTTCTCTTCTGTGGTGCAACAAGACTGGGTGGGATAATCTTCTTCACCCACGTGCCCACCATGGGAAGTCTTGACTGAGTGTGGGACGATTTGATGTGCTAGTGCCATCATCAGGGTGAGAGCCTCCAGCTGGCCTGCCCTAAATTCCCCCTGGGTCTTCTCAGACTGTTTCATTGCCTGTGATCCTGTGATGCTCTAGTGACAGGCCTGTGTTGTTGATGGTGCTCCTTGGTTCTGCACTGCTCATTCCTGGCTCGGCACTGGGGCTCCCTTGTATGTGCAGCCACCACAGTTGATCCAGCTCCAAACTGTGTTCAGTAATAGCCAACTATAGAGAAATTAAAGATCTCTATTGCTTCTCTATGCCCAAGAATGTCGTGAACAGAGCTATGCCCAGGACCCAAGATGGTGTGTGGTGGCATAGGGCTGGGTGCAAGCATGGCTGGTGAGGAAGAAGGCATTTTCAAAGGGGGTTGCTCTCATACTATGAAATCATGGCCCAGGATACAATTAGGGCATAGCTTGTAGGCAGAAGTGATATCTTTCATTAACTGAAGAGATAAAGTTGGAAAAAACCCCAAAGTTTGGGTGTGAGATGGTATGGTGTTTGTGTTTCAGACAGTTTGTCATAGGCAATGAGAGTCAGTCAGGGTAGGGCTTACTGGAGTTCATGTGAGCTCCTTGCTCAGCTATGACCACTCAATCAGTCATCTCCCTCAAGCCCTGCCAGGCTGATGTGTGCAGCCACATTTCTCACAGGAGTTAATGAAGAAGGGGGATTGGTACTTAATAACTTTTCTCAGTGCAGTCACAGTCAGGTTTTTCAGCTGTTTTCCAGCTTCATTCTGTAGGCAGTGCTTTGGCTGGATGTCCTTTCAGCAGGGTTTGCTGCAGCTCTGTTATTGCAGTGTTTCATTGCAAGAGCTCCCAGAGCAGACCAGAACTACAGTCCCTGGGGAGATGCAGGTAGTACACCGAGGAACTGCCACACAACATGCAAGAGCCACAGGAGAACAGTTTTTATCACCATGCTCCATGTATACCACGAAAACAATTTTTTTTCCTTTGTTTCCTTTAGTACAGCATGACCTTCCATCAGCTTCACAAACCAGGGCAGAGGTGGCAATGGTGGGTGAAAGCAAACTCATCTTGCTTACACTCGCTTTGGCTGCCCAGACTTGTTTGCCAAGTAGCCCATCTGTGACCTATGGTGTGTAAAAGGATCACTTGGCTGCTTTCTGGGTGAGGATACAAGAGAGCACAGTTGTTTACATGTCCATTCAAGTGACTGACGATTAAACAACAACAAGGAGTTTGTGTGGCTCCAGGAGCTGACCATGCCTATCAGCACATGCTGAAATAATTAGTTGTTTTGAGGGGGTGGCAAGCCCAGCAAACACAGGCTCCTTCCCTGAGTATAGCACCAGAAAGGGAGCCAGTCTGGATGGGAGATGCTGGGAAGTGGACCATGCCTGTCCTTTGTTGTCCTCTCTCCTGGGGCAGCACTTTGACATTCACATAGGATGGTTGGTGCTTTGGGTCTCCTTTCATTCCCTTCCATCCCAGTGAGGGACACAGCCCAACTCTACCCTATTCCCAGCTCCAGAGAGGCCAATGAGGTGACTCTGGGAAAAGCAGAACAGGGCAGAGGTGGGAACATGGAAAAAGAGAATTCAAACACATGAGCAATAGCTTCACATCTCAAATTCAATCAATACTCTTAACCTCAAGAAAGTTACGTTGTGGAATTGGACTTTCATCTTTACTGTGGAGTCTCAGGCTTTCCTGCTTAAATAAATAAAATTGCCTCTAGCTGAGAACATGCCTAACTGAGATAATGGTGATATTAAGGGATAGCAAAGATGTGAGATTTGTCAACTAATTTTGCAAAAAGAAAACAGAACATACACATTTCCCCTTTTTGTAGGAAACATTTCTAGTTTGTTTTCTAAACCATACACACATTATAATGGGGAAATAGTGTTCTATTCAGCTTAAGGTTAAATGATATTTAACGTTGTAATGAATTTAAACAGAGACATATTGAAAAAGAATATAAAGGATTCAGTTCTGAAAATATAGAATCCAAAAATTCCCATATGTGAGGGTGCTTGTGAAAAATAACAAAACATATATGATCTGGGTTGAGGGCTAAGACATACAGCTAACTTTAAAATATCTGAGGTCAGGGTCCTAAGAAAAAAGCAGCATCATCACAAAGATGGACATCTTGTTCACATCTGTGCCTGACAGTGGGACCAGTTATACCACTGCCATTTCTGATAAGTGCTTGGCCAAACAGTCCCAAAAGACTACCAGGGTGGAGACTGTGCAGCCTCACCAGGCAGTTCAGATCAGTAGGATCTGCTGGTAGGAGACGGTTTGCTCTGAACCCTTAATCCTTGCCTGTAACTCCATCCCTCGCTCCTGGTCCCATGCACAATGGGAAGAATTTATTCCTTCTCTCTTCATAGCCGCATTTTTTAACATACTGTTCTCATACCTCTCCCCGCCCTCCTTTCACCAAACTAAGCAATACTAATGCCTTCAGCAGGTCTGGGGGAGCTGTTTTCACATTGCCTCTCTTCACTCTGCAGTTTTTCAGCAAATTGCTGGTTATAAGTTTCTGTTGACTGCAAAACAGTCACAGTGTAGAGAATACTTGGGAAAATACAAAGGCATGCCAAACAAGAAACACACTTGTGCAATCCAACATGAAGTTTGTTTTCACAAAAGCATTTAATTATTTTTGCATTCAGTTTGTGATTTGTATTTCCAAACCTTTTCTGGCCTAGTGCTTCCCATTCCCTCATTGTCTGTCTCTGTTTGCACACTTGAGATATTCCTGCACAGTTAATAGGCAAAAATCCTATTCCCTCATCACTGCCCTATTGGCTTATATAGGCTAATTCTCCTTACGCATATCTACTAATTTGTACTTCTGCTACATAATTAAAGGCAGAACCATTTTCTCAGAAGGAAAAATTTGAAATACCATTTAAAAGTATTTTGCATCAATTAATCATGTTCAATATACTCATGTTTCTACAACAGTGATTTTAAAAAAAGGCACTGTCAAATACTTTAGACTGTAACAGTATGAGGTTTTCCAGGATAAAATGTGTATCTAGATTACTATGGCTGTAGTGAGCAGGGGAGGGTTACACCAAGGAGAGAGAAGAGCAAAGGGCAAAGAAGAATTAAGGGGGCAGGGGGGAAGATTGAGGGTTTTTATTAGATACTAGAAATGAGATTAGCACCTGCCTTGTCTGGAAGACTTCTTCTATTTTTTCACCACACCACCCTCTTGGATCTTTTCTTCCTTTGTACTTACCTTCAGGGATATCAAGGCACTGTTGTGGATTTGGGTTCACAGTAACTAAAAATTCCTAGAGCACCACCTACCTAAAGTGCCTGTATTCCTCAGTTCTGCAATATTTATTTTGAATGTGCCAAAGAACCTATCCAATCTGCCACTTTTAGCCTCATACATCCCTTTATTTCAGGGTTTCTTTCCCCCTTTCTTCGGCACAAATGAGGATTATAATTGCCATGGAAAGGTGTAATGATCTACTCCTGGTGCCTGAAGCCCAGTTCCAGGGCAGGCAGGGAGGCCAGGAGCTGCTAAAACACAGTAGTTATTTAAGAGCATGTGCAGCATCTGATTTCTCTGGTAAAAGTGACAATTGTGGTGCGGGGTTACTTGCTATAATCCAGAGAGACCAAGCACAAACTAGCAGCTCTGACTGATCCTCTCTTAAAGTAGATCAGGCACTGGGTCTTAGCTACAGTGTACTTTGCTTTTCTTGCATAGAAGACAAACACCAAGAAGGGTGGGGAGGTCATGAAGTGGAAATATAAAAACAACTACAGAAGAGAAGTTAACTGCATTTCTCATTTTCTGAGTATGCACTGTGATCAAAGTTTGAAAATTCCTACTCCTGTAAGCCTTTTAAAACTTAAATACCTGAGTGAATAGGAAAAGCATACAAGATAAGAATCAGAGACAAAGCATTTAACATCCCACACATTTTTACAAAGTTACAGCATTTTTTCTTAGATAATCCATTTTCCATTCCTAATTATTTCTGCACTGTGTAAAATATGCCTGCATATAAAGTTTAGTGGCTTCTTTTGCAGAGATTAGACAAATATATACAAGACAAAAGATTTTTTTATTAAAATGTCAAATGCAAAATTAGAGGTTGTAAAACTTTAATTAAAAAGAACAAATTTAAACTGTGTGCAAAATTATGTAAAAAAGACTTTTGCTATTTCAAGGAATGCAAGAGATCAGACTTTGTAGGTTCAGGCTGAACTATTTTTGTGTTAAGAGCAGCTTAATACTCCCTTTATCAACCAGAAAAACCCTCAAGGACTTGCATGATTTCAGCACCTGTGCTCTCAGTGAAGGGCTTAGTGGTCTGTGTGCACATCTGAAAATTGTGCATGAACTTTAAAACAGTAACAGATCCATCTGGTCACTTCCAGAGTTCTGGTGGTTTTTCTCTTGAGCACAATTGGCTTGAGAAATGGTAAAGCTGGAAACATAATCAAAATCGCCACCTAGGCTCGTTGTGTTTGTTCAAAACATCAGCAAGGGTAGAGGAATCTGCATGAAAGAGTTGTGCAGGTCACTGAACACCATGATAAAAGCAAATATTAATTTCTTGATTTCCTAAATTTAAAATCTTTACAGAAGAACCAAAAGCTTTTGTTTTCACCTTAGACACACATGGTTTAAATGACACTTTCTACTAAATTTAAGAGTGCTTCACTAAGAGAATACCAGAATTTATTAGGTTACATGACCTTTTACCTTTGGAGGTGAAGCTTTATAATCAAGTCCAACATGGCAATGCCATTACTATCTCTCAGTGCCTGCTTCAACCACTTCTACCTTCCTGTCTCTGGGCCAACACAGGTACTAGCACTGCTAAGCTGTAAACTGGCTGAAAGCAGACAAAGAAAAACTCCATGAGTTTTTCCAGCTGGATCAGCTTCCTGATCTAGTCAGTGGATGGCAACACAATAAATGGATAGGAAATGTAGCATAGTTTAGGCCAGGAGTCTAGTAAACAGCTAGTTATGGCTCTGACTGTCAGTGTAGGGATGGGATTTAGCTTTATCAATCCAGCCAAGGGCCAGCTTGTTAGACAATGAGCTGAGATGTTCACTTTTATACATGCAAAAGTAGCACACTTAGAGCATATGACAGAGGTGATGCTGCAGCTAAAGATTTTGACCAGAAGTAAATTACACCCGGGGCTAAGTTGTCATGTCAAAAGCAGAAGAATTAGAAAAACTGGACAGTTTTGTTGCTATTTTTCAGAGGGAAAGCTGAAAAAACGAACAGAGGAAAGAAAGGGCCATAAAAGGAATGTAATCACTTCTTTGACTATGTATTTTTTCAAAGACTAGAGATTATAGAAGCATTTTTTGCAAATACATTTCTCTATCTTCCTCCAAGACTACATGATAAGTCACATGGTTCATCAAGATACTGCTTTGCAGTTCAACTTGCATTCTTCTGCACAAATGCATTCTGGGTGACTTCATCCTTTGACAGTTCCCATATTGAAGATCAAGTAAACCCAAGTTGAAAGGCTGAAGCGGCCTGATCATAAAACTCACAAAAGCAAGAGAGTAGCTGCCATTATACAAACTACTTCATTGCTGCAATTTTACATCAGTGTGAAGCTTAGATATTGGATTCTGTAGTTACCTAAGAAAGTGGCTCATTGTAACCAACATAACCAACACCACATCCCAGTGCATTGCTAGGAGATTAACATCATCTCCACACTTTGCTCCACAGAGAAACTGGCTCTGAGAAGCTTTCTGCAGGCTCTCAGTACTGATATTAAAGCTTAAAGTGGCATGAATTTGAAGCCCTGGGAAACATGCAAAGCAGCAGCCCTTAAGATGACTTGAGTAGTTAAAATCCTTTAAATTATGGCTTTTATAGTGTTTTACACATTGCAGTGTGACATTCTGGATACAGCAAAGTATAGCCACCTTCTCATGGCAGCAAATGACAAATTATGGTGAGTTATTTGTTGGTGGTTATCTGAATAAAACACTATGATACCCCCAAACCCTATCTCTTGGGGTTTGTTATCCTTACCTTCACTAAGGAAGTCTAACTGCTGGGGCCTTTAAATGCAAATCCATTCTTTGCACACTGTCCTGGCTGCATCATTTGTGTGTACAAGTCCATCCTCTGCTGCATACTACAAACACAAGATAGAAGCAATCAGAACTCAAACTAGTGCAGAAGAGAGCCAGCAGCTGGCTATGCAGCCTTAACCTTTCTTAAAATGCTGGGCAGATATCAAAGTTCAGGCTGCAGAATTAGGCATCCATAATGCTCCCACCCCCATGGCATTAGGAGCAATTCAACAACAGAAACAACACTGGGGTAATCAGCTTTCCCTAACACATGGGTACACACAGGATCTTGTTGAAGACCGCTGTCTTCAACACCTCAACTGACTGATCTCAAGAGAGTGTCCCTGGAGACTGGAGACCTCCTATACAGCCATACATGCCCCAAGTCTCTAAAGGAAAAGTTAACAAGTTCACTACTAAATAGATTTGCATAGACCACTTACCCCCTAATACTGAAGGATGTCACTGGCTTCTCTGACTTTATCATTTTATGAAAGTAAAAAAAGAAATATTAAGAACTCACTCCTCCAAGAGCTTATACTTCTTGCTTAAAGCTACCTCAATAATTTTGCTTTATCTCCTGAGCATAGCATCAAGCACCTAACCATTTCCATCACCATTTCAATGCTGTTCCTTAGACCTGGGATAACCTCTCCAAACCACACTAGAGAGGTAGCTCCCAGAAAACTTCCACTTCTGTTCTCCCAGCTCAAGGCTATGAAAATATAATAAGAAAATTTCTACAGGGCTCTATCAGTCTTCCCTTTGTGTCCTTACATCTGTGTTTCAATCCTTAGCTAAGCTGGCATTCAGGAAGACTAAGTTTAGCCCAAAGGTTACTGTCCCAAGATACCTTGTGGAGCAGTCCTCCCTCCACCCAAGTCCTACAGTGCTAGCCTATATTCCATCTCTCTAAATTAAAGCTCATCTTCTTGACTGCCTCTGTAGCTTCCAAGTCCAGTAGGCACATTTGCCCCCAAGCTTATGTTCTCACCAGTTGCCCTCACAGTTCCCATTATTTGCAAAGCCCTGAGCCATCTATATGCAGCAGAGTATGGAAGGGAGTAGTTTCATCACAGCAGGTAACAAGTAAATCCAGCAGACAAGCCATTCCTGGACACAATATACAGATGTTTATAGCCTCCCTTCAGAGAAACCTCTTCAAGGTGTTTCAGGAAGTAAATGAAATTGACTGAAGTTTAACACTGCTGCTTCTAGAGGGAACAGCTATCCATGTCTAGAAAGAGAACTGCTTTTCCTTTTTCCGTAAGAACTGCTTACAATGCTTGTTGATCCCTACAACTGTGCTCCCAAGTACCTTTGTGACAACATCTTCACTGGTGGTTCCACTAGATAGCAGAGATAGTCTGGTGCCAAGGACAACACTTGTAATCATTTTTGTCAATTTTGAGCCTATTGTCAGAAAAAAACAGCTGTAGGTAAGACTCTATGCTGTAGAGTAGCATCTTCATACAAACTTATCACACTTCCCACTAATTATTTCCTGCATGCCCTGTTACATTAGTAGTCATACTAATCCCTAAAAAACTACTACCACAGTCAATATACCTTTGTACTACTAAGATTCTCAAACATAAGATCCAGGGGTCAACTTATGACACTAATGAAGCCGAAAATAAGTCTTCCCTAACCACTGCACCATTCAGCTTTGGAACTTATAGTCATCACATGCTGCCTCCAACCTTTTTTGTTTTTTAATGTAGCTATAGAATAAGGATATGAATCCATGGCAGATATGCCCATCCACAATTTGGATGCGAGCTCCAGATCAGTATCTGCCAAATACATCTGGGGATGGAACTCCCACAGCTGCCAGCAAGGCAGTATTTGCTTCCATTTACTTATGTTTCGTGGACTGTATAGACAGAGCATCTCTTGTGGTCAATGGCAACTGCGAGATATTGTGCCACAATGGGACAGGCTTGTCTTATTTTAAAGCAATATTAATGCCACAATAATATAATTTATTCGGGAGTAAGGAAGAAAAATCTTTTCTTACACTCAAAATATTAAATCTCCAGATGTTAGAAATGTTGATATTCTTTTTCTGTCTTTCACAGCTTTTCTCAAAGGCCAAGGGTGCTACCTGCTCCAACTCCCTAAGAGAAGGTAACATATGGACTGTTCCCAGCCAATTCTATGTTTGCCCAGTCTGAGGGATGACAACCTCTCAGAGGAACAGCAGCAAGTGACTTAGAGTGGTCATGTCTCCAGATGGAAAAGAAGTCAATAGAAGACACATGAAAACATAGTGAAATGTGTCCAGGCAGGCATACACAACAAGTACTCCAGCCTATATTCTCTAATCAAACAAGCCTCAGGAATAAATACTTACATGCTTTACATAAGGCCAGACAGAATTTCTACAATTGTTCTTAGTAGGTGTATACCACTAGGTAATGATGCAGTGCAAGAGCTTGAATTCTTTTTATATCCATCTAGTTCTTGAAATCAAATATGATATGAAGCATTTCCAATGCAAACCTTTTTTTCTTATGAGTTGATCCTTCTTGGATCTCATTAACAGGCAGATTGGATTTTTTCCAATCAGTATTTCTGAGATTGTTGTATTCTCCAAAGAATCTCAAAGCACAATTAAGTTTCAGGAATCAGTTTTGGATGCAAGAACAAGTCTTCACATGTTCTAAATGTTGATGTTGGCATTCAAGCAGCATTTATACACCTCAAGGCATCCCAAATATTCATCACTAAAATATTATGTGGAAACACTGAGGTTCAACATCTCTCCTGATTTCCTAACAAATTTTTCCATTATAATTTGCTTTACAGATACCAATATCCAGAAGGAAGCTGTGGTTCATATATTACAAGTGGGTGTGAGTTGAGAGCAGTCAGCATACATAACCAAGCAGATTTTCAGATCTCTGCCAAGTATCCTGCAGGTCCATCAAGAGAGCCACAAACATACCCTGCACTATTTGCACATAGGAACAAATGTGTGCATAGACACCATCTAGAGGTTTCAGTCCTTTCCCTGTAGAATTTTTATCCCTATTTTTCCTTTAACTTTTTTTAATCTGTAATCCTGACAGTTTTTTGTTTGTGAAGTATATTAACTATTTTCTTCTTTGTGACAGATACTGACAATATCCTTTCATCAAGCTACTTATTAGCAGCTTCTACCAATTTCAGGACTGTAAAACAGGTCCTGATTGCAGGTTAGTCTTACTTCATATCCTTTACTCTAATACTCAGAGGAGTACTAGCAGTGAAAGAGAACTTGTCAGACTCATCCATTAGTGTTTCAAGATTATTGTCCCTTTTTTCTAGGTCTAGGAAGCTCAGCAGATCCAGAGCATCTCTGCAGCACCCCAAAGTGAGATCCTCTGAAGCCAGCAGGAGGAACAGAAAAAGTAAAGGGTGCACATTACCAAGTAGCCTTCAGAAAAGCTCAAGAAAATTTGACAGATTATCCCAGACTTCAGGGAACAGCAGATCTTTTCAGAAACTGGTAGAGATTTTCAAATACTCCTTGGGCTGGTTACAGGACATGACTATAATGTGCATGTATACACAAGCTTACAGCATAATGCCTATACTTTCACTACTACCTATACATTTCTACTGGAAAGCAGCCCATGAGGAAATGCAGCTTCAGTATAAAGCTTTTTTAGAAGTGGTTCATACAAAAGGTAATAGTAAATTTTGTGGTATAACCACCAAAGTTGAAAGTTTTAACACGGGACTTTGTTCACAAAAACTAACGAGACATGTTATTAGCAGAAGTATTTACATAGCCAGGATAATTCTACTTTTCCAAGCCTGGAATGTTTATCCACATTTTAAGGCTGCATAACCTGACAAATAGCAGAAGTAGGAGCACTAAATCATCAGGTCACCTGTTAATCAAACAGAAACATTTAGATCCCTGACTATATAATCATGGAGGAATATCACAGATGGTATTCTCAACAAGGAAGACTTTTTTTTTAATTAAAAAAAAAAAGCTTTCAGCTCTAAGAAGTCTTATTCTAAGATCAACCCAGCTCTATCCCTGGAAACACCCAAAGCTCCTTTAACACAGATGCCTGCCCACATTTAGCCAGACAACCTGCTGCCCCACTCTGCCTACTGAAACCAACTTCTCAGCTGGATAAGGTCATGGTAGCATGACAACATTAAGCAGGGGAAATGGATCCAGAAGCTCTGCCACAGAGGACTGCAATAGTCTGCCCTGGATAGTGCTGGGACTTTCAACACACCCCTGTAGAAAGCTGCTTCTGAGTAAAGTGAAGTATCCAGCAATGTACCTTGGTGCCATGAATAACCTGAGATCATTGCAAACATTTTAAAAAGCCACCTGCATGGATGACACACATGCCTTCAGGCACAACAGGCAGATCTTCTCTCCCACCACTGAACCGTATTGTAAATAGGCAAAAGGAAAAACTGTATTCAAACTGATCTCTGCAGCAAGCTTGCACAATGTTGCTGTAACAATTAATCCCTCATACAAATCCAAATGTTTTACTAGTTAGCAGAGGAACAGTCAGAAAATGACAGTAAGAGCTACTACCTGAAAATCAAGTCATTGAATACATCAAGGAAACAAAAAGAAGTCTTCACCAGTCTCCATGGCAGCATTTTGTATGGTGGGCTGAGTAAAAACTTAGACACTGCTAGCAGCAACAACATTTTAACAGGCTTACCAGCTTTGAAGAAAGGGGGGGTTGGTGTGGTTTTTTAATTTAAATAATTTTACTATCCTAATATCTAGATAGCTCTTGATCAGAGCATTACCATTCTGCTGCTTTCACACACCATGGCAGTTTTAGTAATTAAAACCTACAAATGAAGGGATAATGATAGTCTACAGAAGCATGCAACAATTAGTCTTCCCTGCTAATGCACTCCTCCTCTAATGAAATATGGTAGCAGTTAAAGGCATCCCTGCTGTTCTAGTCCTTGGCAAGCTACATTTACTTTGAAAGTGAATCATGAAGTGTCCCCCCAAACAATTATTCTGCTGACAAATTTGCGACATTAACCAAAGAGTTAAGGTTATTTTGACAAATTCATGATGGAGAGCAGCTCAATAGAACAAGGACAGGTAATGAAGAGTCCCATGTTCAGACACTTGATTTAAAACATTTGAACTCCATTTGCTAGATAGCAACTAAAAGCCACCAACAGGATTTTATATCCAGTGAGCCCATCACTGCAGATGTGATTTCATGCAATCCAAGCCAACATACTGAGCATAAAAATAATAATAAAAACAAAATCACAAGAGTTTAAGAGCTGTGGCCCAGAGTGCTGATGTAATGCTGTTAGTACAACTAAAAGAGGTTTTGTTTCTGGCTGCTGCTGTTCCCCATCTGTGACAGAGCTCCCAGGCTAAATATACATATAGTTGTTTCCTAACCCAGTTCTGTCAAGTGATGCTGGTTAGCCAGACAACAGAGACAGGTAAACAAAGCAGCTAGCAGAAGCTCTGAATGGTATCATCCACTTGTTCCTAGGTTTGCCAGTTTTAAACTCCCTGTAACTTAATTGTGCTTCATTAAGAATCTGAGCAATAATTAAGGTTAGAAAAGACTCACTTGTTTCTCATGATTATCTCACTTGTTTCTCACTTGTTATCTCATGAAGAATCTGATTCATCAGAGAATAAGGGAGATTTTCTTCTAACCTTGATTATTGCTCAGATTGGTCATGTTACTTTTATACATACATATTTCTGCATGTGTGCATACATAAATATTAATGCTATACGTATGTTGCACATGTATATAATTCTACAAGGTTATTAGTGTATAAGGAGAAAATCCATACCTTATCCAGAGTAAGAAGATACATAAGCAGACAGATGAGAACACTAAGACATTGCCCTGTATTTCCTTGCGCAGTGTCAGAATCATACCTTTATCACATAAAAAGACCTTTTAACTCAAACCACTCCAATCAAGAGAACTGTACACACTGGCACAACAGGAAGATAACCCCAACTTAGCCACTATTAGACAAACACATTGGAACAGACCCACACTCTCAAGCAGTACCTGTATCTCTCAAGACAAGTCCCACAAAGGCACGAACAAACAAGTTTACCTACCTGTCTTGATTCAACAGTACAAGAATTTACTATAGGACACAGAACATAAGAACACTCTTCCAGTTATTTTGAGTTCAAGGACTTCCTGAGCCAGGTGTGGTTTCTCTGTATTCACTAACTCACAATGAATTTCCTGCCACAGAATTTATCCAGTTTGTTTGAACCTACACCAGGTTTCAGTTTCCATATCATGCTTTGGCTATGAGTCCTACAATTAAGAAGGTCCTCCTTCCACCATGCTATTTAAAATACTTTTTAAAAAAGTAAAAAGCATAGATGTATTACTACATGTATGGATTTTGACAGATACTTTTGAGGCTTTAAAGGCACTGCTTAGAAGTGACAAAAATGGCATTAGAACTCAAATACAGTAAGATTCAACTTTGTTTTAAAACTGTTTACCCTGTAGCAATTGCTTTCAAGTTTGTATATGGTAAAAGTTTCTATAAGATGTGTTAGCAATTGCCAAGTAGTGCAGTTGTTATTTCTAATGTACATACAGCACCTAGTATACCTAGGATTAGATAAAGGAAAATTTCTCCCTCCCATGAATCCTATTGTTCTTTCTTAAAGACCTGGGACTAGACAGAGAACAAGACCACTGATTTGCTGTCAGAACATGTTGCAAGATATAATTACAAGCTGAACAGTGATATCAAAGACTGACAGATCCCGAATAACTTGCTTCCCCTCCTTTGCATCAGGAGTTCACTAAAGCTATTTTAATAGCTAAGAAGGCCTCCATTTCTTTGCACCACTGGTTTCATCACTGAAGCTGTAAGAGCATTAAGACAAGTCTGAGAGTTTCAGGATTTCTGATAGGTACTGAAGACCAAACCAGTATCTCCCTCCTTTCCACCATTTAAGTTGATTTCTATGTGGAAAATGGAGTTGGACTATTATAGAGCGACTTGACCTTGCAAAACACAAGTTGTAGAAGCTTTTGGCAGCAACTCAAATAAATTTTCCTTATTTCCATAAATATTTACCAGTTAGATTTATGAACTATTGTCTGATCATTACCTACCAGCCCTATATTGCTTTTCCTGGATGTGCCTTTAAATGGAACACTTAGTACTGATGATACCCCTTTCTTTCTTGTGGCACATACTTTAATTTTTGAATTAAACTTCAAAAACAGAAAGCTACATTTAAGACAGTTCTGACTGCTAGTCCAATGGACTCAATTGTTTTTTGCTCCCCAGACAAAGCACAGGAACTTGCCTGAAAAGCAGTACATATTAAAAACAAAACAAGCCCAAAACATCAGCTACAAAGAATCACTACGTCTATTGGAGTATATACACATTGTCTGTAGATCAAACATCTACTCTGGATGGGAAAGCAATACCTAACCACCAAATTTCACAACAAAGAAAGAAGCCAACTTAACTCCAGAAATTTTTCCTTATCTTCTTTAAAAGGGCAGTAATTGTAATTGGCAGAGAAGCTATGTAATAATGGTTTCCTAAGAAGAGTGAACAACTGCCAGTTAGACAAGAATATAAAAAGGCTATTTTGGGACTTGGGATTGATCAGTCTGTGACCAACATAGATGCCCACAGCCCAGGCAGCCAGTGATTGGACTCATGTGGGATCTCATTCAGTGAGAAATTCACTAGGACCTGACATTTAGCCTACAGTGGCCAATCTATTCTTAAAGAAGTAAAACATGTCAGTAACCGCAGACTATTACTGCTACTATGTTTTCATGAAATATAGAACTGTTATTGAGAACCTTGTTTTATATTGCCAGTACAAGTTTGGAATTTTATTTTTCTTAATCTTACATTAACAAGGCTGAGTTTGGTAATATTATCATAACCATAAAACAGATATGGAAGCTATTATAGAAAATAATTCATGAGTGAAGGAAACATTTTAATAAAAAAACCACAACAGTAAGTTCACAGAGACATAGGTAAAGTAATAAGAAAACCTTACCTATCTTACAGGTATTGAAGAGCTCATATTGCTTAACAACTTCCTAAGTAGCTATTTGGACCCTGCTACAAAACTTGAGTTATTTAGCAGATTTCCGAACAGATGAGAAATGGTTTATGGCTTAAAGGGAAAATGGCTCCTTCCAAGGCCTCATGACTGCAGAGGGCAACAGGCACCCAGAGACTTTATTCTGTAGCAGATAGCTAACATATCCAGAAGAACCAAAAGCCCTGAGAGGTGTTTATGAGGACAAGAATAATATATGTCTCTATATGCTTTACATATGCATTCAATATAATAAGTATTCATAGAAGTAAACAGTATTCATCATAGACATCAAAAGTTACTTTGTTACAAAAACAAACTTTCAGAAGTTATTAAGGCAGACCCTAGTCCACCCATTCTAAAGAAGGGCCAAGGGCTTCTTTAAAGACATGGGAAGAAGTACTGCACACACCAATTCCTACTGAGGGCATAACAAAGCCAACTAGTAAGTTTAAGAGGAATGTTAGGTGAAACAAAAATAATAAAAAATATCCCACTTAAATGTGTGCCCTAGGTTAAAAAAACAAAACAAAAACATACACACTAACCCAACCCCCCTGCCCCCTAAACATTGTTACCTGCAATACTCTAAAACTTGGAAAATCCCTAGTTATCCTGAACTTTTCTCCCTGAAAAAGATACTGAACAAGCTGTTCTTGGCATCACAAGTCCTTAGATCAGACAATATTCTTTTGTCAGCTTGTGCATTTGCTGGAGACAATAATAAAAAAGAGACTTCTTCATTGCTGCTTGGGCTCTCCTCTGCTTTACCTGGGGTAATATGCTGTGTAGTTCATGAAGAGCTGAGCCCCAGCAGGGTAATAGGCTGTGGAGGGCTGGAGTGTTCGTGGGTTCAGAAGCATGGATGGCTGGTACAGAGCAGCTTCTGTTGGCACAACTGCAGTAGGAGCTGGAAAGGAGTAGGCAGGGGGTGAAAGGCCTACAGGGAACAAACAGAAAATAGATTAGGACCTCTGAAATTCCAGAGCTAATGAAGACCATATATACACAACTCCAGTGTACATCAAGAACCTTAACAATCTTCTCATCCTTGTTCACCACAGAAAATAAATGTGAGCCACCAATGTGAGTGGGACTACAAAGTCTTGCACCTAGCCTCCAGTCAACAGTAAAGTCAAAAATACACACAAAGCCACCTCTTGCTCTGGGAATAGGGTCTCTTTCTGATATATAGGTCAGCTTTGCTTGTCTAGGCTCAGATTTTAATGAAGTCTGTATTCAAGAACTACGAGACTTCTCCATGGTAAGAAGAAAACTTCCTTGATAAAGATCTGTTTAACATTCAACAAAACATAGAAGACTTTCATCCTGGTATTGCTTATCCCTTTATTAATCAACAGAGTGAGGAAACTCACGGCTTTGCAGCCTGAAGTGTTAACACTAAATTTAAAAAAAGAACAAACCAAAAGTGCACTTTGTGCTGTTTCAACAAGTTGTTAGGCCCTAAATGAATTCTCACTGATGAGAATTCACCCTCCTCCTTTGCCTTCCTCTTCTACTCCCCATTGCCAAATAAGTGAACATAAAGCTTTAGATAAAGTAAGCCTTTTATTTTGCATTTCAGAGTTACAGCCAGCATCTCACTGTATTGTAAAATGGGGAACAATAGGCCCAAAAGGCCTTATCTGAGGAATCCATCACAGGCATTTGTAATTGGAAATGGGAACATTGACACCTGTGTGTTTCCAAAGTTTGTGGCTCTGACCAAGAACCTGTCCTAGGAGCTCTGAGAAGGTTCCAACCCATCTGGAACAGCAGGGACTGTCACACATAGGACTATCTACTGCTGACCCCTGCTCAAGATACTTTCATTGAAAGAAAAAAACTCTCCCAAGGATTAGCTGAAGGTCTACTTGCACTCAAAAGAAACCACACCCAGGAAGTTTGCTGCTGTATTGGCAGCTCTGACTAGTATGTAGAGGACATTCCTTAAAAAGTCCACCACCAAAAAAAACACACTTGCATAGAGAGACACAGAAAGCTACTACTTGACTACCTTGGCATTTATGATTTTGGAAGCAAAGTATTATTTTTCCCAAAGGCTCATATTTATTTAGCACAGATGCTTAGTAAATCAGCCCTTAAGCTCTTAAAGCATTTCCCCCAGAAGTTTGTGTAGAAGTCAGTGTTCATCCTAGCAGCTCTGAGAATCAAAATTTTAAAGGAAATACAGATTTCCTTTTAAATCTGCAATTCTGAGGCAGAAGCCATGTGTATTTCACTCCCACAAAGCCAACCTCTATTCCATATGAACAACAAAAAGCAAAGGAAGAGTTCAGTCAGTTGCAATTCAAAGGGCAGAACACAATCAATTCTCAAAGGGGAGCACTATCTATGGTTTGTCAAATTAAGTTTTGGAAGTGAAAAGGGAAGGTCTTCTACTTGACATGTTCACTGAGATAAACAAACCCTGTTTATAACATTCACCATGACGAAAAAATATTAGTACAGATCAGTTCAAATGCAAACCAGTTTAAGGTCTAGGCAGGGCTTAGAAATTACTTTTCAGAATCATTACTCACCCCAACCAATTAAAGTTTCAGAGAGGGGATGGAAAATTTGCCACTAGAAAAGCAAAAGTAATTCCTCAGTCATAATAATTCACTACCAAAGGGAAAAATAATGATTGCCAGCTGGTGATGATTTAAAACAAAAGACCTTACTTTAACACCTCCATCTAATAATGCTTTCCAAGAACCAGGATCAGAGTCAGCAAAGCAGCTCCAATACCTACCCGCACACAGTGTAGAGCGTAGTGGCAAGACCCAAGCAAAACTTACATGGTAACTTACATGGTGGTGGGGACAAGCCATTTCGATTTAAAGTGCCCCCCATTAATACAAAGTTCATCTCTTCAGCAGAACACTGAAAGACTTCAACATATCTGTCCTTCATAGTCTTCTTATGACACTTCTGTGCAGCCAAGAAAGCTCGATCTGCAGTTTTCATCTGAATGAAAGCATCTCCCGATGGACGTCCCTACAAACAAGGCAGACAAAAAAGAAATGTTTCTGTAGGTTCCATGAAGGAGCAGCATAGCAATAATGTGTGCTGTTGTAAGCAGACTCTTCAGTCATAAATACATTCATCTCCAAAATTAAGTATAGTCAGTCATCCTGAGCACTGATCCACAGTTTTTCCCACTTGTGATAACTTGATTGTATTTATTCACCTGTTTTGATTAAGCTACATTGTAGCTTGTTACTTCTATATCCAAAAAAAGACACCTGTGGGAGAGACTAATTCAGAAGTACTTTGGTGCTTTGAGACCTGTTCTTACAAATTTACTAGAACGCAGAATTAGAAGACCTAGTCCTCATTTATTACCTGTGATTTTTAAAATTCAAGGATAAATACAGTCAAGTTCTTATTGCTAAACAATTTGTTTTAAATTTTATTTTCTGAGGACCAACATGGGCTGGGATGTTTTAGTACAGTATTAACTAGCCTAACATTTGGTATGAGCTTGCAGAGAAAAAAAGACATCTTTATATCTGTAAATGAGTGGGATACACCAATCAGAGGAGTTATTTTAGCCACATGCAGCTGCTAATTTGAAGTAGCCAAAACTAGAGAGAGATCTGAAGCCAGCTCTAACACAAGTTCTGGGCCAGTTCCTCTTGTTTTGCGTTTTGGAGGGCACAACAACTTTGTCAGCATCCTTTACACAGTCGTTCATGATTAGAGGGTTGAAACCTGGGAACATGTAGAAAGATAAAAATCTAGTAGTCAGGCAAAAGCACTATTTGGGGAGAAAAAAAGTCTGATAGCTTTGGGCAGGGCAAGGGTGGCAGACAGCCCTTAGGATTACATGCACACACCAATTTCTTCATCCAGTTTCTTTCATTAATGCTGTCAAGGGCTACTGATTTCCTACTGTAAATCATTACTTGTGCTGTAATATCTGCACTTTTCTTAGTCTCTCCCAACACTGCACATTCATTACAGTTTTTTAGCTTTGTCTAGGTCAAGTCCCCACAGACATAGGAATGTCTTTAGATAGACAAGTACTGAAATTACTACTCCATCCTCATATTCCTGAAACACAGAAGTCCTACTAGGGGACCAGGAAGTATTTTTTAGTTTTGGCAGACATTAAGCCTAAGCTGAAACAATTTTAGAACTATCATTTTCATACAGCAATCAGTTTTTATACAGCAAATCAGTTTGATCCATTGAACCACTCAGAGCATCTCCATAGAGATAAAGGACTCTTCCCCCGAAGTCACAAGAATAGCAAGATAAAGATCACAAGAGTGCACAATCCTTTGTCTAAAAGATTTTGGTAGAAACTGCTTCAAGAAAACAATGGCAAAGATGTGACACTTTATACAATCAATGAGCTATTAATCTTGGTGCTTAGCTGTGACTGTTTAAAGAAAGCAACAACACGGGAAACCCAAAGCTTCAGTTTCTGATTTTGACATAGTAATTCCTCTCTCTAGAAGGCTGCAGTCACATTTGTCCTCAAATATACTTGCGGCACATTGTTCAGCAAGGCAGGGACAAACCACTCCTTTGAGAGCTAACATTGCTCACACTTGTGTTTTGATGGCACTCCTCATGAGGTACAAGAGGAATCATGCATGCTGTTGAGCAAGACTCTTCAGTTCAAGCCTCCTACAGGTCAGGATCGTGGCTGCTGTTCTGAAAGCATCAACCCCTCCAAGACTACAGCTTAGCTTTCAGCACGTGGGCCTCAGCAAATACAGCAGAAGGGTTCAAGTCATCTATTGCCAGTACAATTTTAGAGAGCTGGAGGCCCATTAATACCATTAGTGCTAATCCCAAAGGTGCTTCCCTACAGATATCATCAGGACTGTATTCATATACAAGCATTTGGCAGAGTGGCTAGAAACATGTCGCCTACCAACCTGGTGATTTAGTACCATGTGAACTCCGTGAGTCCGAATATCTGTAGAAAATTCTCCCAGGAACTCCAGAATGTCCTCTATAGTAGCAGCATAGGGAAGACCACGCAAACGTATGCAGTCTCTGATGTTGGTGGGAGGCACAAATTGTTGAGGTAATACTGGAAGAATTGGAGGTGTTGGGAGAGGAATGAGAGGTGTGGAAGAGTACCTGTTCAGCACCTGTGCAAAACAAAAACAGATTACAGAAGCCTCCTTACTCATTCTTCAACTCAGAAGGAGTTAATGTAACCCCAATGCCACCTCTTTTCGCTCTGGGCAGTATTTTAAGAAACAAATGAGCTAGATACAAATATTAACTGTAAAACACTTTATTTCTAAGCAATTGTGGCTTAAGCTCCGAATCTAGCACACTTCTATAGTCATTCTATGATAAACGGTCATGCTATTGTTTTAAGAAAAATTTGGGTCTTTTTTTCTTGAAAAATAGTTTTGGTTTGGGAAATTTACTTGAGCAGTTAATGCAAGTCTCAATAGAGATCTTAGAATGTGAAACCTGTATATCTACAGTATTTTTATTGTGAAACTATCCTAAAACATCCTACTATCTACAGTCACAATGACACTTCTATACCCAAAAATCTCCCCTCTGCAAAACTTTAGGAGAGTTTGGGAACTAGAAGCACATTTCACTACCACAGTCCACAGTCTTCCACAGTCCATCCAAGAAACATTAGGAGCATTACCAAGTCACAGTACCTGTGACACTTTGAGATTTCTTGTTAATAATTTTAACAGCAAAAACCCTGTCTGGTGAAAAGTTCCCTGATATTCAATCACTAGTTCTGAACTCTCTGAGCAAGGTTAAGATTTATTTGGATTTATACAGCTATCAGAAGGTTTCACTAAACAAAGAAACATGAGAGCACTTGAGAAAAATGCAATGACGAGTGAGCACTGCAGCTCTGCCTTCTCATCACTAATGTCACCTTTTAAACAAGGCACTGAAATCTCTACATATTGAGGAAAACAGAGCTGCATAATTTATTGGATACAATGACATGGCTACAATTTGCATCATAGATGATAACTTCTAGACATTATTCTAAACCTCAACTGAAGGTCAGCAAATCTTTTTTTGAGATTTAAACAGTCCACTCAGGCCTGCTTCCTTTCCCTGACTAATTGCTTAGCTGCAATTAATGGTCCACCAGACCCTGTTAAGCCAGAGTCTCCAGTTTCAAAGTCCTGCCACCCTCTACTAGGTAGTTTGTGCTTGCAGAAGATGGCAGAGATCTGCCCTTAAAGACAATTTGTAGAATTCTTCCGATACATTACACTGGAGAGGACAACTACATCAAAAGGCTTTGCTTTTTTGTATCAATGACTAAAGATAAATCTTTTAGCTCAAGATTTGTTGCTAAATACTCCTTCTGAATACATCATCATTGGACTTAGTCAAATTCAGAATATGTAGTGTAAAGCACTAGACCCACATCCACATTTTAAAAAGCTATTGGAAGCCAAAACCCAAAGGTTTATATATGATTGAGAACACCCTATACCCTAAGATCTTACATTTCAAGGGAACAGTCTCACAGAAATTCAGATTCACAATACTCATTCCAGCAAGAGTCAAGAGTGAGAAAAGATAAAAGAAGCTTTCAAGTTTCAAGTCAAGGCCAAGCATTATTTGTGTCCTCTAACACCAGCATAGACATTTGGACTACAAAAAGCCAACATTTGAAAGGTTTGCACCTACCTGCTGAACTTCTGCTGCAGTGCTCCGGAAGAGTTCAATGTACCTTTTCCCCAACAAATCCTTGTGCTTTTTCAGTGCATTTTGTGCATATTCCTCACAAGCAAACAAGACAAAGGCATCCCCTGTTGGCCTGCTGTCAGGGTAAGTGACAAACAGGACTCCCTCCTTTCCACCTGTTACAGGGCAGTGCTGGCCAAAGAAAGTCAGGACTTCTTCTGTCGTTACATTGAAAGGAAGACCCCGCATCCTGACAATCACTTGGTTTTCTTTCGACAAGAACTGTGCAACCTCATTGGAAGTACCTTTAACAAGAAAAAGTACTTCAGTCTAGGCAACCATATAAAATCACGAGCATAGCTACATCCTCTCCGCAGGCAGTTTTTGAGCAAGTAGCAACAATATTTGCCTCTAAAGTCAGGAAAGATGACCCTCGGATAAACTAGATATATTGTATAGGACACCTCCCATTAATGTATAATAATGTTACTCCATCATTTAGAGGAGATTAATCTTTATTCAAAGGAAAAGTAGGAAGTACCTGCAATGTTCAAAGCCCAAGGAAAGCACAATCTGTCCATCTCTTGTGTGAGCAGGACCTGTGCTGCTGTGTCCTTTGTCTAACTTTGGAACACCTCTGGCATGCTCTGGAGCCATAATACATGGCAACCAAATACCCAGATCATTGTGCTGGGAAAGAAAGTTGGAAGAGCATGTAGAAAACAGCTCAGAGATTTCATCCTATCCTAGTAGAACTGTCAAGGTCTGCCAATTCTACTTTGAGTACCTTTAGAAGACCAGTGATGCTAATAAAACTACCTTATTCAAAGGTAGCTGCTAACCAAGTTCCTGTCTTAACATAGTCCTTTCATTTACAGCTCTCTTATTCTACAAAGTTTGGTTGTACGAGACACACACCACTCTTCACAAATGTCACTGTTCAATGGCTTTACTTTGACTGCTGTAACAACTATCAGTTAGCTATGTAGTTGACAGCTTAACAGTCTCTTCCACTCTGAAGCCTCAACCTCATATCCAGATAGTCACTTACAAACCCCAGCCCAAATCTGTCAGGAAGCACTGAGGACCTTAAAGTAGTACAGATAAAACAGCTTATTGGTTCTTAATTCAAATTTTGTATGCAGACATAAAAGGAGGAAAAGAGATCAAGAGAGAGTTTGAAGAGCAAATTTTGCAGCCTTTCAATTATCAGCAATATTTCAAGATTCCCCTTAAAGTAAGCATTCCTCCTAAATCCTCCCCATTAAGTCTGAGGCAAAGATTTGATTTGAAGAAAATCAGTTCCATAAATCCCTTGCATTTACACTGTGATATCTGTGATTTGTTTTTATGAGCAAGCCTCCACAGCAACAGCAGTTACATTGTTTTGAAAAACTACTCTGGTTTCATTTTTTCAGCAATCAATAACATTTAGATTACCACTATCATGAAGATGACCTAACAAATTAAGTTCATCTACAAGATCACTTCACCCAATCAAATCCTGACTGACAGGCTGCTTGAAAATGGCAAGAATGTGGAAGAGAGGCAGACAGATAAATCATGGAACATCTTGGACTGCTGCTAGCAGAATATACAGTAATCAATACACCAGCCAACTACTTGTTCAAAGACAGGAAAAAGGGCCACATTCAACAGGAGCAGTTTGCACCCGAAAGTTAGAGTTGCTGATGGAACAAACCATCCCTTTTCATCCCCTAAAAATTACCTCCTGCAATTTTAAGGAAGTCTTCACCTGTTGCCTTGTATACCTAAAAGAAAAAGGGAACACATGATTGGCATGTAATTTGCATTCCTTTTGAGAAGAGGATTTCAAAGCCCATCATGTCACCCACCTCTATGTATCGGTTCCCCATGTGATGCTTGTGCCTTTGTAGTGCTAGATCTCTATGCTCTTCGCTTACAAACCTTACAAGAGCCTCCCCATTCCTCCTGCCTTGGGCATTGAGACACAGTGCGGCACCTCCTCTGCAAGATTTAAATCAAGAGATGAAACTCCATGACATATGCAGCTGAAGAGCTACAAATGTACAAGTAAATTCTTAGCTACTAACCTGGCAATATTTAGACCTTTGAAGAATCTTGCTATGTCCTGGTCAGATGACTGCCATGGCAATCCTCTTGCTCGTATAACAGCATTGTCATCCACAAGTTCCATCTTGCTGCTGCAGGCACAGAAAGAAGTAGTAATGCAGAGATATCTGCCTCTAGTATCTGCCACACACCAGCCTGTCTGCTTGTCATTTGTACTCTGGGAGCAGGCTTCTGTCCCTGCTCCATGTCTGCTGAATGGCAATGCCAAGGCAGTGAGGACCAAGTACCACCAACAATTGAAAGCCACTGTACAAGTCTCTCCAAGGGAAAGTTTGCTTTATTAAGTTGCCACTTTCCAAGTTCCCCTTTCCTGCTTTACCTCATTTGCTCTTTGAGCTGTCATCTCTTTAATCATATTCCCAATTTATTTCCCTCTCCTGACATCATTTGCACTTCTCTGCTATCTGAAGAGGGTTACTGGTATAAAAATCAAGTACTTGCTGTTCTAATCTAGCTGGGTAGAAACTGAAACAGAACAATTAGATGTAACAGATTAGTGCTTATCATTTCTACTGTATAAGTGTAATTCAACAGTGTGTAAGAACCAGTCACAAGCCAAGTCCAGATTGGTTCAGGACTGTCTGTACTCAGCACACGCAAGACTCTGGCCTGAAGAGTCAAGCCTTAACATTGCTGGTTCAGGCCGTTACTGTGCTGCTAGAGACTAATATAGCTAAAGGCTACATTGGCTGCTTAGCATGGGAACAGCTTAGCCACAGAAAGCCAGGTTTAATTGCTCATTACAGCAGTCTCTTTTGTTCTCTTACTTCTTGAAAGTGTCAAATACAACAAAAACACTCACAGTTACCCAAGCATGCCTTTCTGGCTATGGAAGGAACAGCTTTTTTGCATGGAAGAGCTTAAGTGATTGATTCAATAGATGAAGTGTTGTTCAGTAGTAGAGGACTCCCTCACACAAAAGGACTGTGGTATGCCTGGAGGGTCATGTTTCTCACTCACATTTTAATTTCTCATATGGCCTTTCTCTAGCTGTCTGTCTCAAACTGTTCCCTCTTGCCTCCTAGTTCTGTACTTCTCATTATCTCAAATAAAATGTGAATCTTCCACTTCATCCCAGAATTTTGTTAGTGAAAAGGAAAAAAGCTTAGAACAAGGCTGAACATAACCCTTGAGCTAATCTCTCTAGATACTTTCTGCCAATGTTTTTTGATTCAAAAGTATAAGCATCATCTATTATGACAGATCCCTAATCTGAAAGATGGAAGTGTTTGTGCAAGATGGGAATATAAATAAGGTCAATTTAACACCAGTATCTTGTGATATTACAGAGAAGTCATTGAGAAAACCACTGAGAAAAATCTGTATTTACACAGAAAAAAATGCAGTTACATTAAAATGAACTACAACCACCCAAGCAACAAAGCAGGCATCAAAAGCAGATAAGGCTTTGTTTAAAACATATTTGGGAATAAGAATCACCATTAGAGAGGAATCATCATAAACTGAGTGGTAGCATAGTATTTGTGGCACAATATCTTTATGAAAGTGTTTCTTCCCTATTAGAAAAAAATATGTATATGCAGTACCTATACAGTAAATTGCAGGAAGAGCGCAAGCGTTAGTAACTAATAGAGTTATTTCTGAAACACTGCTTACATTCTTTGTTAATAGCATAACACACTTAGCACCCATTATAAGCACTTATTAGCAGAACGGAGCACTCTCAGCAACTACCAGGCAACACTGAAGCCTAACAAGAAAACAAGCTTGCATCTGATCATAGATTGTCTGTTCCCTTTCCCACTGGAACGATCTAATCAATTCCCACAGTGAGAAGGTGAATAAATATAATGGTAACAACTACTGGCAAATTAGGAAGAGAGAAGTACAGCTGATCTAAACAGTAACCTTAAACAAAATGTGGTGGGGGTTGAAACATGCACAACAAGAGGAGGGAGGAAATACTTACCAAGGCCCACTTTCAAATTTGTAGTTCACCCTTTCTGGATCTGAAAATCGGTGATCTATGAAATACAGCACAAGTTATTTCCTATTTTGTCAATGTACACAACAGGCAGAAAAACTGAAGAACAAAGAAAACTCAATCATCATAATCACTTACTGTATGGTTCAGATATTAATGTTAAAATAATATTCCCCATATCTTCAACTTGAGAGGCTCCATAGGGAAATGTTGGACTGCTCTTGTCAAGATTTAAATCTTTATGCTGAAGTTAAGTCAATCATCATCAAATAGATTCCTAATTGGTTTCCTGCTAGAGCAACACACTTTCATGTTGTCCTTTTATGTTGCTTCTCAGGGGAAGATTTAATCCATCTTCCTGCTGGGATACATTAGCTGGTCTGCCTTGGCCTCTAGTTACTGCCACCTGCGGAAGCATAAGGTCACTCCAGAAAGTGCCTGGGGACATGAGACTCCATAATAAGAACATATATTTAATAAATCCATGAAATACCTATGTTTGAGAGATACACCTCTGCATGTGGAAGTGACTGGAGCCCTGTCCTCTTTAATTAACATCCTCCTTAATCTTCAGGGGAAGATTTGGGGCAGGAGAAGCAAATAATCAACTAAAAGATCTGGGATCTGCTAAATGGAGGGATATACCACATGCTCTTTGACCAAGTAAATCCCAAAGCAGAGTAAGTATCTTACTACTTCAACAAAATTCATAAATGACACCTCATCTAAACTTTGCCTATTAGAAGTTATAACCCAAGCTTTGTGCTGTTGCACAGAAGCATTTTGAGAATCTGGTTAGAGTGCACCAGTCGTGTTTTGTCAAGAGGCAAAACAGAGCCCCACAGCTCAGCTTCGGTCTGAAAGATTTTAGAAATAACTGCAGTAGAGGGCAGGAAGCATCCTGTCCTAGGAAGTCCACAGAAAGACCAAAAAACCCTGCCATATTCATAAAGGGAGGCTGATATAAGTTGCATATACCATCTTTTTTCAGATAACTGTAAACAGTTCACTATGGTATCTCCCGCTTTCCATCATATTTGCCCCTCTCCAACACCAGGCTACAGGACTGTACGATTACTTGCAATTCTACTCCATTATTTATGAAGCAAATAACAAAAAAGGTCTTTTTCACTGAAGACTGAAGGGTAGAAAAAATAATCAAGAACAGAACAAAAAATAAGGAAATCTGGGAATAAGCGTTGCACTTTTTACTTGCCTTACCAGTTTGCATCAAGACTTCAGAGCAAAAATGAGAGTTTCTTAAATAAGACCCATTCTGACATGGAGGTACAGTAATGCAACACATTGAAAACAGCTAAGCGCACCAATTACTTACCCACATGACCCCCAGACTACATTAAACACATTTCAAATGCTCTAGAGCCTGCATTATGATGTTCAAATGTTGTTTCACAGTCCAAGATAGCTTTCCTCTTTTAAGAGGAAACCTGCTTTCTTTACCTAGAGCTGAGGAACATTTGAGTTGTCAGATGCCTACATGAAGTGCAGGGAACAGAACAGTTTCTGTTAGAAACAAACACCTCATACCAGCTTTGTTGTATCAATTCATCAACAGGTGAGCCAGCACAAATTTCTTAGTGAGATAAAGTCTTCCCTACTATTTGTAGGACGACTGCAAGTCAGTTCTACAAAACAGATTTTAAAAAATTGTTTAACAGTTGTCTTGTTGGAGGATGAAAAATAACTTGAACTGAATTAATGCATTCCTCTTCCACAGAAAGAACAGAAAAGCTGCTGTGCCAACAAAATACAGTTCAGGCTAAGTTGATTTTGAAGTTTTGTTGGTTTTAAGTGTGCATTTAAGTATGGAATGTGAGAGGATGATGCTTAGTTTAAAAAGAACATTTGAAGCTTAAGTGAATTATCTTAGTTTAAAAACCAGAATACTTAAACCAGTGATTCCTCCCCTCCAACTGCTTGACAATAAATAGTTTGCTAGTTATTGCCTTTACACTCCCCCTCCTAGTATCTTCTTTGGGGTAAAGTACAGTGAACATTAAATAGTTTTCTTAAAAACCAAGCCAAAAATCCTGAGCAACTCCAAAGAATGGTTTAAGAGATTACGACTATTTATGACAACAAAAAATTTGTTCATCACAGTCTCTCTTCCTAAGCTTTAAACAAACTCAAGCTCACCTCCTCCTCTGCCCTCTGGAAAGGGGGGTTGGAAAGAAAAGTAACCCACAAACAGACTCTGACAGAGAGGGTGCCTAAGCAGTCCCACACAAATGTTTCTGAGCACCTTGTGTATCAGAGCAGAGTAGTGCTTCTCCTCCCTTTCCTGACATTTCCCCCTGTAGCACCTAACAGCTCCACACTGGGCTTGGGCAGTGCTTCTGCTGTTCATAAAGGGAACCAGAAGCTGCTGATGGTGCGGGTGGTAGAACCCTGGTCTTGCCTGACCACATTTTACAAATATTTTGGAAATGTGTTTCCTCTGTCAAAAGTCAAGAGAAATTGTACAGAAGTTTCAGTAGCTATTCCAGCAAGGGACATGCATACACATGTGCTTGGTTGTTAGACTGTGCTGTCAGAACTGAAAAGACATTTCAGTATTTCCTTTGTGCTGAGCCAAAGATCCCTACAAGTGATCAGCATTCACAGACAGGAATGCAGCAGTGTGAAAGGGGCTGGAATTTGAAGACAGGCTATCACACAAAGAAAACAAGAACCCCATCCCACAATTTTCTTCAGTGAAATTGTTTTCTGAAGACACTGATCCATGGGAGAAGTAGTTCCTGAAAATGCTCAAGTGCCAACAGAAGCTGGTACCAGTTGTCAAACACAGAGAGTCAGTTGTGCCAAACTCCAAAGAAATAAACACAGTGGAGGGGACAAAGAAAGTCATCAACATTATTGCAGTCATAACCTCATACCCTCACCTCTGATTAGTTAGAAGAACAGCTTTTAGGCAAGACTGGAGAAGAAAATTAATAGTTTTCTGCATGTTTAATGAGCATGCTAAGTGAAAATCTGTATTCTAATGAACAAGATTGATTACACAGAAGCAGACACTTATGGACAGAGGCACTAGAAATTACACTACTTGGGAAAAAATATAAATTAAATAGTCTATAAACCCCATCCCTTTTTCTGTGAAGGGATAGGAGACCACATATGTGTCTTTGTACATTCATATTTAAAGGATGCCTCTCACAGGCAATTTGAGAAAGACAATTACAGGAGATAATCCAAATTCACATTTAAAGAAGTGTTAGAAACCAGACATGGCTGTCCTGACCTAATATATGCAGTAGCATCCACACGTATATTCTTAATGAAGCAACAAACAAAAGACAGTCCCAAATAAGGCAGGACAGGAAACAACAAACTACTTAATCTTGGTGTGCAGCTGTGGTACCACCTCCTGCAACACACAGCAAGTTAAAGGGAGCAGGAAGGAAAGGTATATTCTATATTAGGGTGGCCTCTCTAACATGCAAGAAATTTCTAAATCATTTCCTCAGATGCATCACCACAGCTTTATTCACTGCCAGTGTCCTCCAAGACTTATTCCTTCCCACAGCCTCTTCCATTTGTCTTTTTACTCCTTTCTCATTGAACAACTAACTTAACCGGAGATGACATGAAACAGCATTGCAATTGTGCTCTACACTGATCCTTTCCCCTTTGCTCTGTTTCTTATTTAAGTCCCTTTAGACAGAAGATTACATCTTTCTACATAATGCTTTGCACAAAGGTAATATAATACTACTCAGTTCCTAAGTACTATCACAAGAAATACAAATAGCAATATCCAAGGTTCTCAGCTAATATCCAATTATGAGCTTTTTAATGCCAGAGTTAGGCACTATTGGCTATATTTGTGCTCCACATTATTGTTTCCAAGACACCCAGGTAAAAACACAAAAACAAACCAAACAATACAACCCCAACAAACCAAGTTTCAGTACTACAATACCCAGCACATTAAACAAGCTCTTCTGGAGTGCCCCTGAGTTTCTGCTGACAACATTGGCAGATACTCCTAGTAAGAAGTTATCTTCACGCATCCAGTTCAGGAGCAAGTGGAGCAAACCAAGTACTGGAGGAAGCAAGAGCTATTTGCCATTAAATGGCTTCTGCACACCCAATCTCGAGGCAAAGGATGAGTCTTCTGCAAGCCTAATAGGAATAGTCATGCAAGCTTTATTCACTCCACCCTGAAGGCACTCACAGGGTGAAAACTGGCTCAGCAAGCTTTGCAAATCAAGAAGTGTAGCAAGTATGGGAGGTACAGAGGGTGTAAGAACAACACTGCTCCTTTTGTATGCTTACAAATTAAAAAAAAAAAAAATGTCGACAGACCCAAGTTCTTTTCTGTGCTTGAACATGATCACTTCTCCCAAGTTTGGTTACTCAAAATTTCTCATAATTGTCTCACTCTCATTACACTTACACAATTCTGACAGTCTGCCAGAAAACTGTCTCATACACAAGAACTGTTTTGACACTGAGTTAGGCAGCAGTAGCACGCAGAGATAATTACAACTAGTCTGAGTTCTGCCTTGATCCCTTGAATGTCACAGCATTTTAACATTGCTTTACCTTTATCTACAAGAAATGAGTGGCTGTTTGTTGTGAAATGTATAACTTCTTACAGGGGTTGGGAGTAAAGATTTGTAAAGCTTTCACCTTAGTTCTTGAGTTTGGCATGTTATCATTGCTGTACACAAATTTCAAGTACCTTCTGAGAGAATAAGTCCACAAAGTACTTTCTAAAGGAAGAATAACCCAGACAGTTATTCAGTCTATTATCCCTATGCCTTTTTACAAGATTGTGCTTGCCTTGTCTCCAAGAAATACATATCCAAACACCTATAATCCAGTATGTGGTACACTGAAATATGTATCTGGAATTGACTGTGCAGTAGGAAGTTATCTCCCCTGACAGTTGGAAACAGTAGTGTACATTCCCCATTTGCCTGTAATTTGTTCTTTAATCAAAAGAGACCTATCAAAACAAAAGCTTTTGAAGACTTTAATAACTTAAATTATCCTAGATTAATACCCAGCTTTCTCCTAACTATTTCATATCATAAAAGTTTCCTCTTACTGATCACAACCAGGTCACGCACAGATAAATGGAGATGCAAGTACATGAAGGGATGTGCCCAAAAATCATTCTGCTCCTGCATCTACCAGTTTGGAAATGCAGGTCTCTTGAACACCTAATGAGTATCTTAGCTCCATATTAAAACCTTCTATCCTCACCAAATGCTAATGTATCTGGCACATTATAGTTTGTGGCAGAAATCATGGAAGATTCATACACCCTCTTTGGCTATGAGGCCAAGAAGCTGCCCTTTCTACAAAAATAAAAAGAGCTTGATCAGATTCTACGCACTCATCCGCAGCTTCATTTCAACCTATTGCACTTATTTCTGATTTTTTTTTTGTGTCCCACACCCCAGCATATCCATACATGAAGGAAGAAAAGCTAAACAATTCTGCACACAACTTATGGAACTAGTCTTTAGACTCAGCACCTGCTTAAACAATCTTTTTATCCTAAACATGACATATGTCCATGGTCTACAAGTGCAATTAATCTATACAGCTTCTGACACTGAGGAGATTAAGTTGATATATTTCAGCAAGGTGAGGAGAAAAATTCTTATTTATCAATAAAAGAAAACCAAAAATTGTTTTACCCTTTTTTGGTCTCTGCATCCTCTGCTCCCACACTCTCACACAACAATAGGGGAGAAACGGTTGATTTCAGCCATGTTGCATAAACATAGCAAGTTTACAAATAAGAGCCTCAGCGTTTACAAAACAAGACAAGCCACTGAAATAAATGTAAGACCAGAATGAAGTTAGGTTTATATACCTTAAGAAGCATATCTTACCCAGGACTCAAGCTGAGTGCATTTGGATAGACTGATTAAGCTTCTAGGAACTTGGAGAAAATATTATTGGCAACTGCCAAAACTACTCTCAGGTAGCACTGACTTTTTAGGGACTTCCTGACAGTCAGGTAACACAGGGTAGTCTGCCCCTCCTCTCTCAGCAGGCAGGAAATACATGGTCCATCACCACGCCTTAGCTGACCAGTGATGCTCCAGGCAGCTACAGTCATACAACTCCTTCCACAGTGGAAAGGCATACCCCAGACATTCACGTAAGGAGACACCAAGGGCAACTCTCTGAAACAGCTGAAGTAGATCATTATCTTTAATTTCTCCCCATCATGTCAAAGCATTCCCTACACAACATATTAAGTTTTTGACCATAACTTTAAGAAGTCTCCATCATCCAGTTTCTATGCACCGCAGCCTTTACTTCACTTTTCTACAAAAAGATTCAGAATCCTACTCTAAATGTACTGCTTTCCTTCAGAATACAGGGAGAAATAATTTTTGCCCCATCACTGGCAGAGATTAATCTTAATTTGCAGACAACAAAGCAGAGCAGAATGGTTAAACACAAAAATCCACCCCATATGTATATTTTATGCCCCCAAGAAGTACGAAGTCCAGGCAATACTAGTCCTGCAGCAAAAGCTCAAAATATTGTGAAGCCACAGACATCACCTCTTAATGGCAACCACTCAATGGACACAATAAGCAAGTCAGAGGAAAAGTTATCAAAAACAATACCAGCAATATCAACCACCAACAGCAAAGAAAAACATCTCAAATTTCTTTATTCCTTCTTGATAGCTGACTTCTGTGACCACTACTTCAATAGCCCAGTAACTCTGTGTCCAAGAATATTTTTGGGATGAGGACTGAACCTTGCAGCAAGAGGGGAGACTGGGAAGCAAGGGAAGAAGGCATGGCCAAATCACAGCTTCAGCTCTCAAGCTCAGACTAGGAAAGAGCCAGACAGGATGGGGTTACAGACCACTTCAGAAAGTAATTTTAGACACCCCTATCACTGAAAATGGAAACATACTACTGACTGCATCTTGGCGCCAGCCAAGCCTGTGAGGTGTAGCACGTGCACCTTCTAGGAGACTGAATATCACAAGTTCCAACAGCATCTCTGCCTTAGGTTCATTCCTGTGCTGGAGATTCACTACAAGGTCACACCAAAAATATCCATCTCCTCTCTTGAAAATTAAGGTCTTGCCTAAAATAAAATAAAAATCTAACTGATGCTATGAAACTCAACACCCAAACTTTAATATTACAATTCACAACAGCAGCTTGAAAAAAATGTGCTAGTTACACTAAACTGTGAAGTTTAAAGAGAGACAACTATAAAGACGGTAAAGAAAACATTAAGAAGAAATACAGGATTTTCTACACAGAAGCATTCATCCTCATATGCTTTTATCTTTATCTTTGTGAGAAAACTCAGTACAGCTCCGAGTCACTCATTAAAGTTATACCATCCCTAAACATGTGTTGCAAGCATTACTCATGCACCTCTGTCCTTAAAATTCGGCCAAGACTGTAACAGCAGCAGAGACACCATCACTGTTAAAAGGATACATTCTGTCATGGCTGCAACATCAAGTTTACTAACTTCAGGTGAGCCAGGGCAACACTTCTTGAACTCTTTCCGCAAGTCAAAAAACGAGTAGAAGCATTCAGGCAGTAAAATATTCTGTAAGAGGAACAAAGTCAGTTAGGGTGAGTTTAACCTACTTTGTGACTAGATACCAAACTTTCTAACAATATCTTTAGAATAGATAGGAAACACAAGCAGTCTTTGCTACAGAGAAACTGTAGCTCTTCTTAGCCAGGTAAGTACATTCATAAACTTTTTTGCTTAAACAGCTTTCTCCTTATATTGTTTAATAAGAGAAATGTGCTTTTGCACTGCCAGAGAAACATTTGCCATTATTACAAGAGCTTCAAATCCAATATTATGTAGCAGAGCAAATGCCTCCTATTGCAACATTTATCATCAATTCTTGATTGCAATTTTAACTGTATAAAGCCAGAGGGTAATCCAGTTTGTAAAATTAAACAAATTTTGGAAGCCTAGCAGATAGTTTATAGAAAAGGCTGCTTTCAGAGAATAGTCACACATCAAATATTTATTTCCAACAAATAAAAAAATCTGACTGTGCAGAAGAAGGTTTGTCATGGTGCAGAGGTTGTCAGCCTATGCATGGTAACTGCTTTAACTGCAGGATACAAAGCCAGAAGCAAGTTATGTAGCCCACTATAAGTCAATCAAACCTTTCTTGCCCCACCACTACATCTACCACATGCTTTTAATTTTTGGGGGAGTGGAAATGAGAAGATATGGAGAAGTCTTGGGGGCAGCTGTCGAAACCAACACAAACCCTTACTTCTTCAGTTAGCTCTTCACCCCAGACAGAATACTACATATTCCTTCTGGCTGTTTGTTGCCTGCAAGGCCTTTCTAGACTAAAGAAAGGCTTTCTGGGATTTAACAACTAGTTAGCATGTTGGCATTATAAAATAGCAGCCTATGTGAAAGCACATTTAGGGAGCCCAAAGAAAGCAGTTTAGGCTCTAAAACAAATTCTGCTTTGAGAACATTAGAGCTTATTTTAGCATATGGACAGGTGTTTTAGGCAAACGATACTCTTTAAAGGCTTATGAAAATATAGATGGGCTTGCCAACATTTCCTGCTCTAGTTTTAGCATGATTTTCTTCCTTGATGTGAAATGAAGTTTGGTACTTCATTTATGTTCTTTTTGAATAGCTGATGCAAATTTATTCTCTGAATACCAGGAGTTGAGAGATGGCTTCAAAATTGATATCTTAGAAATAGATATCTTCTCAAGAGCCTAGAGATTTCTGCATATTTGGATTATAGTGATCCCACACTCCAATCCCTGCATTAAGATATTAATCAAAAAACTATTACAAGTATCATAAGCATCTGGTTTATTTAATCTACAGGCAGCACAGAGCAAATTTCAAATTAACAATTCTTAATGAAACAGCAATGGAAGATTTTGATAAAGATTTGATTTCTGTCTGTGACCTCATAATGATACAGAAAAAGATCCCTGACATCAAACCAACTTTAATTGCAGGATGTGTCCCTTCTTTTATCCACATAATTTAAATGGATTACAAGTTTTACTTTATTAGCCAAGAAGAAAGTATTTCAAAAACCTATTTCCACTTTTTTCCCATATTATACATCATAGAAGACAAGTTACATATATAAGAACTGCTCCTTCACTGTGAATAATGCTCACTGTTTCTTTTCCAAGTCTTTAAAGCTATTGATATTTAAAGCACAAACAAATATTACAACCAAGCTCATTCAGCATCACATTTGTAACAGCACACACTTGCAGCAGTGTCCCTTCAAAGATGGGGCAGCAAACCAATGCACATAGAAGTCAGGTACAATGAGAGGAGCAGAACAGCTCAGTTACAGAGCAATGCATGTTCATACCAAACCACAAAATGAGGCGTTATTAATATTGAAGCAGTCATTTCAGAACCAGAGAGACTCACATATTGCTGCAACCCTATCACTAACGAAAAGCAGGCAGGACTTCATAACACTGTTAGCGATTTGGCAACTCTGAAGTTATGGAAAACTCCAGACTACAGGACTAATCATCACTCATAGCCTGCCTCAAACTACTGTTCAGCTCCTTACAAATATGAACAACGCCCTTGGAGTGTCAACTGAATACCCAAAGATTGAAAGTTGCTATATCTAGGCATGAATGTAAAATTTCAAAAAAACAGTTCATGGTTAAGATGGTTAATTGCTTGGCAACAATCCCAAATCCCACCTGTTAACCCTGTAGAAGCTAAAAGTATTGTCAATATGTTGTTCCTTTCTCAAACATTTAAGAGCATTATCCTTCTGATTTAACTTAAAAGACTTGCATTTCAAGACTGCATAAGGACAGGGCACTGTATATACCTTCCACACAGACAGGCTCTTTAGCCTGGTAAGCACATTACATATGAGCAATATTTGTGCTATAGTTGTGTGGAGGTACCCTCATACTACAGAGAAGTTGATTTGTTTTGCAAGAAATCATAAAAAGCACATTAAGAGTCAAACTTAAGCTACAACTACATACCTTTTTGGAAGCTTCAGGGTGTAGAACCTGCCTAATATGCAACTGTCCATCAGTACAGAAACAGAAAGAAGTACCTACACCAATGTTCAGCTCATTGCTCACGGACTGATTAAACTGTGGGCAGGAACAAGAAAAGACATACATGTTATGTTATGAGATCAGAGTGGCTCCACTTGGCAGAGTCATCAGCTGGTAACATTCCTGGGCAGCAAGAACATGGAGCTGGAGCTCCTATTCACATAAGCCTACTCCTTCACTTCAGTAAATTTGTTTCTTACTAGCTAAGCACATGCTAACTTCCATGATAAATCCCTTCACATGGAAACCAGCCTTTTTCCCCTTCTAATGAGATATGGCTACACAGACAGACCACGTCACAGAAGAAAATCCTTTTCAAGATTTGTAAGAGCATTGCAATGAGATAAAGCTGATTGCAGAGAGCTGAGGCAGTACGGGGGCAGAAGAGCTTTTCAGACAGGGTACTCAAGCATGTCAGAAAGAAGACAGGCTTTCAGCCCTATCCTCAATGGGAATCACACACACTTCCTTGTTAATCTAGAGGCTTCAATACCATCACCTTCCCAGGACTGATGAGCACAAGCCTTAACAGACGACGCCTAAAGCTAGCTTCTTCCAACACTGATTAGGGCTCACCCTCAGCTGAAGCTCACTCAGAGTCCAGCCTGGCAGGAGAGCAGGGTAGGGGTAAATAGCTGACCCTAACCTTCCTCTCTTGGGGTTCAGTTCCTCCCAAGGCAAATAAAGAAAAGGCAGAGAAGGAAGGTCCACAAAGCCCTACACATATAGGCTTTCTGGCGCACACGTCTGTGGTGCTCCCGTACCAGGCTCCACTGCTCTGATAGTGGGGATAAGCAGACGATGATACCACCTCTACCCCGCGGGAGAGCTCCCAAAGGAGACCAGCACTTGGCAGCCAGTTACGGTGTGTCACCTGTCTCAATGCCTGCTCCAGCGGTGGAGCCAGTGACAGGCTCTCCACATCCACTTGGGTGATCTCCTGGCACTCAGTCGTCAGTTCTGTGTGGTCAGGCCGGACCAGCACGTCATGCAGGTGCCCCAGCTCCAGAGAAAGCAGAGGAGGGGGTGAGTCAGCTCTCTGGGCTGGAGGTCCTCACCTGCAGCACCAGAGCTTGCTCCAGCCTGGGACACCCATTACCAGCCCAGCGCCGAGACCACCCTGCCCACATCCAGCATGGCAGGCGCCAACGGGAGCAGCAGGTCGGGGTGCTCGCCCGTCGGGTGAAAATACCTCCTTACTCCTCAGGTCGACCACTTTCCACAGGAGCTGGAGCAGCTCTCGCTCGTCTGAGCCCAACCTTGCCCCGTTGGTGCCCGCCGTGGTCACGAAGAGAATCACCAGGTAGTCGGGAGACGCCGTCATGGTGCCACCGGGCCAGCAGAGAGGATAAAAAGCAGGAAAGAAAGAAGGGGGGAAAGACAAGAAGCCAGAAACTTTCCTTGCCCCAGACGCTTCCAAGCGAGACTCAAGCGGCAGAACCCCCAGCCGCAGCCTCCCTCCCCAAGGACCTGGCGCGGGGGAGGCGCACGGCTTCCCCCCGAGGTGGGTGGTAGCCGCTCCCACACCAACTGCACCCCTGGGAAAGGCGCAATGGCTGCGAGCTTTTCTGCGCGGGGCCGCGGCACCACCTGCCCACCCCCGGCCCACGTGGTGCAGGTAGCACACACCTGGCGCCGCCGCCCATTGGCCCTGCCGGGCGGGGACGTGGCAGCGCGGCGGGGGCGGCAGCCGGAGTGTTGGGCCGGGATTGCGGGCGGGACGGCCAGCGCGGGGCCGCGGCGGCGGAGGAGCAGCCCCGGGTCCCTGAGGAGCCTCAGCGTGCCCCGACGGTGGCCCAGACCTTTACTGGCCTGCGCCTTCCGCCGGCAAGGTGCGCTGCACCGGGATGGTGCAACTCCTCAGCGACGGGGTGGGATCGCCCGGTCCTGCCGGGACACGCCGCAGAGGGCAGTTCTGCCCTGCTCCGGGGAGCTCCGGCCCCCGGACGAAGGGCAGGACAGGTGGCCACGCCGCTCGTACCAGCCCCGGCGGGTACCCCGCTTTAGTCGTAGGCCGCAGGGGGCGAGTGTGGTGCCAGGGAGCTCTGTGCGGGCCGGCTTCCCCCGGGAGCAGCTCCTGCCGAGGGAGACCAGGCGTTCAGGGCGGTGAAGCCTTTTCCTCTGTCGTCGTCAAGGCAGCAGCATCGCAGCTTCTGTACGGTTCTGGCACGGAGGATCAAGTCGTGTGTTAACAGCCGTCTCGTTTGGCTGTCGCAGCCTTCCCTCGATGAGCTGGTGATTTTGGCCCTTTTGACAATCCCTCTTGTTTCACGGTGAAACCTCTGTTCTAAAATCTCTGTTTTCAATGCATAATTCTCCAACACAATTTTTTTTCGTGACAAATTACGGAACGCAGGGTAAACGACACGAACTTTCTCCAGGGAAATCCTGTAATACACTTGGTTCTTAAAGACCTCAGAGTCGTTCATTTCCAACTTCATTGAGATGCTGCTTCTTGAAATTTTTACTGAAATCCCAGAATCATGGAATATACTGAGTTAGAGGGTGATGCTGTTTGGGTTTTGCCGTTATTTCTTTTCTATGTTCTCTGTATTCTTCACAAATATATTTGTAATTCTGTCACCTATTGTGACATTAGTAGCTAGTTTTCCTAGTACTTTTCCATGGCCTTTCCCTAAGCAGATAGACAAAACAAATTCCGGAACTCCAAGCCCTGGGGGGTACAAGGCCTCAATGGTTCTGGTTCTTGATTCTTCCTGGGAACCAAGGCTGAGAACAACTCTTTGAGATACATTCTCATGGACAAAGTACAGCTAGTGCTGAAGGGTGGGCTCCAGAGAAGGGGCTTGATCTGGGGGTGTGGGAAGCATCACCACTTGTCATCCCAATTAGTGCTTTTTATCAATTATGCTAATTTCCTAAAACCTATAAAAATGTACTCACTCCTGGAGGGGTGGGCTTTTGTGGACATGTTTCCATAACTGCCCCTGAAGGCCTTCATTAAAGATCCTCCTTTATATTACCTCCTTACTAAAGTTATCTCGAGTTTCATTTCCAGGTTGGGAAAAAGGCAACAAGGGGACCTATCAGGATCATCGAGTCCAACTCCTGGCCCTGTGCACGACACCCCCCAAGAATCACACCATGTGCCTGAGGGCATTGTCCAAATGCTTCTTAAACTAATGAAGGCTTGGTGCTGTGACCACTTCCCTGGGGAGCCTGTTCCAGTGCCCAGCAACCCTCTGTGTGAAAAACCTTTTCTTCATATCTAACAGAAACCTCTCCTGACTCAGTTTCATGCTGTTTCCTCAAGTTCCATCACTGGTCACAAGAGATCTGTACTTGATCCTTGTGAGGATGTTGAGGACAGTCATGAGGTCTTGCCTCAGTCTCCAGGCCTTTCATCATTCTCATGGCCCTCCTTTGGACACTCTCTAAGAGGTTTATATCTTTCTTGTATTGTGGTGACCAAAATATCACACAATATTCGAGGTGAGGCTGCCCCAGTGCAGAGCAGAGCAAGACAATCCCCTCCCTTGCCTGGCTGGTGATGCTGTGATCCCCTGGGCAGGGTTTGGTCTCCTGGCTGCCAGGGCACTGCTGACTTATATTCAACTTTCCACTGACCAGGACCCCCAGGTCCCTTTCTGTGGTGCTGGCCTCCAATCTCTCGTTCCCCAGGCTGTCTGTACATTCAGGATTGCCCCATTCCAGGTGCAGAATCCAGCATTTACCTTTGTTAAACTTCACACAGTTGGTGATTGCCCATCTCTCTTAATTTGTCAATGTCCCTCTGCAAGGCCTCTTTGCCCTCAACGGAGTTGACAGCTCCTCCCAATTTGGTTTTGTTGGTAAATTTACTTAGTATGTCTTTGAGTCCCACATCCAAGTCTTCAATGAAGACACTGAAAAGAACTGGGTCAAGGATGGAGCCTTGTGGAACCCCACTAGTGACAGGTTGCCAGCCTGATGTCACCCCATTCACTGTAACTCTTGGCATCTGACCTGTGAGCCAGCTGCTCAGCCATCATGTCATCTGGTTGTTCAGCTGTGTGCTGCACATTTCTATAAAGGTGCACTTTGTGTGTTTCTTCATCACCATTCCTTACGCTGGTGCAGGTTCATAGCTTGCACCACCTTTTATTAACACATACACATTTGTTTGGCAGGAAGGGAACAGATGTGTTTCACCACTGCTGGGGATCCTGTCAGCCACTGACTTATCCTCTTAGTCCCTGGCATTCTCTTCCTGCCCTACTGTGGTTTGGTTCAGCCTGGTTCTCCTTGTGGGGACTGCCACCAAATTCCAGCGTGACATATGATGGCTGGAGTAATTTTCACTCTCTCTGGTCCAAGATTTCAAAATTGACATTCACTGGTGGCAGAGACTGCAATTTAAGGGGTTAAAATGTCAATACCTCCAGTTTTTAAAAACAGTAGCTGAAATTTGCCACATGAATCTGGTATCAGGAAACAACTAAAATAATTGCACCCTACTAGAGGTTTAGAGCCCCTGGTTCTCTTTGTGCATTTGTCTTCTGACTTTTGATGCATTGAGTAAAACATTTGTGAAGTGGAGGTCTGGGGTGTTTGTCCTCAGTAGTGGCTGCAGGTGATCTGTACTCAGCATCTGAGGAGTGAAGTTGGTCCTCACACAGGCAGTTTGCTTTGTGACCTCTGCTTAGCCTGGAGCAGAAGGATTCAACTGCATAAAATTTCTTTGTGCAGTTTCCCTTTCAGGTCTTAGTTTACTGCAACTTCTTAGAAAAACAGTTATACTTTAGTACAAAAATCCAGAATGTTTCTGAAATTACTTCACAGTGGAGCACGCCAGACAGAGAGTTCAGGCTGGCTGCTCGTCTTTAGGTGAAACTTATGTTTCTTACTTAGTGCCAGCTTAGCTTTTGAGAAGCAGCCCCTGTCTTTGTGTTGGATGGGCACCTGTTCCTTTACTTGTGATTTGTTCCGTTTTGGCTTATGCACTTTTTTCTTCTCTTTTCCATCTTATTGTCTCATCCTATGGCTCTGTCCATGTAGGAGCATGAGACTCCCCAAATTATTGCTACAACAAGCTGCTTTTTGTATAGTAATCCCTTTCAAAGGTGAAACTGTACCCCCAAACTATTTTTAATTCCCATTGTCTTTTGTATTACTGGCTAACCCTTGTTTTATTCGTTCGTTTATGAAGCTGCTTGTCACTATTTGCTACTGTAGAGCTATGACCCTTTATTTTTCTCTTTCTTGGCTAATACATTCCCTAAAAGTCCTATTTTCCAGTCACAGTTCCCATTCCACCCTCTTTCTTGTCTGCTTGCAGCATCCAGTCTGACAACATGTACCAGTTGGTCAGGTTCCTGTGGTTGTGTTGCCCAGGCTCTTGGTATTTGTGTACTCCCATTCCAATTGCTCGTCCCTGGCCATTCCATTGTCCTGGGACTGGTTAAGCATTGTCTTTTCATGAAATGTCACCTTCCAGATGACATCGGTGTTGTTATCTGCAGGAAGGTACTGGGATGCTTTGAAGCAAGGCAACCTCTCAGGGCTCCTCCCAGCACACTGTTGCTGTATTCATCTCCTCTCTGGCAGTCCTTTTGTTTCCTGCCTGCTGTCTGCCCAGCCCTTTTGCTAATCTCAATGTAACTGTTTTTCTGTCATTTTTGTATTAATTCTGGTGATTTCCCACCATGTGTCCTTTTATTCCGCTTACTGTAACAGGACAGTTCTGAAACAGCTCCTACCATTCTTTTTGCCAAGGAGCTCACACCCCTCCGCCCCCTACACTGCAAGAGACTCATATGTCCTCTTATTTATTTCCTCCATTTTTCTGAAGCTTCCTTCTTTCACCCATTGATCCCCTTCCTTACAAACAAACAATCTGTGGCTTTGCACTTCTCAGTATGTCCAGATTTTTTCTGACAGTTCTGCATCTCCTGCCCTGCTCTGTTTCACTACAGGATGGTCTTCACCCCAATACCACCTGCAACTGTTATCCTTTCCTGCACACACCTTTGTCCTCTAACAAGTATCCCACCTGTATAACTTTTCCCCAGTTTTCTTCCAGAAATATCAGCTTCTTACAACTGAAATTGGAAAATCAGCTGTATCATTCTTTCCTGAATGTGTTAATGTTTACCACCTTTTTTTAAATGTCTCTAAGATAACTGCTGTTCCTAACCAAATTCTGTCATCTCCACTTTCATCAGTGGAGAAAATACCCCCAAAACACCCAAACTGCTTCTTGATACTGTGCAAGTGTGTGTGACATTCAGGCACTGCTGTTCTACCTTGCAGCAAGGAAATGCCTGACCTGTAAACCCAGGCATGTGCTGAAGTCAGTGACACTGCATTCAGAGCTGTCTAAATTTAATCCTACAAAGATGATTCTGTTCACATCCAGAGCTGCAGCTGTTACCAGCAGCGAGGGAGTCACTGCAGATAAAAACGCAGGGCTGGAATTCCCCTGCCAGTTACTGAAACGACTCTCACTGGCTGACTTGGTTGCAGTACTGTTGCAGGCTATGCCAGCAGAGAAGTCATTTGACAGGGACTGTATTCCTCTCGCACAGTGGCACACATGGCAATGCACATGTTTGGAGTAGTTGCAAAGCTACTGCCCCACAGAAGTCTCCAAAGAGCCCCTAAACATAATCAAGACAAGCCATGCCAAGTGTCAAAAGGCATTGTGCTACTTTAGTAAAATACATATAAAGGAGTTTTTCTTCTTTTCTACATAAAGGTATTGTATTTTACTTCAAGAGTTTAGATGTGGTAATTCATCAGGATGAGAGAGGGATCCACATTGGGGCAAGAATGACATTATGGCCAAGGATGTCCCTTGGTTTTCAAATTGTGAAATATTTCTCTAAAGGGATTTGTACTTGAACTACATCTGTTCAAACAGCATGAGGCAGAACCATGTTTTCAGTGAACTGAGAAGAAATTCTAGTTGATAAGTATCCCTGCACTGCCAAAAATCACCTCTTCAGGTGTGCCAGTAGAACTTGTTGGGGAATTGCTGTGGCCCGCCTCCCCAACACGTGCTGTGGGGACAGGAACTTCCTGAACTAGTTTCACCATCGCAAATGATATACTGAACCACAACCTTGTTTAAAGTGATGCAACATTTTCATGTGGAGTACAACCTAGAGGATTGCTGCTCTTGGTCTAAGTGAAAGTTTGGAGTGCTGAGAGAGCAGAAAGCTCAGTTACTGAAACAAAAAAGGGGCTTGTGAAGTCCTGATACACACACAGACCGGTGTATTTCATAAGCAGCTGAGACAAGAGGCAGATAGCAAGGGATAATTATCACTGTTAAGGAAAGTGCAGGTATTTGGCTGAAGCTCCCATCTAGAGATGTAACACATCTTTTTACAGCTTCCTCCAAAGGCATATGGTGCAGCTTTGCTGTCAGGCATAGAGCTGGTACAGAAAACTTGTATAACCAACACCACTTGTGTAAGATTAATTCCACATCGTTCTCCTGGCCACGGGCTGGCTTTGGCTTCGTGTCCCCAGTGCTTGTACAACTTGATTGCTGTTGCAGAATGGATGCTAAACAGGTACATCTGGCGCTGAGGAAAGCTGAAAGGAATTGTGCTACAGGAGCTTGAGAGAAGCGACAAGTTCTTCATCTGAAAAGAGTTGTTTTAAGCACGAGAAAAGCTGCAAAAGAAATTTCTCAGGCAGGGCCGAAATTAACCAGCACCGAGCTTGTGAAACCGAGCTGAGGCAAAGGCTCGGCGCGGACTGCGGTGACGCCCAGCGGGGACTGGAGTCTGTGGAGAGCGGGGGCACCGCCCCGCAGCTCACAACCCCGACTGCGGCCTGAGTTTTAGCAGGTGAAAGGTTGGATCCCAGAGCTTCTTTCCAATCTAATTCATTCTGTGCCTCCGTGCGTGCTGACGCAACGCCGGCTCTGTCTCTCCTCACGGCGCTAAGGGCGGTGGGACCCGCCCCCAACCCCGCCCTAGCCCCGCCCCGCCCCCGCCCCAGCCCCTTCCGCCCTCGTCCCCGCCCGGGCGGCCCGGAAGCGGTCGCTCGCGCGCCGGAAGCGCGTCCGCCGCGGCCCTGCCAAGATGGCGGCGGATGCTGCTACCGAGCTGCTGTTCCTGGACACGTTCAAGCACCAGAGCGCGGAGGTAAAACGGGGTTCGGGTCCGCCTCTCCTTTCACCTCCCTTCTTCTCCTCTCCCTTCTCTTGGGCTACTGTCGGCGCCCCCTCATTCGCGCCGGGGCATTCCGGGCGTGCGGAACCCCCGCTGGGGCGGGCCCCGGCGGCGGTCGGGCAGGAGCAGCCTCGGGACAGGTGCCGTCAAGGGCGGGCTGCCGCCTCCTTCCCGCCTCGCCTGACATGAAGCTTTGCTCGAGTCGCTGTCCTGGCAGCCCGAGGTGCTGCTGGCAGGGGGCGGAGGGTGGTGGGAAAGGAGAGGGGATTTAGAGGTGACGGGGAGTAGAGGCGAGCAGAGAACAAAGAAGATAAACGTGCTTCGAGAAGACGATAATGGAAGAAGTCGACTAGAGGGCTATGCCCTTCCGCTTGTGAGATTCCTGATGCCTTTGTGTAGCTGATGGGGAGGAGTGATATTTGTGTGCTTGTGAGATACTCCCTTAGATTTATTCACTTTACACAAAATTAGTATTTCAAGCTTTTTTGGCAGTGGTAGGTCGTGCAAATATTGCACTTTGAGGCTGTTGGGATCCTGAGCATCTTTGAAGCTGCTGGTCTTGCAGCAAGTTTGTCCGGGGCTGAGCTCGATGTGCTGTTCAGGGAGGAAGAATGGGAGGGACTGTTAGGAGGAAAGTGATTGTGTACAGTAACATGAGAAAGACGTTTCAGTTTCATAGAGTAAATCGACTGTGTTCATCGATAGGCATAAGGGAAAGAAATTGGAGTATTTTGAGCTCATGCTGCAATGAAATGCAATTGAAAAGTTATTCCGGAGTCTTGTAGCTGTCCAGATCAGCTAAGCCCAAATGTGTTTTTAATTCCAGTGTTTAAGACAGTGTTAGGCGGACAATGCTACCCAGCGCTGGGTAGAAACAGTAGCCACTCTTACTCTTCTCCAGGACCCTGTGTTCTCTTGTTGAACATTTTTAATCGTGTTCTTTTTAAATCGTTTTCTGTCACTTTCATTCTTACCAGTGACATTGTCCAAACATGAACCTTATGCATTTTACGTGTTTCTTGAAAGCCTTCTTTATGTTACGCCAATTCTTCAGCTTTGTGGATTATGAGTGTTGCACTGGAACTTACAGTTCTTGAAAAGTTCTGCTGTGCGTTTGAATAAATTTATTTATTTGGCTTAGCTATGCAGTTTAACTGCTGCTGAGCAGTTCTGCTATGGGGTCTGTTTTAATGCTTTGTAGGAAAGGTGGGTTGGATTAACTTGCTGTTTTAGTGATGTTGATGCATGGCTGTCAGGGCATAATCCCGTATCATTTAAAGAAGAATTTGTCTTTATTTGGGTGGTGCTCCTGGGGATGAAGCTCCCTAGAGCAGCCCTTCCTCCAGAAATCTGATTCTTCTGCATGACTGAGATCTTATGTAGAGGCACAGATGAGCTCCCACAGCCCTCACTCCATGCAGGCTGCACTGACCCTGTTCCTGTTTGTGCATCTGTGCTCCCTGTCCTAGCAGGATTCCTTTGGTTCCACCATCCAGCTTCTAACACATCAGCCCACAGGCCAAGATGTTGTATTGCGTGCTAAAAAAATGTCTGCATAGATTTTTTAGAAGACAGTAACTCTTGCCCAAAACCATATCTTAAAAACTATTTTTAAAACTCCACTTTGTCTGTTTCATTGCTTACTAGCTTTCTAGAAATTTTAGTACTTGCTTTCTGCTGGTTTCATTTGCTTTCTGGTTGTGGTGAAAGAGATACATTTTGACAGCAGATCAACTTGGTTTTTAATTTTCATTTTGTAGTTGTGTTAATAGATCAGTGGTTTGGGTTTTTTTTCCTATCAGTCTGCTAATTCAGCTTCCTAATTGGAAATGTGATACTGAGCTTCTGTTAAGAAAGTCTTTATATGCTTACAATTGAACATAAAGTTATGTATGTGTATTGTTTTATGTGCATATCTATGCTAAAAACGATGAATAAATGTAATAAGAACTAATGCAGTGAATTTAGTAAGAGAAGATGTCTAGCATTAATTATTTAGTAGCTGCTACATGGAAAGTCAGTGTAAGTTTGATAACTTCCTAGTTTGCTCAGACATCTTTTTGGAGGGTGTAAGAATTCTTTATAGAATTCTTTTGTAAGAATTCTTTGCTGTTTTTGTGGTAAACAGAAATGATATTTGCTAAAGGTTTTCAAGTGTTGCAAAATTGGAAAAATAAACATCATATGGAATTTTTGTGCATATCTAGAAAAACTGACTTGCAGTATTGTTATGGATTTAATATAATATTTGAAGTATGAAATTTGCTAATGTTTAGAATTACACCATGCATCCCTTATGTCTGGCAAAAAACAACCTGTTAAAAAGATTCTTGCAAATAAAGGTAGTAAATTAGGTAAATAAACCAGTAACACTTTCTATGAAAAAACTGTGTTAAATATATGAAAAGTTTTGAGATTATATAAAACTCCCTATTTTTCTGTATAACAGTGTTTATCAGTGTTTAGCATTTTACAGAATTGAATTTTTTTACTAAGATTGCAACACGTTCCATTAGTAGAGAATACAAGTACATTATGTTGTTTGTGTTTTATGTTTCTTAGACTTTGCTTCTTCTGTGTTTTGTAGCAAAGTACCAATATTGATGTGGTTCGTTTTCCATGTGTGGTTTACATAAATGAAGTCCGAGTCATTCCTCCAGGAGTGAGAGCTCACACAAGTTTGCCTGACAACAGGGCTTATGGGTAAGTGGAAGATACCAGGTATCAGATTCAGGAAAACCTTCCTCTTATTTTTTTGTTGAACTTCTGTATCTCAATAGACCTTCCTACATAAAAATGTAAAATGCATTGATGTGTTTGCTGTACTTGTAATTATTTTGGGGCGCTACTTAAACAGTATAATTTTGTAGCTTTTTTTCTCTTGGTAGTCCTGCTTACTCTGATAAGGAACTCATCTAATCTAATTTTACTTTTATTCTGTTCCTAGAGAGACATCCCCCCATTCATTTCAACTGGACTTGTTTTTCAACAATGTCAGCAAACCAAGTGCCCCTGTTTTTGATCGGCTGGGAAGGTAAGTTCTTTCAAGATCAGTGTGTGACTTCATTATCTACCTTCCTGAAAATTTTTATAGTGCAGGGTATGCACAATAGAAGATAGTATCTCCCATGACTTTCATGTTACGTTTGGATTTTGCTAGTTTGTGTTCTTATTCTTTTCTCCAATCGGTGTTGAAGGACAGAAGCTTATGCTTAAAGTAAGAAAAGTTTCTGTTATTTTTAAATTTACAGAGCCCATATACATTAATGCAAAGAATTCTGTAGGAAGAAGTGATTTTTCACTCTTGCATATATTTGTTCAGTGTTTTATCGTTGGCTTGTGTGATTAGTATTGCTGTGTTTTATTTCTGTAAACATGGTTTATATTGATGAAAAATTACTTTCTGTCTTTTATTTAACAGCCTTGAATATGATGAAAACACTTCAATTATTTTCAGGCCCAATGCAAAGGTAATGCAGTGTGATTTAAATCTCTTATTTCCCTGCGTATCTGTCATTTAGGTGTAAATATGGTTTCATGTGGTGTATTAGTACTATGTAAAGTTTGTTGTTTCAAACCTTATCCTAAAACCTGCTTGTAGTTTAGATACTCTTTAATTTAGAGTCTTCCTGTGTTTTTTTGTTTTGTCTTTGATTTGGTTTTTGTTGGGTTTCTTTTTCCTTAGGAGGCTGTTGTAGATTAGGGATCTGTCTAGTCAGTGTATATACTGCCAGGAGTTTAATGCTTTCAAAGAAAGATTATTTGTTGCAATGACTGATGTGTTTAACGTTTTCTCAGTTTTCAAAATGAAGGATAAAGAGGTATTTTAATGTTGGATTTTTCTTTTGGCTTTTATGCAGATACTGATACAGTGATACTAGAGTAACTGTTTTGAAGCTATCTTTAAGTGCTTGTTCTTGTTTTTTTTTTTTGAAAAACTGATAGGTTAACACGGATGGATTGGTTCTTAGAGGATGGTACAACTGTCTGACTTTGGCAATATATGGCTCCGTTGACAGGGTAATAACTCATGAGAGAGAGTCACCTCCTCCACCACCCCCTCCGCCTCCACCTCCTCAACAACAGCCTGGATTGAAAAGGAATCCAAAACATGGTCAGTCTTGGGAGAAGACGAATTTTTTTTCTTTTAAAAATCAGTGTTACAGTATCCCATCAGAAAAACAAATTCCCAATTCTTCCACATTTTAGATTACAGTGACTTTCATTTTTCTTTATTATGTCTTTAGTTTCATATTTTCTTCTAGATTTATATTGAATGGTTTCAAGTAGGGTCTCATCCAGTGCTTTTAAGAGAGTGGTTTATTTGATCTGTTTCTAGTCACTTTGGGTGGTCAAAATACAGTTTAACTTGTGTGAACTCATTACAATGTAGATGATTGGAATATTAAAAAAAAAGGGATTAGAAAAGTATTAAAATCATAACAAGAAAATTTCACAGTCATAGTTAACTTTGCTTATCTGACTTGTGTAACATACGTTACAGAAGAATGCTCGGCACTGGTTTTAGAACAGCCGTGAAAAGAATCCATGGTCAAGTTTCTGCTTCAATTTCAGTTTTAGATTTAAAATTAGTACTGTTTTTCAAGGTATGGCTAGAAGACTGCAAAACTTGAATGCCATGTGTAGTAAAAATCGATTGCAAACTGTAAAAACCAGTTGAGTAAAATGTAAACTTTTCTTTTAAAAGCAGTTCAGATATTATTGATAGAGTTACAATATGAGTAGTATCAAAACCAAAATTGGCAATTACTCATGTAAGTTTTAAACAAGTATTACATTAAAAAATCAAGTGTTAATAAGCTTGTTAATTGATGTAGTTCTTGTTTACATCAAAAATTACTTCATCAAAAGTGACTTTAGAAAGTTGCCTCACGTAATGCAGAGTATAGATAAAATAAAAGCTGGGCAATAGTGTTCCTCAGTCAAAAGTAGCACTGAAACCCCAAAATTTTCTGCCTTTATTCCTGTGATTTCATTAAATGCAAGTTTTTATTTTCCCAATAAATACAGTTGATGGAGAGAAAGAGGACCAATTCAATGGCAGTCCTCCAAGACCACAACCCAGGGGACCAAGGACACCTCCAGGCCCTCCTCCTCCTGATGATGATGAGGATGAACCTATGCCAGTGTCAGGTAGAATGAGAAGAGACTGTGTTTTATTTGCTGTACATCACTGCCTAGAGGAGGCGGAATTCTGTGTTCCTGCCCAGTGTGAAGTTTCTTTTCTGTTACATCTGCTGGACAAATTCAGTTTTAGGAAAGGGATTTGGAAAAAAAAAAGATTTGTCTTTGTTAAATTGCATCATTTTAAAAGATAGTAGATTGAGAATATTGGCTGTTGAACATGCTGCTCATGATTTACGTAAGTGTTCCACTGGCACTGGTATCCATTGTCCTTCATTATTTTGCAGCATCTGCCAAATTACCTGGTCTCTGTATTGGTTAAAAGCATCAAGAACTTTGCATGTTCATAGTCTTACTGAACTAAGTGATTGTGTTCAGTCTAATCATGTGAAGATTTTCAAGATGCTTTTTTTGTATCTCTAGTATTTGTGATGCAGAAGCTTAAAACATGTATACTGCCATTAAAGACAATAAAAATATTTCTATAAGTACATTAGCAAAAAAAAAAGGAGGGCTGAGGAGGATCTCCTTTATTGGATGCAGGGGGATACATGGTAACAAAGGATGTGGAAAAGGCTGAGGTAGTTAACAACTTATTTGCCTCAGTCTTTAAAAGGAGATCAGTTACTTTCCAGGTACCCTGGGCTGGAAGACAGACATGGGGCAAAATGAACCCTTAATAATCAAGGAGGGAACAGTCAGCCCAAGTGTACAGAGCCAGATGGGATCCACTCATAGGACCAGTCCTGTTTAATATCTTTGGAATTCAGAAAAGTGCTCATATTTCCAAAACTTTGTATTTTTTTTAGTGGTTGGGGAAAAAGAAGATGACGTGGACCGTAGGGAGGATTACTTTGAGCCGATTTCTCCTGATCGAACATCCATTCATCAAGAAAGCCAGTATTCCGATGATGGAGAAGTAGAGGAAGATCAACCAGAAGAAGGGGAAGATGATGATGATGTGGATGTTGAGGAGGAGGAGGATGAAGATGATGATGATGATGACGATGATGATCATACAGTAGAGAGTATTGCCGATGAGGAAGAAGAGGAGGAGGAGGAAGATGATGAAGATGAAGAAGAGGGTGAAGAGGAGGAAGAAGGTGATGGTAAGTTGTAAGGAATTCAGAAAAAAAATTGAGATTTATGAAATTTTGGTGGCAGCTCCTTCATGATGAGTATGTGCGAAGGGAAGTGAATATTTTTCCCTTGGTTATTGCAACATCATATTATTTACAGTCGTGACATCTCTCAAGAACAATATTTTGCTGTGGAATATTTATTTCTTTATAGTAAAACTTTCTATAAATAGAGGAAAATAGATACAGTTGTCTAGGTGAGAATGAACATTCAATCTTCTTGTGTTTTATTTAAAAATGTAGGAAAATGGTGAAAGATTATTTCTGAAGTTAAAACCAAATGAAGTTGTTTATATAATAAAGTTAGTTGTCATCTTCTTGTATTACTTAAAGATCCCACCTATGTCTATGCAAAAATTTCAGGCTAGAAGTTTTATGATAGATGTAATCACTGGAAGAAAATTGGACAATGCACTTGTAATGTGTACTCTAGTTAAACTTTTTGCATTATACATTCTTTTAATTGACTCCATTATTGTGTAAAAAGTGCCTGTCAGATGGAACTTTCCACTCATATCTTGAAAAAGAGAAGGCTTTTTGTATGTTAGTGTGTGATTGTTCTCTAGCTAGTAATGTTTGTGTAAAATGAATCACTACTTTGTTTTTGGAAGATATTCTCCACAGTTATGAACTGGTCTATTCATAACTGATTTGGTAACTTAATCTTTCTCTTCTTAGGAGATGATGGCTATGAGCAGATTTCAAGTGATGAAGATGTAATTGCTGATTTGGAACGTGAAACATTTAAGTATCCAAGCTTTGATATTGAATATACTCCTGAGGATCTGGCATCTGTGCCTCCTGTGACATATGAACCTTTTGAAAAGGAGCTTGGACCACTTTTATACTTCAGCTGCCCTTACAAGACTGTGTTTGAAAATGAAGTTGCTAAAATAAAGGACCAAGAACCAGAAAAAGAAAATTCAGGGGCAGTTGAAGGCTCAGTTAAATTAACTGAACTGTTGGAATTATATCAAGAGGAAAGGGGTACAAAGTGGGTCACTGCACTAGAAGAAATTCCAAGTTTAATAGTAAAAGAATTGAGCTACCTACTGGTGAAAGACACAAAGCAAGACTATATTACCCAGCTAGTAGACTGGACCCTGCAAGCTTTAAACCTTCAGGTGGCTCTCAAACAGCCCATTGCTTTGAACGTTCGACAACTCAAAGCTGGGACAAAATTGGTATCTTCATTAGCAGAATGTGGGACTCAAGGAATAATGGCACTCTTGCAGGCAGGAGTTATTAATGTGTTGTTTGAACTGTTGTTTGCAGATCATGTTTCATCCTCCCTTAAACTTAATGCTTTTAAAGCTTTGGATAGTGTCATTAGTATGACTGAGGGAATGGAAATGTTTCTAAGAGGTGGTACAGATATACATGAAAAAAGCGGTTATCAGAAGCTCCTGGAACTCATACTGTTAGATCAGACTGTGCGAGTTGTTACAGCTGGTTCTGCAATTCTCCAGAAATGCCACTTCTACGAGATTCTGTCAGACATTAAAAAGGTGGTTGATCAGTTAGCAGAGAACACCCCTCCTCTTCCTAATCACACAGAACCAGAACAGGACCAGGACTTGGCAGGACTTGAAAGAACCAACCAAGAATATGAAAATGATGTGGAGGCTCCTATGGACATGGATCATCTTTTGGAATCTTCTAATATAAGTGAAGGAGAGATGGAAAAACTTGTTAGTCTTCTTGAAGAGATCTTCCATTTGATGGAAACTGCTCCTCATACAATGATTCAGCCACCTGTGAAATCTTTCCCGACCATGGCACGCATTACAGGCCCTCCAGAGAGGGATGATCCTTACCCTGTCCTGTTTAGGTACGGCAATTGCAAATTCAGTTTCTAGAGTGTATTTCCTCCAGCTTGATAGAGATATATCATGGGTGACTTTTTTGAACAACACTTCGATAGATATTTCCCTTAGTTCTTCTATTCTGGATTCTAGATTGTGCATATAAGGTCTGAGAGAGTTTGATAAGTTATTGTACCTGCTATTTTGCTGGCTTTCGGTCAACCTAGAATGCACCTAGCCAGAAGTTTGCATCTCCTTATTACTGGTAATGTGCTGGCCCTTCAGTTGCATTCATAGATGCTGACCGGTTATGCTGGGTGCTGTCCAGTTTGAAAATGGTTGTAAATCTAGAGTGTTTCATTTGACATCTTGGAACGTCTATGTGTATGGATAAAATAGGTCTGGAATTCCTCAGTCTGCATGCTGAGATGGCAAGATCCAAACTGGCCACAGATTCATGAAGAGGTCATGCAGTTGTGTCACTGCAGCTCACTTTCACAGCACAGGCAGAGGAGCTGAGGCCTGCCTGCCTTCAGCCAGTCAAAACATCTCGTGGGTTCTTAGGCTGTTAGCAAGTTTCCGTCTAGAAAGTATTTCTCTAAATGCTGACAGATTTCTTTGGTAGCAGTGGTGTAGGTCATGATCTAATACAAACATCTACATGCAAAGAGTCTTGAGAAATTGCCTGCTAGATATGCTATAATGATTGATTTCATAGCACATTTAAAACATTGAATCTGGCATTGATGATGATTCAGATGCAGCAAATTGAATAAAATACAGTGTCCTGTTTTGTGTGTAGATACAGTTGAGGGTGGGTTTTTTTGTTTGGGGTTTTTTATGGAGATCAGAATTTTAGGACTTATTTCTTGTAAATAGTACAGCAGTTACATTTTGTAAGGTTTAAATTTTGTACTACTTCACAATTAGTTATTATTTCTTGTAGTCCACAGATCAATAAGTACTGAAGCTAGAACATATGTGGTTTTATATAATGTTATTATGCAGTGTTGACAAATATTTGTAGCATTGCTGATTATTTTCCTGGTTTTGGTTTGGTTTGTTTTTTTTTCAGATATCTTCATAGTCACCATTTCTTGGAATGCATTACTTTGCTACTGTCTCTTCCAGTGACAGGTGCACATCCAGGTGTGCTTCAGGCTATCCGAGATATATTGCGTTTCCTGGCACAGTCACAGAAGGGTCTTCTTTTCTTTATTTCTGAGCACGAAGCAACAAACTTGTTGGTTAGAGCACTTTGTCAGTTTTCTGATCCAGATCAAGAGGAAGGTATGCAGTCAGATGGTGCCAACGAGGATACTTTTGCCCTGTGGCTCCTGCATTCAACACAGACATTGCAGTGCATTTCGGAATTGTTCTGCCACTTCCAGCGGTGCACAACCAGCGAGGAGACTGACCACTCAGATCTGCTGGGAACACTTCACAACCTTTACTTGATCACCTTTAACCCTGTGGGAAGATCTGCTGTGGCTCATGTATTCAGTCTGGAAAAAAATCTCCAAAGTCTTATTACTTTAATGGAATATTATTCCAAAGAAGCTTTAGGGTAATATATGCATTTATTTACTTATTTCCTTTAGGTATTTTAAAAGTATCTGTCTTCTATAAATAATTCAGTAAATCTAAAATATTTTTCTTTTATATCCTGATGGTTTTATTTAAAACCAAAACAATGTTTTAAGTAGAAGCATGTAATACAAAAACAGGCCTGTCATTTGTAATCAAGTACTTAATACTCCAAATCTGTGTAGGTCATCAACAAAATTCTTGTAATATATGTAGGGCAAACTTTTGGTTATGTGAAAAAATCAGTAAGCAGGCACTTTTCTTTCAAGCATAAAACGTTGCCTGTGAAACAAGCAAAAGGCTTGACTGGGTACAGAGCGTACTGCACACAACTCTGGGGTGGGAATCTCAATTCTTCAAGTTCTTGTAGACGTTAAATACAGTCATTGTTTTCTCTGGACAGGCAGTTGTACTACTTTAGATGGCAGTGATTTTAAAATGATTTGTGAAACAGATGAAATTACATAAAAAATTTGCATTCCACTTAACTGGATCTCATAGTTTGTTGATGCTGAAATAAATAGGAACTTGTATAATGCGGCAGAAAGTGTTCACTTACCAAAAACACAGGAGGAAATTGTTTAGGTTTCTTTCACTGATTATGGGGCAATCCTTATTGATGGTTAAAGTTCTGTAGGTAGATTTTTAGGAATCAAATAATGAAAAACTAACAGATATCCAGTTGTTTTAGCTGAGATCTAAAGAAAATCTTTGTTGTTTTTTCAGAGACTCAAAGTCTAAGAAGTCAGTTGCTTATAATTATGCCTGCATCCTTGTTTTGCTGGTAGTACAATCTTCCAGTGATGTCCAAATGCTGGAACAGCACTCAGCACCTTTGCTGAAGCTTTGTAAAGCAGACGAAAATAACACCAAATTGCAAGGTACAGTATGTGTAATTATCAACTGAATTGTTTGAATGTATAGAAGAAATCTTTTTGATATGAATAATTGGTGCTTCACAGTTGTCTGGCTTAGATAATGAAATTACTTTTCCAGTTGCATCTAATTAGTTGAGTCACTGAGATAATATGCCTTTTTTTTTTCTGTTAATGAGAGTTAAATAGTTAAATTTATTTATAGTTAAATTATTTTTCAAGTAAAATAGCTACCATGGATTTTGGATAATTACAGGAAGTTTGAAATTATTCAAACTGCGTTGATAATAGGGGAGCAAATTTCTGTAAAAGTGGACTAACTAGTCAATGAGCTGTGTCTTATTTTTGTTTACTATCGCTAGTAAACCCCCACTGGACACTAAGTACCACACCACTGTTGCTCACTCCCCCACCCACCCAAGATTGGAGGATGAGGAGGAGAATCAGGGAAAAACAAGTAAAAAAATTGTATAAAAAGGAGAGAAGAGATAAAACCCAAGAAAACAAGTTGCACAGTGCAATTGTCCACCTGCTGATCAATGCCCTGCCCCTCCCCAAGGAGTGATCAGCCCCTTCCAGGCAACTCTCCCAGTTTTCATACTGAACATGACATCCTATGGTGCAGAATATCCCTTAAGATGGTTTGGATCTGCTCTCCTGTGCTCCCTCCAGCTTCTTGTGCAGCTCCTCATTCACAGAGCATGAGACACTGGAAAGTCCTTGATTTAGGGTAAACACTACTTAGCAACAACCAAACAGCAGAGTGTTATCAATGTTGTTCTTGTGCTGAATCCAAACCACAGCACTGAACCAGCAACTAGGAGGAAAACAAGCTCTATCCCAGCTGGAACCAGGACAGTGATGTAGTCTCACAGGATCTTTACTAATAAATAATCGTGGGATTGTTTTAAGGCACCTAGGCCAGCATAGTCCATGTTTTGATGTCTAAGCCGTGTCTGGGTGTGTTCCCAGCTTGTGTTGGTTTACAGATCAGGCCTGGGATGCTCATAAAAACCCTGCTGGGGACTATTCTGACACCTGAACATTGAAACTCTGATGTCCGAAGTTGTGCTCTGTGCTGGTTAACTGGCTCATGTAGACATACCAATAATTTCTTCAAAACTTAAATGCACTGAAAGAAATCAGAATTCTTCTAAGTTCTAAAACTTCTTAGTTTAAATCTCTCCTCTGTCATGCTCTTATTTTTACTACTCACCTGATCATCAGACCACTTTATGAGAAGCGGGGCTAGTTTATGAAACCAAATCATGAAATCAGTTTGAGTCATCAATTCATATCCTCTTGATCTTCATTATAAGTTCTTATAAGTATTTTCAGGAACAATGGTTTTTAAATCTTTAAATCTCTTATCCCAGGAACCTGGGACTTTCAGGTTATTCTAGAGTAAGACAGAGACTAATAATCTGTAAGGACTTCCAGCGTGAGTGCAGTGCAGGGCAGAGATTGGCTCTGTTTGGGCACTTAATAGAAATTTCGTACTCTGTTGTAATACCTGTTCTGTACATTAAGGGCAATGTATTTTAGTTCTTTTCTTTAGCTGAAAGTGCCCCGTAGTGTCTTTTGTAAAAAATGTTTAATTACAGATAATGAGATGAAAATCAATTGTCTTCAGATTGACTTGAGCCATATTTTGTCAGTGTGCATAATATATATTGCCTGTCCTGAAGTTTTATTTTTGTTGATGCTTTTCAGCTGGCTACAGCTGCACTATATGCCCCACAAATTTCACACTTGGCTTTAGTACCTATTGTGTAAATTAAGTACATTTTGATTGAAAAAAGTTTTATGATCATAAATTCACTGACCTAAGTATTTTTTTTTTTCCCCCAGAGCTCGGCAAGTGGCTTGAACCTTTGAGAAATCTTAGATTTGAAATAAATTGTATTCCAAATCTTATTGAGTATATCAAACAGGTCAGTAAAATATAGGTAGATGCTATCTTTTATTTATGTTCTATAAGCTTAGACCTTTTGTAGCTGGTATTTTGACTTAGATATGTACTAACATATGATATTTAAAAATACATACTGTCATCCAAAAGAGATACTTCTATTAAAGCTTATGATCTAGACTGGGTCTTGCTGGGTCTTATTATATTTATTGAAACAAAATGTAAAGTAAATATATGATGCAGAGATCTAATTATTTAAATCTTTTAGCTTCCTGTAAATCACAATGCAAATGTTGATGCTCTTTTTTTTTGTTTGTTTGTTTCTGTCTTATTTAAGACTGTTTACCAAAAGATGAAATAATTAAATTTAAATTTTGTGACATACTTACAGTAACTAAATACAACATTTGAATACTAGGTGGCAATATACTCATAAAGCCCTTTCTTGTAATACAGGCTCATTCCTTTTTTTCTTTTTCTCTTCCTCCAAAAGAATATTGACAGTTTGATGACCCCAGATGGAGTTGGTCTTCCCACTGCACTTCGTGTTCTTTGTCATATTGCATGTCCACCGCCTCTGGTAGAAGGTATGGCTCATGCATTTGTACAGGTGGAAGTACAAATCTTAGTTTTCTGACACTTCTGCTTAAGCCTGGCTAAAGTGCAACTGTGATTGCCCAGGAGGAATTAGAAATACAGAAATGTTATTTTTTTCTGTACAGGTCAACAGAAAGACCTTAAATGGAATCTTGCAGTTATTCAGCTCTTCTCTTCCGAGGGGATGGACACCTTCATCCGAGTGTTACAGAAGCTGAACAGCATCCTTATTCAGCCTTGGCGACTCCATGTCAACATGGGCACCACACTGCACAGAGTTACTACTATTTCTATGGCCCGCTGTACACTTACGCTCCTTAAAACAATGCTAACAGAACTCCTGAGGGGTGGATCCTTTGAATTCAAGGACATGCGTGTTCCTGCAGCACTTGTTTCTTTACACATGCTCCTCTGCTCTATTCCTCTCTCAGGCCGCTTAGATGGCGATGAACAAAAAATCCAGAATGACATTGTTGATATCTTACTGACTTTTACACAAGGTGTTAATGAAAAACTTACAATTTCTGAGGAAACTTTGGCGAACAATACGTGGTCTTTAATGCTGAAGGAAGTTCTCTCTTCAATTTTGAGAATTCCTGAAGGCTTTTTCTCTGGACTTATATTGCTTTCAGAATTGTTGCCTCTTCCACTGCCCATGCAGACTACTCAGGTATAACTTAGATGTATTTAAAGAATTTTTATTTATATATAACCCTTTGACTATTTTTGTAGTGGTGAAAAAAAGGATACATTAAACAATGAATTAAAGTTGTTGTAAAGCATTTGTGCTCATACAGATTCTTTGTAGATGAGTCTTTTTCAGCAGAAACAAAGTTGGTATTATTTGGAGCATTTTTCCTAAGTTGGCAGTCATATGTTCTTTTGTCTCTTGTGAGATTATCTAGACTCCTGTTCTGTTACTTAAATGACTGTCTCTGAAGCTTTTAATTTAACTTTGAATGCTGAACTTGGTATATTAAGGCTCTTCTTTCTTTTGTCATGGATCTTGAATTTTTGATCTTTACTAAGTAAGCATAAAAGGTGTGTGATAATCCATGCTCCTGAAGGAATACCTAATTTGCTGGTTCATGCCGTCATTTGATGACAATGAAAATGGCATTCTGTATTTTTAATGAAGACAGTACTCGTACTTTGTTTATACGTTGTGATAGAATTCAGGTGTTATCAAAAAATTGACAGGAAAAACCCTCCTGCCCTTCTGTTCCTGCAGGTAATTGAAGCCCATGATATTGCAGTGGCACTCAACACCAGGAAGCTGTGGAGTATGCACCTCCATGTGCAGGCTAAGCTGATACAAGAGATCGTTCGATCTTTCTCGGGTTCGTCTTGCCAGCCCATTCAGCATATGTTGAGGCGGATTTGTGTTCAGCTGTGTGACTTGGCTTCACCTACTGCTCTTCTCATCATGAGGACGGTATTGGATCTAATTGTAGAAGACCTCCAGAGGTATTTTTGTTTCCTCTTGCAGAGATTTTGTTAATGAACTATTAAATTCACCTTGCTTCTGTGCAGTAGATGTAGCAGGAGGAAAATACTTTTGGAAATACTATTCATTATGAGCTGAATGAATTCTCATTCCAGTGCTATACGCTGTGTCCTGATAATGCTTAAGGTTGCCAGAGGACCAGCTCATACCTTTAAGTTTTGATGTAGACAGTTTCATGTTGCATGTTTATGGTAAGTATTTTAGGAAGATTTTCTTCAGGCTGGCCTTGCAAAGCCTCATCTCACCTATGAAGTGCTTTTAAGGACCTGTATTGACATACATAAGAGTAGGCCAGTAAAGTTTGCTATACTGGGATTATATATGTGTGTAGATGTTTGTAAACTGGAGAAAGTTGAATGATACAGGTTCAGAGTGTTTTGAAACTATGCGTGCTCTTTCTTTAAAGCATAAGTATCCACTTAGATACTGTTTACATAACAGCATATTTATCTTATACAATTAGATGCCCTATATGTTAAATGCCTAGTAGATTAATTAATGATATGACCAGAAATTCTTAAGTGAAAGTTGAGCAGTTTTCAGAAAGTAAAAGGAACCGTAAGGTTAAGTATGCGAACTAGGTGCATTTTTTTCTAAAATGCAGAATTATATGATAATGTATAAACACTCCTGTGATGGTTGTTTTTATAGTTTCTTAGATCACTTTAAAAGAGCTTTTTCACAGTGCACTGATACCCTTTCAGCAGCACAGAAGATAAAGAGAAACAGTACACTGGACAGACCACTCGACTGCTCGCTTTATTGGATGCCCTGGCTTCACATAAAGCTTGTAAATTGGCTATTTTGCATCTTATCAATGGAACTACTAAAGGAGATGAAAAGTATGCAGAGGTTTTCCAGGAGCTCTTGGCTTTGATGCGATCAGCCGGTGACAATGTTGCACATCAACAGTGTGCTGAATATGTAACTTCCCTTTTGCAGTCCCTCTGTGATCAGGTATTTGCTACATTTAATGCATAATGTGTGTTGATTATTGTAGGAGACAAATTAAATGAGGTTGTTTCTTAAGAACCCCTTTTTTTTTCAAAAATGAAAAAAAATCAACATTGTTAAAACACAAAAAGAAAAAGTGTGCGTGGTTGGCTACTTTGGCAGACATACTGCCTTCTTGTTCTTGAATGTAAATACTTTCCATTTTATAACGTCTTCTGCATTATGTGCACTGTTCTGGTAACTCATTAGAGACCAGAAACACAATGGCACAAAAATTTCCTGTCCCATCTGCTGAGAGAGGGATGCCATTTTTCCATGTGGTCCACTGACAAAACTTGACTTGTCAGTGTTCACTTCTTACCTAGTTAAATAAGTATGTATCTCTTGGTGGTTTAACTGAAACCTCTTGAAAATGTATTCCAAACATAAAAATATGTTTCCTGGTACTGCAAAACTCCTCCATTAAAAAAAAAGTAGAAGTTACTAGAGCAAGGTAAGAAATGTTAGTTGAAAATTGATTTATAGACTGGCCCTGTAGTTTCTCATTATTTATGTGCATGTCATTATTTGTCTCACTAGTGCATGTATTTATTTGGTCTAGTGCTTACCCAGTTACACAAAAGACATTTGGATGTTGTTGGTCAGTAGAGATAATCAGCCGTTTGCATATAAAGAAGATCTCTCTGCCCATACAAACTTGTTGGGAAAATGAATCTTGTTTTATTTTATGTAAAATATGGAAGTGACAGAAGGTCCTAAACTTTTTAGGTGGTGCCTGCAGCATCTTAATTTTCACAGAACTACAGAATCAAGGGATATCTCAAATTGGAAGGGACCCATAATGATCACCAAGTCCAACTCTCTGCCCCTCACAGAAATATCTAAAACCAAACCACGACTAAAAGTGTCATCCAGATGCTCTCTGAACTCTGACAGGCTTGTTGTGTAATCACTACCCTGAGGACCCTGTTCCAGTGACTGATCAACTTCTCAGTGAAGAACCTTTTCCTAATGTCCAACCTGAACGTCCCTTGATGCAGCTTCATTCCATTTCCTTGTGTCCTGTTGCTGGTCACCAGAGGGAGGAGAGCACCTGCCCCTCTGCTGCTCCCCTTAAGGCACTTGTAGATTGCTGTGAGGTCACCCCTCAGCCAAAGAGCTTCAGCCTCTCTGACCAGTGTTTTGAGATTGAGTATGTAGGCAGGAAACTGTGTATGTTACCCAATGACTATTTGGCTTTAATTTTAGCTCTCCTAGGATATTTCAGAATTTGAAGCTTTTATGTTTTAGAAGTAAACAATGGTTTGTAACCCTTAACAGAACTGAACAAAAAGGATACTCTAGATTAGTATTTTGCTGGTCAGTAATAATTGAAATACTGAAATAAGATGATAAAGGGATAGTGAAAGAACCCAGTGCTTCTGACTTCATGTATGGTTTATATTTACTGCAGGCATACAGAATGCATTTTTACTGTATGTTTAATAATCATTCTTTTAGGATATTGCACTTATTTTACCAAGTTCATCAGAAGGCTCTCTGTCTGAATTAGAACAGCTTTCCAACTCCTTACCAAGCAAAGAGCTAATGCCCTTAATTTGTGACTGTCTGATGGAAACATTAATGAATTCTGAGAGCAGTTACAGTTGTCTGCTGACATGCATCCGAACAATGATGTTCCTTACAGAGCATGACTATGGCTTCTACCACTTAAAGAGGTATGGTATTTTATGATCTCACTGACAGCTTAAAATGGTTTAAAACTGTAGTGTGAAATAATTTCCTACATGCTTAGTAGAAAATGTTGAGGATAAGGCACCTAAGCTTTTGTTTCTCTTTGGGCTTCAGTGTTTTACAGTATTTTGGTCTTCCTTCTGAATAATTTCTGCAGTATGCATACAGAAGCATGTAGTTTCAAAAAGGAGACAAAGCATTGAAAGCAGGTTTGTACACTCTGTTTCCCCACTCCAAGGCTGGAGGATTAGAATGAGATATAGTGCCCTTGTTCTTTCCCTTTTGAGACACTCAAAGACCTCTCATCTGGAACATTGGAGAACTGTCTGCAGTTCCTCTATTTTTAGGGGATTCAGTTTGCACTTCCTCAAGTGTTCTGACCTCCAGACAGTTAAGGCTTTAGAAATTAGTTGGTTTTTTCCAAACTTTTTGTTAACTCCACTCACTTTGAACAGAATATATATATATTGTATGTATGTATTGGACAACATATTGTATATATATATTATATGTATGTATTGGACAATATTGTTTTGACACTTGATTCTTTGTCCTGTATTTGGACCCGTTCCTGTTTGCTGAAGCTGAAGTGCAGAGGTAAAAAGATGAGGTTTGCAGAGAGAAAAAGGAACCTTGTCAATACAAGGTTGTTCAAAACATTTTAAGTCGTGCTGTTGGATGCAAGAAGCCACCAAAGAAAAACTAGCAAATTAAAGATGCTGTTCTTTCTGTCCAGCTGTCAGCTTCAGTGCACAGCCTTGCTATTTCTGTTCGTGTTGTCTTTACAGTTTGTTTTCTGCAGTTAGGCATGAGATGGAGTGAAATTGTAGCTGCAAGCATGATCCTGCTTCATACATAATGTCCTTGTGCAAGCACATATTTCTGTACTTCAGTCTCTTTTCTGCTAAAGGTGAAATTGTAATTTCTTGAATGTTTTGGAGGTAGTATATATAGCTGTATGTGTACAATCTGAAATATATGCAGACAGTACTGATGAAAACAGGAGTAGTACAGAGAAAATAAGCTCCAGCTTTGTAATCAAGGGTGAACTTGTTACCTGTAAAATTTGCCAAGTTTATTTTGCATGTATGTCATTTTCTTATAACCAGTTATGGTGGAATGATCACAATGTGTGTACTAATAAAGTATTTTCCCTCTTTGTTTTTAAAACAGCTCTCTAAGAAAACACAGCAATGCTCTGTACACTGTATTAAAGCGAGTAATAACTAGTTTCAGCAAAGACACGGGTGAACTGGCTTCTTCATTTCTGGATTTTATGCGACAGATTCTAAACTCTGATACGCTGGTAAGTGAATATGTATTGAATGCTTAAACTCAGCTGCATTTCTCTGAAATCTGCAGTGTGAGACATGTTCAGGAGCAATTATTTCAGAAAGTAGTTGATTCTGCAGATTGCTGGGTAAGACTTTTCCATCAGTAGTGTTAGTGACATCTGTAGTTTTTAGGGAAATCTGTGAAAGCTGGGCAGGAGGTATGTTTAGTAAGTAAGAGGCTTTTTCAGTAGTAAGAATGGCATATCAGTTCAAACTGACTTCCTAAGTGAATAGTATGTTGTGGTGTCCCAGTTTTAGGTTCACAGCATCCTGTTAGAGAGCTGCCGTATTGGTGTGTTGTATAGAAAGAACTATAAAATATTTGTTAATTCTGTGATACGGACCTCATCTTGTACAGGAAAGGGTTGCATTTGTCTTGATGCAGTATATAAACTTGCCTGTTGAAGTGTACTTTGTTAAAATAATTTACATCATATGTTTTTAAATCAAGAGATAACTCACTTTGCTAGATTTGCTCTAATGTGTGCTTGAATTCAAAGGGGTTTGCAGTCCAGAAGTACTGAACATTTATGAGTACTTATTCCCCAACCTTTAAATATTTCAGGGATGTTGTGGAGATGATGGAAGCCTTATGGAAACAGATGGATCCCATTCAGGCAGAACGCTGGGTCTTACCACTGCAGAGTTAAAACATCTACTGCAGAACAAAGAAGAAACTCCAGAAAGCCTGCTTCTTGATCTGGAGAAACATGTTACGGTAAAAGAATTCAAATAATCAAGTTGATGTTGAAATTTTCTATTAGCACATTCAAACAGCCCAGGCAGTTAACAGTGTCATGGAAGGCATTATATGCCTACAAGCAGAGGGTGTAGGGTGAAGTAGAGGTGAAGCAGATTATTAATGTAATAAACAGGAACCCTAGTTTAGCAGTGGCTCGATGTTACTGGTGACTGGTAACAAATGGAATTAATACTGGGGGCTGGATATTGTTGGATGTTTTCATCAGAGGCCTGAATAATGGATACATTTCAGTGAATTTGTAGATGTCAGTAGGATGGGGTGGGGAGGGGTTACTAATCTGACATACAGCAAAGCCTCAATCCAGAGAGACCTCAATAAATGCTTTAGGATTGATTTAGCAGAAAGTTTGTGTGGTTCATTAGGAAAAATGCAAAGGTCTGCAGTGAAAGCAGGATAATCCCATGACTTGTTGCAGGCTGGGCTGAAAAGGGCCAGGTGGTTATGTTGGTTGATAGGTTAAATGCGGATCGACTGCACGGTCACTAGAAACAGGTGAGTGTGTTCTGAGCCATCCTGGAAGGAGCATGGTTAGCATATCCAGGGGCCTTTTTTTAATAAATAAGCAAAACATTATTCCTTCTCTGAGGAGGGGAAAAAATTCTGACTTGTTCTGTGTTGACATAGGATCATTCTAAGGAAGATGATGGCCTCGAATCCTTACTGGACAACATTGTTGGAGTAAGGCAGATGTTGGAATCAGCAGGTGATTCTTGTCCACTGAGTGACCAAGATGTTGAACCTACTCTTTCTGCACCAGACTCTCTTCAGAATTTGTTTAACAACAGGTAAAATGGTTAAGTGTGTCAGCAGCCTACTCTACCTGTGATTTATTTGAGAAAATGGAGTAATTTATGCATACGTAAATTAAGTATATTAAAATCAGGATCTAAAGAGCACTGTTGTCACTACTACCCCCTAGTCCCACTGTGTTTAACGTCATGTGAGTATCAAGGGTAAGGCAGCAATATTCACCTCAGGTTCTGTGGTGCTGTGTACTCTTGCAGTTGGTTATGGTTCATAACCAAACAGGCCTTTGGCATTATTTTGTTGTAGGACTACATACGTGTTGGCAGATGTGATGGATGACCAGCTGAAATCCATGTGGTTCTCACCCTTTCAGGCTGAAGAAATAGACACTGACCTGGATATGGTAAAAAGGCTTCATTAACGTATCTGAAGTGGATTTAAAAATGAGGGTTGATCTGGAATAGTAGCACCAGAAATTCATATGGCCAAATGGTTTGTTTTCCTGAGCTCTCCTTTCTGACTTGATCCAGATAGAGAGGTTGGAATTTGTTAAAGGGTTTATGAAATGCCTTCAGACTTGGAAGCTGCTACAAAATCGGGATCTTTTGCTGTACCCTAGGGGTACAGTTGCTGTTTGTCAGTCCTAAACTGCTTTTGCACTGCTGTTGAGGCTTTTCATCAGTTTTAACTGTATTAAAACTGTATTAAACGTAGAAAAGAATGTGATTTAGTTTCTTTTCTTGGTTGCCTTCTGTCTTTGCAGTAATATCCACAAGAGCCTGATAGCTTCACTTTTTTTAATTTAAATAGTTGCTCTGATGTGACAAAAGTGGGCATCATGGCAGTAGTAAATGAAACTACGTGCACAAAAGCTTTTCACAGTTTTTGAAACTTTTATAATCTAAACTTTAAAGCTAATAGTGAAAAATACAGTAGCATTCCTGGTTTTTTAGAACTAAGGAATTGGCAGTGTCTTAATTTCTTGTGTAAGAAATAATCAGTTTCTGTTGATTTAATTGCCTTAATTCTTTTTTAGTCTTACTCTTTTAATTTACGTGAAAAGATAGTTTTGTTTTAATTTCTTAAGCAAAACCAAAACTGTATAAAAGTGATATTAATAAATTTTTAGGACTGTAGCTTAAGCGAGAGAATTGTCCCACTGCAGGTCATTAAGTGATAAGACAGATGCTCATATTTGAGAGCTATGCTCTTCACTCCTTTTGTGTTCACATCTGTCAATGTAATTTTGCTGCAGCTCTGCTGCATATTTTGTTTTGTTACTGCTGCTCTTTTTTTTTTTTGAAGGTGATAATAATGACCATTTTGATTAAACTCTCTCTTTGAAGGTAAAAGTTGACTTAATTGAACTGTCAGAGAAGGGCTGCAGTGATTTTGACTTGCAAGCTGAATTGGAGAGGTCATTTTTGTCAGAACCATCATCTCCTGGACGTACAAAAACCACAAAAGGGTTCAAGCTTGGCAAGCACAAGCATGAGACCTTCATAACTTCAAGGTAAAAGGAGTTTAATGAGTTTACAGTGTCTTCAGCATTGTTTTGTATATTGTCAAAATGCCAAATACCTTTCAAATTGCATCTCCAATATGAAGAATGCCTGACCATCAGTAGTACAGTGTTACATTAGCTAACTAAATCATGGTTTGTCATGACAGTGGGAAATCTGAGTACATAGAGCCTGCAAAGAGAGCTCATGTTGTGCCACCACCCAGAGGAAGAGGAAGGGGAGGATTTGGACAAGGAATTCGGCCGCACGATATCTTCCGTCAGAGGAAACAGAACACAAGCAGGCCACCCTCCATGCATGTGGATGATTTTGTTGCTGCAGAGAGCAAAGAAGTGGTTGCTCCAGATGGGATACCACCAGCCAAAAGGCCACCAAAAGTGTCACAGAAGATTTCTTCGCGTGGTGGGTTCTCAGGGAATCGTGGAGGACGAGGAGCTTTTCACAGTCAGAATAGGTTCTTTACACCACCTGCTTCAAAAGGTATGTTGGTTCCTGTATTAGAACTGGAGTAAATGCATGCTAAAATTGCTTCAGTAATACTAACTCAATTTCCTAGCAGTTTATCATCCCCAGTGTGAGATCTTCCTGAAGCAGTGTTGTTGCAATGAGTTGTTTAGCATCAGGAAAGATTCTCTTGAAGGTGAGAACCTCCAAAGCTGTCCTTTTGAAATAAGGCTGTGAATTCCCATGCTCCCTTTGTGCCTCTCTTTTACAAAAGGAGTCAGCTGTTTTAGCAACACTTGGAGTCCTTCCCTGCCTTTTGTGACATGGTAGTTCCTGAAATCAAGCACCACAGTACATCTCTAGGTTTAAATGAGGCTTTGGAATAAAAGGATGGAAGATCCTGACAAGAATAAGGTGCAATTTTCAGTGAACCTGGAGATTGTAGCCTACAGAGTGTTAAATTTCTTTCATACATAGACAAGATTGCATTCCTTTTCCTTCCATCCCGTAATTAGGCCAAGTCCTTACAAAGTAGAAACAGAAAATACTTCTATTTATAAAGCTATAAATACTAGGATTTATTCCACCACAAAATCTGAAAGTGTAAGTCTCTTAATACGCTAGATAATGTGAATTCTTTTAAACTTGAGTCCTTGCCTGAAAAATAGATCTGTTCCCTTGATGCTGTGCAGAATAACTTGTAGACTTCAAGTTGGAATACTGCAGGTGTGTTGATACAGAGTATCTTTATATATTTGAAGTGTGTAAGTATTATGTTACCACCTTAAGTATTGTGAAGATTGAAAGGAAAAAAACCCCAACCCAGTGATGTTTGCTCAACAGTGTGTTGGTTTTTCTTTCCCTATCTAGGAAATTACAGTCGTCGTGAAGGTGCTCGAGGCTCAAGTTGGAGTGCACAGAGTACACCCAGGGGAACCTACAATGACAGTAGAGGTGGTCAAAGCAATTTTAACAGGGGTCCACTGCCACCACTGAGACCATTAAGTTCAGCAGGTACATGGTATTCATATGGGCATCAAACTATAGAGAATTCCTTGAATTTCATTTTTGCTTTACAAATGAAACCATGCAAGGATGCTGCAGACACCTTGAAATTCAGCAAATTTTTTAAGCATATATGAACAGTTGTCACTGAGACTGTGTCAAATACGTGTTTTCATACGAATGGCCCTGTAACCCGTAAAACTTGCTGAATTGAACACTTGATCGCAGAATCTTAATTATGCACTCAGACTTTTGTCATTCGATTGTCTTCGTACCTCCATGGTAATCATAGCGCAATTAAAGCAGCAATGCTTCCCTAAAAGAAAAGTGAAAATTAAAAGGAGGAAACAGACGCTGTTTGTATCTCATCCTGGTTTTGTTTCTTATGCTTTTGCAGCAGCTACTCCGCCTAGGGCTTTTTTTTTTTTCCAACTGAGTATACTTTTCTTTGCTTTAAGGCTACCGACCGAGTCCTCGCGATCGAGCTTCCAGAGGCCGTGGAGGAATTGGACCATCTTGGACAAGTGCTAATAGTAGTAGCAGTGGTGGCTCAAGAGGGAAATTTGTTAGTGGAGGCAGTGGAAGAGGTCGTCATGTACGTTCCTTCACACGATAAAATAAGACCTAATGGTGGAACAGCTCAACCTTGTGGACTTCTGTGAAGATGACAAAGAAAGGAGTGTTACTAATGGACCAATTCAGAGTTTCTGGTATCTGGAGGACACCAAGAGAATATTTTTGTCTGAAGAAAAAGCTTTTGTTTGATACAAGACTTGAAATTTCAATAAAATTCAAGACTTTTTGTGTACAATTGTAAAATTTTTGTTCCTTTTGAAAGAATGTTTCTTTTTTTTGTGGATTTCAGTAGACAATACTCAGTAAAGCACGTCTTTGAGTTAAGACTTGAAGGACTTCTTAAATATTCATTGTGCCAAAAGAATGGTGCAAGTGTTTTGTGTGTGACTTATTTACTGCAAAAAAATTAAAAAATAATGTATGTAAGGCATTTTTGGTTTTTTTCTCTCAGGTTTAGAGCCATTAGCCCTTTTTTTTCCTTTGGTTTTTTTTTGTTAACCAATATGGGTTATTAATGAATGAGGTGTATCTGCCAGCAGATGAAGTAGCCAATGATAGAAGAGTGATGGAAAATAATTAATCTGTTAAAGAATACAAATGTAAATGTAATTTATGTAGGTTTTGTTGTGCATCTTGGGTAATGAGATTAGAAACTTCTAAGTTGCACACCAGGTAAAATTTGAATAAAATCTGTCTCTAGCTTCAGGGATAATAAGTCAAAATTCCATCACTTACTTTACAACTGCAGCTCATGCATTAGGAGCACAAGAGTTATTTCATTGGAAAGCAGTATATACTTTCAATTAAAAAGCATACCCTTAGAGTACCTGAATTAGTTTATTCCCTGCCTGCCTCTCTTCTGCCTAACATAGTTGAGCAGAGGGCAGAGACACAGGTATATAACCTGAGCAATCATGTAGTGAGGTAGTGATGTTAAACCTTGTCTATAAAGAGTTATTTGTGATTAGATTGAGATACAGTGCAAAAAGAAAAACTCTGAGGAGTAGGAATTTATAAAGAAATGTCACTACTTGATTTAATTCTGAATTTATTTTCATGTTGAATTCAGTGAAGTAAAGTTTTATGTGTTTGCATTCCTTTGGGCTCCATGAGTTTCATAGAATTAACAGTTTTTCAGTAGCCATTGCATTTTTGTTCAGGGTGGGGTGTAGTAGCCTAAAGGCCACATGCAATCTTTGCAAATAAGCTCCACTGTCAGACTTTGATTTTCACTTATGCTTGGTCTGTTGACATTACAGAAGTGCTATAGAGGGGTCTTACTCAAATACGACCCAGTTCTTGTTTTACAAGTTTTTTGACTTAATTTGGACTTAACACCTTATTTTAAGTGTTTTTTTAAGTATGGTAATATGTTAAATTGAAATTATTTTACCTTTATACTGCCTGACTAAATCAAGTAGGTTTTTCATTTGATACACTGAAGGCCCCTATTAGCTGTATTTTTTCTGTGTGGAGACTCTAAGACTGTCCCACTGCTTGGGAGCTGATTGAATAACCTATGAAAGTGGGAAGTGTCCATGAATTGACTGGGTGCACCTACAGGGAACAGTATTAGTTTGTTAAGGGTTTAACCTTATTTAAAATAACATGGACAGATTTGGATTGGAAGCCAAACAATTTTCTGAATGGTAAAATAACAGGGAGATGTAATTTTCCTAATAATTATAATTACTAAAGTGGGTGGAGCTTTCACAGGCATTGCTTTTATTAATGCTATTTTTTTAAGGAGCACTGCATAAATATTTTTAAAGCTGACTCCTTTATACCATGTGTTTAAGGTGGTTTTATTTTTTTAGAAATTTTACTGTTTTTGAAACTAGCAGGGATATAAATCGTTTAGTTTCTGTCAGGGAATTTGAAATGAAAAAGTGTCAAGCATGGAATAAATATGTAAATATTCAGTACTGGTTCTTCAGAGTTTAAAATACACAGCATGTCACATTTGTAATTTTCAGACTAGGAGGCATTAATGGGTTGGTTACATTGGTGTATGAAATCTCTGTAAATTTAGTTAAACTTGAAAAAAGAAGTGTGTGTATATCATGTTTTTTTTTTTTAAATTAATGAATTTAGTTCTGTGACCCTTCAATGCAAAGTGGTTCCTTTCATGGATAAATTCAGCATGAAATAATGCTGTTTAAAACCCAGGTGTTATTTGGCTTACTCTTTAAAAGGGGAATGCTACCATCAGTAAATAACACTTGAAAGTGTTTAATTTTGCTTTTGATACTCTGGCTTAAAAAAAAAGACATTTTCAAGTTTTGTGTCCTGACTGGAAGACCAGGAAGTGGCTACCTTTAGAGATTCCTGTGCTTACTTGATGAGCAGAACAGTGGGAGGAGGGTGAGTGAGGCAGATATCATCTCCAATGCAGCAGGGACAGACAAAGGCATAGTTTGTGTGTGGCATAAGGGTGAGACAAGTTGTGTGCATTTGGTTTCGCTTCCATAATCTTTAGCTGCTGTGCAGTCTGTAATGTTGCCAAGGGTCAGGTGCACATGGAGAGGTGTAGGAGATAAACAGGTTATCAGCCCATTTCCAGGGCTGGTCTCTGGTTGTGCCATGTTGGCTTTCAGCCTTTTTTTTTTTTCTGCTGAGTAATTCCTCCATCAGGTAAGAGAGTGTGTCTAGACAGTGAAGGCAGAGGACTGCATGCAGCAAATTGCTGCTTGAGTGCCCCATGTCCAGATTGCTCATTTTTAAGCAAAAAACAGCTCCTCTGTTGTCTTGCTCTTCTTACATGTTCCCACTTGGGTCTTTGTAGTGGCCATAAAAAAAAACTTGCATTAGGGGTGAGCTCCCTGCAGTTGATGGACAGAGAATGAATTCTTCCCTTCTTGCCCTTTCATTGTCCTGTTGTCTGTGCAGGACTGGAGTGCTGTACTCCAGGAATTTTCAATTTTTGCCAGTGCTTTGCGTTCCAAGCAGGTGCTTATCCCGTTCAGAAACTCCACTCTATGAAGTGGGAGGGAAATCCTGGAGAAGGGGGTTAGTTTGACTGAACACGTGCTTTGTTTATTGCTGCCTCTAGGAGGGAAAGTGCAGCCTTACTTCAGGGCACCGAGCCTGTAATTGCAGTGCATTTGTGACTCCTGTGCTCTGCAGGCCAGTGTACCTAAATGTTGCTACTCTGTCTGATAAAGAGGGTACCCAAACTTCTGAACAGAATGAAGTGAACCAAGGTGTGTTAATTATGGTGTAGACCCTTTATTAGTTCAGCTTTTATACAAAGTGTACTTCAAAGTGATACAAAGTGTTACCATTTCTTATACACACTAGAGATTAAGATCTGTTAAGTGCTGGTTTATTATCCTTGTACATATAAAGGTAGAAAATGTAAATAGACTGGCAGCGACCCATAATGCTGGAAGACAGTTCAATGTTTACTTAGTTAATAGAAAGTTGCATAGAATTGTAGGTCTTTATAAAGGCATCTTCTATGTGGTAAAATCTCCCTGACCTACCGTACTCCATCTGACAACAGGAGAAAGGCAAGGCTAGTACTGCTCCTTGTCAATACTACCCAGCACTTCTAAGGAAAGTGGTTGTAGAGAAGCACCATGCCAGAAACATCCAAGAGGACAGCACATGGAAAATTTCATTTGCAAGGCTACCAATTTCTATAAATTGTAGGAACTGTTTGCAACCAGCGTCTATTAATAATACATTATTTCATACAAACACCTAAGAACATTTCAGATAAAACCACTTCTGTCCAGTCAAAATACATCACTATAGCAGATATTTTGCTTGACTGTGCAATTCTCTTCCCTTCTATGCTGACAAGAAATTCTTGTATATGCAAGTTTCCACATACCTTACTTAACCACTTGCTCTCTCTTGAGTTTTGTTTCTGAATCTCCCAGGCTTGGTACTGTGACATTGTGTACCCACCTAACTGTGGATAAAGACTTAATCTCCTTTTAATTCTAATGCCATGTTAACTCTCTGCCACATGCTGGCAGCTCACACTGGTAAGCTGGCTATTAGCACAAGCCGGTGCAGCCACGTCTCTGCTTTTGGGCTGAGGGAACAGTCACACCACACTTGTTCTCTATCTTTGCTCTCCCTCTTCCAGCTGCAAAGAGCCAGAAGCAGCAACTCAAAATACAACAATTTGCACAGCTGCTGGTCCACTTGGAACAGCAGTTCCACTTGTGAAGAAATGGAACTGACTAAAGTGTGATTTAGTACGAGAATAGCAATACCAGTAATTCTGTGCTGGAATCCTCCTGTAAATGCACTTTTAGCAGAGTCTCATAAAATGCTAAAATATGATCGTGACTAGGGAAGTAGCATTTCCAAGTGAATGTCTTTAACTTATGTCAAGTCTAGTACAATATTTGAAGTCTTAATTTTTGTGAACAAGATTAACAGACTATTTGGAAGAAAGAAAAAAAAAATCCCTTGCTGCTGCCAACTGCTATTAAGAGCTGCATAATACATGAGACTGGAAAAGCATGAAGTAGATGAAATACTACCATAATGGGCTATTTAATGTCAGTCTAGTCAATTGTAAGAGAGATCAAATGATGATGATACTTCAGCAATGCCACCCTGTGAGAGGTTCATTAGCAGAGGAAAATCTGAAGTGCAGAACTGTTATCAACCCAGAGGAATGGCTTTAAGTCACCAGAGGGACCTGATGGCATTAGCTACTGTGTGCCTGTATAAAACATCTCTCAAAGTGCTGCTTTGCTGCAAAAGGAAACCTGAACTGACAGCCCTTTCCAGCAGCTAGTGGGCCCAAAGTGTTGCCACATTTCCACGCTGGAAGTTCAGACTGTCAGAGCTTGATTGCACAGCAGAAAGTCCTTCCTTACCACCTATGATACATCTTGTTATACAGTTTCATGTCCATCACTTAGGGAAAAGACAGGAAACCAAAGGCTAAACAAACATTAAATAAACCCTATTTCCCATACTAGGAGGAATTTTGTCATAAATATTTGGGTGAAGTTTCTAAAGCAAATAAATGCAGAGATCCCATTATGGAGAACGCGCAGAGCTAATAACTTGCTTTCTTCCGTGGTCAGGACAGAAAAGATTGTGTTACTGCCCTCTGACTCAGGAAAGATGATCCAGTTCATTGAGTTCTAAAGGATTTTGAAGTAATTTTCTTCTTTACATTAGGCAAAGTAGATAGTCACATCACAACCACACAGTTACAGTACACAGAAAAGCACTAACTGAATCTAATAGCATGAAATCTGGTGCTGCCAAAAAGCTTGCAAATTAGCGTGAATGCTGCAATAATGTCACACAGAGCACAGACACTCACAGCTTGCTTGTTTAGAACATGAGAGTAACAGCATTCTTACTTTCTACCTATTGCTTTAATACACACACTGATGAAAGTGAACTGACCATTGAACATTTAGTGTGAATGAAGGTCTTCCCAAATTATAGCTACTGGTTTACTGTTTCAGATTATTAAATATGGCTGCCTTAGAGATGTGCTATGGCATGAACTGGTGAGATTGCTAGTGTCCCATATACTCTCAATTACTTTAAATGTGGAGGGTTTTCCCCGAAAAAACTCTGCTTTTACAGAAGAGCTATTTATGTCAGTTTTTAAATACACAAGACCAGTTTTTAAATTTGGAAGACTTGAATATGTGCACATCTGCCTCCATAGAACTGAGCAGAAAGAAAGAAACAGCAAGTTAGAAGGATTTATTAGTGCCCAAAATTCAGACAGCTCTGACCACAAATCTTCATAATGTAGACTATGTGCCAAAGAAGACTGCTGTCTCTCTCTTTGGTTATGCTATTAGCTATAAAAGCATTGCTCTGAGTGACAGCAAGGCATGCACAGTAATGCAGTTGCTTTTCAAACTATAAAATAAACATATTCGAGTTGTTGAACCTGAGTACATTTTCCTGAGCCTTCAAAACTGGTTTAACACATTCAGTAAACAGAAGGCCAGATATCTCTATAGTTAGTCCACTGATGAGCTGAGAATATGGCTTAGTTATACCACTGAAAACAACATGAACAGGCTGTGTAAAAAGTTTGGAGAAAGTCTTTGAACAGATTTCTCATGCAGTGCTTTCAGATAAATGCCTCCTTGATTTGTGGGTCTGTTAAAAAATCCTATTGCAAACTTTGAATCATAAAATCATCAAGGGTGGAAGAAACTAAGCTCAACTGTCAACCCAGAACTAGCCCTGCAACCTGTAAACCACTAAACCACTGCTCAGCCCCAGATCCTGGTAATTCTTCCAACACCTCCAGGGATGGTGACCCTATTCCAATGCCTGACGACCCTAACAGTGAAAACTTTTTTTCTAACTCTCCTGTCTGAGCTTAAGACCATATCCTCTTGTCCTCTCACTGTAGACACAGAAGTAGAGACCAGTCCCCACCTGGCTACATCCTCCTTTCAGAGAGTTGTAGAGAGTGAAGAGCTCTCCCCTGAGTCTCCTCTTCTCTAGACTACACAAACCCAGCTCTTTCAGCTGCTCTCACAAGAAAAGCTTTCTGGACCTTTCATGAGCTTTGTGGCCCCTTTGCTGGATGTGCTTCAGCATTTCAACTTCCTTTTTACAGTGAAGGGCCAAAACTGGACACAGCACTCGAGGTATGGCCTCACCAGTGCCAAATACAGAGAGACAATCACTGTCACACTATTTCTGATACAGGCCAGGATGCCACTGGCCTTCTTGGCCACCTGGGCACACGTTGGCACATACTAAACCAGTTGTCAACCAGCACACCCAATTCCCTTTCTGCTGAAGAGCTCTCGAGCCACTCTGCCCTCAGCACTGCATGGGGTTGCTGCAACCCAAGTGCAGGACCCTGCACTTCGACTTAGTGAACCTTGTGCAGTTGTCCTTGGCACACTGAGCCTGTCCAGGTCTCTCTGCAGAGCCATCCTATCCTAGCAGATCAACACTCCCATCCAGCTTGGTGTTGTCTGCAAATTTACTCAGGATGCACTTAATCTCCATGTCCAAATCATTAATAATAGTGTTAAACAGGACTGGCCCAAATACTGAGCCCTGGGGAACACCACTAGTTACCAGCTGCCAGCTGGACTTAGCTCCATTCCCTACCACTCTCTGGGCCTGACAACCAGACAACATTTTATCCATTGGAGAGTTCACCCATCCAAGTCCCAAGTAGCCAGTTTTTTTAGGAGGACACTGTGGAAGATGGTGTGAAATGCTTTACTGAAGTCTAGATAGACAACATCCACAGCCTTTCCTTCATCTTCTCAGCAGGCCACTTAGTCATAGGAGATCAGATCAGTCAAGCAAGACCTGCCTTTCCTAAATCTGTGTTGTCTGGTTTGATCCCTTGGTTGTCCTGCATGTGCCATGTAATGGCACTCGGGATGATCTCTTCCAGAACCTTGCCTAGAGCTGAGGTCAGGCTGACTGGCCTAGTTTCCCAGATGATCATCCTTCCAACCATTCCTGTAGATGGGTGTTACATCTGCTAATCTACAGTCAGCTGGAACTTCTCCAGTTAGCAGGACTGCTGATAGATGATTAAAAGTGTTTTGGGAAATATTTTTGCCAGTTTCCTCATTACTCTGGGGTGGATCCCATCAGGGCCCACAGATGTGAGAGTGTCTAACTGGCATAGCAAGTCACTAACCATCTCGTCCTGGACTACGGGAGCTTCACTCATCGGCCCATCAACAATGTCCATCTCAGGGAGCTGGGTATCCTGAGGACAACTGATCGTGATATTGAAAACCAAGGCAAAGAAGGCATTAAGTACCTTTGCCTTTTCCTCAACCCTGTCACTATACCATCCTCTGGATTCAACTAATCTGGAGACACTCCTTGACCCTCCTTTTGCTGTCAATGTATTTATAGAAACTTTTTTTGTTGTCTTTAACTGTAGTGGCCAAAGCAAGTTCTAGTTGGGTTTTGTCCCTTTTAATCTTCTTCCTGCATGACCTTGTAACATCCTTATAGTCCTCCCAAGTTACTTGATCCTCCTTCCAGAGGTGATATATTCTCTTTTTTCTTCCTACATTCCAGCTTAAGTTCTCTGTTTAACCATGCTAGTCTTTTTCCCTGACTACTTGTCTTTCTACACATGGGGACAGTCTTCCTGAATATTTAACAATTCCTTTTTCACACAGAATTTCACACAGAATCACTAGGTTGGAAGAGACCTTCAAGATCATTGACTCCAACCCAGCCCTAAGACCTCAACTAAACCATGGCTCTGAGCGCCACATCCAGTCTTTTTTTAAACACACCCAGGGATGGTGACTCCATCACCACCCCAGGCAGACCATTCCAGTATTTTATCACCCTTTCTGTAAAAAATTTTTCCTAACATTCAAGCTATATTTCCTTGGCACAGCTTAAGACTGTGTCCTCTCGTTCTATCAGTTGCTGCCTGGAGAAAGAGACCAACCCCCAGCTGACTACAGCCACCTTTCAGGAGGTTGTAGAGAGTGATAATGTCACCTCTGAGTCTCCTCCAGGCTAAACAACCCCAGCTCCCTCAGCCGTTCCTCACAGGGCTTGTCTTCCAAGCCCCTCAGCAACCTTGTTGCCCTCCTCTGGATGCGCTCAAGCGTCTCAATGTCCTTCCTAAACTGAGGGGCCAGAGCTGGACACACCACTCCAGGTTGGCCTCACCAGTGCTGACTATAGAGGAAGAATGACCTCCCTGCTCCTGCTGGCCACACTGTTCCTGATACAGGCCTGGATGCTGTTGGCTTTCTTGGCCACCAGGGCACACTGCTGGCTCATGTTCAGCTGCTGTCACCAGTCCCCCCAAGTCTCTTTCTGCCTGGGCAGTGTCCAGCCACACTGCCCCCAGCCTATAATGTTGCAGGAGGTTATTGTGGCCAAAATGCAGGACTTGGCACTTTGACTTATTAAACGTCATCTAACTGGACTCTGGCCATCCATCCAACAGTTCCAGGTCTCTTTGCAGAGCCCTCCTCCCTTCCAACAGATCTACACATGCTCCCAGCTTAGTGTCATCTGCAGATTTACTAATGAAAGACTCAATACCCTCAGCCCTGCCATCAATAAAAATACTGAATGGAACTGGCCCCAGCCTAGACCCCCAAGGAACACCACTGGTGACTGGCCACCAGCTGGATGCAGCACCGTTCACCACCACTCTCTGGGCCCAGCCATCCAGCCAGTTCCTAACCCAGCAAAGAGTGCTCCTATCCAAGCTGCGGGCTGCCAGCTTTTAAAGCACATCCAGCCGTCCTGAACTCCTTTGCCCTTCAGGACTGACTTCCAAGGGACTTGGTCAATCAGTGTCCTAAACAGGCCAAAGTCTGCTCACCGAAGTCCAAGGCAGGAGTCCTGCTGGTGCCTCCTTACTTCACCCAGAACAGAAAACCCTAACACTTTGTGGTCACTCTGCCCAGGATGGCCACTGATCACCACATCACACATCAGTCTTTGCCCACAAACAAAAGGGCCCCTCCTCTGTTAGGCTCATTTACCAGTTGTGTGAGTTAGAAAGCTGTCTTCCACACATTCCAGGAACCCCCTAGGCTGCTTCCTCTCTACTGTATTTCCAGCAGATATCTGGCAAGTTGAAATCCGCCATGAGTACAAAGGCTGGTGACTGTGATGCCTCTGCTAGCTGCTTGTAGAACACCTCATCAGTCTGTTCCTAGCTGGGTGGTCTCTAATGGACTCCCGCCATGACATCTGCCCTGCTGACCTTCCCTGTGATCCTTACCCAGAGACACTCAACCTTGTCACCTTCATCATCAATTTCAACACAATCAAAACACTCCCTATGCACAGTGCTATCCAACCACCTCTCTTGCTTCACCTGTCTCTTCTAAAGAGCTTATATCAAGCCATTGCAGCAATCCCATGATGACAGTCATCCCACCATGTTTCTGTGATGGTGACAACATCAAAACCTTCCTGCTGAACAAAGGCTTTCAGCTCCTCCTGCTTGCTGCCCACACTGTGCGTTGGTGTAGATGCACTTTAGGTGGGCCAATGGCTTTGCCCGCATCACTGACCTGCCACCCTAGACTCATCTCTAGTGATCCTCCACTTTCTGAGGTGCATCTGACTGGTATATTTGCCTAAGGGGAGGCAGAGAATGGCTCTAACAGTCATCTCTTCCTCAGATGCTCTAATGTCCCTTAACCCTCCTACCTCCCCTTTGAGTTGTACTGCTAAGCAGAACAGATCATTGACCTACTTGCACTCACAGAGGTGTTCTGTTACCCTCTGATGCCAGCGCCACGCTCTGGCACTCCCTGCATCCTGCTTGAGCATTAACACAGATGTCTGAAGCCCAAGTGACTGTGCAAATATTCATCTCCTGTGCATATCAAGTAGCCTTAAACCTGCCACAAGAAAATTAAGGATACTCTATGTATTTATATATATTTTAAAGACATTGAGTACCAGTAATGGACTGGTCTTATGCTTAAAAGATCCTGTAGATATCTGATACTTTCACATATAAAAGCTTCAAATTTTTAAATAAGAAGTAGATCCATTCCCACAAACTCAAAGTTATTCACACGTAGTAGATTATTCTACCACCTCAGGCTTTAGTATTAGTCTCTTAAGTGTGTACTAGCCTGGGAAATGAGAAGAAGCTCTAAAGCAACAGTCAACCTCACCCAAAGCTGTTACATAGCAGAACTACAATTTAAAGATCTTAATTTCCACTTTTGAATTGAGACCTTTTACAGACTACAAACAAAATCTTATTAATTTCTATTACTGACTAATTCTACTACTCTTCCCCAAATTAAGTACATCCCAAATGGTCACATTTGCTTTTTTGTTTGAAACAGACATACTTAAATGTTTTTTTCTTCCTGGTCCATAAGAGTGCGATTTTTTGACTTTAAAAGCTGACTGTAGCTTTCAGTCTTGAAAGATTCCTGTAAGTGATGCAATAAAGAGAGAATAAATCAAGTCTCCTTCCCCTTTTTATAAAACATTAGCTAAAAATGTCTTCCAATTACTATTTTTAATGACCAGTATTCCCTCAGAAAAAAAATCTTGTTTGTCTTTATAGTCCCAAAAGAAATAGTTGTAATTCAGACTTTAAAAGAAAACAAGTAAATCAGAAATTATATAAAGTTTACCAATCATTCAAAGAGTAGTTTGTCAGAAGCCAGTATTTGAAGAAAATGGTTTTTGAGCTTAGTACTATTTAGATAACTGTAACTTCCCTAGGTTTTCTTTTGACACTCTCTAGTCGTGTCAAAGGACAGAAATTTGACTTCCTGCTTCCCTCTGTAGTAGTTAATCTACAGTCCTTCTGCAGCCCCTTTAGCAGCTCCATTAACTCCCGTTTTTCCAGCTCTGCCTGCTCCAGCTCTTGACGGTGCTGTCTCTCTGCAGCCATCAGAGACCGTACATCTGACATCATTCGTGACATCTGACTCTGAAATGCAAATAAAAATTTACTGCAAGAAACAACCACACTTCTAATGATGGTGCCAGGATGTCAGACTGGCCATGCACGTAGGGCGACAGGGTCTTAGGAATAAGAAACACCAAAATAATTTTTTGATAGTGCAACAAATGTAAAAAACTTGAGACACAATCCAGCATTCACCTTCTGGGATGGTCTTGTTCTAAAGATTCCAATATGTTTTTCAAAAATATTTTGTTTTCATATTTTGTTTCTTATAAAGTATGATAAGAAACAGCCAATTCACCCACTTGCCGCTTTTATTTTCTACTTCAAGAATTCCAACAAAATATAGTTGTGGTTTTGTTCAGATACATTCTTCAAGGATTTAACATGAAATCCAGTAAAAATAAAAATGTAAACGATGAAGTTTTAAAAGACTTTATAAAGCTTTTAAAAACTATTGCTTTAAAAATCATTGTTCTGTAATGTAATAAAAACAGGATGAATAAAAGGATAAGACAGCTTTGCTTGTTACTTGATGAAGTTTACTGTGAACCTTTCCAACCTTCTGACCTCAGTGCAAATACCACTGTTGGCAGTAGGGCTCTGTGTCAGCTCTGGACTAAGCCACTTTGGATAGCAATTATAAATGGAGCTGGATGTTTAATTACATCCAGTTTGTGATGTATTTAAATTTAGAAACTGAAATCAGTTTCAGATTGATCTGTTGACAACGTTATGTGCACAGAACACAGATGGAGTACCCAGGTAAGCTCCAGTGAACCTGAAGCAGATAAACCACAGGAATATAGCATCCAGCCTGCTTCTCCACAGAGCTAACCTGGTAAAGCTTAGACAGTTTTGCTTCCCATACTTAATGCCACTTTGCTCTGTATGAGACTTTATTTACAAGATAAGAAACAGCTACTGGGAGAAGCAAAAAGCTAGACTGTTAAGAGAGAAGAAGGAAAAAAAAGGATTATATTTACCTTCAGTTCTTCAATTTCATTTTGCAGAATACTCTCTTTTTGGACCATATGCCTTCTCTGTGAATCTAACCTTGACTCCATCTCATGTTTTGCCTCCTCCAATCTGCAGATCATTTCTGACCTAAAAAGTTTATTTCTCCTTGTTAAGTCTTGTAAGCAGAGAAAAGAATGATCTTCAAAATCCAGAAAGCCTTCTTGCAGCCAAACAGACTGAACTGATTCCCATCAAGCTCTACAGGATGCCCTTCTAGAGGCATGATTTATTAATTAAAAAAAACTCCAACAAACTGGCATAAAGAAGTGCACTGTGCCCAGGTGTTGCAGCCACGGAGGCTGTGAGGCCTCCCTGGCGATCAGCGGCCTGAGATAAGGAAATGCAATGTCACGATGAGTGGCCAAAAAGAAACCCCTTGGCATCTTCGGACCCCTCTTATCTCTCTGTAAGACTATAGGCCAAAATTGTACCCAACTCTCCCATTGGTCCACTTTTCAAAACCCCTCTACCCTATATAAACCCCGAATATTGCCCTGTTAAGTTGGAGAAGCTGTCACTGCAACCCTTTGAAGAGGATGCCGAAATAAAGGACATCATCTGAGGAACTGCATACGGCTCTCTCCTCTCTCTCCCTGCGTTTGCCTGGCACTTAGCAAGCTAGAGCTGATATTCATTGCTAAGAGCTGAATTACACTGCTAAGAGCTGACACTGCTACACTGCTGAGCTGAATTCACTGATATTGCTTGCTAAGTTTGCCTGAGGCTAGATACCTCGTCAGAGCTTCAGGTTGGGTGATTCCGAAAAGGTGTCATTCTATCCGGGACTTGCGGCCAGATTTGGACCCTCAGAGGTATCGAAAAGCCCCTTAACACCCAGGGGCACTAAAGTGCCCATGAGGAGTCTATAGAGGGACAATCATATTATATCCTATTCCTCAAGTAATTCCATGAGCTCAAGGTGCCTTTATGACTTTAAGTGATTTTCTGCTGTTTGCCTACAGTATGTGCTTGCTAAGTGTTATGAAATAGAGGCAGCCAAGATAAAAAGTCTGAATCCTATAGTACTGCTAAACACGTAAGAAGTGAGACAGCCTGAGTGTGTGGACATGGTAGGCACTTACACAGTTTAATGCTGGGCCTGACAGTGCTGGATTAACTGCTGGACTCAATGATCTTAAAAGCCCTTTTCCAATTTCAATGATTCCATGGTTCTGTGTAATCTTGTTCACTTTTATGGTGGACACTACATGACAGCATGCAGTAAACTGTTACAGCCTAGTCACTCTCACAGCTCCACAGCCAAAACTAGATGGCACTACATTAACCTTTCGAGTCTGGAAATCAGGTAGCAGAATCCCTTGTGTCTCAACATATTTAAACCATATTTAAGCCTCTCTTCACAGCAGCGTTCAAAAGCACAACACTTAAGAGCTGAAACATACAAATGGGAAGGAACATGAGGGGGGGAAAAACGTCCAACTGGAATATAAAGAAAAGGCAAAGCTACAGAAACATATGTAAGAGAAAAACAAGGACACTGGTAAGAAGAGTCATATTCACTGACTTAATCTACCAAGACCTAGAAAAAATCAAAAGTAGACCTTTAGTGGTTGAATCTACCTCTACCTGCCAAAATAATTACAGATCTTTATTTATTTTATCTGTAAAAACAAACTAAATACAATTATTAAATAATGTAACTTTGTGTCTATAACAGACCAACGAAAAAATAAATTGCCAACTTCCATTTTCTTAGGCTTTTTGCCATTTTAAATAGTAAGCTCGCAGTTCTATTCAACTGCAAGCAATGGTATTTTTAAGATTTATAGTAACTCGGAAAAAATCGCCAACAACAAAAGAATGAAAGCAGGAAGAATTTAAAGTCTATGCTGACATGTAATAAAATTCTGGCCTGTTAGCATCAAGTAATTAATGGACCATTTAACACATAGCAGAATCCAGTGCTAGTATTTCAAAGTGCTTCATGCAGTGACTTTAAGCCCAGCCCAACACAGACACGAGAGAAACAGAAGATTTGTACCGAATCAGTTCCAGCTCAGTTCTTAGCTCTGCCACACAGTTGTGCTGCGTGTCCTCTGCACTGAGGATTGTGTAGCCACAGCCATTGGGGCACTCCCGGCTCCGGTACTCGCACACCGCCAGGTGCCCGTCCAAGTTACGCCGCTCAATCTGCACGGTGCAACCTGAGCAAGGGAGAGCAAGGCAAGACAGCCATTTACAACAAAAGCATTTTGAGTCATTCCAAACAAAAATACTCAAGAAAGGAAGCTGAGAAAAGTGATTTGTTTAGGATATGAAGTATGACAGTTACACATGTGTAGCTACTAATACAACGGCCTTATTAAAAGGCCTTATTCAGATACTTATCAATTAACTGAAAATACTGAAAGGTTGGAAGGAGGTATTTTCTGTAAAGTCTTCTACTGCTGGTCTGGCATTAAATCAACTTCAGTAATGACAATCCCAATGCCAAGCTAAGACACTAGCAGCTTGCCTGTGCTACCATCATAGATTGCAATGACTGGAATTGATAAAGAACACACGTGTAGAAAAATAATACGCTATCCAACTTAGGAAAAATCCAACGATGTAGTAAAGAGAGGTGTGGGTGAGACGGAATGTAAACTTATTTTCCAGACAATTTGTTTGTCTTGTCCATAATGTACTAGACTATATAAATAAGTTAGAACATTTATTTATGAACATCTAATAACTCATACAAAGATAGAAATATTTCCACAGAAATTCTAGGATACATCCTTTTCGGTTCTGTAGTGATTAAAAGTAAAGTGTGAAGAACCAAAAATAAGCACTATATAAATTATTGCTACATTTAACACTCTCAACTTGAAGTTTGTAGTCTTCACTTACAAAGTCAAATATAGGATGTTTGTAGTTTAATCGTTGAGGCTCACTTTGTTGAAATACTTGCATTTAATTTGAAGAGAATATCAACATTAAGGAAATTGAAACAATGGAGTATTGAAACTTCCCAACAAACCATGCCAGAAAATGACAAAGGAATTCTCTAGAACAGCTTTACTAATAAATATAATGATTTGTAATTGCGGTACTCAAAATACACTCCATGTATTCTTGGGAAAGAGTTCAAGAGATATAAGAGCCTTCACACCCCAAACATCAGACACCCAGTGTGGTGTAAAAACGTAACTCTGTACAACACTGCAAAATACATGAATCTGTTATACACTACTGCTTCTGTAGGAAGTAGAATAGGTGAATCAAGCATCTGCAGAAGTCACTTACTTAGTAATTGTAACCTCCAGCAGAGCAATTCTAGTACCTTAATCATCTCATAATTAATTACAATGGCAGACTCAATGATGCCCTTAGCATCATTAATTAGAAATTACTTTATCTAGGAACATACAACATTTCAAATGAAATCAGCTGGGAAATTTTAACAGTATGTTCCTTTTTAGAGGCATTTTTCTTTCTCAGGATGTATAGCCTTTTAAATAAAAACCTCAACATGAACAATTCTAACCAGAATTCAGCTTAGAATATTTCTTATTTCCAAGATACTTTCTTGTTAAAATCATGTCACAGAGTTGGCAGCTGCACATGCACCAGGCAACCAGGTGTTTTATAAATAAATTATGATCCCTAAGTCTTCTGCAGGGGCTACTGCACTCATCCAAACATCAGAACACACAGTCAGAATTGGAAAACAAACTCATAACTTGACAGAAAGCAAAAGTAAAGCACTACTACATTTCATATATTTGAAGTTCATCACATTCATTTTGATTAGTTTTTGGATAAGAAACAGCTGATAATCATCATGACTGTCATAAACAGCTACTATATTTTGTTCAAAAACACTGCTGTAAAGAGCAGATCATGCCAAAGCTTTGAATTTCTGATAGAAAATAATGGCCTTTATTGTAGTTCTGTTGATGGGAAGATGACAAACGTGTTTTCTAAATATAAAAGATTCAACTTCTTTGAATGTTACTCACCAGCATTGGAGCAAGGTATCTGACTGTACTCACACTCCCTTTCATGCCTGTCTATAGACTCCAGAGAACAAACCATTTCACAGCCATACTCTCTGTTTCTGCAATGTAGCTGAAGACGGTTTAAATCATTTTTCATATATCTACATGCAAAGAAAAGAATTTGTTCTTAAATCTGGGAACATTATTGAAAATTTTTATTTTCAACTTTTGGGGGAAAAAAGCAAGATTCTGATCTCCATTAGGAAAAAATTGTGAGTAACTAGCTTAATTTATTTCTTTTTTAAGAATTCAAGTGACCATATCAGTAAAAAACAGATTGAAAGAAACAATGTCAACGGAAAATTCAGTCTCCAAATTTAGATGTGCAAATGAAATCTTTATTTTTGAATAATTTTTAATTGTGACTTTTCATTGGCTCAGCAGATATTATCAGTAACAAACACCACGGTTACTTATTTGCCATTTAAGTTCTATGTTTCTAAACACGCCAGACTAAAGGACAGTGAGTACAGATGAAACAATCTAAACTCTAGTGCTCTGTCTACGCTATAGTTAACTTCCAGATAGTAAAATCTCATGAATGAAAAATGACATTGTGAGTACTAACAAAGATAAATTTACTGTAGCTGGAGACTTGAAATACGTAACTGTTAGTCTGAGCAAGATTAGATAATGCAGGTGTTAAACAGCAAGCAGCATTTACTGTTGAAATGTTTTGCACTGACACTAGCAGGAATTAACAGTTCAAAACGGAATAGTTTGTTTGGAAAGGACCAACAACAATCATATGGTCCAACTACCTGACCACTTATAAAAGGCACTTGTGAAAACAGCCTGCTTTACATGACAAGGTGGTTCACAGTAGATATTCCTATGTCTAAAGATCTTCTTTAAAAAGAATTTGGAAGTCAGAAATTTGGTCTGCAGGAATTGTTATTTACAAACCCCACTACAGCATCTAGCTAAGCCTGAAAAGAAAAGAGATATAGAGTGTGTAGTGACTGTCATCAAGAGTTGCTTTGCTTGCTTTCTCTAAAACTTCTGGAGAAGTTTTGATGCCGTAAAGGACATTCAGAATAATATCCAGACAGGTACTTGGAAACAGCATCCAAGATATAAAAAGGTGGAGAACAAACTAAGTATTCTTTCAGTTTTGAAATCCCGACACCCTAAAAGTTAGTTATAATAGAAATGCTAATGCTTTTATGCAAGTAGTTGGTGTCTGCCACGGGCATATTGGATAAAGACAGCCTGAGTGAAAGTATCAACAGGAGATGAAGCTGTGCAAGCAAAACCGAGAAATCCTAAATTCATGTAATTTCAACACACAGCAAGATTATTGGATACCTGTAGAGAGGTCGTAGCAAAGACACATCAATCACTTGTCTGTCTTCAGGGCAGTTACTGTGATGAACAAGCCACCCATGGATACAGGCAGTGCAGAAAGCGTGTTCGCAAGGAGCCTGCAGTGGATCTTCCAACACATCTCGGCAGATGGAGCACAACAGCCCTTCATTAACATAGCCCACGAAGCGCTCAATATCATAACCCATGCTCTCTACACCTTCAACCTATTCAAAAACCCCAAACACACAGAAATAAAGCAAAAGTGTGAAAAATCTTTGTGCTAAATTTGTATGGCTTGATCCACACAGAGGCCTGAAAAATTCTAAAACCATGGAGACCCTAATGTGAATGAAGAAGTGAATGTGTGAAAACACACACTTTGGAGACTTTCAGATTTAAATGGGAATTTGAGAATTGTGCTGCTGGATGTCAGAATCGCAATCTTCCATCAAGATATTCTGAACTCCGAAAGCAAAGACTGGCACAGTAGAGCTGTGCTTCTTCTGAATGCTGTTATTGAACTTAATTGTAGCAGCCACTGTGAAACATACAGTTTCTATTTACATGAATTCTACCTGAAGCCGAAACATCACAGAAGTTCAAACACAAACGTTTGCTTTCCATTTTAATACTTTTCATGTAATGCCTAACAAACTTACAAAACGGTGTTCTTACTGACAATAGCTGTGGCACTTTCAGCTAGCAGATCCTGGATTTATGAACTGCACATCAGTTAACATGTTGCTTTCATACTGAAAAAAGGATTCTTTACTCACTGTAGACCTCCATTTCAGAGGGAACAGCATGAAATCTCAACACGCCTAAAGACATACTTAATATTCAGGAAGTAAAAGAAGCTCAAACTGCAGCTAACCATGAAATCATGAAGCACTACTGTCTTTTCCTACATGATCTATTTTATAAAACTGAGACGCTTTAGAATGGATTTGCAAGCTTTTTGAAGAAGAACTAATGGGCAATCTACCTTCAGCTAAATCCTATCACAAAAACCCTTGTGGAATTTGGTAAGACTCTACAGAATTCCCTTAAAAGAATAAGTTTTAGGCTCCACATCGCTCCTTGACATACAAAGTTACTTTTGTAAACCCACTGAGACTCATGAAAGAGGTTTTCATTAGTTCTGAGGTTTTCTAAGTAAAATAGAAAAGGAAGATATCTTACCTTTGTAGATTTTACTGCATATATATGTAGTTTGCCCAAATACTTCAGAAACAGTTTTCTGATCAGTAAGGCATGTAATACTTCCTTCAGTTTCTCTTCACTGCTTTATTATGCCTATGAGAAAAATTAGAAAAAAGTAAGGCTTAGTAGTGTTTCCTAAGTTACTGAGTCCTATGTCTCACAAGCCAGCTACTGAATAGATTCTGTCCTAACAGCCCATTAAAACCAAGTTTTCCAAAGCAAGCCACTGAAAACCTACAATTCAACACAGGAGAACTGACTAGATTAGGATGAAAATAATCATCAGTCTCTGATTCAATTACTACTGATGCCGATATTTATCACAAAACTGAACACCCTGCTGATAATCAATTTTGAAGCCACTTTTGTTTGTAAGACTGAAGACAACAGAATTCAGTATTATTGAAAAGTAGCAACTGAAATCTGATTAAATTATATTCCTCAAAAAGATGGAAGTTCCTAATCTACCTGTTTCTATCCAGTCATGACAGGCAGTTCATTTCTAAAACAAAACTATTACAGTCAGTTTGTTGTATTGGCAAATATCATTGTTGTGATACGTAGCATAATTAGGGTTGCTCACTTAAAACATCATAAAAGATGTCATTACTTAAACTCCTTAAGTTGTGCTGAAGGACTTAAACAGCATATATAGATTTGAAAATATGAACTATATGCCTAACACTTTGGTTGGGTTTAGTGGATCCCAGAGGATTCTGCTTTTAGAAAACTTTCAAGTTCAGATAAGAGAGCGAAACTAAGTACTTTTACTGTCCTAGAGTTTCTGTTCTACTGGAATTGTGGGTGGTGCGAGCTACATTTTGCACCAACATTGCCAGTCCCTGAGGACCAAGCCTTCAAGACACTCTTTGGCTTATTTTAGCAAGTTTGAAGACTAACAGAATGCAGGAAAGAGTATTTTTATCAAATGGGGAACAAAAACCTTATTCGTGCTTAACAGAGAAATGAAGTGCAATAGCAACAACAAAATATATATACTATATACGTATGCCTCTGTATATAATATATACAGATGTATAAAGCCCCTGCCAAACTGGAGTTCAAATGAAGAGTGGATGGGAACTTTGAGGCCAAAAAAAATCTTGGGTTAGGTAACCAAAATATGTGTATTCTATTTCATCTGTTGAAAGCAGTTTTTTCTTTATCTCTTGTAACTCCAGGGGGGAGGGGGGCAGATGCCTTCTGATAATGGGCCAGCTGTTAAAACCAGGTGTGGCAGTGTTTCTTATCTCCTTCACCACCCATCCATCCTCCAGGGGATATCTTCTGCTAAAGGGCCTTAAGGCTCACCAATGACATGACACATTACATCATCCCATTGTGAGATGCTCCACCCAGTGCAGGGGGAGCCAACCGTTCCTACCTGGATAAAAACTGAGACTCAGGAACAGCAGACATCTGGTTTTTCACCAGAAGAAGACTGGACTCATCTCGCCACCACTGGACTTTTCCTACTCCATTATCTGTACTCCACAGAACCTCATCCATTACTCCAGGAGGATTTATTTGGACTGCTTCCAACACCCTAACCAACAGGGTGTCAGGTCCTATCCCTGTATCTGTCAGGGTTTTCCAGGACTTTTGTTTGCTTGCCTGCTTGTCTGTGTACTACTACAGTTGTATTTTCCTTTTTTTAATCTTCCTATGAAAGAACTATTACTCCTATTCTGATATCTTTGCCTGAAAGACCCTAATTTCAAAATTATAATAATTTGGAGGGGAGGGGGTTTACATTATCCATTCTAAGGGAAGCTCTAGCCTTCCCTGGCAGACAACGGTCTTTCAAAACCAAGACAAAATACAATCAAGGAGGATTCTTCAGCACATTTTCAAGACTCATGTTGGAGCAGCACAACATGGTGCTGGAACCCTTGTGGCCACGGATCTGGGACCTCTGAAAACAGCTGTTACTGAAGTCTCAGACTTTTTCCAGTAGAAGTTTTCTGATCTGAAGAACCAGAGATGTTTTATTTTCTTGTCAACTTCAGGAGATGCACCTCAGTCAAGAGATAAGCAGAGGGAGAGCATCTGATGAACGTCATGCACTTTAGCAGTATAGATCACTTTACACAGTATCTTCACCACAAAATGAAATAATTTTCAGTTTCCGCTTATCCCCAGAAACTTCTCTCTTCTCCATTTGGCCTTAAAATTTATTTTCTCAATTCTACTACAATTCACCAATTGTCACACTCCTTTTTTGATTGCACCTAAAAATTACATTATTTTGTTGAGAGTTGTCAGTTGCTTAGCTTAAGCAAGTAACTTCTAAATAGAATAAGTCACTTAGAATTATAATACTGTGTGATTTAGAATGCTGTTTCCTTATATCTACTTGCTTAGCATATATAGCTTGGGATGCTGGAAGCCTTAAGCTGGAAGCTGAGAACTTTTGCCTAGACATGCTTTTGGCTGGAACTGAGTTAATTTCTTTAGCAATATTCCCAGTAGCTGCTATAGAGCTGTGTTTTGCCTTTAGAATGAGAAGAATGTTGCCAACACAGCAATGTTTTAGTTGTTGCTAAGTTATGTTTATCCTAGGTCTAGGACCTTTAGTTTCCCATGCTCTACCAGGGAGCAGGTGCACAAGTAGCACAAACCAGAAGATAAGGAGCTCATGATCATCAGCAGAAGCTGCAAATCAAGAACAGTTAATAGCTTGCCTGCATGGACATGGAGAGAGAATCCAATAAGCTGTTAAAAGACCCCAGACCAAAAATCACCACTGGACTAAAAGGGCTGTGCAAAGAGCATGTAGGGGACGGTGCATAAATTGTCAGGGTATTATTGCACAGGGATTTCTTTGGGAGAGAAGGCACACAAACTATGACATGCTATTCGCTTTCTATTGTTTCACATGTTTTAGTTTTTCCTGCAGTCCTGGACAAGCAAAAATCTCTTCCAGACTTCACAGGCATCAAGCAATTTTTCAACAGCTATCATCCCACACTATTTGCTAGGCAGATGCACATCCAAAATGAGCCTTGCGTTGTGGACTTCACTGCCCTCAAACAGAGAGTTGGTGTGGATATGATAACAGGGAGAATACAGGTGGGATGTAATTCCCAACAACATCGTCACATAGCTTGCTAAATGTGTGGCACTAATCAAAGCTATTCCACTGTGAAAGTCAGGATACTGAAATGAAATTAGTGACCTCCATTTTTTTCATGTGCAGTAGCTTCTGATTTTTAAAAAATGCTTCTTTTTCATGTGACAAAATAAGGCATAACTGTTTGAAAGGCTGGAATGAACCACAACAGAACTACAGATGTACAGCATTTTCAGAAATTCTGGAGGAACAGAGTCCTACGCAGGGCCCAGGGATGAGGTGACACTGAGACATGACATTTCTTCAGCCTTTATTTTCACAAAGACACACTGTGCTTTAAATTCTGCCATACAGAAGTAATATTTTAGTGTGTTTTTTGACACTGACACTGTAAGCCACTTCAAGCCAGCATCAATGCCCAAAGGGGCAGATTCACCTCTTCAACAGTGACTGTACAAGTAGTTTCTCAGGCACTTGATGCATCACTCTCGGTAACTGACCTATTTTAAGACTGAATTGGGGGAAAAAACCCTCGAAACTTTGGCAGTTTTCTTACAGTAGCCCAAGCCTATCTATCCACAAATTAATGTGCTCCTCACCTACCTCCACCTCCTCCTTTGAATCAGTGAGAACATTTAACTTGCCCCTTTCCTGAACTGGCTCATGAGAATCACCATACAGACAATTATATCGTGACTTGACTTTTTAGGCTTTCTTGCAGGGACTGTGTAAGGAGGGCATGACCAGGGATAAGAAATTGCAGTCAGGGTAGAAAGGGAAGAAAGACAGACAGCAGCAGTCCATGGTCAAGGATGCCACAGAGCTTCTCCCTCAGCTCAGCTCCCCAGACTGGTACACTGGGGAGCCTGATGAACATTCATGTAAGAAAAAAGAAACGGAAGAGGGTAAGAATAAATCAACAGTGACACCACCTTACACTGATGCAAACAACTGATTTTTTTCAAAAAAAGCTTATATAAAAAATACAAGACAATTGAAGGCCTCTATCAGGAGCAACATAACTCCTATAGCTATTTTGACTAAGAACATTTTTGTATAACACTTGCTGTCCTGCAAAACCCACTCAGAACAATGCCATCTATGACCCGCCTTGCACAGACCAGAGTCTAGAGAAGGGCAATGGAGTTGGTGAAGGGTCTGGAGCACATGTCCTATGAGGAGTGGCTGAGGGAGCTGGGGTTGTTCAGCCTGGAGAAAAACAGGCTCAGAGGGGACCTCACCCGTCCACCTGAAAGGAGACTGTAGCCAGGTGAGGATTGGTCTCTTCTCCCAGGCAACCAGCGACAGGATGAGAGCACATCGCCTCAAGTTGTGCTGGGGATTGGGTTTCAGGTTGGACAGCAGAAGAGTTTCTTCACAGAAAGGGTGGTCAGCCTTTGGAATGGGCTTCATGATCTCAGAGGTCTTTTCCAACCTAATTAATTCTGTGACCACCTTCGAGGCTGTGCAGGGCCGGGCTCTGCCACCCCGAGCCAAGGCCAGGGTCAGAGGAGCTCTCTCCCCTCGGAGCTCTGGGAGGGGGAATTCTGTACAGGTAACAGGGGAAAGGCCTCCAGATTCGGCCTGGAAAGGTACTTCAGGGAGGGACAACGATCCTGGTCACAGAGCACAGAGCTGGCCCGGAAACATCTGGAGAAGCGACCCGACACCAAGAATCAGCACCTGCGCGACCTAAGGCAGCGACAAACCCCCTTACAGCCGCACACATCCTTCCCGCTCCCTTCCCCACACGCCAGCGATGCCGCCGCCAGCCCGGCACAGGTCCCCGACAAACGCTGAGCACAAATCCCACGCAGCGCTTCCCGCCCCGGGCCCAGCCCCGCTCGGGCCCCGCTCGGGCCCCGCTGACCCCGCCCGCCCGCCCCTCTCCCCTCGCCCCCGGCCCGCTCGGGGCTGCGCGACCCCGCTCACTCACTCCACCCGCCGCCGCTCGCTGTCGCGCAACCGAGGCTCCCTTTACGGCCGCTCTCGCTTGATGGCGGCGCGGCGGGCATCCGCTCCACCATGCTGTGTGTGGCACAAGGCACCACGGGCCGACACTGCGCAGCCGCGTGGCAGCACCTCCCGACGGTGGGAAGGGCCTTGTCAGGGTCCCTTCCAGCGGAACGGCCCCGGCGCACGCGCGCCCGGCGGGAAGGGGAGGCTGCGCAGGGCGCATGCGCGGTGCGGCTGGTAGGGCTGCCGGGAGAGCGCGGCGGGACAATTGAGCGCTGAGGCGGGACCGGCGGCGGGACCACAGGTACGGAAGCCGTGGATGGGGGGGCCCGGTGGAAGCGACCCTGGGAAGGACCCTAAAAGTTATCTAGTTCCAACCCCCCTGCTGTGGGCAGGGGCATCTGTCAGTAGATCCGGTTGCTCAGAGCTTCATTCAGCCTGGCCTTGAGCGATGGGACATCCACAAGTTCTGTGGGTAACCTGTTCCAGTGCCTCACAACCCTCAGAGTGAAGAATTTCTGGCTTACATCTGATCTAAACCCGCTTTCTCAGTTTGAAGCTATTCCCCCCTGTCCTATCACTACATGCTCTTCTAAAAATTCCTTAAAACTGCTTCTGATCTGAAGAGCTTTTTAGTAATGTTGATTTTTAAGGCGTTGCACTCGCTGCCTGCAATTTAACTAAGCAAAAGCTGATGCCGTGTCACGTCTCTGTAGCTGCCCACAGACCCTGCTCTACCTCCGTCTGTGCCGGCCGTGCCTCTTCAAACACTCCGGGAGCAGCCTGTTAAGTTTGGGCCGCGATGGGCATTGTAGCTGCCTTAAGCAGAGATCCGTGCACATCATGTTGAGTTGGATGTGTAAAATCTTGAAACATTCTTTGTATGTGTATTTCATGTTTAATGCAGCTATTAGTGTACCCTAAAGGACAACCGAATTCAATGCCTGACAAACCAGACGCACCTATCAGACGGTTTGGGCTGTGGTTTCGAGGTGCACTGGGTTTGGTCAGGCCTGGTTGCTAATAGGAGCTAGGAGCAGTGCTTTTTGCATTGCTTGCAGCTGTTTCCTTGCAGCCACACCTAGCAGTAAGGCAAGTATGAGCTTCCCTGGTGTATTGTTGCTGTCTCTGAGGAAAGGGCATATTTGTATGTTCTTTCATTTAGTTGTAGTCTGGAGCTGTTCCTTGCAACACTCACTCTGATCTTACCTGAAAGATCCGGCATCAGTGGTTTAATGTACATCCCTGATGTTTTATTTCTATTGTGTAGTACTGTAAAGGGACAAAATGTTATTATTTTTTAACATATTTTTGTTATATTTTATGAAAACTTGTATTTTAAAAGACAAAGATGTATTTCTGGATGCAGTATTTAATTTCAAAACCCACAAACTCATAAGGATCTTTGTAGCTGCAAGTAGGTAATACTGGTAACAGTGAAGTTACTAAGTTATTTAAGGTAGAATCTTCAAATGTCTTAGTAATTTACAAATCTCCCAATGAGTCTGTTTTTATGGTTTAAGACCAAATGACAGTGCAATGGCCAGATGGATTTGGGAACCAGAGCACTTGAATCATGGATATGTGCAATTTATGAGTGACACAGCTTCTCTGTTCCACAGAACCTCGAGTGCAGTGGGCAGGGTTAGTGTAGCACTGCAGCCATGCATATCCTCATGTAGAGCCGTGGGGTGTCTGGTGTTGTTTTCCTGAGCGTCACTGTGCAGTGTAGCGTCCGGGTAGAGAACTTGTTCAAATTCACATGGCACCTTAAGCTGGCTGAGCACTGGCACTTGCAGTCTGCTCCCTCATAAGGTTCTGAACACCTCTGCAGTGTTCACAGTGGCTTTTCACACTGCAGATACTCCTGTTACAATAACAAAGCTACTCCCTTATTGCATAGGGTTAACTAAAATTCATATGTTATCACTATTGTCAGGTAAGCCTAACTTTAGTGAACTGCTGTAGACACAGAAGCTTCTTTCCTTGTATTTTTAATAACAACCACAGTGGAAGTGACAACAGTTCAGGCCATTTTGCCCCTGAGATTTATGTCTAGTAACAGTATCATATATATGCTAATTGTGCAGATATAGGGGAGAGAGCAATACTCCTGCTACCAGTCTCTGCATGTTTGCATAGTGTTTTGACAGTGCTCTGTCACTACTTCAGTGCAAACCTTGGAAAGAACGATGGTTGTGCCCCAGGAAGCCACTGGAGTGCAGAGTAGCACCAAAAAAGGTGCAGAAACACATTGTCTGTTGCAGCAGGATGCAAACATGCTTTTGAGATGATACAGAAGTTTGATTCTGCAATCTGTATTATAGCTTATTTTTAACCTGGTAGTTGAGGGGTTCATTTAAAATAAATGTGTGTAATTGGAGAATTAAATCTGTAACTGTAGTGTAAGTTGTGCTTGCCACCTTCATTTCAGCTGCTGTGTTATTCTGCTGGGAGTTTTCCTCTTTTCTTTGATTTCTATCTACTACTTTGAAGCATTAAGATTATAACTTGTTTTTTTATTGGTTGCAAAGTAAACTTTGTTGTATTAATGTTGGCATAGGTTTGGTTTTGTCCTAACATTGCTCAGGGGAATAATGGTCTTATATTTTGAGGGAAAATCTGTAATACATTCCTTCCACTGTTCAAGTGGACATAACATGGAGCAATAATATCCACTGTAATTCTGAGATAACTTTCTGCTGAATGTTAATCTTACTATGCTGAACCTGAATGACCAATGTAATTGACTGTTCAATGCAAAATGCTGGTCCCGGGTATGAGACATACCCTCAAGATTAGTTGTTCATTGTGCATTAATAATGGGCTTTTCAAAATTATGTTTCAAGTGTATAGAATAGTAAGTTTCGCTTAAAATTCTTTTTTTTATAATCTGGTGTAAATTTGTTAACTAGCCCTATACACCGTGCATCTCCAGAGCATTTATCACTATTGGGAACTGCATTAGTGGCTTTTTAAATGAAAATTTAGGTGTTCAGCTGCAGAATTTGCTGTAGTTGATCTTTCTTAGTACTTGAACAAAGCATTGCAATGATACCACTTTTTCTTAAATATTATTATGCTTGTGAATTATTATTGTTATTTGAAGATCTTGTATGCTCTTTTGTATTTTGAAATAGTGCTTTTGTTGTCAGCTGTGAACATATTTTTATATTTAAACCCTATACTGACTATCGGTTGTCTTTATCTGCTTCCTTCCTTCCTGTCCAACATGCAGAGCAGTACAGCTAAACATGAGGCGATCTGCAGCTCCGAGTCAAGTCGTAGGAAATGCGAGCAAAAAGCCAAGGTTTATACCACCAGGAAAATGTATTGCTGTTTGTCTCAAGAATGAAACTAAGGAGATGGACCAAGAAATCAAGTTAAAGGAGGTAAATTGAACAGTGCACTTAAAAGTATTTTGTACAGTATTGTGATTGAAAGGTAACATCTGAGCTTACCACAAACAATCTTTACCTAAATAATCTATTCAGAACAAATTTTGATAGCTTTGCTGCCAGTACCTTTGATCTTGCTTCTCAGGTTAGGCTTCTCTCACTGTGGAGTGGTTGCAGAAAAATGTTTTTCAAATAAATAAAATTAATCAGTATTGAGCCCAAATGCAATTCTCAAGTGTAAGGGAGGTGGGGATTGCATCTTGGCGGGGCTTTATTGGCTTTATTTTTCGTAAAAGCAGATAAAAAGCCAGGATACTTGTTGTAAAGTCTCAGTATGCTGCGTTGCAGTTCTGCTGCAAAGGTACTTTCTCTGAAACCTTTAATATTGACACAGGAAAGCAGCACAGTTTTTATTTCTTTATCTACAGAAGAATTATATTAAACTAAATTATTAAACTGTTTACACAATTGTTTGGTATTGTGTGCACACACGTTTTGTTGTGACGCATATAGTTTTGCAGAAATGGATACAGTTATGTAACAATTTGATAATGACAATGTCTCGAAATCCCTTCTTGTTGCTCTTTTCTCTATTTCTCTTCACCTGCATGAAGAAAATATTATTGTGAACTTATTTCTCTTTTGCAGCTAGATGAGAAAGAAGGAGGTGCTTCGTTGCTGTCTAAAATAAATATCCAGAATCAAAATGAAAATTTTACACAGTCTGTGGAGTCAACTGGAAAAGTAAAGACAAAAGCATGTTTCAGCATTGACAAGTGTAGCAAGGCAGAAATGAAAACCCTAAATGTGCCCAAAGCTGGTAAGTTGCTCTTTCTTTTTTACTACCATGTATCATAAGAGAATTTTAAAGCTTATGAATGATAGAATGCATATACTAAGCTTTTGTGAAGTACTGTTATAAACATCATGCAGTGGTGGCATTATTTGGTGTTACGCTGGATAGAAATAAGCGCTAAATGAATTTTTTAATGAAAAAGGAAAGAACCAAGGTGTTTTGGAAGCCAGTTGATAGTGTTGCTGTTCAGGTTTATGTCTTCCAGAAGAGGCTTACAGTCAACTCAATCTCATCTATCATTGGTGCAATACAAAAATCGTGATCCCTTAAATAGTGGGAAAATGTTGTAAATTGGAGACCTTGCTGACCTCATGTAGAGAAAGCTAACCATTCTGAATGGATTCAGGGTTTTTTCAGCATTCATGAGGGTTTCTTTTCTTCAGTGTCTCCAATAGGCACTTAGGCTTTAAGCCAACTTTAGCCACAGAGCTGGCTTTGCTTATTTGTGGATGTGCACTTCATCAGATGTGCCCTGGTAAGGAACGTCTCCAGAAAACCAGGGTTGTAAGCACTGCAAAGACACTGAAGTATCTGAACTATAGCAAGTGCCCTTGGATGAACCTGAACGATATTGTGAGGTTCAGTGTCTTCATTTCCCAGTCTTGGTGTGCCCTGACCACAGACGCAGCACAGTTCTGTGTTGTGTGAATGCAAGCGTATGACCTCAGGAGCCAAGTACATCTTGAAAGCCTGGCACTTGAATTGGGTTGCTAACATTGATGGATGAAAATTGCTCCTTTTGGAGCCAGCTCAGGCATTTTAAACACCTGTCTTACAGTTATTTCACTGTTGTTTCTTCATAATAATAATTAATTACACTGATAATCATGGTTTAAGTTTCATTTAATTAATTAAATGTAGTGAGCAAAGTCTTAAAAGAGCATTTCAAGGCCACTTACCACTTTGAATTATTGGAAGGCTTTAACAGTCGTATTTAATTTTGTTTGTTATAAGACTTCTTAAATCTTGAAGCCTCATTGAAGCAAAACTTGCATAGCTCTGTGTCCCAAGGTCCAGCCAATAGTGAAGCTAATTCCCAAAAGGGAATTATTCCCAATAGGCACACATATGTCCTATATACACATACACATGACTGGTCACATAGGCCAACATGGATACGGAAAACAGCACTCAGGCAAGCACAAGCAGTGCCCACGGACACATCCCTTCCCTTCTCTGACTGCTCCGGGTGAAAGCCTGTTTATGAAAAAACAAATGAATACACATGTATCTATATGTAAATACATATGCACACAGAATTTAGATGCCTCCAGTAACTGACCTTATGCACTCACACTGTATGTGACACCCCAGCTGTGGGCACATGAGCCACAGAGGCCCACAGCTCCCAGTCCAGTTGCTAATACGCAGACCGGCACTCCCACAGGTACAAGAACACTGTAGGTCCCGCCAGAAACTTGTCTTAGCCACTTGGTCTACTCAGTGGTGGGCTCCTGGATTCAGTGATCTCCCAGTTGCCGTGTGCCCAGGAGGTGCACATGTACAAACATTTTTGGCTGGTAGCTGAACTTACCAGGAGCCAACCCCCAAGATGTCCTGGTCTCTTGAGTAACTTGCACGGACTTCTTGGTCCCTTCAGTCGTCAAGTCTCAGACCCTCTGATGTCTCCAATATCTGGCCCAGACTCATGGCTGCTCCAGTATTTGACTTCTAAGCCTCTTTTCCTACTTGCCAGCTAGTCCACGTTGGTGTTTGATAGCAATCTCACACAGTATATCCAGTTAGTGTACTTGGTCTCTGTGAGATGAGTTAATATCCAGAGACATTTAATAAATTTGTAGCAACAGTTGAATGAAACCTACATATGTGTTGTAATTTTTGGAGTATTTGAACTGTAAGATATTGAACATGTTCCTTGGGCAATTTACAACTTGTGATTGTAAGTTCTGAATACTGGAAATTAATGTTACATGTTTCTTTGTAGGAAAATGAACTGTACTACTGGTTTAAGAATTGGTATTTGCTTGTTTTTAAAAGGAATGAACATTTTTTACAATCTTTTTGGTACTTTTGTTTTTTTCATTCAGAATATAATACTTGTTCACACAATGGATCTTTGGGAGGGAGGTAATTTATTGACATTGTCATTAATACTTTTTCTCACATGCCTCCAAAGAATTCAGCTAAGTGTGCACGCTCTTTGAAAATTAAAATTACTTAAACATTCACAAACTGTTTACCAGTAACTGAAAACAAAACCATAAATGTGTTGGAAATGTGTTTGGAAGGATATTATTGCACCTCTCAAGTGCTCGGTTTCTACTTGTCCTCGTGACATTCTGAGTTCTATTAGCAACAAGAAAATACAAATTATTTGCATTTGAAGAAACAATGGACAGGCAGATCCCTAAACTATACTGAGTATTTCCTCAGTATTGCTAGTGAGTGAGATTGGCAAGAACTGAAGTTTTTACCCACATTGCCTTCAATTTAAGGATTTAATATATATTTGTTTTATTTATATAAAGCATATATAATTCAATTAAAATTTATTATGTGAGTTTACAGCTTGCTTTCTGTTGGTACTTTTAATCTAGGAGAATGTTGCTGTGTTTTGCCCTTTGGGCATATTATTTTGTGTGTGGAAATGAACAGCTCTTTCACCTGAATACTTAGACGCAACATTCCAGTTGGACTGAGATTTCATTGTTTGAACTGGATGTAGGTGACCAGAAAAAATGGATAAAGAGTTTTATTCTGTTACAGCTCACCTCCTGTTTGGTTGGTTTTTGGTGCAAGAGTACCTTGTCTTTCATCCATCACTAACATCTGCTAATGCATCTTCCAAGAGCAACTTTGCCAGAATTCATGGTCAGATACTGTCTTTGAGCTAACAATGAGGACAAATTGTAACTGTATTTCATAATGGGGTTAATGTGCTCACCCCTGAGTCTCTAAATAGATGTTTCTGAATGTCTTTCATGCTGATGATATCAACTGTACTTACTATTTGCATATAGTTTTGAATATATTTTCTCTATCTTCTCTGGAATGTTAATGTTTACTGACTACATTCGTCTGTAAGGTTTGGATGCTTTGCATACTTAAGCATTAATCATTTTTCATAATGTGGTTCCTTCAGCTTTCTAGAACATTGTTACAGGTCTGTCTGATACCTCTTATCACTTGATATGAATAAAATCCTTTTAACCAATTAATGTGAATATTAAGAAAAAATCCAGTGTTCATTTATGACAGTAGCAATCAATTGCCTGTCACTTTTAATCAGAGGATTAAAAAAAATTATTTTCAGGACTTTCATATTGTGCAGTTTCAGTCTAACTGCCTACTTACAGTTTCTAGGAACAGAACTAAAAACATTCATGCCTAGCATCTCATAATGAAGCAGATTATTCCTAGAATTACTTTGATATCTGCAAAAGTACAAGTATTAATTTGTCTTCTGTTGTTGCACTTCACAAATGAACTAGAAAAGATATTTCAGTCAGTCTGTTTTAGTGGTGGAGCTACATGTGTAGCTGCAGTTCTGTGTGTCTTTTAAAAGTTTTTATAAACAGCTGGTAAAGCAGTTAAATCTTTGGGTAAAAGATACTCCATAATCATCTGTAGCTCTTAATAATTACCAAGCACACCTTAGAACAGCTATGTGACTGGATGTTTGAGTGTAAATAATTTATTACTGCATTGTTTGCAAGTAAGATTTTACAAATCTGTACATTTTGTTGTCATTTCTTATTCAAAATAGTATCAAATTACTTTGATAGATCTTTATGATTTAAAATGTTCTTCTCCCTGCAATGTTCTAGAAGAATAGTTTATAATAGTGAATAGACAAATTTATAGACAAGTTTATTCTCAATTCAGGATAGTTTCTTTACTGTTTAAGTGTCATCTGTGCCTGTTTAATCAGCCCATCTCAAGATATGGGGACTGGTTAATAAAACTGGATTGATGTAAATACATCATAAGATATATTGTCCATATCTGATTGGATTCTGGTTCCAGAAGTGTTCATTTATACATCAGTCACAGTGGGTCTTGTGTTTTCTGGTCTGTAGCTTTGGGATTCCTTGACATCTCCTCAGCACAGCACCTTTTACTTGGTGCTCTTCCTTGGGGTGTGAAATGATGTTTTCTACTCTGCTGCTGTCTTAAGGCCTTCCCTAGTATTTCCCCAGCTGGTTGTGCACACTTGGTGTTCCCCTGGGCTGTTGTCACATTCCTAACTGTTTATTCATCTTGAATTTGGGATGCTCACTAGCTGAGTGCTGGGATACATGGTGCTAGTAGAATTAGCAGCCAAGAGTGAGATGGAAAGAAGGAACTTTACCGCAGCTTCACCACCAAAGGCAGCATCTCATATAATGTTCAGCAAGTGCTTTCCTGGATGGAGCAGCCATCTGCAATGCTGCTGTCAAACAAATCCAGACTTGCATAATTCTAGTGGGATATTTCCAGTTAGTACAACCTAATTTATAATTTGGTATGATCATATCTTGCTGTCATATGAATAACTAGGCTTTATGTAATTATAGATGATATAACTGGGATATTCACACATTGGAGAAAAGAGAGCAGTGAATTGGCAGAGAAATGTACTCTTCATTTGCCCCAGTTGAATGTGCTTTGCATTGGAGCTAATGAAGATAATGAAGGAGAGGGGAAGGAAAACAAATCAGAAGGGTATTACATGATCAGAAAATAAAGAAAAAGAATTATATTAGATGTATGATAGTCAACATTTTCCAAAGAAGTTGGAGAGATTAAAATCAAAGTTTCACAGTAGTAACTTCTCTATTAAATGGAACTGTGGCTGCTTCTTTACAATGAAAAATATGAGTTGTCACGTTCTTTACTTTTGAGCAGTGATATATCTGTTACTGAAGAAAGCTTTACCATGTAAAAAGTATAGTTTTTCATGCATTAAAAAAAAAGATATTAAGTTACTGAAAATTAAAATTTATAAGCAAACAAGCAGAAAGACTTAAATACTCATGCAGAAAGAGAGGTCTACTTGGAAACTGCAGATAAAAAGCAAACGCCCCTTTCCAAGGGCTGGCAGAGGATGTGTTGGGAAATGAACTTATTATCCCAATATATTTATTACAATTTAGCTCCCTAGAGTTGCATGCAAGCACACAGCATATAGTCTGCAATATACAGAAAAAGAAATTATCTAATACTTTAAAAATGAGGAACTTGGAAAATACCCTGCATAGAGATTATCGTAAAGCATTCAGGTTTATCAGTAATAATTCTTTTTATTCCCTCATCCATTCTGAGGGGAGCTGTACACATAGTTTCTTCTTATTTATTTTTTGATTTTCAAAATCTGTTATCAGGCTATGTGAATGTAAGATGGACAAAAGAGAAATACATGGCTATTCGCATTTTCTGACACGTTTTTATTTTTCTTTCCCTCATTCTTTGTAAAGTCCTAGTTTGGAGTGTGGGGAGTTGGTGAGTGTGTATATTCCCAGCTCTCCTGTCTCCAAAAGGTATAAAGGTGGACTTAGGGGAAGATGAGGGAATGCCCTATCAGGTGGAGGGACAAGAAATGCCTTACTGAAGGGAACTGGGAGATTTTCTTGAGCTATCATGAGTATTATGACAGACTAGGCCTGGATACCTTCAAAGTTAGTTGTCAAATCTTTCTGTGGCTGTGCTCATTGTTTGGATCCCCTTTGTTACCATGTCAGCCTAACCAGAGTTCAGTCCCAGCTTTTGGCTTTGGTCCTTAAGTTTTCCCTGAAACAAAAGCTTTGTCACAATATGACTTTCCTTGAGCCAACAAGATAATGATAAGATGGTTATCGCACTGTCTTCAGAACATCCACTGAGCAAGATTAGAAGAATGGATAAGCTGTTTCTCTCTCAAATGCAGGGAATAGTGCACAGGGATATTTTCAGGATAATATGTAAAAGCACAATGTCCAAAATTTTAATTTCTCTATGAACAAAATGGGAGATTTGCAGAAACTTGGCTTCTCTTACACTATTTCTTTTCCTAGGGGCTATCTTGCTAGTGAAGATGTGAGAATTTAGGGAAACCTGGGAAAATCATACTTTCAAGACTTTCTTGTGGGAAATACTAAAGGTGAGAAGGCTTTCAGAAAGCTGTGAAAGCAGGCCCCAAAACCAGAAAGAGCAGAAGAATTTAGAATTAGCTGTAACTGCAGAGCTTTAAAGTAGGAAAAGTTACAATAGTACAGCAAGCAAGGACAAGAACCAATAGTTTGAGTCCTAGGTTTGGCTAGAATAGATCTTAAGACTGCAGAAAAATATGCTTAGCAAGATAGAAAGTTTTAAGCTTAATAATGGAATATTTTTTATTGTTAATAGAAAGCATACAAGCAAGCATTGTTTGAAGCAGGTGTACGTGTGCTTTCAGTGATTGGCTAGAACAACTGTCTGTAAGCTTTAGCAATATGCTATTGGCTAGAAAGTTTTTAAAATGCGCTGTAACAAAGAAATCTTGGGCTGCTGCTGGCAGACACGAGCTGTTGCCATCTTTCAATTGTCTAAAACCTTTATAAGACTGATGCCGCAATAAAGGCTTGAGGAATATCTAGCAATAGTCCCGTCCCGTTTTCGTGCCCAAACCTCCAATACATTTCTCTATTTCTCAGCTGCTTCTGATTAGTCATCAAAAAGCTTGTTGGAAGAGAGGATCAGAGAAGGTATAAGCATGTATTAGGAATGGATGCACTTCTTCATTTGTAAATAATAGGGCTCTTAGCTTTTCTGTTTTTAAGGACACAACTTATAAAGTGAAGAGCTATTTCATGGAGCTGTAGAGTCACATAGTATTTTAGAGTCCTTTAGCTTTAAGCCAAACTTAGTTTGAAGGATGGTTACTGATCTGAATGTGTGGGTGTTGGAATATCACACTGAGATGAAGATATTCTTTAAAATTTGGCATGGAGGGCATTTTAATTGGCTAAATCATACATTCCCCATTTCTGTGGGCTAAATGTTGAGAGAATTCTTTGTATCAGCAGAGGGGACAGAACTGTATTTATCTTTTATGGTTGGCATTTTAGCTGATAAGAGCTATGGACCAGGCTGGAACCCTTGTTCTTGCAGCAGTTTGAATAACTGGTAGAGGTTGGAAGCTAATACATGCTAGATGCTGATCAAAAAAATAGATGCTGGACAAAGAAAAGAGGTAAAGCTTTGCCTTATTTGTCTCACCTCCCATGCAGGACAGAGGTTTAGAAATAATTGTGCAGGAGGAAGGAAAGGAGTGGTCTGAGAGGTCCAGGTACATCAAAGATAAGAACAATGAAGTTTAAAACTGATGGTGAAAGTGCTGATGAAGATGAGAAAAAAAATCAAGTGACATGAGAAAGCCATTTGAAACACAAATGACCTAAAAGTATTATTTCTAAAGGGTCTGGTGTGAATGTATTTAAGCACTGTAACTTCCAGGTAAAGTTGTTTTACAACTTCTGGTTCACAAAACTTTGTCACCTTCAACCCTCTCCTTAGTGAATAAGGCTTAGCTTTAGACACCACCCATGAAACAACTGTCCCTGTGAAAAAGTTGAAAGTTTTCTTACCCACCCTTTGCTCAGCAGGCTCTTGAAGACAGGCAGATCAAATGACTTGGCACTGCCTTGCTGTCATGTCAGTAGAGAGGACTATATGATGACCTAATGGAAGTTTTGCAGCCCTTACTACCTATAGACACTCTCATCTTATGCAGCTGCCAAATTCATTTGCAAGGGTGAGCAACTGTCTTGATACTTGCCAAATGTTTCCACTGCCATAATAGCCCAGTATATTCAGTGATGTGTAACATACCCCATCCTAGCTGCTGAATCTTTCTACATTTTTTTTGTAAGCACAGGGGTACCAGGGTTCCATTTTAGCTTTGGTTCAAATCTTTCAATCATCCTCTTGTTCTCAAAGATTTTCAGGCTCTCAGGTGATTGCAAATGCTAACCCCAGGTCTCTGCAGAGCTGGTTTGCTTGTGTATTACCAAATGAGAAGTCCTTCAGACTTATCCTGCGGCTACCATTTTGTGTGCAGAGCACCTTCACAGGGCATAGCAGTCTGTTGATTTGATATTTTTTGCACTAGAAGGTCCCAGCCTGAATCACTTAAACTGGTGTAATTCCTTTCAACATTCATGTTTGCTCTCTGTTCCAAATGGCATCTTTCAAGACACATTCTTTCTTAGGGCATCCTCAGTTTTCTCAGATGTCTTTTTCCCTTTGTCTCACGTACCTTATAGTGACTCTTTTTTTAAGTCTGTCATGGAGAGATTCTTTCTCAGTTCTGTGTGACAAAGGATCCTCCCTCTTCCTCCAAATTGCTTCCCTGATTTAAGACATTCTCCTTTTCAGAGTGTTCTGTCTTAAAATATGTCTAAATTTACATGGGCCAATTGATGCAGTTAGTGGCTGTGATACAAACTTATCACTTGTAAAATTTGTGGCCATTGAGCTTTTTCAGTAATTCATAGTGACTTGGCTACTTTAATTCCTGACTGTATTATAGCTGTGATTCATTCATCTCAATAGTTCTTCGGGATGCACTGTTTGTATCATTTTCTAGTCTTAATTCTAGACTTTTTTCACAGTAAAAACAGGAGGTATAGAAGGCAGTGAAGTGATGTAAGGGGTGCATGTATGTTTATTTTCTTCAGTGGTGAGCAGAACTTCTCTCCTGCTACCTGTGGTTTGCTTTCCCTTCAGTTGTGGTAATACAAGTCTTTAGGAATGTGGTTTGCAATTCACCCTACAATGATCCAGACAGAGTCTGAAGAAGCTTTTTCAATATATTTCTTTCTGTGTTATTTGTCCTGCGGCATACTGGATTAGGGAATTGCTGGTGATTAACCCAGCTCAGAAAAAAATTATTAATATTAGTTGTCCAGATTTGTGAGTGCTCATATCAGCACAGTGAAGGGGCAGGAGCATGACACAGGTTGGGGGAAGGCAGAAATTACTGTTTTGACCATGTCCCACATCTATGTTGAATTAAGCCAATTATTAAATTCATATGAAATTCTTATGCTTGCAAAATAAATAGATTATTCTGTAGCTAGATCATCTTGCTGAACTGGCTGTGCACTGTGTTGCATAAGTGCAAGTGTTGGTGGAAGGTGTAGGATGAAGGGTGGATTGTGACAGCATCTTTGGTTTTTGTAATTGTCTTGGAGCTACACCTATTGTTTTAGCTTGAAGATGTCTATATGTATCATTAATATCCAGGCTTTTCATATTCTCTGATTTCTCATCCAAGTAATGATATGACCTTAGGCTGATGAGCAGAGCTATTTTTAAAAGGGAGGGAAAAAAAGGAAGGAAAAAATTCTTGGTTGGCAGCCAGCTTCATTTTTTACAAGGGTTATTTTACCCTCATGCAGAACAATATAATTCATGCATTTCATCAGGCATTTGCTCAAAAGAAAACTTTACAGCAGTATTTTGCCATAATTGTATTAGTGTGGAAACTTAGTCTCTCTAGCAACATTAAGCACTAAGGTAATAGAGTAATACACGTTTAGATAAGTCTAATATTGGAAGTTGCTGCATCTGGTAGCCCATTATAGAGGAGACTGCTGCAGCTCCTCGTGGCCAGGACCACAAGAATGTATCCTCAAGAGGCACGTGTGCACACTATATGTGTATATACAGCCAGACATCAAAAAGTTCAGCACTCATGCAAACACAAGCAGCTTCAATGGCCTCATCCTTTCCATTCACTGGCTGACTGTGAAGAAAGCTTGTTTGTGGCAAATGCTTATGTATTCAAGACGGATCCTCCCTCAAGTGGCCTTAAATTCTTACTCTGCTTAGTTCCTGGTCCCTGGATCCCCTGGTCCCCCAGCTGATGCACAAACACACTCTGGGTCTCTCTGGCAGCTCGTCTGACCAGTGGGCTGTCCCCTAGGTGTCCTGGTGTGCCGCCAGTAGTCAAATCTCAGACCTTCTGGTCTCTGCAGTATCTGGCCCAGACTCATTGTTGCTTGGCTCCTAAGGCTTCTGTGTGGCTAGTCTGGCTTGGAGTTTGGCCGAGGTCACACACTGACACAGGTATCCAGGCCGTGTGCCTGGGCTCCGGCCTCTGCCTTCTGGTGCCTCAAGCACTCTGGGCCCCTGTTACCTGTGGTGGTACAACTCCAGCTGCTGGCATCTATGTTTCCGTCTGTGGTCGGAAAGTAGACTTTAGACACTGAAAGGAGACTTTCCCTCACCCAGGAAAACAGTTACAAATGTAGTTTAACAAGCAGATAGGACAATCTGCCCTGCTCAGGCCCAGGGCATGGCTGAACAACATACTGGGCAGCCACCTGTTTACATGCACCTGGCCCCTGTTAGCCCTTTCCCCTCCTCCCCAGTGTCCTCCTATGCTTGTACTTTCTCAAACCACTTTCATGCTTCACTATTTCTTGTCTTGCCTTCAGTTCTTCCTCTAAATATCTGTACTGCCTTCTGCAATCCCAAAATACTCTTTCTGGCATCTCACAATGAGTCCCATACCTAGTGGGCAGTAACCCCCTCCTTGAGTCTTCGAGGTGGTCTAGAGAGAGCCTCTACTGTGTACTCAGTCTCTCTCACCCCGGGGGCCTGGGTGCAGCTGGACTGAGGGCTTGGTTTCTTTCATTTGGGTTATTGGGGTTCTTCTGCCCCACACTGTTCATTTGTGCTCTTTGTGTCTGTGGGGAGGAGCCTTTAATCACTGACTTACTTTTGTCACTAAAAAGTCAAGAGTCTGAGTGGGCACTGCACAACTGCTTCAACAGTGAAGGGTACAGCATAGGCTTGCCTCTCACTCCTCAAATGCTGATACTGCCAGTTTAAACTATGTGAAGCACATCCATTTTTTTTCAGTTTCTGAAGAACAACTAAGAACATAAATTTAAAAACCCCAAAACTCTAACCACCAGCTTTATATTCTTAATATCAGTAAAGTGCAAAGTGAGGGGAAATAGGAAAGGATTAGATGTTTATAAGTAATGATTTTCATACAGCACTTCTAACCACAAGAGAATTTTGTTTCTCAAATTTAAGTGTAATAGGCTTCAGACTATAAAATGCTTTTTTTAATCTTGGCTTGAAAGCAATGCCAGCGAAGTGGACTGGTCACAATTTTGTAAGGTGGTACTGACTAACCAAGTCTTAGAAATGGTTCCAAAGTGCTTGTTATTCTAAATGCTAATTGATTTTTAGCAGTTAAAAGTCTCCCTTTGTTTAGGGTAAATTTCTTGTTTTGAATGTGGCTTTTGTCTGCTTTGGGTTTTTTCCCCTTAGAGCAAACAAGTTTATACCTAGATCTTTATAGCCTTAGGATATTTCAAGCTATAATTATTTCTCTTTCCCTTCCCCTGCTTCAAGGCTCCCTTGTTTTCAAGGCTGGACATGTTAAGCTTAGGAAGCTGTTGCCACTATCTCAAGTGGTGTTTGTTTCCACCCTCCGGACTCTTTCAGTGGACTACGTCATTTTTCAAATTAGTTCTTGCTTTTAGTACTTGAGAACACCTTTCCTTCTATCTGCTGGGTTTTCTCTTTCTCCGATTTGTTGCTTTAATATAGACCACAGAAATTTAAAGCCTTGCATGTGTTTTTATGTGAAGGCTTGCTTTAAGGTGATACGTTGTTGAACAAGCATTAGAAATGGAGGCACATCTTGTTAATAAAAATCAGGCTTTTTTTTTACATCCTGAAAAAACGCCTGGATAAATATAATAAAAGTCAGTTGTTTGCTGGTGGATATTATGAAAACCACAGTATCCACATGCCGTAATGCACTCGGTAAATCTGTCACGACTGCGGGCAGCCCCAGCCCTTGCGGTGCCGCCTCGCAGCCCCGGCCGAGGGGCGATGCCGGGGCTCGCCGGGAGCCGCCTCAGGGCCGGCACGGCGGCGCTCGGGGCCCGCTCGCACCGAGGCGTTCGTGCCGCTTCTGTCGGTGCCGGAGCTCGGCTGGGGAGCGCAGCGGGCTCTTTAAGAAGCCCCCGTGCCGATAGCTGTTGCCGGCTGCCAAGTGCGGGAGAAGCCGAGCTTTGCGGCGAAGCCCGAGCGTAACCAGCCGGCTGGGGGAGATGCCGCCCCGCAGTGACTGACAGCAGGACCAGCTCTATGCAAATGGCGCCGGGGGCTCTGCCGGGGCGCTCTCCACACGCGCCGCCGCCTGTCGCCTCCCGCTCCCCGTAACGCGCCCTGCCTCGCTCAAAGCAATTGTTGCTTTTTTGGGGGGGACGTCGTTACACGTTAAATCATCGCCAGCACGGTTTCAGTTTGAGATTGTGTGAGGGAGCTGGGAGATGTGTCAGAGCTTGTTACTCCAGCTAAATTAGGTAATTTTTAGCTGGGTACTGTGCTAATCTTTAAACCTTCATGTTTTTAAAACCTGCATATGTCTAGTCTCTTCATACAAAAGTGTATTTTGCTTGTTTCTTCTCGCCTTCTTCAGTCTGAAGCCTTATGTAGGTCAGGCTTGGCTTAAGCAGATTTCCTGAACCTGCGTCAGCTTAAGCTGAAGGAATTTTAATAAACCCTCCCTTGTAGGCGTGGGCCTAAATGAGACTAGCCTAGTTAAGCCTGATCTTTTTCTGTTTGTGAAAAAGAGCTGAGCAGAGCTAGGGACTGCATGGTGGCTCCAGGAACGGCTTCCTTAATTCAAAGATAACAATGGTTGGGAAGGCCAGATCTTCTAATTTTACCTTATCTGAAAAGCTCGATTTGCTAAAACTCGTGAAGCCGTATGTTAAAATTCTCGAGGAACATACTAATAAGCATTCTGTAATAGTGGAAAAAAACAAATGCTGGGATATTATAGCTGATAACTACAATGCCATCGGAGTAGATCGCCCTCCTCGTACTGCACAGGGCCTGCGCACGCTGTACAAGAGGCTCAAAGAATATGCCAAACAGGAGCTATTGCAGCAAAAGGAGACTCATTCAGATTGTAAAAGCAGCATTTCCGAGCCAACCAAGAAAGTTGTGGAGATGATTCCACAGATTTCCAATGTGTGTTTAAGAGACAGGAGCGGTGTTCAGAGGTGAGACAATTCTTTTTATTTTGTTACTGAATGAAAATTATGGCGCCTCCTATCTACTTTGTAACGCTTTTGCTTGTGCTCAGGCACCTAAAGGAAGTGTTTATCAGAGAAAATTCCCAAATGGGAAACAATGACAAAAATAATACTGCTTTTGTTTTATGAGAAGCTTTATGTTGACTTAGCATTGCATTAATTGTTTCAGCTCTTTCAAAGCCTGTTTCAGAGTCTTTGTCATACTCTGGAAAGTGAGGGTTAAGAGAGAATCAAAGAGAAATAGTAGCTCCAACCTCTACCCCTCCCCTACGTTTTAATAGGCAGATTATTCAAACACTGGCAAAGTGATGGCTATTCTCCTCCATTTAAGGTAATACTGCAGTCATTTTGCAACATATGGAACTGTTACCAGTTTATATAAGATTTTTAGTAAAGTTAGTTCACAGAGCAAAGAAACATTATTCACCTTTTTTCTCTCATTTACTTTGGTGTTTGCATGTTATGTTTTTAGCTAATCCCAACCCTTTAAAGAAAAAAAAAAAATGATTCTCCACACTGCAGTGCCTTTGTGAGTGCAAATGTTTTTTTAAATTTTACTTTTTTTGCATTGACGGTGGTTCCCTGAAGTGAAGCAAAGCTAAATGCAGTCTAAACTCCAAGCAGTTCTGTGTTGTATGTGAGGTAGTTTAAATACAGAGAGAAACTGAGAGTTACAGCACTAGAAGTTTTTTTGGTTGGTTTTTTTTTGCAAGGTTTCTTTTTTTTACTGCTCAGTAAAGTGAGACACACTGTCTAGATTTGAGCCAGACATAATACAGGCAGGCACTGTGCAGGCTTTCTTCCACAGCTGGCTAATGCCCCTCATATCTGACTTGCAACACTCTGCTGGTTCTGTATTGGTCCTTGACGGATCAAAAAAATGCCTGGGTCGAATTTTGGTTCCTCCAGATACAAAATCTAAGCTAGGGAGTGGGGGAGGGAAGTCAAATAACTCCTCAGCAACCTTGAGAAAGCTCTGATTTTTCTTATTTTCCCAAGCAGATTAATGGGAAGCGAACTTTCCATATTTTAATCAGTTACACTGGTAGTGAGTGCAGCAGCATAACACTCTTAAGAAAAGCTGGCATGTGCACACTTGCTGAATTGGATTCATGGTGCCACTGGTTGAACTGAATGGTAACAATTGTCTAAATCCCAACATGCCAGATGCTCTAAAAATATTCTGTTGTGGGTTCTTTGCGTAAAGAAGTCTAAAGCAGCTGGACTGGGCTGCTGCTCCTGGTGAATGCCCCTGGAGGAACCATTCCAAAGAATTCTCTGGAACAAAATGAGGCTTTTAATTGCGCTAATAAAGGTGGCAGTGTCTTGACTACCAACTTTTGTAAGGAGGGGGGGGAAAAAAACAGTGTGAGGACTTAAGTTTGTAGATCGGCTTATAAAAATCACTGATGCTTTTAGTGAATGATTAAGAGCTAATGATCTCCATAGTTTGTCTCCTGTAATTTCAACATTTTTTGCAGTTTTTAACTGCAAAAAACGTTGAAACACAGACTTGATGACTGCTTACCCAAAATGGTTGTTCCTAGGTACAGCCACTACACTGTGGGCTGAAGGAAAAGAACATAATTTAAAAGATTATTTTTTTTCCCTGCCCAAATACATAATTATTTGATAGTTCTCTGAGTTGCATTTTACCCTAATTTTATAAACCCAGTGTTGGGTTTTAACTCATCAGGATATGACTTAGGTTTTGGAGGAGGGAAATATGACTTATAATGAGCCCAAATTCTTAATTGCACCTTTAAGCAATTTCTACCTTGCTGCGATTAAACAAAACCTGGTGAATCATGGGTGCCTGCATGGTTATAAACAGCATGCCCCAATTGTGGTAACTGTTGTTTGTCTTTCTTTCAGTCAAGTTGTCAGAAACAACATTAGTAACCACCATACAGGCAGCTCTTTTGTTTCTCAATTCCTTCTTTCTCTCTTTGCTGTCTAATTGTTTTCCTCTTAAGAGGCTGACTAAGGAAAAAAAAACCAAGCCTCATCAGAGTTACCTGAATATCTGGTAATTTTTCTAGTTCTGTGTGAATTACACTATTAAGAGCTGGATTTTTTTCACTCTTTGGAGGCTCTAGTCTATGCTACACAAAATTTTACTTTTCTTTTTTTTCTATTTAATCTCTTACTTTCTCTTTCTGCTCTCTCTCCATTTCCTTTTGTCAGAATGACCTGCTTCTCTTGCTGGTTGTTTCCACTTTTCTCAGGCTGGAAGCTGGCCAGGAGCCAGCAAATAAGAAGGAGAGAAGCTTTATTAAAAGCTGTGGTTGTGAAGAGGGGGGAAACTCAGAATTACACTCAGCACTGGGGAAAACAAGTGAAAATTTGTGTGCAGGATAATGCTTCTGATGCTGAGAGAACTAAAACAATGTAAGAAAGAAGCATGTAGGAAAAAGTGAAGCTTTGTGGTGTGAGGTTGAAGGGAGTAAGGTGATATAATTGATACTCAATAGACAGCTCAGGTAACAGTCAGTAGAATTAAGATTATCTTGGTTTTTTCTTCAGGGGATTAATGAAAGGTCAGTTTTCAATACCTGCTTCAGATGGATGGTGGTTTTTAAAGAATCTTTAGTTCAAATGGTTTGTGTGGTTGACAGGCTTTATTTTTGGAAAATGTATTGCTCTGACCTTGATGAGCCTTTTTGCAACTGAGTACTGAGAAACTTCCATGCTTTTATTATAGAAAATGTATTTTCATGTTAATGGATGGCAGGCAAAGTCAGGGTTCCTCAGAAATTGCAACTATGATTGCTTATTTCTTTTAAACCAAGAGTTTTGAAGATGATGGGAGATCCAGAAGTTATGGTCATGCCACCTTTTCATTAAGGAGTTAGTGCATTTATGTGAGAACAGGATGTATAAATTACAATTCTTCTTTGTTTCTAGGAGTTTGAACCCACATCTCTTACTAACCAGGATTGTGTTTTAATAATCAGATAGGTTCTCAGTGTCTCAGGCTTGCATGGCTCTGATGGCATTTTAAGGTGTAGAAAAACTCCACTGCTCACCCCCAAATTTAAGATGGTGACTCAAGTCCTCCAAGACTGGGGAGGATCTGTGAATGTTACAATTATCATGAATCCGCTTGCTGCCTTTAACTGCTAGCAGAAGTTTTTGAAAGGTGCAGAAATGTCTTGAGTCTGCAACCACCAGTTACAGCCTATGTTTTAGACAGTCCTGGCCATGAGGGTGCACTGACTCGGCTGTCAATCCAAAGTTAATATATTCATGTTCCCATATAACTCTATACTGCCCTCCCAGTCATTCTGCAAGTATTCTTTGTAGATCTGTACAGTAAAAGATCAAGAAGCTGATCTGGCTTTAAAAAGCATTACCTGAATAAAGGAGTGATGTGCAGAAGTGTAGGGTTTCAAACACAACTGATGGTAGACAAGTGTCAGCAACAGCTTGAGCCATTATTATCATCAAAGCCAGTGTAATGTCAAATCATGATTTGAGATGCTGCTGACTCAGGGATTTACACAAAGACAGATGAGTCAAGTGGGTGTTGTTCTTTGAAAAAAATGCACAGAACTATAGGCTGCTCTTAATGGAAACATTTCTGTGTCTTGAAGCTTCAGAAGAAATATTAAGATCAACAATTCAAAGAGAAGGAGCAAGGATTAGCTTGGTTCCCAAATCTACTGGCAAGGGTTGTCTTTTAGGCTCTGGTTTCTTTTCCCAAGGCTCTTTGTGTAATTTTATTTAGTGATTATTTTACATTGAAAAAAACCCCAAATACTTGGGTGCATGAATCAGAAACAGGAATCACATTAACACGGGGGTCACAAATAAGTTTGGGAGATGGAAATGTTTCTGCCATAGTCCACTCCATCTAAATTAATGTCCTTTTAAAATCACCTTTTATATTATATAGACATTTTCCTGTTACTTGCATGACTTGGTGCTGCTTTATTTTTATATTTTCATTTGTCACTAATAGCCCTTCTTACTTCTTCATTGTCAGAGGGGCCTACCAGATGAGCTCTCTGTTGGCTGTACTGCCTTTAGAGCAATAAAATCTGAGTACGACAGGGCTGTGTGGTGGAAAGAAAGAGGGGCACAAGTGGTGTTCAGGTAGTGAAATAGAGTCCTGGGCATAGATAGCAGAGTAGTATTCAAATGAATACTTTTTGATTACTTACAGCTGTGCCTTTTAAAATAGTTTTTAATGGATTATTTAAATATGATTTTGTGTGTTCTAGTGCTAGTATCGATAAAGAAACAATTGCTGGTACCAGTTCACCACCGGCAATGTTGGATCACCATCCTGCGACAGTCATGATGGACTTGCAGTCAGAAGAGGATGTCAAACCTCCTCCTTCTCTGATTATAGACTCACAGCAAAATGAGAAATTAGATCAAGAGGAAGAACACCAGCTGGTGCATATTATGGAAAGGTCTCCTTCAACATCAGTGTCTTCAGTTGATATGAGAGTGATGATGTCTCCTTCTCCTGTACCAAGAAGAGATGAGTTTTTTAGGCTTGAGGTTGGAGAACGCTTTAGACCAATGTGTGGTTATGACCCACAGATGTTACAAATGCTGAAAGAGGAGCATCAAATAATATTAGAAAACCAAAGAAAAATTGGTCTTTATGTCCAAGAAAAAAGGGATGGTTTGAAAAGAAAGCAGCAACTGGAAGAAGAACTGTTGCGAACAAAAATCAAAGTAGAGAAGCTGAAGGCAATACGACTACGCCGTGATCTGCCAGAATACAGCAGTATCTAAATATTTTGTTATTTCTGTCATATTCTTTGAAATACTTCATAAATGCAAAATTGTTTCTTATGTTAATATGGATGGATCAAAATCTGGGCTTGAGACATGAAAGTATATGTCGTTTAAGTACCTTAGAAAAATACCTCATGTGGGTTTGAATGCACCAACTCTTCTGGTCTAAAGTATAATCAAATCCATGTGTAAATGTTTAGACTGATAAAAATCCAAACTTTAAAAATATTTCGACTTATCTCTAGAGTTGTGATGAGCTAATGGAAATTTAACTCAACTCTTGTTAAAAATTTTGGTCATATGCATTAGTTTTTCAAATAATCACCTTTAATATCTTAATGAAGTTGCAGGTAAATAAATGCATATAAGAAGGAGAAATAAGAGGCTATGTTTCAATGTTTTATTCTTTTCAAGTTGCTAAATCTTACTACAATAGTGACATTTTGCTGATATGTCAGCTTGGAAAACAAAATTACTGGATTGTTATATTTTTTTAATGTTCAGTATACAGTTGAATAAATGTACATCTTTTTAAAAGTTAATACTTTTTAATTGTTTCCAGTGGAGAAGTGTTTCCATAGGATGCTATCAAAGTAGAGACAATGAATGCAACACTTGGTTTTTAAAACTGCATGCATATGTAATTTGTGTGTACAGTTACCATGATTGTGTATTCAGTTATAGTGATTATACTGGTGATCAACCACATAAATATCTACTTTGCTCATTTGCATGCAGTGCATAATTACTACAGTGCATGTGCAACCAAGACAGTTGCAGGTGCCTTCGATCAATATCACTATGACTATAAGCTACTGAAATAAAATAGTTTCTGTATGTAAGTATCACCTGACTTGAAATAAACAGAAGATTGTGTTATTCTGGGTCTCTTTTATAGATGCTGTTGTTCCGATCTTTCGATTAGTTTCAAATAAAAAGGCCCATATGAAAACAAAATTGATTCTTCTGTCTGTCCTGGTAGCAGCCGTTTCCTCTGTAGTTATGATCAATATCCATAACTGGAAAAAATATGTGTAAAATATCAGTCCTAGATGATTAATTTCATCATAATTCTTAGTCTCCTGCCTGTTGTGAATGGATCCACAACCTCTGGCTCCTTATTCCCTGTAACAATGCTTTCCCCTTCCTCTAACCTTTAAGGAAATGAAGGACAGCATCAAGGAAAAAGAGAGAATAAAGGAAATGTAATTCCTCTGGTGCCTCCCATCTCAGTGGGCCCCAACAACAGAAGGAACAAAAGCAATAGGAAGGAGACTGTTTCTTCCTCTCTTCTGTCACCACTGTTTTCCCAGTTTTGCTTCTTTCTCCTTTCCCACAAACCTCTGTATGCAAGCGTGGGGCACTGGTCTGCATCAGCACACTTGCAGTGAGGTAAGCCTCACACCTCCTTGCTGGTCTTCTGAGTAAATCCGATACCACAGGGGTAGGTACTTACTGAAAACTGAATACTGGAAGCATGTAAGTGTAGTTGAGGAGCTAATGGAGCCTAAAGAATTGTAGTTAAATTTTGTGATACAATAATCTTGACTGTCACTGCCTGGGATAACTTTAACAAGTTTCAGGTAGGAAAAGTAAAGGAAGCCAGTCTTTTGTTTACAAACTGAGGAAAAAAATAGAACAGTGAAAACAGGTATTTGCAATGTGGAGTTCCTCAGTACTTTTTCAGTTGTTTTCTTGAGAAGAGAGTACTGTAAGTGTTTAGGGAATTTTTGTGTGTACTGAAAATGATGGTGCCTAGATAAGTGGCCTTTGTTCCAGTACAGTCCTTGGCTTTCTGCTGTGTTTCTTAGTTCAAGGACACTGATCTCTTTTTGTGTAGCTGGAAACACTTCAAGGAGATACTCACTTCTCTGAGTTTACAAGGATCAAAATGCTGGCTTTAATAAATAAATATAGATTTTATTTGTTCTGCTTCTCAGAAATGGGAAACAGCACAAAATTATCTGTCCTTGTCTTGTAATTTGGAAATGTATGATCTTATCCTTTCAGTTGAAAGTCAGAATTCTGGTTTCCAGTGGTCAGGAATTAATTTCTAGTTTCTGTTCTTACATATTATGCAAATGAACAAGTTTCTAATAGTTCAGAAAATAATTCCCATATGGCTCATTGTCTTGCAGTGGTTTTGAATTGTAGGTACTCAACACTGGCCACCAAAATGCTCTGGAGACTTTAGGATGTTCTCTTTTCATGCTAGATGAAGAGGTGATTCCCAAGGTTTCTACTGGCATGGTGTTTTTATTTTGAGGACTAGAACTAGAGGAATTTTCAGTCTTGGAAACCTTGTAGTATTTTCTGAACTGGCAGGCAAAGTAGTTGCAAAAATAGGACTCTGTGTAGAGCAAAGTCTTCCTTGTATTCTTCGTGTTGGAAGGGGAAAGATTCAAATGAGTAAAGAAATAAAATACACCATCCTCTTTTAGTTGATGTTCTTCTATGTTTTGTTGTTCTAACTTTATGTCACTTGTTAGTGGAAAAATTTTATTTGCAAGCAGAACCTCTAGTTCGGAGATCTCATGCTTCTCATTTGCTGTGTTCTCAATTTCATTTCTTTTGACTTTTGGAGAGCTTGGGAAATGGGGAAACATCTATTGAATGGGTGCCCATAGGCTTTGCTCCTTTCTTTACTAGTGAGATGATTATTTCCTTTCACTAGAGAAGTGTTTCCTCCTTCAGTGCCATTCTATTGCTCTGTCAGTGCAGTGTGGTCCTGACTATATATCTCTCTATGGTGGTGGATTTGCATGTCTTTCTCACTCCACATCTGCTTTACAGTATCAGGTTATCTTTCTGAGTCAGACTTCTCACTTCTCCGTGTTTGTTCCTGCTTTTTTTCCATGTATTCCAAATGTTGGGTACATGCACCACAGCTGTGGCTGGTCCTTCTGGACCATGAAGTGCTATGAATTTTTACTGTTCCAGCAAACGATACTATGCTAGCATGTGTGAAAGGGATGGTAGGAAGCCCTTCCCTCCTTCACCCTTATTCTTATCCTCTTACTGCCTTTGCTACATCTGGCAGTGCCATTCCTTGTCTGCATGTTTATAATTACAGAGTACAAGCAGAGTAATTTTAGGCAAGGACAAATTTCTACCATATGTTCATGTCCTTCTTCATGACATCTTAGTTCACTAAGATAACTGCAATAAACAGGCTGTAGGAGTAACTTAATTCTGAACATCTAACGGATTTATGTTTAGGATTAGAATAAAAAACAGTACCTATGATAACTTTGTGGTAATTGTGATAGCATCTTGTGTAATTCCATCTGTCCAAGTAACTGGCTAACAATCAGTTTATAATTTCATTGCTGCTACCTAATTATTTTGCTTTTTTTTGTTCCTGCTTCCCCCATAAGCTTTTGATTCCTGTGGAATTCATGTCTTAGATGAGAATTCTTATCAGGTAAAAATGGTAAGAGAGAATACTCCAAGACTGAGAGAGATTGCTTGTAGCTAATTGTACTTGTCATACCCCGGTTTTCTAACATCTTCCACTTAACTAGCTTAAATTTATTTCTTTTAATTTATATTTCTACACATTTTCTGACTTGGGATTTTTTCCCCCCATACAATGAAAATGCATAAACTTGAGCTTGCATATTGTCTTCTTTGGGCAAACTTGTGCTCATTGGATTGCCAATTGTCAAAGCTGTTAAGTTCCTTATCATTAAATGATAGTTGTTTCTAAGTGGGAGGAAGAAACAAGAAATTGTGCAACCCAGGCTGCCTGGCTAAGCTGTCTTTTAAAATTTCCTATGTCTTTCTTTAAAGTGCTTTAGGGCGCTTCCATGTCAATTTTAACTTCAGTAAAATAATAAAACGGTTACTTAAGTAGATGATAAAATGTTGTTTTCCTAAGATGTTGATTACTTTTCCATTTTGCCTATGAAAATAAAAGGAATCCTCTAAAAAGAACACTTTTAGCATTAAAATGCACTAAGTATAGCTTCTCAGTGTGTATTCCTAACAAGTAAGGCCATTACTCTGTTTTCAATATCCAGGTCTTAAATAATTTGAAAAGTCTTACAGCCTGTGTCTTAGAGGAAAAAAAATGGTGCTGTTTACAGTAGTTAAAACAATGTCTGTTAGCTGTCTGTATAACACAGGACTAAGTTTCAATCATTCTGCGACCTCTCTTTTGGTGTTTTTTCTCTGCAAAACCAAAAGTATTTGCCTTGGTGTCAACCTGTGTGTAGTGATGCTTGCTCTTAAATGACATCCAGTTTATCTGGGTAAAGTTTTTCTCCTTACTAAAGATGCAGTTTCTTCAAGTTCCATTGAATGCTAACTAAAAAAATGTGAATTCTTCCTAGTAAAACCTACACTTGTCCAGTGGTAAAATAGTTGAAAACCTTGCATTTGATTTGTGTATGTGGGGAGGTGGATGAGGGTCAGAGAACCCAAGGAAAGCTCAGCCATTCCCCACTGCCCCTGCCTTTCTTCCATGCTATGGGATTTTCACAGTTTTATCCTACTGATTACACAGAATATGTTGAAGCATCCAAATATCTCTTCAGTATAACAGCTTGTTTGACTCTGTATTACTCACACAAGAAGAATATAATATAACTTTAATTGAATACTTAATCAGCAGTTACCCCACATAATTTCTGATTTGTGTTTACTCTTTAACAAAACTGCAGACTTGAAAAATGCTACTGATTTTTTTGTATTTTACATATACAGTTGTATTTTTTTGGAAAAGAAGTCATTGTTTCTGGGCCATTCCCTTCTGGCTCTTGATTTTCATTTATAGTTAGGCACAATAGTTAGCATAATTTGATATAAATATCATGAAAAAATAATTCCACTGGCTTACATTGCCCTTGCAGATTTGGTTGACTTTGGTTAAGGCTTAGTCATTTTGTTCACAGTATTCTGTGTGCCACAGTTTGCTTGTTTTGTTTGTTGTTGTAAGAGCCTTGTCTGTATTGCTAATATTTTTCTCAAAAAATATGCATTTTCAAAGTTTGGAACTTTATGCATGCTTGAAATAAGTAAACCAATCTATAAAATACTGATTTTAAATTATTTCTTTAGCTTTCATTTAACAGAAACAATTGGACAAAGTGTTTATCTAGTTTGGGGATGGGGAGAAGGGATGTTGGACTGTCTGTGGTTAGTTGCTACAATATTGTTTGTGTCCTGCATTGCATCAGATAAACCTTGCATTAGTGTTGAGTTTTATTTGTTATTAATCACTGAGTATATCATGTGAAAGAAGTAGTTTATCATAACTCAGCAGCAGTTTGCAGATAAATTTTACATAGGCCACTTGTCAATACTATAATTTTGTGAAGTCAAAACGTTTATGTGCGGTAGGTAACAGATACAGGATTAAAACCAGTATGTTACTATTGCTATTGCCCTGTTCTCTATTATAATATGGCATTTGTTTTGGGCTGCACTGTAAGTCACCCCCAAACAAATTTGACTTGTAAGCTCTACAGGTTTCACTCAAGCAATGTTTGCATTGCTTTGCATTTAAGGAGGCTTTTGGCAGTAGGTTGTACATGACAAGATGACCTTAGTAGCATTAACTGTCATTTTGGCCAAGCTACTTTATGCTGTGTTACCACCTCTCAGACTATAATGTTTGTGTTCTATGTATGTGTTTTTTGGTGACTCATCTTTTTCCTGTGAAACAAATTGCAGTGAGAATACTCTGTTTAGCATATATTGAATTTTTATCATCTTTCCTTTGTAGTGTTCCAGTTTCCCTGTGCTTTTGAAAAAGTACTTGAAACTTGGCTTCAAGCTGGTCTTTGACCACTCCTATAAAACCTCACTCAAGTTTGCCTTAATTTGTGAGTCATTAACTCAATTTGTGAGTAAACGCAGAAGGTGCTCGTTTTCCAAACAAGTTTGTTACACTTTGGACGTAGTCCATAACAACTGATTCTTAGGAAAGCCTGTCCAGCCTGAGCACTTTGCACTCTTGAGAATGGATCAGGGAATTCTCAACTGTGAGCACCTTGAATGAAAGCAAGAAAATGTCTGTAGTTTTGCCAGTAATGAGATAGACAGCCTCAGTGAGGAAGGCACTTTATACATCCAGAGGGTGGCAGATGACAAGAAGGATCTCAAGCACATGTGGCATTCTTCTGGGGCAGTAAGGATTTCAGACACATATTGGACTGTCCAGGTGGATAGGTAATGGCCAAGCTCTTTTGCAAAAAGACTAGCAATAACCTGGAAAGTACGGGTTGTAGCTCTGTGATTCAGCTGCATAGTGTGTGTACAGAAAAGGACTGGACTAAGTTAGTTTAGGGAATTTAGCCTTTGCTGATTGCTATAATTATTTCTGCTAGATAAAATCTGTTCCTTTCAGAATAGGTTTTCTTATGTAACCGTATGTGCTAATTTGCTGTACTCGAGTTTTGAAAATACACAATTCCTAAGTGAACTTCTGAAATGGCACTAAAGATGTTTTTCAGCAGTGCAGAACTTAAATATACTTGGAGAGTTTCGGATACTTAAACTCTGAAGATCTAGTGGACATCTCTAAAGCTTATTTTCAGAGGACATAGAGATAAATTTAATCTTTTTCTAAATCTCATCCTTCTCTCATGAGTGTGCCCATAGGCACACACGTATCCAACAAGATGCGTTTAGGGGTAGTTGATTAGAAGAGCTGCACGTGCTGCAGAGGCTTTCCAGTGACACCAAGGGTCAAAGCAGTCTTTTGGGAATAGCAAATAGAGCCAGTCTGCTGATGGAAAGCTGCCACATCTCCATGTCTTCTAGCGTTTCCTTATATAAGTGGTCAGCTCAGGACCAAAAATAGGCATGGTTGACATAAAGTAGGCTCTGTTAAAGGCATCATGAATTTAAGGCTTCCTGCATGGAATAATCTTATTAATTTGCATTGGACTTCGTATGCAATTTAAGTTGTATTCAGTTTTCTTACATCCAGAGCCAGCAAAGGCAGCACAGTAAACACCTTGTACCTCCACAGTGATGAATTTCTTCTCTTCCCTCCTTAATTTTCCCTGTTCTGTTTTGCTTTCCTAGTAAGAATTACAACTAAAGCTCTAGGTTTTTGCGTTTGGGCCACAAATATCACTTTTCTGCGTGGACTACTGAGTGGATTACATTTATGTAAATCAAAGTTACGTAACTTGATTTGGAAAGATTACTTTTTCCTTTTCCAAATATTTCGTCAGCCACTCTGCAAGTAATCATTGCTGCATAACACATGAAAATTCTAAAAAATATGACTGATCCTTTGTGTGCCTCTTCTCAGGATAATGTCATAAATTTTAAACAGTCCTGTTTAAATAATTGAGGACAGGAATATGTTGTGTTTCATGCTTGTGACAGTGCGCACAAATTTTATTGATTACTTGTATTTTAAGGACTCTTCACTATAATCCAGGGAAATCAAAGATGGCCATTAACAAATACAAACAGGACATTAAAAGTTTTTTTACTTCCAGTATGTGCTAAAACAGATGTTAATATGAAGGATATATAATCTTAATAAATCCCTTTCTGCCTGCTTGCTTTTTGTTACAGATCTAAGTGTTTGCATTTTAGAAATAAGAGATTATGTACAGTACAGAAATAGTTTTATTTTTCTAAAAAAAATGACAGAAGTAATAAGAAATGCTTAAGAGAATGCCAGACCTTGTATTCCCAAAGTACTGCATATGGGTTTAGCTGAGTACTATCCATTTACATTTAAACACAAAAAGATGAAAACTTATATCTCTGCAAACTGCTTCCAAAAATGACTGCTTTTTGAGAGGGCTACAATTAGCCTGTGATTGTGTAATAGTCTATTAACTATTTTTTATTAATGTGGGGGTTTTGGTAATTCAAATATTTGGAATATTTTCATATCACATTTACTCTATAATTTATTGCAATAACATTCAATATTTACAGAACCCAAGAATAAATTTTGCTTTTGAGTATCACTTCTGCATTTAGTTTTTTGAAGTAAAAACCTCTTTGCTTGACAAATTAACCAAAACAACTTTCAGTGTGGATGGCAACATTCAGAAGTATAGTAAACACTCAATTTGGATGGCATTTGACTGGTTCCAATGTTTTACCGAGCTGATCTGGCTCACTGCACTGAATGATGCCTGTAGCCTTTCAGAATTCTCAATGATGCTGCTTTTTCCTTTGATAATAGGACTTGCACATCTATTTTTGTGGACCTGACAGAAGCTTTCAGCTTAGTTCATTAAATTTTTACAGTGAAAGCTGGTGTCAGTTGGATTTTTAAACAGCTGAGGGTTTAGGAAGAGTAGTTTTCTACCATGGAGCTGTAATTTTGTAAGTATGTGCTCTCCATCCTCCCTCGTCTACAGCTGATACCCTTAAGAGGTAAATGTTTCATTAAATGGTGAGGAGAGGAGTGTTCCTACATGTTTGAATTAAATATATCTGCCACCTCTGTTACTGTATATAGAAGGTTCCTATTTGAAAATACAGGTTACATACTCAAGTGTTCAAAAACTTGCGAAGAGCACAACCTGAACCCAGTTTTCATGTTCTGTTGGGTATAGTCATTAAATACATGATTAAGGTTTGTGTTTCTGTAGGCTTCCTTGCCAGTTCACAGAATGGACTCTGTCAGCTCACTGAGTCACTATTCAGTATTTTCTTTCCACCTCTTTGTTCAGTCACAGAGCTATGCCTTGTTCTCAGCACATTTTTCAAACTATTTTGAATTAATTAGCTGATTTTTTTTCCTCTGGTGCTCACTGTGATAATATCTGAGTGCCTATGCGATGTAATTACATTTCACAACGTCTTTGTGAGAAAAAAAGTTGGTGTAATCTCCACTTTCTTGGAGATAAAGCGCGAGTTGAGGCAGAGAGAATAACACCAAAAAGCCCTACTTTTATGGAAGGTGCAGACTGAATCATGGAGGAGGACTGCATTGTTTCAGTGCTTTAGGATACTGTGCAGTTAATCTTTCCCAACCACAACTTCCAGTTACACCCATGAGTGTTCACTATTAATACAAACGAGACTGAATCACAAGTCAGGTGCTCAGACAAATGTTTATTGCTGAAAGTTGGGGTTAAATGACTTTCTTTACATCACAGAGAAACTCCAGAAGACATGCAAGTAAAATCCAGTTCTTAAAGGTATTATTCGGCTTATCTAACCACAAGATTGGACTATCTCTCCTTGCAGCCTTGTCCATCCCACACCTTTTGCAATTTACAATAAAGCAGTGTAGGTATGGCAGAGGCAGCAGCAGCCTTTTTTCCTGCCACTTTTCCTGCCTTTCCAGCAATTCAGTTCTCTGCACTGAATGCGCAAGAGGTCCCACAGCAGTGTAGTGCAGCATGTTTGCTCTAAAGACTTTGTCATAAATGTCTTGCCAGTTCACAGAATGGACTCTGTCAGCTCACTGAATCACTATTCAGTATTTTCTTTCCACCTCTTTTTCCTGCCTTTCCAGCAATTCAGTTCTCTGCACTGAATGCGCAAGAGGTCCCACAGCAGTGTAGTGCAGCATGTTTGCTAAAGACTTTGTCATAAATGTATATGCACAGTGAGACAGACCAGGCCACTGGAACACCATATTTTTGACATCTTCAAACTTTGCTTGACTTCACAACCTTAGAACTATTCACTTGATGGAAGATGGGTCATAGGGGTGGTTGCAGATGGGTAGTGTAGTTTTGTACTACAAGGTTGTTAATCTTTTGGCTTTTGGAGCAAATTAACATTTCTAAAAAGATTATTCCATATAATTTGACATTTTCATCTATGTGAGACAGGGTTGAAAACCTTATCTTTTCCCTTTAAGGTAATAAAGCAAATTACTGCATTAAGACGACACTGAATTCATTGTACACCGTTAGTGTCAAGGCAGTGTTTTGCCCAGTGAGTTTTGCACAAGTTTGCTGACAGCAAAGAAATTGAAAGGCCAAAAATTTTTCAGGTTGAAGAGCAGAAGGTACTGAGGGGACTTCAGGGAAAGTGATACAATGATTCAAGCTTTAGCTCCTGCTCTGCCTATGTGGACTTGTCCACTAGAAGATATTTATCTGATTCTTGGTCTTCTGCTGATCCTAAACTCAGAATTGATTTGGGTTTGTCTTGCGGGGAATAATCTGTGGAATGGATCAGGAGCTTAATTACCTCCATCTCTTATGTTGCACCTAAATCTTCCATTGCAGCTCTCTTCACCTGTAGAGCAGCTACCAAACCTGAGTCTGTAAAATTTTATAGAACAGTGTAATAATTAAAGTATTTTTAAGCTGACTACCTTTAAGATCACCATGGTAGTCTTAAAAATTTAATTAGGGAAAAAGTTGAAGGATGGGGGAAATGGGCCCTGTTTACCAGGACATTGTGTTAATGTAAGTGTCCTTCTGTGCTCAACTGCTTGCCGGTTTTTTATGTGGCAACACCATGTTGTCTTGGTTTCTTCTGTTGTCTTTTTCCACTGTTTTCCCTGTCATTGCCTAATCAGCTCCTGTTCTCATTTTTTCCTTCCAAGTTGTCCTGTGATTTCCCTCAGTGTTTTCCAGCTGTACATTTTCATAGTGACTCTTGCATTTTGAGGGTCAGAGATGAGAGGCAGTAAGTTTTTTTGCACCACCTCCTACTCAGAAAATTCCAATTCTCTGTCTGGTCCTTGACTCTTACACTGGACCCCAGTCGCAGTCTGCCTGAGTGGTTCTCCACAACCATCTTCCTAACATACCCTGTTAGTTCTTACTCTTTTACTCTCTGTCTGGTTTCTAGCCTTTCCCTGCATGCTCTGCTTCCAGCTCAGACTTCCAGTCTTTTACCCAGTTGCCGATTTTCCACTGGTTCAACATCAACATCTTCCTTTACAGCAATAGTCTTTCTTGTACAGCTTCATCTCTGAAATTGCTTTTCCTTGTAGCTGGTCCTTGTCCCTTCTGCCATTCTTACCTGTTTGGTGCCAGGAGAGGGGAAGATGGTCTGAAGGAGAAGGGCGTGGAAAATTTCCCTGCTGGAATTGGAGCAGAAACCCAACTGTGGAAGAAACCCAACTATGATCTGAGCAGTGAAAGCTGTGACTACAGAGAAACCTCTTCTTGGCCTCAGTTAGAGCATGTCCAGTGTGTAATCCTCAAGAAATTAACCTGTAGAGACTGTGCAAACTACATTTATTTCTGGGAACTTTTAGCTTTCAGGAATGGTGAAAGTTTTACCTTAGGGGGGGGGAAAAAAAAAAGTGTTATCTCCTCTTCAGATTTCTAGGTTATTTTCTAGAGTATTGAGTTAGTAGAGCTTCTACAAGGAGTAAGAGTTCATTGTGGTTAAGACTGGATTAATCTGTGATTTTTTTTCTTACAAACAGTGATTTTTCTTTCACTGCCACTTTTTATGGACATTGTGCCTGTATGTGTGAATATGTGTGCTTAAGCTGAGACAGCTGGCATGGAAGATGTACTATGGACTCATGAAGGCCTGGCAAAATTATTAGTTTCCACTGAAGGAAATCCCCATAGTATTGTATGGTCAAGAATCTAGCAGCTAGTTTGATTGGCATTTCAGATTATTAAGAGACTTTGGAACAGAAGTTTAAAAGAATCTTTTATCATTTGCATTTTTGTTTAAAAATAATTTTGGTTTTAGAACAATGATGTGTTTCCCAAAGGAAATAGTCCTCCTTGAAATATCAGTCTTTAGGTGAGTTTGTTGTCTATGCTTATACGTGCAAAATGAATTACAAATACATTTTGTCCTGGAAAGAGAGGTACAAAGCATTGGGTTGTAGTCAAACAACTCCGAAATGTAATCCCAACTGTCATTGATTCTTGTAGGTTTAGGGCAAACCAGTTTGACTCTTACTGTTTGCACTCCTCCTGAAGTCTCACAGAAGTACCATGGGAAGAGCTATTACATATTTTTCCATCTTGGAGGCGCTGATATACATTTACATGTTAGCATAATATTAAGTTTATGATTAGACTGAAATAGCTTTGCAAGTGAAAGATAATGCTATCTGACTCATATTTCTTTAAATATTCCTGGGATATCTTAGGAGTGTGTGACATATAGATCTTTCATAGGCACCTAGACATTTCATAGGCACCTAGACACTGCTATGTAAACATCTGTTCTCAAAATGTTATGAATTAATTTAATTAAGGAAGTTTTCCATTATTTCCTCTGCATAGAAGAAAGAGATTGTGCTGGCTCTGTGGAGCAAACTGATGGCACCTGAGTAGAGTCATTGCAGAGGCTACAGCAGAGCACTGGCATTGAGTTTGAGCTGTGATTTATTCAAAGCTCCAGTCTCCTTTTATTGCAGTTCAGATTTTTTTATTTGCCTCCCTCTATTTCTTAATTGTTCCTTAGTGTTATAGAGTGCAACTTGAATCAAAGTTGTCCTCTCCAAGCTGTGATTTTTGCATTGTGACAGTACCTTTTATTGAGAAGATTCAGAGCAGTTGAGGGAAAATTCACCTGTTGTTTCATACATGCTTACGTCGTGGAAGTTCAGGTAATGGAGATGATGGGTAACACAGGCCATGGTTTAAAAATCACCCCAACCTAACAGTAGCTGCTGCAAGAAAATGGGTAGCCTCCCAGTCTCCTTGGTCCAAACTGCACATACCCCTTGCCTATATTGACTGTAGTTGGTGATAGGATTCATTGAGCTGGCTTTCCTGCAGCTGGTGGATGAGAAGCAGAGCAGGAGAGGGAAGGAAAGGTGAGCTCATGGGCTTTGGCAGCAGCCTGCAGTTGGATGGGGTCAAGTCATCCATTAAACCACACCCAGGCCAATGTGCCAGTGCCCGGGTCACTGGAGCATGCCCCTCACTCCTTACGGCAACGTGCGTGTACTTAGGGTGCTGCAGCCCACAGTGCCCCAAAAAGGAACGCTTGAGTTACCTTGGGGAGTTTTTCATAATGCAACCACTTTCTTGCTGCATTGGGAGTAACCTAACACACTTAATCAATGCATTTTCTCTAAATCCTACTCATCAGAAACTGGTTAAACTAGTTTGCCATTGGAATGCTCCCCGTCCCCTCTGGATCCTGTCCCGATTTCTGTAAATCATCACCTTCCTGAGGCTGCTGAAACTTTTCATCATATCAGCGAGGCTATGGTTTATATCTTGAAACCTAAGCTCTTGTTTTCTCAACCACAGAGAGAAAGCTTTATTTGTGGAAGCTTTTCAAAGCCTTGTTAGCCATGTCTTTGAAGTTCCCAAGCCCTTCCTTTGGGAGGAGAACCATGCCTCTTGCTACTGTTTCTTCATGGTTAAGCAAACCTCACTGCCAGGCTGGGCTTTTGACTGCTTGGGAGAGAAATGAGTGGGCATGATTTCCTGATGTTTCTCATACCACAGTGTATGCATGGTTGCTGTTACTTATTATTTTCACTCAGGCCTGATTAACAGCAGAGCTCAGAAAGTACAATTGCAGTTTGTCTTCCAGGGTCTCAGCAAATCCAGCTTTATTTCAGATACTGTCTATGGTCTCTGAGCAGCAAGGGGTTTCTGTTGAATCCACTGCTCACTGTACCCCTATATCAAACACTGAACTTTGTTCCTGTGCATAACATACCATTCTCATTTCAATTCCTGAAAAGCTCATGACACCGTATTTATTGAATTTGAATATTCTGCTATTACACTGGAATAATCTTTGAAGTTAAATAGGTGTGAAGCTGAATACAAACAAAACTGGTAAGATAAAAAGACAGTTGAATGCAAGTATCTAATCAGCATTGTTGATGAACAGGTTTAGGTTTTCTATGCAAGGAAATTATATGGAAGATAATTTTGAGATGATGTAATTATTTTTACATAAAAATGTTTAATTAAAACGCCTTACACTTTTATCTGAAACTATACTGTAGTTATTGGGAAAAGGAAGATAATTTATGTAGCATAGAAACAAATTGTTATTGAATATTTCTGTAAACAGAAGTTATGGTAATTCAGAAGACAAATTGAGGGAAGAAATCTGAACATTGCAGAGACTATAATTTTTCATTTTTCCCATAGGAACATGATGATATTGCATGGAATATTGGTGTCCAGTTTGCTTCTTACTGGGAACAGGTTGCTTTGGAAATCTTTTTCAGCAAAAGTCACTATTACAAAAGGCTATCAGTTTCCAGCTTTGTTTCTAAATTATTGGTTTTCTAATTATTTTAAATGAAGCAGGGATGAGACAAGTTTGAACACTTGCTATTGACTTGAAAGTTAAGCTACTGGTGATTTAGATAATACCATCCAGGATGCCCTGAGTAAAAGAGCAATCACCATAAAACAGATCTCAGGAGTCACCAAATTCATGTGGGAGGTCAGTGAAGGAGACAGAGGTGGTAATTTGTTTATGGATGGCCATCCTTCAAGAGAGAAGAAAATTCTGCACTGAAATATCCAGTTCTTGCAGTAATAGTTTAAAATCATAAGGGAAGTAGTCGTTGATTAACCTAAGAGAATCAGTTTGAAAAACAAAGAGAAAACCATCTTGTATTTATCGGTTGAATGAATTTACAATTAGAAGCTCAATATAGAATAAAATGAATCTTTTGCAAGGTACAGGTTTCCTCTCTTCCCCCCTCTATTTCACTTCTCTAAATCTTATCACTTGTGATTACTGAAGGTCCAGTAGAGCCTTTTAACACATTTACAGAGCTGTAAGGATTTTTTTGGTACTGTCTGGTTCATTTATCAAGATTCATCTACAAAGAATTCCATACATTTCAAAAAGGGTTGCTGTGTTCCGTATTCTTATCCTTCTGTGAAATGCCAGCTCTCAGTAGCTGTTCTGTTAATTCCATGGAGATGGAGACACATCTGCTGCATGAAACTACAGATGTTGGCTAATGCACTGAAGAAGCATCTACATATGGAAAATCCTGTCTGCTTTAGGCACTGCATTAGCATAGAGTTCTATACAGACAACACAACTTTTGGATTGTTTTGGAAAGAAAATTCAGCTCAATAAATACGGCATTTTTTCATTTAGAGAATACCTTTTTAGTAAACACTAGTCTGAAAAGTTGCACTCATTTTAGGTGTGTAACTTATGAGTAGTTTGCAGTTTTAAGAATATGTAGACTTGATGTAGAAGTGGTAAAGCTGCTCCTTTGTCAGACTATTACTGTGAGCAAGAATTTCCTCTTGCTGCTTCTCCTTTGAATACCAGCACACTTGCCAATTTTGGAAAGGTTAGTCTGTGCTTTTCTGTAACAGATTTTTATAATGTTGAATCCCAGATGGGATTAATGGAGCAAACTGATTTAAGCTTTTAACCAGCATGCAAGGGTATTTTAACGAAAATTATCTGATTCTCCTTTTGAAGCTGTGCATGTGCTGAAAAGGAATGCTACAGATATTCCTTTAGGTAATGCTGGTGACTTCTCTACCATTACTTGCCTCAGATTGCTAACTCTTGAAAGTGTGTGTTTGTTCCTAATCAATGTTATAATCAACTGCTGTCTGTTCTATTATCATTTCTTAACCTTATTAACCCCAAATTGCCTATTAATATTTACATCCATGACACTTATAACTGGGTAACTGCTGACAAGTCTAAATCAATCTAAGCCTAGTAACAGTGTTTGAGCTGGTGCATACTCAAGAAATGGTCTGTTTCAAGATTTGTACAATTACTTGTTTTTGAAGGGTGCAAGAAAAGGAGTTGAAATTATATTTTGTATTATTACAGTTATGGTTATTCTGCCACTTAGTACAGATGACTTCAGCTCCAGATCTGGTTCCTGAACTCCTTTGTTCCCTTTTCTGAGTTCTGTGTTCCTGTCCTTACTCTCAGAACATTCCCCAGCACAATCTCACGAGGATCCTGTTTTCATTTTCTCCTGTGGTCATTTCCCTTTTGCTTTTTTATCAGCCTTTCATTTTATTCTTTTTCCATTCTTACCGTCTTGTATATATGTCAAATTAGGAGGTCACTTACTAATGCAACAGGTAATCTGATTTCCCTGGAAGTACATACTTTCTGAAACAGTGTAATGTTGTTTTGTTGGGTTTTTTTCAGGATGAGTCCTTATGTGGTGTTCTGTCTGATTCCAAACTTACCATAAGGACAGGAAATATACCACTTTGTTTGTATAAGATGAAATATATAGATTGTCCTTGATTTTTTTGAAATGCAAAAGACTGTACACTCTATCAGGAGAACCTGAGATATTCTTTGTTATTTTATTTCCCTTTTAGATGCCCTATGTTTGCCAACATCAGGGACTGCAAAGGAAGAAGCAGCTCAGGAAGCACCTGACTGCCTTGTGAAATATTTCAGTGTTGTGTGGTGTAAGGCATCAAAGAAAAAGCACAAGAAGTGGGAAGGCGATGCTATTCTTATTACAAAAGGAAAGTCAGTAATATTGAAAGATATGGAAGGCAAAGACATTGGCAGAGGTACTGTAGATTTGCATACTTGCTCAAGGGAACACCTGGCAGAAAATTACTGGGCTTTGAATTAACAGAGACCCAGCTCTTCAGATATTTTAGTTCGTCATACCAGTTTTGACCACATGATGAAAAAACAGTAAAGATTTTGGGTTTGCTTTTGCTTTGCCTTTTTTCTCGGGGTGGGGGGAAGACTGCAGGAAAGTTTTATATTTATTGCATATAAGGCAGATGCATGGGGAAGGCTGGAGCAGGCTGAATAACATAATTCACAGAAGCACCAAATGCTAGTCCAAAAAGAGGATCTGGAAATCAACGGCTGTGCTAATTTAGCAGAAATGCCAAAAGAGAGGTGAGTGGTTGATTTTGGTTGCTCGCGTAATGCAGAAGTGAAGGAGTTAAAATTTGGGGAAAAGATACAGTTAGGTTTCTTGTAAATGTTTCAGTCAGCAGTAGGGCAATCAGGAATTTCAGAGGTTGGATCTCTACTTTTCAGCCAGTCAAACAGCTAAAAATATTATCTTTGTTGGAAAGACAGGCAAACAGCAACATTTTCCAGCCCAGCCAAAGTCAACTGTCTAGCAATTTTTAGTCTTGTAGTTTTAGCAGCAGCTGCTGCTGTAAGACATAGTTTGGTTTGATATCAGAGTTAAAAATAAGGCTTGCAAACCATAGGATGCCATCAGCTTGAAGCAGTAATTTTTTACTGAAAGCAAAGCAAGAATTAACTTTGCTAATGGAGCCAAAGATATTCTGTAAGAGATTAGGATTGGACAATGTTTCTGTGAAGCATAATTTGATTTATTTTAGATCAGAGATGGCTGCTCTGCTCTTTTGTTACAATCATTACATTGTGAGCCTTGTTAGGACCAGGCAGTTTTGATTTGCAAATCAAAACTTCTAAGTCTGTGACTTAGAAGTTAATTTGAATTTATTTATAGCAAAGCAATATATGTACTGACTTGCTTGTTTTTGGAAAAGGCAGCGTGAAAGAGAGTAATGCCTGGAATGCATCAGCCACCACCCTGTTGTTCTTGTGTTTTTTCAAGTCCTGTCTTCTTGAATTAGCAGCAAACAAAATAGAAAAATGAACATTGTGATTTTCTCTGGTAATTGTTTTTTTACCATGTTGGATGGTGTCAGAGAACACAATACCAATATCGTTAGTGCTAACTTGCGCATTCAGAGCTGCTTTCAAGTCTTACTGATTCTAAGAAAATAATAAATTGACCAATTTGAGCAGTGTGAGTTTTAAATTTCTGCAATTATTTAGCTCAGTGAGTGGGAAGGAAAGGTCCAGTTGTGGTGCTTGCCTCCAAAATTGTATATAATACTGAGAGGTTTATAGTGAATGTGTATGAGCCCTTGGGATTATTAGTTTTAAATGGGAAGAAAAGGCAAAGGAAGAATTTTTCATTTTTTCGTTAGGCTTACTGGCTGGATCAAGGATGGCACAAGGGAACCTAAAATCAGCACAGATTATAGCTCATTTTTGAGGCTGCAGAACATCTTTCTGTTCTCCCGTGCAATGTCCTAATTCCTTAATAATGCATTGCAAAGAATTTAGGACGTGCTCTCTTGTAAGTTGTGGTATGTTGCAGAAATGGTTATTTCTGGCAACTGCATAAACAGTTGAGCTTTGTAGTTTTGCTTTTTGCCTTCCTGGTTTCCATCTACCCTTAAAGCCCGTCCTATCTTAGAATTAGACTCTTCTGGGCAGAATCTGCACAGGGATACACCTGTATTCAGTATGTTCAGCCTGAAGCTATGTAGAGGTAATAACAGAAAACAAAAATGCAGAGCAAAGGAGATCATAAATGCCCTCCCTAAGCATCTATTTAGGAAGACACGTGTTCTTTTGTGTTCAGGCATCTTCAGCTCTTTCCTAAAAGCAAGTGTTCCTTCAAGAGCCAAACAAGGTTTGCTGTGTGCTTTCTGAAAACTTTCAGAGGAGAGGAAGAAAAGTATCTCCCTTTCCCTTTTGGCCAGACTAGTTTTCAGCACTTGCTTAGACTGTGAAACTCCTCTTAAAAGAATTCAAATGCAGACCTTCACCTTCCAATCTTCCACATTCCTAGAAGCAGCAGACCTGAGCTTTGCAAACAGCTTCCAGGAGTCCTTATATATGGTGTTTGTTGGATAAAATGTGCCTTGGGAGGCCTTGCTTCTTTCTTCACAGCTGAGTGATTTAAGTGATTTAACTGCTGGTCTACACATTCATGCCTTTTTTTTTTTTTTTTTTCCCAATTTGGCCTGACTAAGGATCCAAGCCTGTTTATCCAAATTTACACAAATTCAACAATTGAGGTAAAGATTTCTGAAACAGAGATGTTACCTTGACCTCTCTGAGTTAAGAAAATAAATTATATATGTTCTCTGTTTCTTATGTGAGAACTTCAACCGCTAGAATGCTATCTAAAAGGAGGAACCCCCACTCTTTCCTACACTGTTGCCTTAAAAGGAAGTGGCAGCTGTAGCTGTATTTTGTAACCAGACCAGTAGTATTTGTAGTTGCACTGAGAATGCCCACCTGAACAAGCCCAACAGCTATTGAACTTACTCATAAATCTTGGCAATAATCAGAGGATGTTCCAGAGCATATGTAGAAATGTAGATTTCAGATGCATCTGAATCTTTAAGTGTAAAAAACCTAATTTAGAATTATTTTAAAAGTAGAATACACTCTTTAGATCGATAGCAAGAGGGGTTAGGAGACTTCTTTTGGGGGCATGAAAGAAAGGGAAAAGGACATAGGATGGTTATTAAGGCAAACTGCTAGATTTTACCATATGGGGCTAATTTTTAAAAGTTCTCTTGATCAGTTGTTTGACATTCAGTGGACTTGGTTGGTGATGAGGGTGACTCTGCTATCTAATTCTAAGTTTTAGCACTCACATGTCACTCTGTTAAGGAGGGAAAGGCTTTGTGTAACAATTAAATGTTTCAGAATCACTTACTTTTTCACAATTTTTCCTTCCTGCAAATAAGTACTGGTGTTAAGGAAGTAGTACTTGCTGTGTTGTCCTAATTATTTCATTTTTATGTTCTTTTAGGTACTGGATATAAAGCTAAAGAGCTAGACAGTCTTGATGAAGGTCAAACACTGATGGTTGGCGGAAAAGAAATTGAAGTGATGGGTATAATTTCAGCAGATGATTTCAGCAGTGGCAGGTGTTTTCAGGCTGGAATAGGGACTCATGACACAGATGCAACTGCATTATCTCAAACTAATACAAAACCACTCTGTAAACCATTCAAAAATGTCTGTCAACCCAGTACTAAAGAGAATATGCTCAAAGATTCTCAAAGCTGCAAACCTCGCCACGATCCAAATGCTTCAAGTAAGATTAAAATTTTTCTTTAAACATCCTCTGACTCTCCAAAGATACTGAATGTGTAACCAAAATTTTCATGTTCCTTCATGTATTACTGAAGTATTTCTGACGTACAGTACTAGTGTCTAACCATGTTAGGATTTTGTCATGTGTGTTTCTAACAAGTAAAATACTCTGCACTGCATAATGTTTTTCAGAGTTGTTACAGATGGCTGTGGAAACACATCAGAGTAGTTTCTGGGAGTTTTCCAAGGAAAATGAGTTTATTGATCATAGAAACAATCTGACACATACTGGAAGTTCCAGCTTCCCACTGGGGCCAGTGAAATAGAGCCATAACGTGGCAGCACTGTGGTTGCAGTGGAGGATCAGTAATAGACAAGTTGTGCCACTTTGAGAGAATTGCTTCTGTCAATGCCTGATCCTCCACAGCCAATGAGTTGTAACTTCTGTACTCAAACTCAACCAGATATGTTTTGGAATAAATGTTTACTTTTATAGTGCTAGAAGTACTCTGTGCTAAAGAGCCATGAGAAGTCACATTCTATAGGAACAGGCTGGTTAAGCAGTTGTGTAAGAGGGACCCTATAAACATTTGATAGCTGCAGGAAGTGGTGTTGATTATCTAAGCAGAACTATTCTTTTGTCTATAAACCATTTAGGAGCTATATTCTGCTGGTAGCTCTATCTTTCAGATGGAAAATAAAAATGAGTCTAAAAAAATGTTGCTAAGCAGAGCAATACTTATTTAAAAAAATACAACTTTTTTCTACATTCTTACTATAACACCTCCATCCAAGTTCCTACCTCATATCCTGATACTGTGGAGCTTTTTGAAGCTGTTACCTGGCTGCTATGTAAATAAACAATGAAATCTTAATCAGGTGGTGATTAGTGGTATTTTGAAGAGCCAGTGGCCATTTTGAAGAGCATCCTTATTAACACCAGCCTCTGGTCTTAATTTAACTTGATTGCATTTTATATAAGAATGTTCCTTCCTGAGATTGCAAGATGATGCTGTATTAGCATTCTAACTGAGAATCTGACCAAAAAAAGCCACTATATGTAGCACATAAATTAACTTCTTTTCTGTTTCTGCACTAGTTTGTTAAAAAGTTACATTTTATTTTCACTGTCTTCTGTGACTTCTGTGAATTTGAATACCTCTTATCAGATTTTGGGAACCCTCAACACATCAATAGGTTGGACTCTCTCAGTCTTTAGGTTTGCTTACACAGGAGAATCGCGTTATTTAATGCCTGATTGCATAACCTCTTGCAGAAGTTGCTGAGATACAAGACCAGCATCTTTATACTGGAACAGTCAGAGGTTTTCATGTTAAAGTCTATGATTATAGTTGATTAAAATGCAGCTTCTACAGAATGGAAAGCCAACAGAGCGCAGTGACAAAGATGTAAAACTATGTCTTCCACATACAATTTCTAAGCTTTTAGTCCAGTGTCTATCCAAGCCTTGTTTCTTCCTCATTTTCATCCAAATTTTTGTCAGATAAGTCATCCTTTTGTCACCACTGGCTCTTAAATATATACAGATGCAATTTGGTTTAATCCATCAGAACTCAACCCTTTGTCAATAGGAAACAAAATCTCCCTGACTGATATAAGCCTTCAACCAATCTATTCCCATGAATAAATTATCAGTATAGATCTAGTAACATAAAAATACCAGAAGCCATAAATTGCTTTCTCATTCTGTCCTCTGACAATACAGTTTTTCAGTGAAGGTGTGTAGCAGCAGAAGAAGCAGCCCAGTATGGACATGGTCTAGCAAAATTATAATGTTTGTAAACAGATTATGGCAAGCAAACCTGTTATTCAGATGTTGCTCAATACTTCATTCTTTCTTTGCCTCTGTATGTCTTCAAACCTTTTAACTTCTTTTATTCATGAAGTGTGGCCGTCTTTGTCAGCTCACACTCAATCCTTCCTTATTTTTCTTTAGCGAATCAGCGGCTTTTATCTCTGTTTCTTGGGCAGAGAAGTCTTTCTGGGCTACTGCAAGAATATCCCCTTGAAATGTAGTATTTAGATTTTATGTAGGTCATAGTTTATGGTTTTTTCTTAGACTTTCAATTCAGAAGTATTTTGGAACTTCTTCTAATTTAACTCTATGAATTCAAAGTCATCAAGCAACTTTTATTAGGTAGGCGGTTTCAGAAAAAAACCCCTCGTATTTCACGGTTTATCACCTTTACCTTTGAGAAAAAGACAAACTATTTGGAAACCTCTTTAAAATAATGCTTTTATATAGAAGGCAGTCTAGGTGCTTATAAATGCCTTTTCAGTCTGAGAATGGTCAATATATTAAATAGTATTTTTAACAGTAGTTGATTTTAACAGGTTTTGCTAACAGACTAAAAGTAATGCTTTTGTGTAATACTTGATTATGCTTTGAACTTCAAGATTCTCTAGTTATGCCACGACCAAATGCAAGTCATCAGTGGATGTTCAATAAGGCTGGTTTACCTGTGGTGGATGTAGTTGTAGATCCTTACATTGCAAGTAATCTCCGCCCACATCAGAAAGAAGGAATTATATTTCTATATGAATGTGTAATGGGAATGAGGTAAGGTAATAATTATCCTTTTGGCTTTTAATACTTATAATATTTTCATGCCCGTTTTGAAATGTGATATCTTGGGAAGTTTTGAGCAATTGTTCAGTTAATTAATATAAGTAATTTTTTCCCAAAAGAGGCCTCACAATTTTTTTCTGACCTAAATGTAGCATCACACTTGCCATGAGGCTTGCCAGATGTCATGAGAAGCTAGTGCACCCAAAGACCTGTCATTTCTACATACCAAATTTTGTGAACACAGATATAATGAAAGCCATGCTGAAGAATACTGCTTTCTGGGATTTATATTTCATGTAATTCAAAATTATTCATGTAATTCAGGCATTTAGAATAAAAAAGGTATTATTTCAACCTGTTAAAAAAAATACAGCATTGTTTTCAAAAGTGTTTTCTCAAGTCATAGATTCCTTAAGGTATTGGATAATAATTCTAATTCTAAAAGCATATTTAAACTTTAGTTTTAGAGAACTAATGAGTTACTGTAGAAAATGAGAGTTTTCATTCTAAGATCTTCTAGTACAACTAAATAAAAACCTAAGTAGACACAAATAGGTTGCTTATACTTCAGAAAACAAGCACAGAAGCAAATCCCTAAGCAGGTGTAAATAGCTAAAGATATGTCTTTTAAAATGTTACCAGTGCCTCATTACATCTTACAGAGTTAGTGGCAGATTTGGAGCTATTCTTGCTGATGAGATGGGCTTAGGAAAAACCCTGCAATGCATTGCTCTTGTCTGGACTCTTCTGCGTCAAGGGCCCTATGGATGCAAACCCGTACTAAAGCGAGCACTAGTGGTCACCCCTGGGAGTCTGGTGAAAAACTGGAAAAAAGAATTTCAGAAATGGTTGGGAAGTGAAAGGATCAAAGTCTTTACAGTTGATCAGGTAAGATTTATTTCCAAAAAGGGATTGTGTCATTATTGGCTCAGATTATAGGAATTATAGGTTTTTTCTTCCTTTTTTTTTTTTTTTTTTAAACTAGAGACCAAGCCTAGTAATTCTCTGTTAGTATTTATTTGTAGTGCTTTATTTCTTCTTCAGATAATTGTCTTTATGGGTATTTTGCTCTCAGTCACCAGGTCATAGCCCAAGCTCACACGTAGCATAGTAATCTGTTTTACCTTTCCTCTGGTTTCACTTGTGAAATTCTAAAAGGTGACATGCTCCTCCCTATGCCTCTTGAGTTTAAGGAGTTTTCTATTATATATCGAAGTGCACACCTTTCCTGCTTTACATACCAAAGCATCTACCTTGTACTCTGTTTCTGTGGTAGTTGTTTTTGTTCTGTACTGAAAAATTCTGATTTGCTTTGGCTGCCTATTTTGGGGTACTTCAGAAGGTTATTCCCTTTACTGCCACTGTCAAGAGTTACATCTCTCTCGGGATGATTTAAAGTCTCATGAGTTACCAAGCCTAGAGTCTCAGTGTTAGATAATGAGACTATCTCTCGTCTCTAGAAGAATGCAGACAAGTACAAATCTTATTAAGAAGCAGGATGATGCTGATCCCTGTCCCCTCCTATAGTGAAGCTGTTCCTGCTGGTATTAACATTCACAAGTTCCAGGGAAGTGGAGAGCTTGTAGTACCTCCATTGGTGCTTGCAAAAAAGATGAATATATTTATATTCCAAAATTATTTTTAAATCTAATGATTCCATACAGGTAGACTGATGAAACAAATTTACTACTTCATTCTAAAGGTTATCCAATTCTTACATCAACCAGATTTGCCTTTAGTTTCTTGTATTATCTTTATTGGAAGAATGAATATGTCAGATGAAATAGAAGTTTTCAATGGAAGTTTACTTCTTGATAGACTACACAAAATTTTATAACAATAATTATTTCTTTAAATTCTACTCATTGTTACCACACTCTTGAAACTGCTGATCTTCCACTGAAGAGAGTGCATGTGTAATAGGTGCATTTTGCATAATTTGCTTTTCTTAGTAATTTGTTTCAGGTTGTGGAAATGAAGCAAATAGGTTAGGATGGGAGATAAGAAATCTCCTAAAAGAAATGGATACAAGTTATATCTATAATGTAATATGGCAACCTTTTAACCTAAAAGGCTAGTTAGGGATAATTAAACAGTTTTCTTGCAGTTTTTACAAATAATGTTGGGAGGAGAAAGCCTGAATTTGATGACAGTTACTATGCTCCAAAATGACAGTAGCTTTCATTTTCTTTAAATTTAAATAACTTTAAAACTCTTACTCATCTTACTAGACCTGTTTGACTGGGGACACTCAGCAGCTTTAACGACTGTGTTCCCAAATACCACACAATACGCTGTCATGCAAAAGGAAGGCACAATATGACTTGCCTGGGATATAAAGAGGTATTTCAAAATAATTTACTGTCTGTCTTCTCTGGAACAACAGTAATTACCATACTGTTATTTCTCCAGTACAACTTAAAAGGAAGAGCTTGTCTCAAGCGTTTTTTTCTGTTCTTGTCTAGAAGATAATGCATTCAAAGAACTGGTAGACTTTTTAAAATGTTTTCCTCACTTTCACGCTGAAACACCACAAACTGATCCTAACCCTTCAGCCTTCAGTAGTAGACTTTTAAAAACATCAGTATATTATCTGCTTTTAAAATGTGATTACAGTTTAATTATGTTGAAATACAAATGCCATGTAGAGAACATTGCTTTTAAAATGAGGGCATCCCCAAAAAGGTTGTTTTAGGTCTTGTTAATTCCTATTATAAGCATTTGTGATGTGTTTGAGAGAATAATTCCTTCTGTCTGCAGAGTATCGCTTCTTACTGGAGTTGTTTTGATTTGGCTTTTAAGTCAAAATATCTGGAAAAATAATTAATTACAGGTCTACATTGCTTTATGATTCAGCATTTTTGAATTTACCAGCTACATTAGATTTGAACATTAGCGCAAAGAAAAGTCTGTTCAAAGAGGAAGTCTGGGACATTATGGACCTCTGATACTGATTGACAACTGCTCCATATATGGCTCCAGGCAACTCACTTAAACCTGTCAAGTCACTTTGGGTAATTGTTGAAATGGAGGCTGTAATATAGACGTATCTTGCAGCCAGTTAAGAGTATGAGTTAATTACTTGAAATGAGCTTGTAAATTTATTTTAATTTTTCATCCATCATCTACTGCTGTTGTTATATGCAGTAGGAAATACATTATATTCGACTGCAGGAGGCTGTATGTGACTCTTCTGCCTTTTTTTTTTTTTTAAAGGAGTTCAAACTGTCCTGCACACTTGATATTTTTCCAGGGGAGGGATATTGGTGGTTGTTCCCCAGTGCCTCAGCACTTTTCCCATCTCAGCTCACAGCCTGAAAGTGTAGGAAAAAAAAATGGTTTCTGAGCCATGGGCATCTTCTGATGCTTGACCATGCCAGGAGAAGTTCAGAGAGGCATTGCCTCTGTCTTCAAGGCTGCAATGTGGAGCCTGTATACTGGGCTGGGACAACATTGGGTCTTCCCTACAGGCTCCTGTGTGTCTCTGTTCTTGTGCTGGGAAATTTTCTGCTCCTGTTTTGAAAATGGCAGTAAAAATACAAGAAAACAGTTAACTACCATCCTGGAAACAACAGGAAAGCTCAACTTCAGTCCCAAACTCCTGGAGAAATGGGTGCATGTCCTTGTTACCTGGTCCTTACTACTCCTTGCTTCTTCTGATGTGCTGGGCCTCATCATGAGCAGCATGTGGGGGACTGATCTGCTGCGTGGTACTTTGTGAGATTAATGTGCTGGATTCATCCCATGGATTCATCTGAATCACCTGCTAGGAGGCTCTAAAGGTTGTGATAATTAAGTGGTGCTGCTTTTACAATGTATTACACCATCTGGCTCCAGACTTAGTTGTCTGTGTTTGGTAACTGATCTTGTTTGGAAATAAAAATACCTTCTAAGGCTCTAGACTGATTTGCTTTCACAATTAAAGAGGTTCTTCAGCTTGTCAGCTGCACCCATAGTCTGCTTAGTTAGGGAGCACTATTAGGACATACGAAGAAGCATTCAGGAAATTAGCATCTGGGGCTAAGTGGAAAAGGGACATGCCCAGTAGATTTTTCCAGTTTTATGCATAATTGCAAGACAGGTGAACAATCCTAGTACATTTTCAAGTCTGCACAGAAATGTAGCTGTTTCTAGGAGACTTTTTTGGAGGAAGCTCTCTGTCCCATTACAGTGAGGATTTAGTGTGTGCATTTCCTTCAATAGACATGAAAATTCTTTAATAATCATGGTGTCTTTTGAAGGAAAAGGGCTTGAGGGGTGTATAAGAGAGGAGATGGTTGCAGTCATTTTCTGACCGGTAATACAGGGATTAGAAATCTACCAGTAGCCAGACATGTTTTCTGGGGGTGGTTATGGACTCTTATTTTATGAGTCCCAGGGTGACCTTACCTGCAGGCCAACCCTTCAGTGTTAAGGGCTGGTAACAAAGTTAATTACAGAATAATCATGAAATACCCTGTTGAAAGGGGCCTCAAGGATCATGTGGTCCAACCTTTCTTGGCAAAAGCACCATCTAGACAAGATGGCCTAGCATACTGTCCAGCCAAATCTCCACCACTCCCTTGGGGAGATTATTCCGATGGCTGGTGGTTCTCATTGTGAAACATTTTCCTCGTGTGCAATTGGAACTTCCTCAGGAGTAACCTTGTACCCATTATCCCTTAGTGTTTTCCATGAGTCTTCTTGTAAAAAGGGAGTCTCCATCTTCACTTTAAATAGTGGAACATAGTGAGAAGGTCTCCCCTAAGCCTTCTTTTCTCAAGGCTGAACAAATCCAGTTCTCTCAGCCTTTCTCCCCTTCACAGGCTTCTCTGTCATTTGATCATCTTTGTGATTCTTCTCTGGACCTTCTCCAGCCTGTCCACATCTTTTCTGCACAGCAGGGACCAAAACTGAGTACAGTATTCCAGTGTGGCCTGATGAGCACTGAGCAGAGTGGGATAATGACTTCTGGATCTCTGCTGGTAATGCCCTTGTGGATGCAGCCCAGCATCCCGTTGGCTTTCTTTGCCAGCACAGCACTGTTTGCTCATACTGATCTGACTGTACACCTGGATCCCCAGATCCCTTTCCACAGAGATAGTCCCCAGTGGGGTAGATCCCAGCCTGTGCTGCACACCTGGGCTTTGTTTTCCCAGGTGCAAGACCTTAGGCTTGCCCTTGCTGGACTTCATCAGATTCTTGTTAGCCACTCTCCAGCCTATCCAAATTTTCCTGCAGGGTGGCTCTCTCTTCCAAAGTGTTCACTTTCCCACTCAGTTTGGTATTATTGGGAAACGTCATCGTGGTACACTTGATCCCCTCTTCCCAATCACTTTATGAGGATATTAAACAGTGCTGAGCCCAACATCGATCCCTGGGGCCCCACTCATGCCACGCTTGCTGCCCGTTAGGAAAGGAGCCATTTACCAGCACCCTCTGGGTGCTGCCTCTCAGCCAGTTCCCACCACCACATGGAGCACTCATCCACACCACAGCCCATCTGTTCCTCCAGAGGGACGCTGTGGGAAACCATACTGAAAGCCTTGGAGAAATCCAGGAGGCAATGTTCACTACCCACCCCACATCAACCAAGCAGCTTACTTTGTCACAGAGGGTGATCAGGTTTGTCAAGCTCAATTTGCCCTTGGTGAGTTTGTATTAGCTTTTCCCAATCCTGTGCTTCGTCTGATATGTGATAACTCCCATGAAGATTTGTTCCATAACTTAAAAGTTCCTCCTTTAAACCCTACTTGTAGATGGAGATGATATTATCCTTCCAGTCCTCTGGGATATCGCCTGCTCTCCTTTGACTTCTCCAAAAGTTATGCAGAGTGGCCTTGCAATGATGTCAGTCAGCTCTCTTAATACCCCTGGGCAATGCCAGGGCCCATTCATCCGTAGAGGTCAAGCTCCTGTAACAGCTCAGCCCCACTCTTCCTTCACTGACATTGCTGTGCTGACACTACAGACCGTATTTACGGCAGCCTGGATTTTTGTTCCTGGGGCTGTGGACCCAGCAGTGCTAGTGAAGACAGAGGTGAAGAAGATGCTGTGACTAATTCACCTCTCCTGTTTATTGGTTGGCTAATATTTTCCTTCTGTTTCTGCTTGTTTTTTACATACCTGAAGAACTGTTTCTTGCAGTTTTCAATATCTCTGGCTAAATTAATTTCTAGCTGTGCTTTTGCTTTTCTGCCTGCATCTCTGCAGGCCCTGACAATGCCCTTATAGATCTCAACAGGTATTTATCCACATTTCCGTCGCTGGTACACTTTGCTTTTGATTTTGACTCAGAAGCTTGCGGTTAAGCCAAGGGGTCTCTTGCTCCATTTGTTTCCCTTATCTTTCAAAGGGATAAACTATTTTCATGCTTCCAGAAGAGCATTCTTGAAAAACTCCCAGCACTTGAGAGTTCCTTTGGCCTCCATAAAAGCTCCCTACAGAATCCCTCCCACCTGAACCAGAGCTGAACTTTGCTCTTCTACAATTGGATACCTCAAACCAATTCAATAGGTTAAATAATATCAATATAATATCATATTCGATAATATAAAATTCAATTAAAAACTACAAAGGGAATTCTGGTAGCATGTGTCGACTTCCTACTGGACATTACCAGGCTGAGATCCAAAGTGAGTGTACAAGGAGCTACCTGTGGCCCTTCATTATCTTGGCTTTAATTACTCATTTGAAGCTTACCCAAATGCCAGCAGTGGAAAGCTATTACAAAAACTCTGTGCTTTTCACCTTCATGGTAATGTGTCTCAGAGGATTTGAAGGCTTAAAAGAATAATAAATTTTCTTTTAATGGGGTGATAAAATTCTAAATGGCTGTATCAGATCTCTTTTGCAAATTAGGAAAGAATCAATAATCCGAAGTCATGAAGGAGACAGTAAATACCTTGTGTCATGTGAGAAGAAATTTCTGTAGTTACTGTATTTTTAAGGAATGTGATGATTTTTAAGGATATGATCTTCAATGAAGTAGTTGTATGATGTATTTTTCTTTATGTCTGCAGGACCACAAAGTAGAAGAATTCATCGGTTCTCCACTTTATTCAGTTATGATAATCAGTTATGAGATGCTATTGCGATCTTTGGATCAAATTCAGGCTGTAGAATTTAACCTCCTAATCTGTGATGAAGGACATCGTCTGAAAAATAGCACTATTAAGACAACTACAGCCCTTACTAGTCTGTCTTGTGAGAGGAGAATTATCCTTACTGGTTAGTATCTAAGTTACTTTTAATATTTTTTTATGTTGATAGTGCTGGGTTGGGGTAAAAGAAAAAGATATTCTTAATACAGCATGAAATCAGTTGGAATTTTGGCGATGGGTATTAAATGAAAAAATCTCAGGTCTTGTAAAAACAGGTTATTTCCATTTTTTTTACATAACGGCAAAATTTGTCAGTCTTCAGGGGCAAGCAAGGAGCCTTGGATTTTATGTAAGGGAATTGGGACTCTGCATACACTCAATGTTTTATTTCCTTTGTAGTTATTTAATAAAATTGATTTAGAGCTTGAATTTTTAAATTTCTTTGTCAGAACAATTATATCTGCAGTCTGTTTAGTTAGGAGTACAGTATCTTGTTATTCATGGTAAAGTTTTAGATCAATTCAGGACTCTGAGTAATTCACATTGAAATAAAACATCTGTTTTCAAGATACATTCCCAATATTAAACCCTGCATTCAATGTACTTCCATCAGTTTAAAGAAAGAATAACCAATTGCAGAATGTTTTTTTTTCTCCTTTAAGGTACTCCAATCCAAAATGACTTGCAAGAATTTTATGCATTAATAGAGTTTGTGAATCCAGGAATACTCGGGGCTTTATTCACATATAGAAAGATATATGAGGAACCAATTGTCAGATCTAGAGAACCTTCAGCAACAGAGGTATTTGGTTAAAAAATTCAATTATAGAAGAAAATTCCTAGTAAAGTGAAATTTGCATTCTATGGAGTAAAGTGAATCTTGGGACTACTAATAGTAGCTGAAGCTTTTCACCTTCCTATTTGACATAAAGTCACTTGTTTTCCAGAGGGAGCAGAAGGAGAACACACATGTTAAAATCACCTCATTTCAGCTGCCTATTAATTATCAGGCAACAGCTCTGTTTCCAACACCTGCATTCCTCAAAGGCCATGTGCATTGCCATGTGATGATACTTTATTCATTGTTAGCTTCTCCATAGTACTGCAAGGTCTGCATGCTTTCACTGCATCTCAAGAAATTCTAGAATATAATTCAAGCCTTGGATGTCATCTGGGACATTACTTTCCTTTATTTAAGACTTTAGAAACCAGACATAGAACTAGTGCAGTGGTACTAATTGGAGAAGAATTGGTCATTACAGTCCCATGTCAGGAAGTGGTATTATACTTTTAAAAGGTTATTTAAATACCTAATTAAAATCCTACAGAACATTGTTCTGATGAAATGCAAGATTATAATTAATTTTGTGCTTTGGTCTTTTAGGAGGAAAAGGAATTAGGAGAAAAAAGAGCAGCAGAACTCACACGCTTCACTGGACTCTTTATTCTAAGAAGAACACAGGAGGTTATAAACAAATTTCTGCCCCCCAAAAAGGAGAGCATAATCTTCTGCCGACCAACAGCGCTGCAACTTGAATTGTATCGGAAACTGCTTAGTTCTCATGTTATTACATCCTGTCTACAAGGCAGGCTGGAAAATAGTCCACACCTAATATGTATAGGAGCTTTGAAAAAACTTTGCAATCATCCATGTCTTCTGTTTAAAGCTGTAAAGGTATCTAGTTGCATAGGGGTGTGTGCTTGCAATTAGTCATTTCAGCAGATGCAGGTCACTAAAACTGTATTATCAATGTGCATGTTGCTTAAGGTCATTTCCATACTCTCACATACAACTTGCTCTAGGAAGTCTGCTTTCAAAAGCACAAGTGTTAGGAAATCTGAATGTACTCAGGAAAGGTATCTCACCAGTTTTCTATTACTTTATGCCATTTTCTCTTTCTTAATGTATTTTCCATCTTAACCTTATCTCTGAATATTTGTAAAAATACATATAAATGTGAATTTTACAAAGAACACTAACTAGAGATTACTAGTCTAGATTACTGGTATGTACTTTGTCTGCTGGTTTCTCTGAAACCTCTCTGTCCACATGTGATAATTTTACTTCTTCAAGCTTAATGACACTGGAAACTGCAGGCTCAAGATGTCAGTGGTACTAGATGTCTCTGTTACCGCTTCTTCTGGGATTGTACATAAAGAAATGTTCTTATTCCTATAGGCCAATAGTGTGATAGTTAGAACTTGGTAATAGTAACTTCTATGGCCACTAGCTGAAGTCTGAGTAAGGTGGGTGGAAATGTAAATCTTTCTTAAAAGACGTACTTCATGACTTTGGTGGAATGTCCACAGTGCAGTATCCCTGTAACTTTCAATGCTGCCGAGTAAAGTTCATTGCCTTTACTTCATAGTATAAGCATTAGAAACTTTTCATATGCAAAAACACAAGCCTTTATTAAATATAAGGATGAAAAGGACTGTATGTGCAAGTCATTTATTGCCATTGTGGTTTTGGCATTTGAGTGGTCTGGCTTTTTCCTCCCTGTGAAACATTGATTTTCTAAGTACACCAAAATATTACCTGTGTTTCTGCTATTTTATTGGTTTTGCTTGCTAGCTTGTCTTCATTTCCAGTAGTATAACTGAATTTTAATGACAGTATTTTCCTAAACAGAGTGAATGATTGGGAAATTTCATAGTAAAATATTACCAGATTTAGAAAGAATAAACAGTGTATTGATTTCCTCCTAACTCCCAAGGTTTAAATTTATCTTTACTGTGGAAATACGTTTGTGTGGTTGTCTAAATAGAGAAGTTGTGCACAGTTCTCAGTTTCAAGCATTTTAACTTTCTACTTAGCTGCAAACAATGTCTTGGATTAGAGAGTGTAAACTAAAATAAACACTACAAATATTTTAAAACTTTGCTTTCAGTCCCATGTTGGGAGGTTGTAATGCTCATGCTCACATAATTCATTGCTTTGTGGCAGCTTTTTATGCCTCCTTTTGTCTTTGTGATAAAAATATAGCAATTTAAAAAAAATATTTTAGAGGGGATATGGAATTTTAATCCTTTTATTTTCAATAGGAAAGAAGCTGTGATCCTTCATCTGAGGAATATGATGAGTCCAGCCTCTATGAAGGTGTAATAGATGTCTTCCCACAAGATTATACTTCAGACACTTTCTCTGAAACTGATTCAGGAAAATTGCAGGTTCTGGTGAAGTTGTTAGCAGCAATCCATGAGCTCAACTCTTCTGAAAGGCAAGTGTGAAAGAAAGGTAGAAGGGAGCTAATGGGAGTGACCTTCTGCATATTGATTTGTTTTTCAAATGCATGGGAGTGTAACATTCAAAATAAAGGTATTGCAGCTGTTTGCAGGGGTGCCAAATTAATTTAAGCATTGTAGTCCTGGCTTTCTTGTTAAATTGTGAAATTAGAATTTGCAGCTGACATAATTTTTAAAGATGCTCTTCATATTTTTTTCCAGATAGTGATACTTGTATTTTTACACTGTAATGCAAGTAAGGTGTTTTGCTACAGCCCTTGTGCTGCACCCTGTACTTGCAGAGGCTTTCCAATGCTTTGTGTCTTCATGAGAAGATGTGTTAATCTATTAAATTACACTGAAATATTTTCATTACTAGATTGTAAATTATTTCCTCTTTAATCGTGCTTAATTGCTAACTGCTTGCTGCCTTTTCTAAAGTTCAGGGCAACCATTCTCAATGGACGAACTTGCCCAGCAACTGCTTATTTCCCCTGTGGTAAATGCCACTGACATGTAAGAAAAAAGAAAACTTCTGTTTGTCATGAGGCAATAAGATGCACATGATTAATTTCTGTGCAATTGCTGATTTGTGGGAATCTCACATGACCTGGTGTCCCAGGATAATTTTTTATGGACTCATGCCTTAAAGCCCAACTATTCCAAAAGTATTTAACTTTTAACTTTTATTTCAACTGATGTTTAAATAGGACACACTGTAATTCAGTAGTAGGAAGTAACAGCAGATCTCTTGACACTGATGTAATGGAATATGAAGATACTTTCTTTTTACAAATCAGAAAGTTGAGCCTGTTGCTGGAGTTTATATACTTAGCATCCATTGAAACCAATGACAGCAGAATATCTAAATGTTCTGCCTTATTTCGTGTAGATCAGAGAAACCAGAGGTGTCAGTAAACCCCATTTTTCTCTGTAGCAGTACTTCAGGAGCTGCTGAGTTGAGCCATTTCTTTATGCCTTTAGGTTTTGTTGCATTAATTCTGTGCAGCTCATGTTTATTTTTGTTTGGTTTCTCTGCTTTCATTGGTACTAAATAGTTTTTGCAATATACAGACTCAATTCCAGTCCTAATCAGAAGTTTATATTCTATTTTTGAGTGTAGACAAGGCTGTGAATGTTGTGTTGATTGACAAAAAAATAAGTCCTGCAAAGTCATTACAAACAAGTCATGGATGTAGTTCACTTGTAAAGTGTCATAATAAAAATATTCTAAAACACTTCTAAAATGTTAATATTTTCATTTCCCCCTGAAATTATTTGTCTAGTTCTTCAGAACTTGTTTTTAATCAAAATTATTTTTTAAAAAATAATGAAATGTATCACTATTTCCAAAAAAAATTGAAATATATTACATTTAGATTAAATTACAAAAGACCTCCAAATGACATCTGGCAGAAAATGCCCTGTTCTTTTACTTATGGCTTAAATTCAAAAGGTATTTGTCTACTTAGTAGAATCATCCTTAATATTTGGGAGGATAGAAATGTTAGGTTTTCAGACCTTTGAAACAAAAATTTCAAAAATTTCAGAGAAAATAGACCAACATAGCTTAGACCATTACTGTAAGGAATCAGACTGATTTTGCTTTCTAAAAAACCCCAGTGTCTGTCTTTCACTAGTCTTCATCCCCGTTCTTTTCAGCCATAAAATATAGGAAAGAATCTCTGCTTTCCTTCTTGACTTCCATTATGATTTTTGTTAGAATTTTCTGAGGTTTTCTGTAGAAATTCTGTAGCTTTTTCAGTAAGTAGAGTTATATATGTATTACTTATTAACTCCTACAATATCCTCTGCAAATGCTGTCTTAACAACAGTTATTTTGTATAAACAGAGATTTTAAAGAAACAAATCTGTCTTTGTGATTGGTTCTGAATGCCTGCAATCTGCGCCAAATTCTGTTGCAAAAGGAGACATTAATTATTTAACATCTGAATCCTTGACACTAGGTATAAGGCATTCAAATCTGGTATGTGCTTCTAATTAATTGGAAATGTTTTATTTCATAGAAACTAAAAGTAACCCTGAGTTGATGTGTAATTTTTCACTCTTAATTTTATTTTCTTAGATGTCTTCAGTAATTTGTTATTGGACTTAAATTTTACCAAGGTCTAGGATGATGACTTTGTTTTACTCTTTGACAGAGTTGTGTTGGTATCCAATTACACTCAGACATTAAACGTATTACAAGACGTATGCAAACATTATGGATACTCCTATACTAGACTTGATGGACATACTCCTGTCTCCCAGAGACAACATATTGTTGATACTTTCAATAGTAAATTCAGCCCAGCTTTTATCTTTTTGCTGAGTTCAAAGGCTGGTGGAGTGGGACTGAACCTGGTTGGAGCATCTCATTTGATCCTGTATGATATTGACTGGAATCCAGCTACAGATATTCAGGTCTGGTAACAACTGTGTACATGTGCGTTGGAGTGGGCATCAAATGAATTCTTGACTGATTTTGAATTGCCTGGCTTTACATGTCTTACTGCTACCAATTACCACACTGTATCTGGACAAGAACAACGAGGGAAAACTCTTCCTGAGAAGAAAAGAAGAAATATTTCTCTGTCATATTATATACATTGAGATCAGTAGAAACCCTCTTGCAGTAAAAAATTAGAAGATTAAATACTAGTTTCTTCAGAGGAGTGAGTCACATATCCTCTTTGTCTCTTGATGTCTTTTTATCTGGAGAGCTGCTGTGTTTCTAAAAAGAAAAGGAAAATAGGATTAGATTGCATAGCAAATGTTGCTGTTGATTTGCAATCCTTGAGAGAAAGGGAGAGACTCTGATCAGAATTACAAGAATGGGAAAATCAGATGGCAGTGATGCCAAAAGAAAGAAAAGAAAACCAATGCTGTGCTATTCTTATAGGCACTGTTGGCCTTGAGGGATTATTTAGTTAGCATAAGAGTCCTCAGTTATAATAGTCCTTAAAAATAACGATTAAATCTTTTTATGAACTCAGTAAGAAACTTTCTATTGTCAAGTAATGCTGTGTCCTTAATACCTGAAATAAGCCTTGATTCTTGGCCTTGCTCCTCTTCCCAGGGTGGATTAGTACCCTCATGTGGTCACTTGTCTTGTTGCTTGAAAAAGTCTGCTAAGTCAGACAAAATTGCTACAGGTTGCCAGAGACTGCGAACCCTGTTGTGTTTGTAACGAGGATGTAGGTGTAACCCATACATTTTTGGACATATAGCAGTACTCAGTTTTACATTTTGTTTGTTTAAGAAATAAAGGAGGTGCAAAGAATCATTTTTAGAATTTCAATAGAAATGTTAAAGTCACTTTTAAAGTTGTATTGTGGCATAAAAAAAATTTTGGAGATGGGGGAGAATGATCAGTATTCTTGAAATATTAAATAGTTGTAAATGCTTGGAACACAAATATGAAGAGGAGATTTCTTTCAGAAAATAATTGAAACACCTACTTTCCTACTTTCACGTACAGAAAGGAAGAGAAGCATAAATGGCAGAAAGTAAATTATATTTTCAAAACTGTTTACAATTAGTACATAAAACTTACACAAACAATCACAGAGAGTTATTGGGGAATGCATTATCCAGACACCATATCTTTGAACAAGTGAGCAGAATTGGTAATTCAATCAGTGAAGGCTGCAATCTTTAGTAAAATATCTTTGTATAGCAGGCTGTTAATGCTCTTCATCTTCTTGCTTTCCTCAGGCAATGGCTAGAGTGTGGAGAGATGGTCAGAAACATACTGTCCATATCTACAGGCTGCTAACCACAGGTCAGAGATGGTGCTCAGCTTACCCAGAATGAGACAGATGTTGACATTTTGTCCATAAAAGAAAGAGGGAATGTTTTTGGAAATAATTTGTTCTTTAAAAATATATATTTGTAATGAGTTCAGTTAAGATGGAGACATCACATTGATTCCCTTGCCTGTGCTTTGATTTTTCTTAAATAACTGAAAATAGTGATTTAGCATTTCCTATGTATATTGTTATCAAGAAATGGATTTGACTTCTTTGTAAATATTGGTCAAAAATTATCCCGATTTATCTCTTTTTCTTTTCAATACAGGTTCAATAGAAGAAAAGATTTACCAAAGACAGATCAGCAAACAAGACCTTTCTGGGGCAGTTGTAGACCTTTCGAAGACATCTGAACATATACATTTTTCTATTGAGGAGCTTAAAAATCTCTTTACTCTACATGAAGATTCCAGCTGTGTTACTCATGACTTGCTTGAGTGCGACTGTATGGGAAAGATTGACCATCAAAGTGAGTTTGTTTTTCATTATCTCTGGCCACTGCTGAGGGATCTGTTCTTAATATGTAGTCTGTCTGGGGAAAACTTTGATGCTCAGTAAAAGAGGATTGCAATAATGAGGTTCATTATGGAATCTTGCACATACTGGCTGATTTATCTAATCCATAGAAGTCCTTCATGAAAGGAGGAGGAGAAAGATTAATTCTTTGCAATAACAACCATTCAAGTTGCAAATATTCACATCTATCCTTTCTGTAGGAACCTGTCTCCTGTTCTTTTGGCATATCAAAGTTGTTTTCATACCTTGCTGTGTACAGGTATATAGGTTCAAGTTGGAAACAGGATTAAAAAAAATAAATGATCATAAATTATGTTTGCATCTTATCCGTTTTAGTTTTTATAGCTCATCTAGTTTCTTAAAGGAAAGAGTGTCTATTGCTTTGGTATGTTTCTCTTTTGGGGCATGAATTATCCATCTACACTATTTACAGGAGTGATACTGTGGTACCAATACTGATGTCATCTAAATGTATACAGGAACCTCAATAAAAAGAATTCAAGAAATGGGTACAAGAGTGTGTGTTCTCAATAGACAGGAGCAGGAAAAGAAGTAATGCAAACCCATTGCCTTTTTTGCTTGACTGTTTGCATGTTCCCAGGTAATAGGTTACACTTGTACTTCTTGCTCATCTCATTCTACCCAAAATGGGGAGGACTTAGCTAGTGATAGCACAGGGCTTCTCTAGCCATAAGAATTTGATTATCTCCTTTATTTTTGCTCCATATGCTGTTTAAATCATCTTTGTATCCTTCTTTAATGATTGAAAATTAGACCTTCTGTTTCTGCGTAAGTGATTTTCTAAATTTACCATACGCCACTTAGGTACTATTACAGGATCTGTGTGGGAAAGGCACCTTTTGTGTTAAATGTTAGCCACATTTTCCCAGTGGTATGCAGTGAGGCAGGTGTGGCTCCTGGATTGCAGAAATCCAGAGAAATTTTATGTTGCTACTGTGATGAACACATGTGCTTGTAATTTTATTTAGCAGCTTGCAATTTCTCAACATCTTGACTTCTTATCTTATGCTCTGAACACACTTTGGTTTCATCAGTTTAATCACAACATTCTTGGGGCCTCTTGGGTTCTGTGACTTTTTCAAGGGTAGTTCCTGGTCCCAGTGAACAAAACTGTTTGGCAATAAATCAAGGAAAAGCCTGAAGGTCATTATTAAACTTAAGTGGTGGTAATGATAGAGTAAGGGGAGGGTTTGACTTCCTAAAGAGCAGAGGGCAAGCTAGCTCATTGTCTCCCTAGTCAAAATGTTCTGAGTCATGGGCTTCTGTTTGATCATCCCAGAATGCAGCTACCACTATCTGGTCTCTTTGCCTTCCCTAAGAACAGAAAACTGTCAAATTACTGCATCAAGGGACCAGATTCCAGATTACTGGGGATAGACTACTCTGCTGCACAGAAGAGCCAAGAACTTTCAATGATTTGTCTCCTCCATTTCTAGCAAGTATGATTCAAAAGATAAACTGAAGAGGAGCCAAACAAGATAATACAGGTCTCACAATTATCACCTCCTGTTGTCATTCACACTAGGGTCATCCTTAGAAAACAGGGGTCTTGAAAAGAGGAAATTTCCTGTGCATGGATCATGCAGATGTGTTGCTTGCTATTCTGCTGGCCTTCACATCAGCTACAAAGCTATAAGCCTGTTGTTTTACCTGATCATAGTGTAGTTTAGGAGTTAGGAAGGCAGAATCTGTAAATACATCTATTCTAAATTTTCTTCTGGCCAGTAAAAAAATATATTTCAAATCTACTTCAAACATCATATGACAGTCAAAAGGAAAGTTTTGTGTTTATGAGTCTTTATGGACTCTCAGAAATTTAAAAAGATGGGGAATAGTCTGAGTCATGCTGCTCATATCACTGATCTTTCCTAGCAAGCACATAATACTGCTATGAAAATATTTAATGATGAATTTTAAACCAGTAACAGTAATGATGCAATTTTTTTTTCCATATAAAATTGTTTCTTCATTTATCCCAGGCATCAGATGAATCATAAAGCCATCAGTGTGTGATGTGCACTGCAATGACCTAATATTATTTGGGGCTTTAGGATCTTCTCTTAAAAGTGAATTAATCTCACAGCAAAAGTCTTTTCCTTACTGTGATGTACAGTATTGTGTATATTGAACAACTTGGCATGATCTGGATGTACAGACTGTACAGATCTAGTGTGCTGAGTCAATGAAAGCTACTCAAATTATTCTTGGCTGGCTGGAGTGATTCCTCTGGGAAGAAATTGAAACTAGCATGAATTTTGCTCTAACATACATCTAGATTCAGATTTACTTCTGAATGAGAGCAGGCCAAATGTCACAGAATTAGGAAGACAGAGGAAAGGAAATTGGCAGATATTTCCTTTCCCATCCATGTGTAAAAGGATTGGTCTTTATGCTACCATATGGTTATTTTGATAACCTCAATCACTGAACGAGAAACAGCCTTCCTTTTCTTACTGTGGATATATATTTGGATTTTGTTGGTACAGAATGATTATATGTGCTGTTCTATTTTCCCTCATTTATTATCACCATCTTATTGATTCAGACCGAAATTTTCTTAGTTTTCTCTGATTAGTCTACTGCATCATTTTTTCCAGATACTTCCTCAGAAAAGCCTCCCATATCTAGAAGCTGCCAGCTTGTACAAAACCATGGGAAGCCTAATTCAAAGAAACCACTTTCCATGTCACAGTTGATGCAATGGAAGCATTTCTCTGGACAACATCAGACTCTTGCTGATCCTCTCCTTGAAAGGATAAAAGAGAATGTTTCTTTCATTTTCCAGAATGTAACCAATCCTACTTCCCCACCCAATAAAACTTGAATGTCTTTTTCTGCATCCTCCTTGTCATAGGCCTTGTAAACAACTGATGTGCATTTACCTATTGTTCTTTTTGCCCAGTTCTGTTTTGTGTTTCTCTTGAGGTTTCTGGGTAAATGTGATTCCTGGTGTTTATACAAAGTTACAGTTTTTACTAAGGTAATCATACTTGCTGTAATTATAATACAGATCTTTAAAACTAACTTTTCTTTCCAGTATTCTGTTCCTTTGATATAATAATAAAATTTTTTTAATGCTCATTCCTACTGTAAGTCTACTTTGGTTTATAGTTTTCATCTGATCATAATGATTACTGCTTGTAAAGCTGGCAACTCTTCAGCCAAATTTTATAAATTAGGCAATGCTATATACATGTATATGCTGTTAACAAGACTCTGGTTTGATTTTTGTTATGTTATGTGTCTCTATAAATGCAGCTTTATTATAAGATAGATGATTTTTTCTTTTGAATTTACAATTTAATGAAATTCAGAGCAATAGTCACTAATACCCAAAAATCTGAGGGCATGGCTTTAAACTGTGTCAAAATATTATAAAATTCTCCTATTGCTTTTACTTGGGAAAATAAACTTTATTTCTCAGACATGCATAGTACAGGATTATCTTCATTTTGTTAACTCCTTTTAACGATGTGTGTTGCCAGACTGAAGTACTGAGCATTTTTATGGTGTATTTTTTAATGAATGTATTTCCCTTCTTTGAAGACACAAACATTGAAAATCGGTTTGTAGCTTTTAAGTGAAGTACTTAGAAACGATCACAAGAGCAGAATAATAGATAATTTTCAGAAATACTGCAAACTTACAGAATTTGAAAGACCTTGATCAAGAAGAGGACTCTATTGTCATAATCCCACATTGTGTCACATGATGATACTTGATATATGTGGCAACAGACCCTAATTGCCCAACCAAATTTCAGAAACATTTAAAATTATTCTCTGTGTTATTGTTAGTACTGCCTCTTTCTCCAGACTGGCATTGAATTCACAGTCCATCCTAACCCATCATCAGACATTCTCCTTGCATTTTGATGCACTTTTGGAACTTGAAAGTCATGTACAGTGACCTCTATTTGCCATCCATATTTATTTCAGGGGACTTTTTGAGTTTCCTTTGACTCTAATGCTGGATGACACCAGGAAGTAATGAAGACCAAAGTGAATGATTGAGAAAGTCATCAATTCTGAACATCTTTTTGACATGCATATTGCATTCTTGGTAATAATTAGAATTATGCTAATAATAACATTATTCAATAAATAATTAACATTTTCGGCTGGCTGCTAAAGAGCTCGTTCTTCACCCACACTTATCCAACTGCTGTGGTGCCCATTTGCTGTTACATACTTCCTAATGTAAAGGCAAAGTTCACACATTTCTCTTAGCAAGGACAAAGTTTGCAGCTCTGTAACTCAAGGTGGAGATTCTAAGCATTCTGTATAATGATGGTTATTGTAATTAATAATGATTTGAGCCTGATGATACTTAGATCTGTGCTGCCCATAAATCTCTGTAAGTTCCCTTCTCTCCCTGTCTGTAGGAGCACGTGCTGGCCTTCTCTGCTGATACTGTCACACTGGGTAATGGTGCTTCAAGGTCAAGAAGGCCAAAACAGCTCACACAAACACACTCAATGCCAGTCACAGCTTCAGTATGATTCCCTGTCTGTGCCCAGCTATGCCTAGCTGCCCCAGATCTCTGGCAGTGGCAGCTGCAGGGTGATGCTCATGGGGACAGCTCCTCCAGCATCCACTCTGCCAGCCAAGTGTGTCTCCCCCTTCACCTGTCATGACTTCAAAGCATGATGGAAGTATGCGTGTGCTTCTTGGTTGTGTGGGTAAGACAAGTAACAGGTTGCACATGGCATTACACATGATGCAGATTGAAAATATGATTCAGAAATTTCATTTATCCTGAAAAATTTTGTTTCTCACTGGAAGAACAGGTTGTGGAAAATATAGGAAGCATGAATTTTTTTAATCTAATTTACTGTGCCATCTGTGATTCTGTCACAGTAGTCTGCCACAGCCTTCATAGTGAGACCAGCCCATCCTGCTCATGTTTTATCAAAGTATGATAATCAGTGTTTCCATACAGACTGCACTAAGTGGACATGCAAATTTCTTCACCCTTAAGAGAGAGGTCTCCTAGGAAAAGTCCCTGTGGTGAATTTACCCTAATCTAACTGTTGACTGTAAAGGTATATTGTGGATTTCAAGTCTCCAGCTATGCCCGTTCTCTTAATAAGTGTGAAACCCTAGAGAATGGGGAAGTGGCTGGTGCTGAAAAACAAATATGAGGAGGACCTGATACTTGGTCGAGCAGATGGTCTCAGGTGCAGCTTCTGGATTCCTTGCCAGTGATGCCAGCTTTAGAACCCTATGTGGTTTATGTTGCATGGTGTCACAAATCAATCTTAGTGTCTTAGATCAAAGATTTGCTCTGCAGAAAGGGGGAAGCAAGGAATGTTGAAGCAATGGCTGTATTCTAGTGCAATGCTTGAAATACCAGGTGTTAATTAATGTACTTGGTTGCCTTTTCCAATTTATGAAGGACGTAAGCATTCATCCACCAAATGGCAGTTCTTAGGGACACATGCCAAGGAGTAAGGCAAGTCTGCCTAACAACAGGTCTCAAGTGCTGCTTCTTCATTGCAGCATGGAGAGCAGCAGATACTACAGGTGTAAGCCGGTGGCAAGCAGCATATTCTTTCAACAACTGCTGAGCAAGGATTGCCAGTATTTGGCATTTATTAGTGCTATGGGAACAGTATAGAGGTATGCCTGGGGCAGCAAGTGGGGAGTGCAGTGCCAGCTAAACATCCCAGTGCCTTTATAGGTGTGAGATGGTGAGGGTTATCAGATCAAGGTTTGCTCCATCTGAGCTGAGATTGTTTTAGGGCACTCCCTGGAATAACACCAATTCGAGCTGGTTTTCACCACTGGCCCAGAGAGGAGTGCTCACCCTGTCAGAAGAGAGATCAGGAAGATACACTCTTTAGGGAATGGTCTGCTAATCTTAGAATGGCTGTTGCAGGTCTCTGAATTACACTGGGTAGGGAGGCCTCTCAGCCAGTCCTCAGATACAGCAATCAATATTGTGTTTGTTCTTCGCCAGGTCTTAGATGGGAGGAGGGGATTTTGGAGAATTTCAGTTACTTCTGGTACAGGGCATGCTGCCAGAGAGACAAGTGTACTCTGTGTTCCTGCCTGAGACCAAACCTGATTTTAAAAAGCAGAAGGAGTGGTGTTTTATTTATTTCTGTGTACTGCAGCAAAGTTTGGGGTTTTTTTAAATGGGTTTCATATGACTGTTTTTGTTGATTCAGCTTTTAACCATCTTGGCATGAGTTTTCTTGTCACTGAGATGGTGACCCTTAATCATAAGTGAATCTTAAAGAATAGCAAGCTGAATTATAACTCCATTCACTTGGGTGTCATACAAGTTTGTATGGCAACTACCATAGATATCTTGCACTCTGACAAAAGGTTGACATCAAGTACAGTTAAGAGTCTGCCTTTTTCAGAGGTCTTTCACTTGTCATCTGGTACAGAGAGGTGCCAAACAGTGACTGAATGATTCTGTAATGGAAAAATAACTCATAGGAAGTTCTTAAAATGCCAAATATGGAACAAGCTTTGACAACTGCTTGGGTTTACCACCAGGAATTTAGAAAGACATGCTCCAGCCCTTGCAGGCAAAACACACAGAAGGAAAGTAGTTCTTTCATGTGCTTTCCATTGAATGAAAAGTTGATGTAAATCATGGTTGTTTATCTGTGGCTTAAATAAATTACACATTTGTGGCTAGAAGATCTGGGAAGGCCATAAAGACCAATGAGAGAAACCACTTTAGTCTTTATGGAGTAACTGAAGAATAAGCTGAACTGAAAATGGTTTTTAATGCGGCCTTGTGTGCTTTTCCTTGGTACAAAAGCAAGACTGTTTTTGTAGGCATAGGTACTCACAGGACTTAAAATGTATGATGCAGTGTTCCACTCCTGCGAAGTGGTTTGCACAAGCAGCACCAGTCAGGACCAGATAAGTAATCCTGAACACTGCAACCAACTTGAGTGTTGTGCTAGAAATTTCCCTTCTCGGATACATTGGTTGCTGCTACCTTTCTCCTGGCTTTTCATCAACATGTGGAAATATAATCAGATTTGAAGGAAATATGTCTGCCTAAAAGCCTCAGTGGCTGTTGCTGGTTCCAGCCTTTTCTTCTCTCTCAGCCTTGATGTCAGCCTGAGTTCTTCCTGTACTCCTTTGTTTGCTTAGTTTGATTTACACCCACTTGACAACATATGCTCTTCATTCTCCTCTAATTAATTTCCTTCCAAGTAGGCAAAATGTCGGTCACTGTGACAAAAGTCTGGGCCCCTCTGAGCTAGCTTTTTGGGTGTTTTCTGTCAGTTAGTCATAGATCTTTTCCCTCTGTTCATGAATCACTACCCTGGCCCAGGCTTCAGTTTTCTAGAGTGGGAGTTACGTCATGTGAGTTCTCTCTTGACCCTTGAGTTTTCAAGGTTCCTTTTGAGGGACAGATTTACTCAACAATAAAAGTGCAGTCTGAAATTTCCTCCCTTCACCTGGAACATGTTGCCTTTGATGGGGTTTTCATCCTGTAGGTGGTTTGGGCAGACAGGTCTCCACAGCCTCATTGAGTCAACAGAGAGTTCTGTGCAGGAGTCAAGGCTTATCCGAAACCTTGCAGACCCAAGATCTAAATTCGATTCCCAAAGCAATGAGTTAAGATGAACCTTTGTGTGTTCATGATAATGTCACATTTGATGTATGTACTACAAATGTAGAAGGGGTTAACAGTACTTCCTAATGTAAAGCTGGCCAGAACCTCCTACTGTACACCACTTTCCTCTTTCCTTTGCTACTATGAAACTTTTCCTCTTTTATCCTCATCAGTTTTGTGCTCTTAGGCTTATTTATGTTTGTGTTGCATCAAAACCTTCAGCAAAAATATCTGATCTGTTCCTAAGAGTGGGCAGGAGAAAACTTTGTTTTGTCCTTATTCCAGAACTGGAAACCCTTCTGCTGAAATGCCTTCTGTTATGGGTTAGAAATATTTTAATTTTTTGTTAAAGAAGAATATAGAATACTGCCCTGTCAGGACCTTAGAATTGCTTTAGAAGGGGGCAGATACATACCAGGGACCAGTTCTCAGCTATTGGCCTGTAGTCTAAACCACTGAGAAAACTGATGTGACTTTTTGGAAATACCCATATAAAAGCTGAGACTTGGTGTGGTCCGCCCTCTTGGCTCTTCGCCTTGACAGAGGTAAGAGGCCTGTCCTGGCTCCCTCCCGGCGGGAAGAGGGCTGGGACGGCCTAGGCTGCTGGGCCAGGCCCAGCCGGGTCTCCTGTGGCCTCGGAGCGGTGCCGGCTGAGCTCCTTTCTCCCCCCGGCTGCGGCAAAGGAGAAGCTACGGCTGTTAACACCCAGCCGAGCCTGGGGCCTGCCCCACGCTGCCGCATGGCTGAGGGAGATGCCCCCGAGCCCCCTACCCCCCTCTGGAAGCAGCACCAAGCCCAGGCTGGCTGTTCCTACCCCTTTGAGTCCGAGGGGTGGAGGATGGGGGAGAAGGACCAGCTGTGCAGGACATCTTTGCTGCTGTCTCTGAACTTTTTCTCTCACCACGTGGCCTTGAGATTTTTGCAGTGCCCTCTGGGCAGAGACCACGTGACTGTCCACAGGCCCTGTGAGAATGTTAACTCTTTCCTGACACAGACTGAGACTTTTTAAACACTCTAACCCTCTTCAGAGAGAGAGAAAAGGAAAGGCTGATTTGAAACATAGAGCAACAGCATAAGAAGTCAGTGGAAGAACTGATAAGATTATTGGATGAGGGGATAGAAGAAGTGGACATTACCGGACTTCTCTAAATGTAAACCATGGAGACTGAATTAAATATTCCTTTAAACCATAGAAGGATATGCATTTAGGGGAGGTGATTGTTTATATTTATGTGTGGATTCTTTGAGCAAGGTGTTGTGATAACTAAGGGAAATTGATTTTATGAGATGCTTGGACAGAGATTGAGATAAGTAACCCTCCTGTCAGTGAAAAAGTGAGAGGATATTTTTGTTCCCTGATAACAAAGAATCCTTTGCTTTTGAAGTGGTTCACCTTTAAAAATGAGCACCCCAGCTTGCAGTGTTTGAGTATATGACCCATTGAGTAGCTTGGGAAACTGCTAAATGGGAGGAATCATGGAAGCAGGGTTTCCAAACCGGTGGCTGTTTGTGTGACAGTTAAGATTCACATGAGAACCTTTCTAAGTAGTTTATAGGATCCATGGGGCATTTTGAGGGACTCTTCTCCCAGAGTGAGGAAAAATTATGTTTAAATGGTAAACTGACTGAAAATCATAGTTTTGTCTCTCTATGTTGGTTGGGGGAAAGTGAACTGTTGGGGGGGGAGGGGGAGTGTTTTAAGTTTCATTTTTATTCTAATTTTTTTCCTTTTTCTTTGGTGTGTTAATAAATCTATCTGTTTTTATCCTTAAGTTAAGCCTGTTTTGCCTCCTGTTCTCATAATCATGTTTCACAGGAAAAAGGTATTTAGACCACTACAATAAATTTGGCAAACAAAAATTCAGCGAACATGAAACCACTACATAAATTGGTGTTTCCACCCGGGAATTGAATTTTAACCGATTACATATTCTTGCATTCATATTTTGGATAAGGACTTAAAATAGAGGTGGGAAAAACAGGAAGAAAAGGCATGACTTCTGCACTAGCATGTTTTTCACTGTTTCCCTTAGTTTCTGCACCAGTTTATAAATATTTGCAAAAAAACAGGCAGTAGGAATATTCTCTCTTTTGAGCAGCTAAAATGTCCCCTGATTTCTTCTACACTAGGCTTTTATAGGACTCAGAACTTCAGCGTTATGTTATCAGTTTGAGCAAGCTGCATTCCCTCAGAGCTTTCCCTGAATGCCTCATATCTCACAAACTAAATGCAGTCTAACCAGAGTTGTTTCAAGACATTCTTTCTGCAATTCTTGATTCCAGTTGCTCTCTGCTGGGCAGAGCACAGCCCCACAGTTGACAGCAAGGAACTGTCTCATCTGTGTCCTAAATGAGCCATCCCATCCACCTCCAGGAGGAAAAAATAACTATTCACTGCAGTAACACGATAGCCAAGGTAGTATGGGATAGGGAAATTGGTGAGATCAGGATTGTCATGGGGGGAGAAAAGAAAATGGAGGGGACTTAGGAATGCAAGGAAATGACAGGAGAGAGGACCAAGACTGGGCAAACAAAGGCTTAAATGGTGACCTGCTGACTGAGCAGGATGTGGGGACGAAACGTAAAAAAAAAAAAAAAAGAAATCAAGATTGGAACCAGATAACGCTACTAAACAGAAAGAAGGATTGAGTTTAGTGAAAAGAGTGAGAGTGCATGATTTCTGGTCTCACATTCTGCTTACACTAAGTGCTCATTGTGGTTGGTTAACTTTGATTGGAGACCGGGTGCCCACCAAAGCTGCTCTATCACTCCTCAGCTGGACAGGGGTGTGAAAATATGACAAAAGGCTCACGGGTTGAGATAAGGACAGTGAGAAATCACTGATTGCCATCATTGGCAAAACAGACTTGGGGAAATCAATTGAATTTATTGCTAATCAAGTTCCAAATAGGATAATGAAAAATAAATCTTTAAACAACTTCCTACACCCTTACTTCTCCTGGGCTTAACTTCACACCCAGTTTTCTCTCCCTCTTCCCTCCCGAGGGGACAGGGAATGGGGGTTGCAGTCAATTCATCACGGGTTGTCATGCCACTCCTTCCTCTTCAGAGACAGAACTGCTCACATTCGGCTCTTTTTTCAGCATGGGGTCTCACCCATGGGAGACAGTCCTCCACTGCTCCAATGTGAGTCCTTCCCACAGGCTGCAGTTCTTCACAAACTGCATCAGAGTGGGTCCCTTCTATGGGGTATAGTTCTTCAGGAATAGGCTGAACCAGTGTTGGTCCCCTGCAGGGTCACAAGTTCTGCCGGCAAACCTGCTCCACATGGGCTGCTCTCACTGTGGAGCCACAGGTCCTGCCAGGGGCCTGCTCCAATGTGGGCTTTCCACGTGGCCACAGACCCCACAGGTATCCACCTGCTCTGGCATAGGGTCCTCCAGAGAATGCAGATATATCTCTGCTCTACTGTAGATCTCCATGCTCTGCACCATAGGTTCCAGGGGAACCCCAGCTTTGGCATCTGGAACACCTCCTCCTCATCCTCTCTGCCGTGCTCTCACTCCTCTCCTCCAGCTGCTGTTCCACATTTCCAGACCCTTTCTGGCCCCCCTTAAACGCATTCTCCCAGAGGTGTCACCACCATTCCTGGGTGACCCAGCCTTGGCCAGCTGTGGGTCTGTCTTGGAGCCAGCTCTATCAGGCATGGAGGAAGCTTTAAGCAGCTTCTCACAGAAGCCACACCTGGAGCATCCTTGCTGCCAAAATCTTTCTACTCAAACCCAGTACACCAGTGGAGTCACACTTTATTTCCTCTCAGCAATTATTTCCTCTCAGCTCATGTCTGTAAGCTTTGACAGTCATTGACTTCTTTGCTATTGATTTGTGAATCACTGGAAATTTGAAAGTATAATCCAGATGAAAAAGTTTGCAACCTTCATTGCAGCATGACCTCTTAAAGGACACAGATACTGTTTTGCAAGATATGGACGTTCAGTGCGGTCACGCTTCGTGGGCCACTGACCAGTGGTCCCAGCTTTGCCCGGCTGCCCTGGCGGGAAGCGTGCGCAGCTTTCGGTAGGGCCCCGCTGGATGGATCCGCAGGTACCCACCCGGTGGGTCCTTGGCACACAAGCACTGGATGTGAAGTGCAGCTTTGGCGAAGGGAGAAAAGGAGACTCTTTTCTGAGGTAGAACAGGGAGAGGCTTTATTCACGTGGAGAGCCTCAGAAAAAAAGCGGTTTTTTCTGAGGTGCGAGAGCTTATAAGGAACAGACGCCAAGGGGCGTGCACAAAAACATTCAACCAATAGGGGGATACAAAGGGAGGAGTTGGGGGGTAGATTGACACACAAAGGGCCAATCCCTGAAAGGGACTAGGGGATTTCCAGAACCTGTCCCAATCAGGAGTCGGGTTTCCCCGAGCTTTCCAGAAGGAGGAGAGGCCTTCTAAGTGACTGACAGGCTCTGTGGGAAGGGATACTTTTGACGGACAGGAGAGTTGCTAGGGGAACAGCACTTTCTGGAAGGGGTAAACCAACTGCAAATGCAGCCATAAACAGCCATAAACATGACTTCTGCACTAGCATGTTTTTCACTGTTTCCCTTAGTTTCTGCACCAGTTTATAAATATTTGCAAAAAAACAGGCAGTAGGAATATTCTCTCTTTTGAGCAGCTAAAATGTCCCCTGATTTCTGGATTCTGGGTCTGGAACAAACCATTTTTCCAACTTAATGAAATTGGTCATATAAACTTAAAACTTGTGAGCGCAGCTCAATGCACCACTACAGTTCAGTATTAGTGTTGCCTTGTGGACAGTTAATGACCTTGTACATATGCATCAGAGTGAAGTTTTGTGTGAACATGTATTCTATTTCTTTGCTTCATCCAGCTAAGAGGATGGACAGCAACCTGGGAATAAATTGTGTTGCAGCTGATGTGAATGGAATTGATTTCCACATATGGAATGGAATATTTTCTACATATACAGAAATCTGGTATCATTTCATAGCAGTCCTTCCAAAGTAGCCAATGTCTTGGTCACCACAATATGTGAAAGTTATTTAAGTATTAGAGAACATCCAATAGAGGACAACAAAGATGATGAAGAGCCGTGAGGAGAAGCTGAATGAGGAGCAGCTGAGGATACTTGTTCAGCCTGGAAGAGACTGAGGGGAGACCTCATTGCAGTCTGCAACTCTCTCGTGAGGGGAAGAAGAGAGGCAGGCACTGATCTCTTCTCTCTGGTGACCAGTGACAGGACCTGACGGAATGGCCTGAAGTTGTCTCAGAGGAGGTTTAGGTTGGATGTCAGGAAGAGGTTCTTTACCCAGACGGTGATTGGGCACTGAAACAGGCTGCCCAGGGAAGTGGTCACAGCACCAAGCCTGGCAGAGTTCAAAAAGTGTTTGGAAAACACACTCAGGCACATGAGCACTCTTGGGGATTGTCCTGTGCAGGACCGGGAGTTGGACTCTGATCTTGATGCTCACTTCCAACTCAGCTTCTTCCGTGATTCTGTGACTTTTAATTGCTGTCTTTAGTATCTATGCTCCACTTCATAAGTGCAGTTAGGAACTCTTCATCAGATAGCAGTGATGTGAAGATAAAGTAGTCAAATTCCATGCAACACTTGGCTGTATATGGGAGAAATCAGTAATCCAACCTGAGGTTTAGAGAGAAGGGGGATCTGAACTCTTATCAGAGGTGCACAACAAAAGAGTAAGAGGAGACAGTTATTGACTGTAGAATGAAAAAATCTGAAATCTGACTGGAAATAATAATAATAATAATAATAAATAATAATTATAGCCACAAGCACCCCACACAGCAAAAGAGATTAACATTGAAACAGGCCTCCCAGAAGTCTGTGGAAGCTCTATCCTTAGCAGTTTTTAAAACCAGACTGAAACAAAATCCCAAGTAACCTGATCTAATATTGAAGTTGATCCTTTTCTCAGTAGAAGGTAAAACTGGAGTGCCTCCTAATGTAAGTAATCCAATGTAAGTAATCTCCTGGATTGTGTTAGGAATATGGAGAAAGTACAGATCTGCAAGGCATATGCCTATTGTCAAGGGCTCCTTGGGGTCTAAAACCTATGATAGATGTAGAAAAAAAGAATCTGCTCAGGAGCAGTGAGGTTTTAAAAACTGATATGATGAAAGAGTTCAGGAATCCTGCTTTGTGGAGGAAAACTCAACATGAGTTTTCAGGATGAAATCAGCAGCCTGAAAAGAGTTGTGAGGTCTTTTACTAATTGTGTGTTGGCAGCTTCCAGAAGCCAGAGTTAACCAAGGAGCCTGTGGCATGCAGATGAACAGTGGAAGATTGCCTAAACTCCAGAGCCACTTGAAGCACCAGCTTTCATCAAGATACTTTTAGCAATACTCTACTCTTTGTCTAGCCGTTGACAAACTATGTTGTTTTGCATAGCTGTACAATAAAGAAAGGCTTAACTCAAAAGCAATAGTAATCTCTGTATCTCCTCCTAAAGGCATTGCAAGGTTTAATGGTCTGAGAAGCTGTTGAAGAATCTGCTGAAGTGTTGCAAAAAATCTCACCTTTGATTTGAAAGCTAAACACAGCCCAGAAATTACCTTGATGGTCTCAGAAACCAACAGACACTGTATTAGAAGGGAAGACCATGCTGGAGATGAAAATATTGCTGAACTTGACACTGCAACAAACAAAACTTTGTTGGAAAATAATTTCTGCTTTCCCCCTACTTTGGCATGCATGCAACTTCTGGAAAGAAGCTTCCCAGAAAAATCTTACTCACCAGTATTCACCTGAAGCTTGCATCATCAAGAGGATGTGAAATTTCCCCCAGGACATGGCTTATTTAATTCTGCACTGAGATGTACCTGTAAAAGTTATCCTCAGACATCTTCTTTCCTCTCCCTAGGAGAATTGCAGAGGTATCACAGTGCTGAAAAGATCACAGGTATAGCAGGAGAGCAATAAGAGCAAAGATTTGGCCCACCTTCAAGTTGTTGTTTGTTTAATTGTCTAGGCAGTAAAAGCCAAGCCCCTGGTTGCAAAGGACTGCCATAAGCCAAGTTCTCCCCACTAAGCTCATCCCTTCTCCTGCAGTGGAGCAGCTCTGGAAGTGAGAAGGCACATTGCTTGCCTTTGGAGTGATACCTTGCCTCACAGCACTGGAAATTCTCTCTCCTGTTGCTCTCTCATCTCACCTTTGTCAAGGCCTATGTCCCTCAGCTGATACAAGCTGATGTAGGTGGTGCCTAGTGGCATAACTGCAAGCAAAACACTTGTTAAAAAGCAATTAGGATTGCTTGATGCTGTGCTTTTGTCCAGCTTTGGCAACAGCAGTGGTTCTAGTTGCAAATGCAAAACTATTGCAGGGTAAGAGAAGGGTCAGGGTGTGAGTGTCTAATTTCACCTGGGGATTTACCTGGGGCATTTGTAGTGGGGAATTAAAGTGACTTGAGGTCACCTCCTTTAGCTCTGGTTTCCAGTTTCCCTCCTGTAGTTCCATCTTTACAGATATCACACTCCTGGGGCAGGCACAGCTTGTTTTGAACTACGTGTTCCTGCAGACTGGATGCAGTTGCCTGGCTGGCTGCCCAGGTGTGCTGGGCTGGTTTTGGGAGAGCTGAGGCATCACGCAGCAGAGAGGGACTGTGTGCTACTCCCTGCCTGCAGGTCTTCACTTCAGCCCCATTCCTGGACCTGAAACTCAATTGTGAGGGTACTCATGCACTGGAACAATCTGCCTGGGAAAGGGATGGAGTGGCACTTGGGGACATGATTATTGCTGTACTTGGCAGTGCCAGACTAATAGTTGGAATTTATGATCTTGGAGGTCTTTCCAACCTAAACAATTCTATGATTCTGTGACTGTGGCCCTGCTAGTCCTCCTGCTCCATCCTTTTATGTCAGAGATGCCTCTGCTCCTGCTCTTCCACATAACGTTAGATTAAACCTGTTGGTGCATCCACAGGAAACAATGCCAACACGCCAATAAGGTGCAGGAGTCCTATCAGCAGCAGCTCTGCTGTGCTCGCTTTTAATTTCCTTTCTTTTTAGAGAGCCTTCAGCAAAGGCAGAAAGCGAGGTTTCCTGAGAGGGTGACCTGAGGGTGGCAGCAGCTACTCACGGTCCGTCGGTCCCGGTGCTGCGAGCGAGGAGGCTGCAGAGCCTGGCCGGGGAGCGCCGGGTTATGGAGATCTGGCCCGGGGCACTCGCAAAGATGACAAAAGATCAGTCATGCATCGGGAGGCCTGTTACCAGGAAGGTGACTTTGCTGAAAAGCAGACTTTGTGTGAATCTGATCGCTCCTTCCAGACATCAGTAAAGCACAGTCTCTGTCTCTGCATTGAAATCAGTGATATCTCGATCTGGTGATCGGCTCAGTCCTGAGTTGTGATGGGATCACACCTCCCTGCGAGGAATAATCCAGCCATGCAGGTTGATAACTGATGGAAATGACCAGAGTTTGTAAATGAAAGCTGCAGCCGACATCTGACCGTGGGTATCTGACAGCTCCAAGAAACAAGTGCAGACACTGTGGGTTACAGAAGCAAAGGAATTTGGATATTTAAGTACTGCCCTAGTCCTGCGATAGGCACTGAAAAACTCTGAGTCCTGAAACCACTTTGCAGCTGCAGGCTGAGCTGTGAGACATCTGAACACACTAAACACCTATCCCAACCAATAAATTCCCTGAGGGTAATCTCAGGCCGGTGTTTAGTTGTCAAAGGCTTGGCATCATGATTAAAATGCCCTTGTGTCTTTCCTTTCTCCTCATGCTGTAGGCATTTATGGACCCCAGATGAGGTACTCAGCTCTCCCCAGGCATTGTAGAGTATGCCTGTGCACTCAGCTTGGGGCTGTGATTTCTGAACATGGGGAGAACACTGAAAAGCTTGATGCATTAATACTGAGTTTCAGAACATCTGTGTCTCTGCACGTCTGGCTGATGCTGGCATCCTCCTCCAAGGTGTGGTTACAAGCCAAGAGGAAAAAGTAAAAATGACTGCATAGAATTGCTCTATTCCTTTAATTTCTGGGGCCAGCAGAAGTCAGTAGGATCTTGTAAGTGATTTAAGCCCGAGCACTTCTATAAATTACAATGCCTTGTAATAGTTTGAAGAGGTTGTTCCATCATGGCATTATAACCTTCAAACCTTCCCTCAGTGGTGGTTAAGACCACGGAGGGTCCCAACTCTATCCATTACCAAATTTGGCCACTTTGCATCATTCTATCAGGATCCAGGATCTTGGAGTTTCATTTGGGAGGGTCAGAGTCCTGTGGGACATAATTAATTCTTATTGCATTACAGTGAGGCAATAAAATCTTGAGACCACACACAAAATTTCTTTCAGGCCACACTTCTCCTGAAATCCTTGTGTAAGAAGTGAGCAGAAGGGATCAGTGCTTCAAGTTTGGCCTTTTGCTTTTTTTTTTCTGAATCATGAGTGTGCCCAGAGTCAGTTCAAGCAAGTCTGGCATTCTCCAACTGTTTTTTCCTGTTACCTGTAAGCCATTGCACCTTAGTGCTCAGCTGCAAATAGAACAGAATTCAACATACAGGTGGCTGACCTGCTGTGGAAGGTATCTGAAACTACCCTTGCTTGTTTAGTCTCTTCAGATATGACCACTTTATTCTGCCTCCAGGTGCTCACCATGTGGTCAGTACATGTCCCACTAAGACACATCTTCCACAGAATCCAAACCAAAACTGACTGGGTTAATTCCAGTGTGATGACATCTGGTGGGTGGTTATGCTGCCAGAGAGGCAGGAGCTGTCTGGACCCTCTACAGGCTTCTGCTGAGCCCTGCAGAATGTTTGCAATAGGGACCCTTTCTCTCTCTTTTGTCCTTTCTTACAAGGAAATAGGTCAGGAAGCAAAAATCAGGAGCTGGGAAGAGGGAGAAGTTTCAGAGAGAAAACGTTCCTCTCAGACTGGAAATTATGCACTCTCAGTGCTGAGCTCCTTTGACACTCTCCAGTTCCCACTGTGGCTGTGGGAACACCCCTCCTGCTTGTGGGTATGGCCAGTAAGGAACTGCACCCAGGTCAGGATATGGAGACCCACACCAGCCCTGGGCATGGCAACATAAGGCAGGGTAAGAAGGGTAATGGCTTCCTTTCAATCAGACAGTATTCAAAGTAATTTCTCCCCCTCCTTCAGCCTCCCACCTGATTTGTCAGGCCAGAAAACGTATGGACCTCTGTCCTTAGGGAGTCTGAAAGAATTCAGTAAGTGATTTGCAATGAACAACAGTTGTGCTGGTGAATTGTGCTGATTAAGGAGCTCTGATCTTGCACTGCCTTGGAGCAAGGCCAGCAGTCCCTTGTCCCCAGCCCAGCTCCTGAGGACTGTCCCAGTGCACCTGTGGCCATGGCTGTGGACTGGGGGGCTGCATGGGGATGCTACTGGTGTGACCCCAGCCCAGATGCAGTGGCTGCTGCTTTCTGACACCCCACTGTGACAACCCACTCCAGTATCTTCCCACTCCCACTTTGAGTTTTCCACCTAATGCTGCTGTGAGTGGTTGGACTTGGGAAAGAACAAGTTTCCTCAATCTTTTGGCTGTGCATCCTCAATAAAGAGTCTCTCTGCCTTTTTTAGGAAGGGAGACACACATTTGTGATGCTGGAAATGTGTGCTAGAGGAGACCTGCAGAAAAGATGACGTTATAGCTACTGAAGTGATGCGCTGCTCAGAGAAGACGTCTGATGAGGAGCCATGCCAATCTCTGAAGTGGGTAGTGTAGTGCTGCCTGGAGGGAGGAGTGCCAGCAATTTCCAGATTACTTTGACATGCCTCCCATTACCAGAGAAGAGTTCAGGGACAGTAAAATGCATTTTATTATGTTTAAATGAGAAACTTAAAAAACCAGATTTCTAGAATTTAACAATTATTTGCAAGTATTAGAACAGAAACACCAATTTATAAGCAGTGGTAATATGAGTGAGAACTCCTGATACACCCCTTTATGCACTCTGGGCTCACAGAATTAATCTGCACTGTTAAATTTGTCCCAGTCTATCAGGTGCGATTTCATGCTCCAGTATGCGATGCCAGGCAGGAGCTTTAATCTTGAATATTCTCTGTCTATATTCTTATTTCCTGGTGATCCATTGATTAAAAGCATTCCTTGGGCTTTCTGGTAATGTTACATGTTGAAAATTAATTAATTACTATTTAAATTTCTGCTCCTCATGTTAATTAATTTCAGCAAAGAACATGTAAACTGACCTCCGGTATCCTTGTATCCATAGGGGAGCTCCGGGGCAGCACTCCAGGTGGATGTGCACTCCGATGTAAAGCAGTTACTGGAGGTAAATCAACAGCATTGGTGGCAGAATCTCCTGGTTTGCCTCAAGTGTAAACACTGGAGACAGATAATTTTCTCCTCAGACTTCAGGATGGCTGAGATGCTTCTCTCTGCTAACTTTGCTTAACTAACATTTTCTAATAAAAGTTATATTTTAAAAACATAAGGTTACAGACATTCTGAAGTAGCACCTTAAAAACCTGTCAATGCCAAGTCAGGTAGAGGGATTTAATGTAATATGGCAGGAAGTGGTGGGATGTTACATTGCCCTCACTAGTGCATTTGAGAAGCTTCAGTGGTAGAAGCTCCAGTGGTGTTGGATTATGGAGCCTGAAGACTTCTCTTACACAGATGGCATATGTCAAAGTGACAAAAATCCATGGAAGTTGTGAATTGCCCTGCATCCTGGATGAGCATGTCTGTTGTTGTTTATCAGCACTTGATACTGTACAAACTCACTGACACAAATTCAGTGGTTTAGGTACCTTCCAAAGAGGCCAGTCATCTCTGGAATACATTGTCATTTGCTGTAGCGGACAGAGCTAAGGTTTGAGTGTGTGGCTTCATCAGCCTTTTGGAAGAATGGAAGAGTTGCTAATTAACTACATATTTTAGTATCAGACCTTCTCTTCCTGCCTGCTGTGACTGTCTGTTGGTCATGCTGTGTGTGAAGACACTGATTGCATCTCAGAGAAAGCATTGAGGTAGGTAAGGTTTCCTTTAAAGCCTTCTGAGCTCATGAGAGTGAGCTAGTGCATTCCCATGTGGTTAAGTCATACACTGACAAGCTCTGGCTAGAAGTGTTAGCATAACAGCCTTGGGTTGCTAGGAGGTGCTGTGTGGGGATTAATTAATCAGGATGGTTGTGCCTTCTGTTTGCCATTATTGCTGATAGAGAAGAGAGGTTTTCAAAGCCAAAAGCTGTGACGGACTCTTGTCAGGCTGACAGATTTGCGTATAGAAACACACATTAAGGCAGAAGTTAGTCATTGCAAAATACTGCACAGGGAAAAATCTTAACTGTGAGGCCCACAAGAGAGTCTGTCTGCCCTAGGCTGCTCCTCTGTCCCAAATGTTACAGGTAGCAGCAACACTGAAACAGTGGAGACTACTGTACCAAAAGGCTTTCCTGTTGCACTAAATGGGTTAAAAAGGCTGATATTTAGCTCATAGATTTTTGGTCTGGTTTTGACGCAACATCCTAAACTTTCTTAGTGCACAAGTAAGAGATTGGGCTTGCCCCTTGCAAGAGCAGGGGATGCTACCTCAGGTTGCATCTCCTTTACTGTAGCGGTTGAGCTGCCCAGATGGTCACTTTCTGATGTAGTTCCACCCATATGGTTTAAGGCAATAGATGGGAAGGAGATGGGATAACAGTAAGTCAGCAGACAAAACAAAATCCCTGAAGAGAGTGATAAAACCTAACGGAGCTTGGAGCAGTCTCTTCAACTGGACAGTGATGACTCCCCAAAGCTCCAAACTATAGTAGACACAAGACAGTCTTGATTACATGCACACAGAGGACTGAATCCACACAGCTTTTAAATTATTTTAGACACTAAATTCATCGGACAAGCAAGCTTGCTGCTAGTTGTCTCCAAGCATCCATTCCCTGGGAGGTACTGTGCAAACAAAAGTGTTTAGTTTCTCCTCAGCTGAAGTCAGGTATTTGCTCAGCTCTTTGAGAAGAGCGTAAAAGGAAGGCAGGCACAGTGTTCAGATTCCAAAAGCCCTTTGCAAGTGACCCTGCATGAGGAACTTCAAGACAACTGGCCCCAAGGGTCCCATATTCAATATGCCCCTAACCAGGGAGGAGTGCTCTAATTCTCTAATGCTTCTCAGAACAGATGCCTGGTAAGTCCTGTGTGACACTGGGGTTCAGAGTCCCCCACCAGTATTGTCTGGTGACTGAAGAGCTAAGTGAGTGCAATCACAGCAGCATGTCCAGCACTTGTTGGGAGCGTCAGAAAGGGAGAAGGTTGGATCCAAAAATGAGCATGTGAACTCTTCTGCTGCAGTGCAGGGGAAGCATGAGGGCCTAGCTTTAATAGAACAACCCACAAAATCACACCTAACGCCTGTGTGCACCCTGCTCTGTTATCTTTGTCTCTCTTCAGCCATGAAAAAAGGGACCTGCATGGAAGGTAAGGCAACTTTTTGGTTAATAACTTTTTGGTTAATAGTCTGTTCCTTTCACCATACTTCCGTAGGGGAGCTCCATAGTCTGAAGGAATTCAGCTCCACAGCTTCCTCTTCTCAGAAGCATGCTTGACCCCCTGGTTCATAGAGGAATTGCAGGTGACTGAGAGCAGCTGTATGCCAAAATTCACACACTGGGGTGATAATCTTCATGGAAACAGTCTAATACATAAAAGCAGGAATGCAGTGTAGTGGCCAAAAGATTGGGTTTGGAAGGGAGGACTTGAGCTTCCTCTTTGGGGCCTGTCATTTCCTTGAGGGTACAGTGCAGCAGCAGCCCAGGGTGTACATGTCTCTGAGTCCCTTCCAGGGAGAGAGAGGAATACCTACTGCTTTCCCTTTTCTGCATGAGTGCTGAGTCTGCAAGGCTGATATGAAAACTCCGTTGGAATTCATTTCAGGAGAGAAATGGCTACTGTTTGAGGTGGGGTTTTTGTTTGTTTTTTTGCTAAGTGGATATTGCTGAATACTTTAGGCATGTGCTAGGAGTCCCTAAGGGACCAGGCTGTCAAGACAGTGACCAGTCTGTGATTTTTAGCAGAAGAGTTGTGATAATCTTGACCACAGCAAGGGCACTTGAGGGCACACAAAGTGCAGAATTTTAAGCACCTGAGAACATTGTTAAGGCAAAATCATGTGTGCCTATAACTCCTCGGGTGTACTGTCACTCTAGTGGGGTTTGGTAGCTTGTTTTGCTAGTGTTGGTCACCCAAATTCCCACTTGTATTGCATTTAAGAACTCATGCACACATTTTTCTCCCTTGCACCATTGCTAGACATGAGAACAGATACAGTCATTGCCTTTTCTGTATTCACAGTAATGTACAGGTTACAAGTGCTGGATGTGACCCTAGTAATGCCCCTTCATGTATGCTGCACGCTTCCTCAACAGTCTCAGTGCAGAACAGTCCCTGCCTAAAGCTGAGAGGCAGTAAGGCTGAGCAGGTTTTGTTTTGTCCCCTCCAAGGGGTTTGAGGCCAGGCACTGCAGGATCATGTCCCAGCTGCTGTTCTCAGTGCTCTGCAGCACTGGAGTAGCAGGGTGTTGCTCTTGTGATAAGCTGTTTCTCAGCCTGCAGCGACACTCTCTGCTATTTATAATGAACAGGGTTACTGGAATACTTTGAGACAGCAGTCACAGACCTGCCAAGCAGGCACTGGAGCTACGGTAAATTAGGCTGTGGAGTCATGTGTGCTCTTCCAGGAAAAGAAGGTTATGCTCTTGCCAGAATAACACATTTCCCCACTGGTGCTGGCACCTCTTTCTGGGCACTGTGGCTTCTAGCAAAAGGTTTACATGAGAGAGTTGTTCCTGTACAAGCTTCTATTTCCTACCTGTGGTTACCTACACCCACTGGGCTTGTTTCTGTATGCCCAGCTATGTTAACAGACATCAGCTGCCATGCCATGGTCATGGCAAATCTGGGGCTTGTGAAACTCTGATCAGTGCTGCTGCTGAGGTCTATTAGCCACTGCCAATGGTGGTTTTTAATGCAGATGGTTGCAAACTGGTTTTTTTTTTACTTTGTACCTCTTCAGTGAGTGATGGTAGCCCCGATTCTGCAAGTTATTTAGGTTCCTGCTGCTGAAATCTGTGGGGACATAATGTCTAAATTTAATTTTTCAGAAGGTGGGACTGTTCTGCTTGCTGCAATGCAAATACAAAGAAAGATCCCTATAAATGTTTCATGGCCTTAGGGACAAACTGTAATGTGGCTGCAGAACTAGGCACACATACATCTCCACAAAAAAAAAATCACATTTCAGCAGCAATGAAGAAACTGCTCCCAACCTGTCAGAAATTACAGCTGACAGATGCAGAAAGACAAAATATAGTTAATGTTTTAGAAATAAGCTTTGCACCAATAAAGGTTTTCAGTTTCCAATATGTTTTTAAATGAAGCAGAAATTACATACCTATCTACCCTCAGATTTTCCTCTTTAGCATTAATCAAGCACACTTGACTCACAGATGAATTTGATTAGGATCATGTATACTCTTAGGAACTAAAAATAATGAATCATGACTAGAGTGTACGTGCTGTAACACCCAACATTGTTGCTTGGTGCCTGCTGCAGCAGTGAACTCCTAGAAAGCTCCTAGAACTGGGTTCCAAACCATTGGCAACAGGAGTTGGTAAATGGCACAGATGAAATAAAGCAAGACCACAGAAAATGGAAAACTATAAAGTGCACAGCTATTTATATGTCTATATAATTGGTTGCAATTCTTTATTTTCTCAAATAGGAAAAGTTAGAATGGAAACTTGACTATGTCTACATGAATACACAAATATTTTTGCATATTTCAGCATCTGGCCCACAGTTGTAGCTTTTAGATCTGTGAGCTCACTTACATGTCTCATTTTATGCCAACAGATTCTTCTGCTCATCTTTTACCACTGTGGAAAAAAGATACCTTCCAAAAACCCCCCTCAACCCCCCAAAAAACTGTGCACAGTAGTATAGCTCTGTGTGTAAATCTCATTTTAGAGATTCACTGCTACACGTGTAAATTCATGCAAAAGCCCATGTGCTCAAGCACTGGTTCAGAAGCAGCCAGGGGATGCAACATTCCACTGCCTGTAAAAATGTTTGTAATAAAAAGACAAACACAGAAAATGTTTCTGTTGTGACATTTTATTGATACTCCATATAATTTAATCTGACCTTCTGTCATCCTCCTTTTTTTCTTCTTCTTTTACAGTTAGTTTTATTGTGCAGTATTTTTTTTTACACTAATCTCACCAGAGAGGTCCATGAGGACCATCTATATGATAAAAGAATATGTAACGTCTGCTATGTCTATTATCATGACAACTGCCTGGGCCTTTGACAGTTCTGCAATCTACTGAATCATTTACCTAAGTGCCAGAAAATGCCTGTAAGAGGAAAAGTAGACATATGAATAGGGAATAATACATGAAGAAACATCTGCATTGAGATAATTTGTCATTTTTGGAAAGGCTTTGGAGAATGATGCATACATTTAGTATAGTGTCATTTTCACGACACTGTGGCTCTTTTATTCTACTTGCAGGCCTTATCTGGCATGTATTGAGCTTTTATCATGTCTATAAGATCCCTGCTGTGTGCTCTGGCTGCAGGGTCCTCTCTGGCCCTGCTCAGTTCTTGCACTGGGTGAGGAGGGACTGCCCTCCATACTATTCCATGCTCAGCAATGCTTAGTTTCCAGCAGGTGACTTTTTCATTAGTTGTTTGCTTTTTTCTTCTGCCATCTCCTGTTTGCCAAGCAAGCCCCTGGGGCTCCCTATACTGTCACTGCTTTCCAGTCTCTGTCACATTGGTGCAGACCTGGCTGCAGGGTGACTTCTCCCCAAGCCCCCTCTGTCACAAGGGCATCCTGTGGCTTCACGTCCTCCAAAGCACGCTTCAAGAACTGGCTTTTCAGGAGAAAGAAATGCCTATGCCAATATATGCCATGACCAGAGAAGGTAACTGTGCTGCTAAGGAGCAGGGGATGTCCAGGCAGAGAGCATCAGTAAAAGAATGCCACATTAATTCAGATCCCTGCCAGGGCATTGCAGTTGCCTTGAATTCTCTTTGTGATAGCAGCAACAGAAAAACTCCCTCACTCCCACTGCTTGCTGGTTTATGGAACACTAGAATGGCCTTGGAGTTAGGTCACTGGCAATTATCAAGATATTAGGAGAATATACAAAGCAAGGAAAGTTTGAAAAACATAAACATATTTCATGCAAGGTTTTTATGGACATTTTCAAGGGTAGATGTGCCAAAATGTTTCACTGGAAACTTTATATAAAATTATAGATGTAAAGGGGTTCTGCAGTCCTGGTGTCTCTCTCACCTCTCCTGAGAGCTGTTGTAGCTCATGACAACTCTGTTCTGTTGGAGCATCAGCAGCTGGAATTTATTATCTGTTAGTCTTAGTCTTTATGTAGCTCATTTTAGAGACTCCACTAGTAATGACAGCTCTTGCCCTTTTATCTTCAGGGCAGCTTGAAATTCATCTCTTAGGGGCAGAAATCACTCTAGCATCAAGTTTATAACAAGAAGAAAAATAACCATTTAGTACAGTACCAGGCCAATTTTTGGCATTCCTTAAATTCCTTCAAAGGACAGTCAGAGGGACAGATGTGTCATTGCAGCTCTAGGCTCTCTTTCACCTCTGCTCTGTAATTGTGTGGTGCTCTTATTAAAACCTTCCCTTTGCTTTTTCACTCTTCCTTGCCTGTCTAAAGATTTTACCCAAAAGTTTTCTGATGCCTCGTGGACTAATATCTACCTTTTAACCTCAAGGCTTCATAATAAAATCCTGTTTTTTTGGTTTTTTTTTTTTTTAAGTAGTGAGCTGCCTTGGAGGTGTGACTACCCTTGATTGCCCACTGCAATTCCTGAGCTGGTTTCCTGTTTTGGTGGCCATGCAGTGGAAGGTCGCTTTCTCTGAGAGGGGGAGTTTGGAGATCTATAAGTTCAGGAAACACATGCCCCAGGGCTTCTGATAAGGTGGATAGTGGGACATTTATTTTGATTACACCTTTACCATAATGTCAAGCTCTACTGGACAGAGGGTTTTCCTTGTGGCTATTTGCCTTCCAAAGAAGGTGAGAAGGGTATATTTTCTCTTCTTGCTTGGCTCACAAGAACTATTTCCATGAGAAGGCTGACACAAATTGAATCCACACAAAGTAACCAGAGGGACCGCAGTGATAGTGTCAGTCCTATCCTTCCAGGATGTGTTGTATGTCAGAGTTCTTAGAATATACAGGGTTTATTCCAAAGAGGTAAAGCTGTCAGCTACAGCCAGTGAGAGCCAACAAGGTGGCCTTTCCTTCCTCACATTCCACTAGGCATTGTGCTCACTCTGCCTCCTGATGGCTGAGTCTGTCCTCTTGAGGGGCACAGCATCCTGAGGTCCTCATATGCCAGGTGATTTTAGACCCAGGAAGCCTCATGGCACATGAGTATCTCTGTGTGGAATCTCCTTCCAGATGGGAGGGGATGCACATCCATGCCTTGTCCCCAGGAAGTTTCCAGCCTACACTGCCTGTGTGCTAGCAGTGAGGTGGCACTGCTAGCAGGGACCCTGCTGCCATGGGGATGCCCCCTTGCCAAGCAGTTCTTTCCAGCCCTTTTTTCTACTGATGCCAAGGATGTCTGTTTAAGGAGCCAATGAATCTGCCACAGGAATCTATTGTATTGGGATTACATGTGCTATTTATAAAAATTGCCTTCAACTTCTAAATCGAGGCACTTAAAACCCACAATGAATGCATTCTGCAGTAATGAAAAAAAAAACCCAAATTTTTTGTTGAAATTTAAATAGAGCCATGTACTTCTGTATCATGAATGCTATTTTTAAACTGTAAATCTATTCCATTTTTTCCATTGTGGTTTTTTTTTATGTTTCATTGTGCTCTTACATAGGAAAGTCTTTGGTCTTTTAATAGAAAAGATTTTATGTTTCCAGGCACAGGTTTTTGTGTCTAGCTCAATAGGCTTGGTAAGACACTAGTTTTTTGACACTCCTTTTTCCATGGTACAAGACTTAAGAACGGAATTAAAGAAAGTATTAAAGTACAAGGACATCAAGAAGTTATTGTTAACTTCTGGAAACTTAGATTTAGGTGTTCTAAACATTTCTTCTCAATAATAATAAAAAAAGGACAGCATCTGAATAGTGGCAAGGTGTTCTTTTCGGTGATTTCTGTTTCTGAGAAATCCAAGCATCACTCAGACTAACAGACTATTTGAGGCCAAATGTTATGTTTGTGTTATTACAAACATGGCCTGAAACTGAATGATAAATTCTATAGGTAATGTAAACGTGTCCTAAAAGCCCCAAAGCTATTTAGAATTCTGCTAGAAAATGTACTCAACTCTGCTCCCCCACCAAAAAAATCTCTTATCCATAGCAATGAAGGAGAATTAATCTACAGTTTTCATTCTCCCATACCTTTTTGTCTGCTGTCCTTTGTTCCTAAAAGATCCCTACAAGATCACAGAGTTATTTCATTTCCTGTTAGCTTGCATAAAAGTAATTGACTATTTTGCATGCATTTGATGCCTATTGTGATGTTGATTTGCTCTGGCCATTGCCTTTCCTGTTGACCAGTGCTCTCCCTGTTTCTTTCTGTTTCCCATGCCTCTAGTTTAATAATGAGGTTGACAGTTGCCTGGGACGATGGTTATATTTTTGATATATGTTTGTATAGTGCTTGGCACAATGCAGCTTGGTCTCTGACTGTGTATGTCAACCAATAATGATGTTGTTTCCAATTGTTTCAATCTCCAGCTTTGTAACTATTTCAGAAGTCCTCTTTTAAACATTTAGAAGCAAATTATTATTTAAACAATATTTTCCGCATCATTTATAATTCCTTTAAATAATGTAAGTGCTTTTTCCAATACTCCTCACAAGCACTTGTGTTATGCCTGTGTCATTTTACTGATTTAAAGCTCAAGACCTAATGATACAGAGATCTGCTCCAGATGTCTGAATAAAACTGCGCAGTGCAACCACTGAAAACCAAGAGCTGCTGTTCTGAAGGGAGTGCCTTGCTAATGAGAGGCAGCACAAGCAGTACAACAGGTGCCTTCTAATACCTGGCGTATGCCCTCAGTGTTAGCAATATGAAATCTTCAGTGTCATTCCCTTAGAGTATTTACCTGTCTTGTAATACTTGAGGGATGGCCTTTTTAAGCACAGGAGATGACACAAACAGCAGAGATGTCAGACCACTGTCAATAACAAACAACTCTGAGCAGGGAAATCCATGATGTGCTGGTGTGTCGCTGTGTGTGAGCTCTGTTGTTACTGTCAAGTTAATCTCCTTCTACTTCCAAAGTGGAAATCAGGATCTGCTTCTGTATAAAGCCTCTAATCCTTGTTGCCAGCTAAATATAGCAACAATCTATTGGGCTATCCCCAATTAAACCAAAAAAAAAAAATAGTATGACCTACTTCAGCTGTTGGGTAACACCAAGTATTATCAGTGGTTATTTGTAACGTTAAGATGTTTTAGACTTGCTGCATTAAATAAAAGCTTATACTGAGCTTTTTAATGTTTGCTGTCACTTACAACCACATTGGCTTGAATATGTAACAATGTGATGATGAGCCCCAAATTTTCTGGGCTGGCCTGGCTCAGCTGCAACCTCCTGGATGTTCCCAGTCAGGCAATACCTGGCTTGCCTGAGCCCTGCAGGAGACAGCACCTGTGGCAGCCTTGAGTGTTTTCATGAAGCTTTGAATTTGGCAGCTCCTTCCCTCCACTGCAGCTGGCAAAGTGACAGCAAGCAGGAGGGTCTGTTCAACCTGCTAAGGAATTTCTCCCTGTATGTTGGAGTTTGATAAATCACTTTTCTCTCAAATGCCTATGGGAGAGTTTGTGTATTTAAACAGGTGGGTTGTGGGAACTTGCTGCTCCATTTGCAGGAAAGTATACACTCCACAAGTGCATAATGGAAAAACATTAACTATAGTAGTGACGCAAACTTTAAATAAATAGAAAGGTTACTACCAGGTGATTTGTACAGCTCTAACATAATTAGTAATTCATATCAGAGACACTGCATTGCATTTGACTCTGCAAGGCATTATATCTTACTTTCTCGTGTCTGAGGTTGTGTTTATTCTGTCTTTTGCATTGCTACAGAATGCACAGAGCTGATGTGGCTGTCAGTCTTAACACATGACTATGACTATCACTGTCACCACTGGATTTAATTTTTTTTTAAAAAAATGGTATGTGATTGCTACTTCCATTACCTCTAGACCAAGCCAGGACCAGGATAAGGCAGCTCTCTTAGTATTGGGTGCTGAACTGGTGAAAGTGGAGAGGGGCATCTTCAGCAGGGACCAGTGATACATGCAGCTGCCACTGAGAAAACACTGCAGGTGTGGTCTGGAGGTGAAATTAGAGTGGTAAGGCAACTACAGAGTGTTGCCAAGTACATTGAAGATATGGAGCAACAGCTCCCTTCTCACATGTTGTCTGTTAAGTATCTGCCCTTTAACTTCCATGACTTTTTATTGCACTTTTCTAAAATTCAGGAACTTTTCTCCTCACTGAACAAGATGTTTTCTAGTGCTCTTCAGACATGGGAAAAAAAAAAGTCCAAAAACCAGAGGCATGAAAGCCAGGCATATCCTTCACAGAAAGATGCACTTTGTGTCTGATGCCTCTAAAACCTGGCTGCTTCCTGGATGAGAGAGAAGTAACCTCATCTTGTCTCAATTCTCATCACTGATAAGATGGTGTTGATGAAGGCTGTCCTCATCTCCACATCCTCATCCCCACTTTATCCCAGTTCCACAGACTTTCATCCTCAAGTTGATCGAATGTACAGGTTCCCTTTTCTGTTGAATTTGAACAAGCGCACACATGACTTTGTACATTGGCTCTGCAGCCCCTGATGTGAACAGAGCAGCTAATGATCACTTCAGGTAGAGCTGTAAGGATTTTGGAGTCAGGCAGTGCAAGGGCATCCATGGGGAAACTTCTGGTTTATCAGGAAGCTTAAGAAATTCCTCCCCTGCCTATATGCTAGGTGAAAAGGGACTGTTATGTTAGTCGTGGTTGAGGAACACTTTGGAAGGCTGAAGTGGTGCAGCACTTAGGTCTCTCCTAGTTCCTCTGGGCTCCGACGACTTGGTTCCTTAGTATAGTCACACAGCCACATGACTGTAAGCAATAGGAGACTGGGAACTGGGAGTCTAAGGGCCTCCAAAGACAGCACTTTCCTGGGATCCTGGCAATATAAAAAGTGTGAATGACACTCTGCAGATTATATATTATCTGCAAATTAGGGACACTTCTTGAACCTACATGGTCTCAAGAAGCCTATTCTATGAGTAGGATGTCTCTCTGACACTCTGTCTCTTGACCTCTTTCTCTCAACATTTTTTTTTTTTTTTAAATTCAGCTATAAGGTTAACAAGTGTCCTGGTTTAAGACAAATTTGGGAGGAAACCTCCAAAAGGGTCCCTCTAAAAAGCAAATTCAAGTGGCCCTTCCCCTCATCTGTTTAGGAGATAAACCTCCTTTGAGAAAAGTGGGGAAAACTGTTTATTTAACAAGCAAAGTATTCACAAACAGGAGAAAATGAATAATATTAAACAATGGAACCTCTTGTTGTTCTGAAGAGATGGCTAATTCAGAGAGTCCTTTTGTGGTTCAGAGTCCTTTTCATGGGTGTGTCCTCAACTTTCTCTCATCCTCTCTGGGGCTCAGTCCGGTGTCCTGGCCTCAGTGCAGCTTGGGAGGCCCTGGACAATAGTCCTGGTGTTCCCAGACTGAACAAAGGCTGAACAGTTCCAAAAAAGCCTTCTGGCCCCAGCTAATGAGAGAAACAGCAAGGGAAAATTCCTCGTCTGTCTGCAGAGTGAAGAAATCCGAAACACTTCCTACCTCTATGTTTTGAATATAGCTGAGAAAAAAATTTCACTGCTTTTCCTTCTCCCCCCTCTTCACTCTCAGATCTTGTTTTAAAGATGCAGAACTTATTTCTGGGCTAAACAGACAAATGGGGGTACAATTCAGCATCATAAAGTCACCCCAGGACAGCAAGTTAACAAGCTACATGCAACAGAATGTTACATGTAATCAGAAAATAATTCAGTGGTGATGTTGAAGGCCTCCAATGAGGCAAGCAAAGACAGCAGAGAGAGTCCAGGGTAGTGAAGGCAGTAGATACGTTCTGTTCTCTGTGACAAGTGTGAGCATCCAGCACAGGTGTTGTGCAGTATTGTTGAACCAGAAATGTGCAGGTATATGGGGCACAGAGGATGGTTCCTCATCCTCTGTGGAACATGTGGACAAAAAGCTGTTTTGCCTTTCCATAACTGGGACATGTTTTTAAATATCAGTTATGCTTTGACTAAATTTAAGAGTGGCTTCTGATGTATATCAGTGTGAGAGAAGAAAGAGGTATTTCCTAGGAGCAGATATTGAAGATGTTCAGGTATGCATCAGACAGAGTTTTTCCATGTGATCCTCTTATGAAAGAACATTTTGTACCCTAAAGGTGCTTCTCATTTTAGCTTCATCTTTTCCTTAAGCTGTGAGTGCGGGAGGCAGTCCAGTGGCAAATCCTACCTTAGTTGCTCTGCTCTCCTTGCTGAAGGATCCCATTTCCCTCCACTGAGATGAAGTTGCTCTTCTGCATACCCCACTAACAAGGCAAAGAGCTACTGGAGGCAGTGTTATACTGGCCAGGAGTGGTGATGTAATTGTTAGCAGCAGAGTCTTGGGTCAGAAGTCAACCAGGAGTGGGCTTGTAACTAGGAGATCAAAATATTTTCTCTGCTTTTTGCAATGGGATGTGTCTGTATTGTTCCCCCTTGCTTCTCTCTTTGTTCATTCTGATATGTGTTACCATCTCAGTTCATGTTTGTGGGTCTTACTTACAGCGTGACAGAATTGTTTAAACCCTGTCAGACCAGGGCTGCAGAGAGGGTGCAGTGTGGTGGGAGGGACAGTGGGGCTGTGCGGCTGCCTCGCTTGCTCAGCTCCAAATGTGAGCTCAGAGAACTGAGATTTGTAGAACATCAAGAATCAGATCTAGTTTATAAGTCATGCTAGAAATACATTCTTTGAGCTTGTGACTTTGAATTAGCTATTTTGCTTTTAGCTTCTAAAACAGCCAGCCTGACTGTTGGTCAAATTTCCAGTAACACAGAAGATCTGTGAAAAACAAGGCTTAATCTACTTCCACAGGCTCAAAAAATCAGAACTTCTTACTACCAGTTTCTCAAATTTTGTACTTCACAAGAACAGTGCATGTCAGGTACATAGTTCAGAGCAGCTCACCTGAGAAATGGGCTTGACCTACAAGTGATACATTTTCTTTTCTACTCAGTTACATCTTTTAATCAATAGCACACTCAGTGAGATGATGAGAAAAAGTCCTCATTCGTGGGAAATTTTAGTTTAGAAAATGCTCTGCAAGTATTGAATGATGTGTTAATTGCTGTGAAGGAGGAAAAACATGACAGAGACCTTGCAGATCCACTGCTGAGAAAGGTGGTGGTGTCCCACACATTATCACAGAGAGGCACATTTTGCAGAGACGTGATTTGCACTGGACCACAATGCAGTAAAATTATTGGAAGTTCTGCTATTCATCAAGATGGTTGATTAGGATTATTGATGATGTCTTTTTTTTCTGTGTCTAGTCCTCTGTTTACTGCCTACTTTCAAAATGAATAAATGTGATTAAAACAATAGAGAGAAAGCAAAAGACAAAGTGGCATTTGTTGTATGAGGCCACTCAGCAGTTTGAGCATCATCATATGTGAGTTCATGCGTGTGTCCTAGCTAGAGGACTCAAGAAGATCCTGCTGCAGCTGTGCCACCCCTTTCTGGCTCCTACAGAATGCAAGAGCCTTCAATGGCAAGAAACTGCTCTCACAACGTAAGATTGAAGCTGACAGCATTGTAACTGCTGCTGCTTTATTGGGTATGTTCCCTGAAAAACATGCTGGCTGTGATCTCCTTTTTCAGGAGGCTGGCTGGATGGAGCAGGACATGTCTGTAGCGAAGCACTAACAGCATGCACTGGTTTGCAGAAGCAAGGCAGAAAACTCCACAAGACATGTTTCCATATGTCTGAGGCTGTGAAGAAACAGCAGTTGGTGCTTGGTCACTGTGGAGGGCAGCGGAAGTAATTCCTCCCCAGAAGTGTCTCAGCAGCTACTGGGAAAAAAAACCCTGCCATCCATGGCGATCATGGCACATATATGGGTTTGTCCTTTTTTATAGCCAAGTTGCTTGTGTATTTATGCACCTTCTGTACTAGAGGAGGAAAGTTCTAACCATGTGCAAGGATTAATTCTTAAACCTTGTCTTACTTATTGCCCACCTGAAAAGGACATCAATAAAAATCATCATAAAAATTAGCCTTTAGGCCATTAGGGATTTCTTCATTTCACTTGACTGCCAGTACAGCTTTCAGCCAGTGCAGTTTAAAACCAGAATTAGTGCAGAGAGACTCATGTCCCCATCCCTCTGTTGTCAGTGGGGAGAGAGGCATCTCCATGATTCCTGCAACCTGTGTTAGATGAATCACCCTGGAGCTACTTGGTTAACCCTGTCTGCTTCGCTCTGGGAAACGAGGCAGGCAGTTTAAATGAGGTGAAATGAATCCTGCCTGCAGGGCCCAGTGATCAGTTGACCTGCCATGAACACAGTACAACAGAGATAAAGGATTAGATCTTCAAAAAGAAAATAAACAACATATCTTCAGTTCTATGTTCATTATCACATCTTGGATTTTGGAAAGTGGAAAGTACATGATAAATGACATAAAGGGTAAAGCCATGTAAATAAAAGAGGTGCTGTTGTTCAGTTAAATAGACATAATTTACGCCTGGCTGCGTAGAGCATCTTGCTCAAACGCATTTTGTATGGCTCCAAGCCGCTTAAATCCTGACACTGGAGAGTGTGCGTTTTGCTGATAAACATGAGCCCAGGAGCCAGAAAATCCAAACAAGGCAGTGAATCACTGAGCAATTGCATGAAGCATCACTTTACTAGATGCTAGTGTGGCAAGCAGGCAGCCAAATGCTGAATCAGGGACATGGGGTGGATGACACTGTAAACGAAGAAGGATGAGAGCTCCCTCCACGAAGACCATATTTAGCTGTGGTTTGTTCCTGCTGGTTGACTGCACAATAAAGAGACCTGGGGAAGGATATGACACCCAGACACCATACCCCAGCTGTGAGCTGATGTTTTGGAGGAAGAGCTGGTTTAGCCATGTGTTTTGTGTGATGTGTTTTAGCATGTCACTTTTCTCCTGGTGCAAATGTGAGTAGCAGACCTGGTGTGACCTGGACAGAACCAGCCCAAGCAAACTCAGCTCTACCTCAATCACGTGCCACCACCCTTCCTCAAGGAGTGCACCAAGTGGGGGTTGGGGTCCTGAAGACACCCACAACCCTGCCCACCCTCCCAGGGCTCCTCCATCCTCCCTGGGACCCCATGTCAGCCCCAAACCAGCAATGGGACCTCACTCAGACAATGAGTCCAAACCATTTTTTGATTATGCAAACTAGGTGTTTTGCAAGCCAGGGTGTGTCAAAGAGCTCAGTGGTGCTCTCTTCCCATCCCAGACTGGCTTGTTGTGTAGATACATGTTTGGATAAATGCTATCAGGACCTGAAAGTGAAGATCTGGCCACAATGTGGAATATTTTTAATGTAGATTTGCTTCTACTGGCAGGGTTTTGGGGGTGTTGGGGGTTAGACTTGTTTATTTTTTTCACCCATAGAATCTTTTCCCAAGAGTTGCAAGGCAACTAATTGCCGGGTACTTATCAGTGCTCAGGTGAAACAAAGCATGGAGGCTGGGTGGAGGCTGGCACTTGGCTACACCCTTTGTCTCCGGGAGTTTCCCCCCAAGGGGGGGCAGAGAAAGACGGGGGCTGGGGGGGCAGCTGCACTTTTGGTGTGGTCTGCATTGGCAGGGGACGAGGCTGTCGTTGCTGCATGAGTTTCTCACTGGCACCGGGATCTGATCCTGAAGAGAGATACCATCATCTGCTCGTGTGCCCAGGAAGATCATGATTTCTCCTTTTCCTGCCCTGCTAGAGCTGTCTCAGCCCTGTCCCACTGACTCGGCGCTGTTTTAGAGCTGCTCTGCACCGCGGCCCCACACTGCCCTCCCTGCCAGACATCCCTGCCCTCCAGTGACCACCGATGGAGCTCCGAACTTCATCCGATCCACCAGCCCGGGATCCCCCACCATTCCAGCTTGGTACCTTTTTTTTGGAGTCCCCAGAGACCAGACTGCCCCAGGTTTTTGTGAAACCAAGCTCCATCAAGGTCCCTGGTTCTGCTTTCGCTATTAATTGCTGTAGTTGTTGTTGTTTGTTTGCCTTGTTATACCTATTAGTAAAGAACTGTTATTCCTATCCCCATATCTCTGCCTGAGAGCCGTTTTAATTTTCTAAATTATAATAATAATGAGGGAAGGGGATTTGAATTATCCATCCCAAGAGACGCCCTGCCTCTCTTTAGCAGATACCTGTCTTCTTTCAAAACCAAGACAGAAGGTTTCATTTGTATTTCTGTGTGAGTATGCCTGAGCATTGATAATTATTGTTGACTGCACTCAGTGTAAGAGTCTTGGACACTACAGTGAAGAAGAAATTGCATTTGGAGCAAAAGACCTTTTTCTGGATCTCCCTTCAATAGGTCTGAAGATCACAACAAGATCATTGTTCTGCTGAAGTTTCTAACCTATGGTTTGCTGATGCAGCAGTTGCCTATCGTTAAATTACCATCTTCACTTAGTGGTATAAAATCAAGGTATAAAATTCTGTGAATCTTGTAGCTGCAGTGGACACAGTGGCTCCTGAACCTGATTGCACCGAGGTCTGTGGCATAATATAAACATCCCAGCTGCAAAAAATCTTCTGTTGCTGGTGCCATTCATCTAAAGATTTTTTTAGCTCAGTATTTGAAAAACATTTATGGCTAGCTCACATCCTACAATTATTAGTATATTATGATTTTTTAAAATTTGCATTGAAAAGCACATTTATTTATGTTATATATGACTTGATCCCATTCCCTTAACAATTATCGGCAGAATTTATTATCATCATTGAGTGCATGAGTGGGAAATAGGCAGTCCTTTTGCTGAGTAACTCTGACTGAAATAATTCAGTTTTGCCATTTACTCTTTATCATTGCTCTTTTTTCTCCCCTCAAATCTGACAGTTGTTTTAATTTCTTTTCAGTTAACTAGACTAAAAGGTAACTTGTATTTTATTATGAACTTGCATTTCTTCCCCTGGCTGCTCATTTCTTATTTTCTGCTGAGTCTTCCACTGTGCTGGTTTAATGCATTAATGGGGGAAAATACCTTTGGACACTGGTTGTAGTCAACAAAGCTCTGCAGTGCACAGATATAGAACACACATTCCTTTTGGTACATCAGAATCCAGATTATCTGCAAGTATTAGACTAATAAGGGGTTCTCCAATGAGTCAGCTGATTAAAGGCAATCCTGTTCCCTGAGAGCTTTAATGCTGGCTTTTACAGCTAATTTGTGCACAAGGAGTGCAGATCAGTGCTTCTTCCCTATCCTTGTGCTCATCACCAAAGGGTCATGTTGGCTTTTAGCATCCAGTTAAAGAATTGTAAAAATGCTGCTGTGATGTGGAAGGTAAGAAGCTGGTGGAAAAAATTCAGTACTCCCTGGAAGCAGCTCTAGGAACAAGGTCTACCCAATCTACTCCACTGAAAAGAGCAATGGCTATTTTTTAGATTGGATGCTGGCACTTTCAGGTGCTTCTGATTGTTTCCCTTAAAATGAATCAAGGTTTTATTATTCCTTAATTTCTCAGTGTCTTTGTCTGCCCTGTCCCACTCATAAGACCCTCAGTAATTTACCTCAGGCACGTAATCCTTAATTTCCCTATTTCATACATCGCAGTCTCAGAGTGTTTGTTCCCTTGTACTTTTTTAGTCAGTATGAAACTTCATACTGAGTCATTGGGTGTGAATTGGGATAGGCAAAGGCAAAGCCGTGGACATAAATTGGTGTAAATAATCCAACAATCCCATTGTTGTGGGCCCAGTGCTGCTTCATCTCACATCTATTTTTGCCTTTTGTTCTACATTTGCTCACCAAGCTGCCTATGGCCACCTGAGCAGTAGGAATAAAGGGGGACAATGGAGCATCTTCCCTAGGGCATGCAGTGACTTTGAGCACTCCCAGTGTGTCCAGCACCATCCAGCCCAGCACCCAAATTAATTTCTGTCCATAGCTGCTGTTGTTGGTAGGGCTGAGAATAGCCAGGGGCGTACCAGCAGTGCCAGATGTAAGAAGCAGAGCAAAATGTGAAATGCCTCAATGGTCTGGAGGAAAATAAGGTGGGAACCTTTTCGTTGCCTGCGCAGGCAACTCACTCTTGGGAACAAAGTCTACTAAATCAGGCCTCTGAGGGGAGAGAAGAAGGTGAACTCCTCTGCTGGATGTATAGGGAGAAAGCCCATTTTCAAACATGCTGCATTCAGTTTTCATTGAAAGAATTCTGAATTTTGTTTTTCCTCCTTTTTAAATTTTTTTCCTCCCTTGATTCCTCCCACTCCAAGATGATTTATGTCCTCTCTGTGGACAACCCTTACACCAGAAGGTTTGAGGAACCACTTTTGCCATCATATACATAAATTCAAACTGGCTAATTAAGTATCAGCTAAAAAGCACTGCTTTCTTATCCAATAGAAAATTTTTGCCTAATTGCCCCAGGCATCACCTGGTCTAATTGTAATTGGCTGGGGAAGGATTGCAGAGCTGCTACACTGCAATATTTACTTCATCCTGGATGGAAGAAGAATTCCTTTAAGATGTGATTAACGAAACACAGAGTGGATAAGATGGAAGAAAAACAATGCCTCTGAATTTTAATATTGCACCAGGCATTTACATTCAAGCACTCGTGTGCTTTGCAACAGCACTGGTCTTATGATTTGTCTCCTCTTGTGCGTGTGTCTTGGGCAGGCACAAAACTTGCAGGCATGTTGACCAGCAAAAAATGCAAAAGGGCTGAACAGACCAGGATTGCACCAGTCTCCGTCAATCTATGGAATTGTTTTTGTCCCTGAGAAGGACTCAGTTCATATATTCAGTAATCAGCCTGCTGTTCTCCCTTGTAAGTACCCAGAGGCTAAAAAGGCTGCATCTTTCCCCAGATTTAAAAACAAGTAAGGAAGTGTTTCCGCCACAGAATGAGTGAAGTTCATGAGTGCTGAGATGGCATTCCCTGAGGAGCAACAACGCTTCCTCCTGTGGATATGTAGTGCAGAATGGGACCTGGGAAGTTAATTGTCCAGTTGGAAGAACAGAGTAGGCTCAGAAGAGACAGTACAAAGAAAAACACCTGTGCAAGTTCCCCAAGTACGAGCACTTCATGCTATCTTGGGACAACCCTTCTGGATGGCTTTATGGAAGAGATATATTGTACAGTTCTGGAGAGACGTGTTTTCTCTGTCTGCCTTGAATTTTATGAAGAGGATATGAAAGATGACATCTAGCAATTCCTAATCTAACAGTAACTACAACTAAACACAAACGCTTTTCTGACTTTGGTTTATTTCTTGTGTCTGCACTTTCTGCTGTGATATATGTTAAACATTTGGGTGAGACATTAGAGCCTGCAGTTCTGCTGCAATCACTCTGGCCATAAATCTCTCCAGTCCTGCAGTGGACAGGTTTTGCTTTTTTACTCAGTGGTGACAAATTACAGACAACTTATAGAGAGCTATGCAAACTTGAGGTGCAGAGCATAGTACTCCAACCACCCATTCACTTTCATGGTTTCCAGCATCTTTCAAAAAACCGAGCAACTTCAGTAGAGTATGCCAACAGGAAAAGTACTTTTGCAAAGTACTGTCCATGCCACAAACCTTCCTGGAGAGAGATGTAGTTACATTTTGTTCAGTAAGTATTACAAGTTCCTCTGTACAACCTACACAGAGGGATGTGGTACTTTGTGCTCTTTGGGATTATCACACAGCAGCAGAGGCCCAGAGCCTGATGTGTATGAGACAGGTGAGGTGAAGATGCAGGACCTGGGGCCAGTTTAGCTTCTGCCAAGCACTGAAATACAGGTGAAGGAAAATCAGGGCATTTTTTTGCTAAATTCTACCCTTGGTAGATCTGCATAATTTCCATGTACATCGATGAAAAACATTGTGAAAAACATTTGCACATTTGTGAAAAGCTCTTGGCTTTTAAAACTTGACAATGGCTCAGGAGGTCCCTGAAAATCCTCATGAAAGACACAGGAATGTGATAAAGCCAAAGGGGAAACAAAGCAAGATTTCAATTGCAGTTTTAACAAGAGATGTTTTCTGCACATCAGTGTACCCTTCAGTAAAGGTACATTGTCAGTTAAAGATTTGCTTGCATGTAGCATGGAAAACATTTATTTCCCCTGTTTAAAGCCAAAGTTGTTCGGACTTTCTAGGGTAAGAACTTGTCCTATTAGATTCAGGGACTAGGAGATTGTAAATATAAATGTAAATATGTAAACATAAAAGAAAGTTGTAGGACCTCATTTTATTTAATCCAGAGTCTGGATAACTGGGAGTTGACCACAGGGTTTATGTCTACTTATATAAAAGTTGTGGTAGCCCTAGCAAGTAGTTCTGAAGCAGTTTCTTACTCTTCCTTTGTTAATGAAGAAGTATGTTGTTACAAATTTTAACAGGTTTGGATTTTTTTCCTTCTGGCTAAATTTCTTCTGCCAATCAGCTATGAGGCTATAAAAATTTAAGGACCAGAGCCTGGGTTTGTGGCATGTACATGATATAGTGATTGTTCCTGTGCACAGCATCAACGCTGTGTGACTTCATGCAGACTTTGTGTGTTCTGATGCATCTTTGCCAACATCCAGCTGCAGTAACACTGAATTCGTAGATGACTTTTCAAGCCCTTGGTAGTAAAATATTGAAGTAGAAGTGAGAGAGAGAGATGGTTATGTAGTTCAGGAGACTGGGTACAGTCACTTGGAAGCTGATAGAGAATAACAGGTTTGTAAATACTGGAGCTTTAAAAACAAAGAGACAAACAAAACCCCAAGAAAGCCCCTAGAATAATATTCCTACTCTAAAAAATTTCAAAATAACATTCAGACATTTTATTCCAGAGAAATGTTTTGTCCAGCAGGGGGTTAAGTGTGTTTTGCAGACAGAGAACAGATACATAATAAATTTACAGACTTTCATGTATTAAATAAACTTAGGTAATTTTAAAATCATCATTAATTTTGACAACATTTGAATTAAAAGCTGTCTGAGGCAAAATGCCATGTATTATTTATTTTTGTTCCACTTTCCTGTTTTCATAATGCAAGAACCAAAAGTGTTTATTTTACTGGCAATATTAAAATAATCACATGATTTTGAGTAAGTCTTTTGAGATTGTTTGCAAGTTTTTTCTCTTCTGCATGTCTGCTTCCTCCCAGCTGGGGGCTGGCTGTTGTATGGAAAAGCCAGCCACGTCACGGAAAAGCCCTGTCTCTGATCAGATGGGTTTAATGTAAACCAGGTTTGCTGAGAAAGGATTAAAGAGGCAGCCCTAAAGCAGGAGAGGATTTACTTCGGCAGAGCTGCTCACTGTGTCACAGCCCACCGAGAGAGAAGAGCAGTGGGAGCAAAGGGCTGGACTGGCTGCAGGAACCTGGCACAAGTAAGAGTGGATTTGGACCCAGTGTTTTCCTGGAGGTGCTGGAGACCCAGGCAGCTAAAGGCAGTATGGGGTAGCAAAACCAGTTTGAACTTGGAGCACAGTGTGTGACAGGGACTCATTTTGCTTTTTTAAATGAGGGATGACAATTTGTTAGAGGCTAAGCTGTAAAATGTTTGTATTTGTGATGGTTTTGTGAGTGGCTGCTTGTTGCAGGTTGTGAGTTACTCTCTGTTATTTGACTGAATCAAATCTGGCTTTTTTATCTGGTCTTTTCAATGGGGATACTGCAAGGAAAAAGTGCATTTTAGAATTTAACCACAATAAATATTTAATTTTGTTTGTGAAGCAGCCTTTGCTTAGTGCATGTTTTCTTCTTTAGATATATTTCTTGCTGACAAAGTTACTGTGACCAGGACCATGCAAATGATCTTATTTTGCCTCTGCACATCACAGAGAAAATACTGTGTATGCTTTAATAAGTTCAGACAGTGCTATTTCTATATATTTGTCCTAGGTCCTGCTGGGAATTTATTCACAGAAGTTTTCAGACAGTTTTGTATGAAGAAGAATAGAAATCTGTACATGTTGCTTTACTGTACTTTTTATTATTCATCATCTATTAATGAGGTTTGAAAGTGGTTTGGTGAATTTTATGGACAACTTACTGATATGGAGGAGAGAGTCAAGAAACATCAGATATAGGGCAAAAAAGAAAAATTTCTAAATAACGGTCACTTTGGGAGTTGGAATGCATCAAAGTAACTTTCCTAAAAATGGTAGCTATCAGCCTGTGAGAATGATATCACTCTTCTCTGCCTCCAAGCAAGGCAAAAGAGAGTTTGCTGAGTAAAATGTAATTAAGAGCTATGCTTATGTATGAAGAGTGAACTTATCTAATTAATTGTGCAGTAATGAAGTAATTGATTTAATATCTATAAATTAATGAGCTTTTTCTCCCAGTTATATCTCCTGTAGAAGCCTTGTACCTCCTCAGAAAAGCTGTTTGGTTTCACTACATCCTCTCTCTTACCAGCCAAAAAGTCCTGTCTGAGGCAGAATCATTCTTTGTTTATCTGGCCACAGACAAGACCCAAATCCACCCCATCACAGCAAGACTTGCTTGCATGATTTTTTGTACCGGGTTGTCTAAGAGTGTAGTGAATTATGCCTTATTGCTTTGCCAAAAATTTCAGCTCTCAACTGAGACAATGAAGATGTTGTACACCCAGCAGCACCGGCAGTTGGAGGCAACTGAGACCAGTGTCTGTGTTTGTCCCCAGTCAAGCCAAAGGGAGGTGAACATTGCCTGTACCACAGGCAGTCACTTGGCAGGGCTGCAGCTGCTGTGTAGGACCAGTGCGGTGAGCACTGTCCCTTCCTTCTTGTCCTGGGACACAGTAATGCCTCCCCTTTTCCAGGACTGGGCTGCACCTAGCGCAGCCCTGAGCTAGTAAAACTAAACAAGATAGGATTTAGCATGTGAGGGTGGTATTATCTCTAGGAAACTGGCTCTGTCTCACTAGCTAATAACTAAAATATTTCTTTGTGCACCACCAAGCGCACCACCAAAGGTTAATTTTTCTTTTCTCACATATTAGGTCCCTGCACAGGAGCATGATGTGGCCCCTTGATGGTAGTAAGAGAGCATTTCTAAAATTATGTGGGTAACATTTGTGATTTCTCTATTTCTCACTAGGGGTTAAAAATGACTCTCAACAATGTTACCATGCGTCGCACCCACAGCAGCAGTGTGCACCAGCAGCAGCAGCGATGGAGCATCCCTGCTGATGGAAAGAATCTGCTGGTCCAGAAAGACTCCAATGAGTACAACCCACAGAAACGATACACCATCAGTCCTGATGAATATTACAGGAGGAGCTGGTCCTCAGAGTCATCTGACTCTGTCATTTCCTCCGAGTCTGGCAGCAGCTGCTACCGGGTGGTGCTGATTGGGGAGCAAGGCGTGGGGAAGTCCTCGCTAGCCAACATCTTTGCAGGGGTGCACGACAGCATTGACAGTGACTGTGAGGTGCTGGGAGGTAGGTAATTATGTCCTGAGGTGTTGGTGTTTGCTTGCAGACAGCTCGGCCTGTAGTAATTCGCACAGAAAAAGAGAAAGGCCATTTAATATAAACCAGAGGTAACAACCATTTGGGGCTGATCATCAAAATTGGTTGAACTCAAGCACCTCTTTTAAGAGACCAAGAAAGCAAAATAAGCTGAATAAGATACTCCCCAAAAATGATTGAAAGCCACTGAAAGAGAGCAACTCAGGTTCCCATGCTATTTCATTCCAAAATACCTGTTGGAAACTGCCCCATTCCTGCCTGTGATGATGCTACACAAGAGTCTGCTTCAAATTTCATGCTGGTCCAATATTTGTATCAGCACTAACATCACACGGCTGACTCGAGCTTTCCTTGTCGGAGAGAAAACAACCGAACGTCCTCATGATTTACAAAAGTCAAATACTTTAAAATTATATATAAAAAAAAGTAATTTCCAAAATATTTGCCCTTGGAAATCATCTCAGCGTTTCTGTATAAACACATTGCCTTAGCACAAGCTGTATGACTTTGGGTAAAATATATAAAATTATGAGTAAAAACCTTGTTTCATGTTACTTGCATGGTATGGACTTCTCCAGGAGGAAAAAAGATAAAGGTCCTTCAACAGAGTAGGAAAACTCCTGTTGCCAATTGGCAGATAGACACAAGCTGTAGCTTTCTCTTTGATGCTTCCCCCTTGCTTTGTTTAGGATTGCAAAGTGTTCTTTAATCCCAAAGATCGGACCATGCAGAAGGTAAAGTTATAGCACCAAGTCCTGAACCATATTGTCTGCAAGATGTTGATGTGGAAGGGTTGTGCTGTCACAGAAATTTGCTTTGTCTCTAAGGACATAGTCACTGTTGCTTTCAGGGGACATGTAGTTTGCTGCCAGGTTTTGTTTGTCACTGTGCAGGGCTTTCTTTGTCTCTCCCATCCCCTCTCTCTCCTGCCTGTATTGCCTTGCTGTGATGGTGCCAGTGCTACCACAGAGAATTTCTGGGCTTCTCTTCCAGCCTTCCAGCCTGGGGCACAGGCAGGACAGCTTCTTTTTTGTGTGTTTAACTCTCCAGTTAAGGCAAGCTTTGCCCAGGATTTAAAAATCCCAATATCAGGAAGGTTGGACTCATATTTTCCTTGCTTGCTGTCTCAGACTGGGTACACAGAGATTTGTGACTTTAAGGAATTTGAAATTCGCTGATTGAGGTATGCTCTGCCTTCAGCTTCTGCCATCAACTTTTTCCATAGTTCTACCAGCTCCTCAGCCTGGAGTATCTCTGATAAAAGTTTTCCTAGTGCTAAACAACTGAAGTAGAGTAGGATCCTTGGACAAGCCATCAGAAAGTGCAGCTGATTTGCTTTGCACACCTCTGTCAGGCAGTTTTATTTTCCTTCATGTGAAGCCGTGGGGTTTCCTTTTTCCATCACACTCCCAGCAGCACTGCTTGGAATATAGCAATGACAGATTTTCAAGGCCAGCTCTGAAGAGATAATTGGAAGTCTTGCTGTTGTTACCTCTTTCCTTTTTTAGTGTCAGATTTTAAAACAGCATGAAATTAACTAAGAACTCACTTTCAGTGTGTTTTATCCTTAGGACTGACCAATGTGCAAATCAGTGCTGAATATGACTATGTAGACATAGTATTTTCAAGGAGTATGATTATGCCTTTGTAGCTTCTCTATATGTAATGCAGTGCAGAAAGAGTCTTCTGGATTTTATCCTGTGGTGTGCATGGAGCTTGTTCTCACACAGATGCTCGGTCACTTGAAGAAGCTATTTACTTTAGCTTTACAAACTGGAACTTTAGCTTACACACTAGAAATTTTATTACATGAGAGGATAGTTTCAGGGTAGCCAGCTCGTGGAGTACAGCTGCTTTTATGGAGGGGCTTTGCTACTGACTGTAAGACGAAGCTAACTCATGAACACAAGTCTTATACTCTTGGGACCTCAAGGGAAACCACTCCTAGTGATCAGCTCTGTCTTTCTAGTCTTGACATTTGAAGCATGGGCTCCATTTGACTTTATTTTAAATGCATAATATTTTTGGCTTATTCTTTTGCTGGGATGTAGCTTTCTAGCTTTGAGGAAAGGCTCTGATTAAAATTTAGGGGAAAGTTCACTTCATCAGTGCACAGCAGAAGTCTTATGAGGTACAGGTTAGACACAGCCTTATCTACAAATGTAGTTGGGACAGATCCTTTAAATGCTGCAGTACCTGGCTTTTTTTTTCCACTGACCACTAATGTGAAATTAAAAACGGGTCCAAACCCCTCACTGCTCATCCTAATGTCCCCCAGCTTTGGGGAGAAGAAGAAAGATTGGTATTTGAAGCAGATTTCACAGCGAGGGTTGATCAAAATTCAGAGTGGCAACAGCCCTGTTAAATCTAGGCAGAATTTTGCCGCATAGCATTTATAATCTAAGTATGAATTTTTGTGGCTTCGGTACAAAATAACTGACCTGTGCTTTTAAAATTTTTTTTACTATTTGACATCAAAGGTAATGTGGGAAACTGTGTAATGGGAGAGAGTATGCAACAGAAGTCTCAGTCTCTCTCAAACTCAGCTCAGCTGTTGTCTCACAACACCCTATCCTCCTCACTTGGTAGGCTGTTCACTTTATTGCTCTCAGCAGCAGTGACTGTTCACCCGTAAATTGTCCATGCTAAAGCGAAAGCAAATATTTTCCATTACTCAGCCTTGCTGGACTCTGCTGCTCCCATGGGGCAAATGTTCAGCCTTTGGTTATTTCTTCCACTGGTTCTATTTTCTCTCTCCCACATAAGATAGACTATCAGCCAAAATAATGAACGTTTTGTTTTCAGATCTTTCAGCCTCCTTCATCCATCATGGAAAGTAAGGTAACCAATAATGAACAGAGTGCAGATCCAGTGCTGATGGAAAGGAGGAAAAGACTGGATGTGAGCCGGCCTAAAATTCAGCTCAATAAGTCTGTGAAAAAATCCCCCACATTCAACAACTTGGAATTTTGTAATGTATATGATGACACAAAATCATATATCACCAATCTTTCTGCTTTTCTTTCCAGAAGACACATATGAAAGAACTCTGATGGTGGATGGGGAAAGTGCGACTGTTATTCTGCTCGACATGTGGGATAATAAGGTACTTTAATTTGTTCTAATCAAATGCTGAAAGGAAAGTGTATATGAATAACTGCTAATATAAGAAGTAACTTTTCTTTGGGAAAGAAAATAGGTGTCTCCATACAGCAGAATTGGGGAAGAGATAAGATTAACCCTTCCCCACATCAAGGCAAGCATGCCTAATGGCTCTGCACTGTAAGCCTGAGAAGTGCAAGTCTTCATTTTTTTAAATGATAAAACAAAACATTCAAGCTTTCTTTCCAGACTGTGTTCATTCCAACTTAAAGCCAGTACAATAAATTATCTGGGGCAAGTTTTTGCCCTCCTTTGTGGTGAAGTATTCATGCCATCACCACATTGGAATTACTTGTAGTATAACTGTGATTCAAACCATACATACCCATTGCAGTTTACAGCAGGAATGCATTTGGATTCTCTGATGTTTTACTTTCTAAGTAAAATCTGCTCTGGGCATAATGATGTCTAACCATTTAATTTGAACAGCGTGAGGCAGAATGGATTCGAGACCACTGCATGCAAGTGGGAGATGCCTACTTGATCATCTACTCCATCACAGACCGAGCAAGCTTTGAGAAGGCCTCTGAACTCAGAATACAGCTCCGCAGGGCACGCCAGAAAGAAGATATCCCCATTATTCTGGTTGGCAACAAAAGTGACCTTGTCAGGTGCCGTGAAGTTTCAGTGGCAGGTAAGGAAATGATGAACATAAACCTGAGATAAATATTAAAAGTCATCTAGTAGCTTTTGGACAAACTGCAGTGCTCTGGCTGAGGGAGTACATTGTGATCAGGACTGGGCAATAAAAGAGTAATAAAATAAAAGAGGACTGGAACAGAGGGCAGAGGACTGGGAAGGGTCTGCCAGGTCCTTAAGCCTTCCTTGGTAATACTGTTACATGTCAGATAATACCTTTTCTGTATTTATTAAGTACCATCATAAATAGCATTTCTTCCTTTCCAGGTCCTAGTGTAAGACCACTGCAATATGTGATTTCTCTGATAGCTGGAAACCCTTTGGATTCCCACTGCATATTTATGCATAATGAGTTTAGCCCCGTTTATTCTGTTGCCAAAAATTCTCTTCTTTATAACCACTTCTCTGTCCTCCCTGATGAATTAGAATTCCCTCTCAATCTTTCTTTTGCTAGTCTGGGCAGGAACTGTGCAGGAGTTTCTTTCAGGAGACGTCTCCTTACTGCCTTGCTTTGGGATGCTAAATCAGCCTTCCCTTGGCTGCACACAAATGAATAACTACTAAGCCCATAAATAGGAATGGAGAGACTGATGGGAACACTGCTGCTGGCTCTCAACATCTGCAGTCAGTAAAATCTCTTCTTGGAGAGTCCTCCCTAAGGCTGAGGTGACACACTGTAATACACAGCTGTGCATTAGATGTTCTCGGATTGGCCTATCAGAAACATGGATTCTTCTGCTCAGCATTTTCTTCTCTCTGCAGCTGTTTTGCTCTTCTATTTCCCAGCTGAGCTAGACTGGGAAAGACTTGAGCTAGACTTTTTTTCCTTTCTCTGTGGATGTGTGCTCCCCTGACTCCTGTCACAGCTGCCCCAAGTGAAGAGCTTGAACTGAGGGTTTCGTAGGGAGCCCAGGGTTTCCTTCTCATTCCTTTTTGCTCAGCTTGAAAGTTCTTTAGAAAGATGGCAGGTGAATCCATGTCACTTTAGTGGCCCTGGCAATGGATTTGCAGCAAGCCAGAAGACGATAAAATGGCTTGTGTGTGAGACAGCTGTCAGGTTTAGCTTAGGCTGATGTAATTGAAAATGAGAACTATACTTTCAGATGTACCCCTAAAGCCATAGGCCTTTATTAAGGGTTATGTACATGTGTCTGTTCTCACTGAAATTGCCACAGTTCCAAGGCTCTGGTTTATACCCATAGCCCATGAAGGAGGAAAGTGTCCTCCCTCCAGTGCTGTGCTGTATGCCTGGAGAGTGCCACTGTCACCCTTCAGTGCAGCTTGAGGGAGTCTTCATCGAAGATGGCCAGGTGGTATTGAGGCACTGCTGGCTTCCCAGCTGTCAGTGTCTCAGCTCAATTCCATCATCCTGTGCTACCTTCACAGCTAGCAGCGCAGGCTGGGCTTTACTGGGAGGGGATTTACCCCCCTATTCCCCCTCCCCTCTATTTCCTCTGGGAAGCAGCTGTGACACAGGGCAGATGGATCATGGGCTAGCAGGCAGCATCAGGCCATTAAAGACTTATCTGTGCCTATGTCAGGCTTGAGGAATTCCCAGGTGACTCTGACGCCCCTGCACATGGCAGCTTGTCCCTGCTCCCCTCCTCTCCTTGGGCCTTGTGACCCCATGTAACATGTCCACCTTGTGATTTTGCAGAGGGGAGAGCCTGTGCCGTTGTGTTTGACTGCAAGTTCATTGAGACCTCAGCAGCTGTGCAGCACAACGTGAAAGAGCTGTTTGAAGGCATCGTGCGGCAAGTCCGGCTCCGGAGGGATAGCAAGGAAAAGAACGAGAAGCGACTGGCACTACAAAAACGGAGAGAGAGCATCCCCAAGAAAGCCAGGCGGTTTTGGGGCAAAATAGTTGCCAAGAACAACAAGAACATGGCCTTCAAACTCAAGTCCAAGTCTTGCCATGACCTATCAGTACTTTAAGAACACAGGACTCTGCCAGAGCTTATGGCATTTTGTGGACATTTTCTAACTTTGTCATAGGACAATCAATCAATCTATATTAGATTGGGCTATCAGTGACTTAGGTTCACAGTTGTGATTGTGATATGTGCTGGCATAAGAACAGCACAGTGCATGGAAATATCTCTTCCTTTTTTTTTTTTTTTTTTTTTTTTGGTCAGTAGTTTTAAAAGGAAAATATAGACCAGAATGACCCAAAATTATGCTGGTAACTGTTTTGGAATACACCTGCTCTTTCTCCTCTCACCTTTGGATAATAGTGTAAGAACCTCAAACGCCATAACTTGGGAAGTGAATACTACTGTCTTTACTCTTTCTCCTTGTTATTAATATTCCTTTTAAAAATTGTGTAAAGAATTGAGGAACTGACTGGAGATTGGTCCCTTGTCAGTTGGGTGGTCAGGCTTGAGCACCCATAGCTGAAAAAAAAAAGCATTTTTGTAGAATAACCACAAAGTCACCTGTTCAGTATTTTTTCTTTTATTTCGAGGATTAGTTTCAGTGAATTTACACATCTCTTACTTTGAAAATATTTAAAGGAAAAATCCTATAGTCAAAAAAATTTTCCTCTCATGTTTTTGTATTATGGGACTGTTTAAAAATCACAGTAAAATTAAAATTAAAGTGCAAGTTGTATCAAAGTGCATCAAGTGCAGGATGCCAAACCTTTAAAAATCTCCTGAGCTTTTTTATGCCACCACATGGACTTCTTGTATCCATCCTTGGCCTTTCTCTATGCCAGAGCTATGCTGTATTTATTGTTGTGCAAAATAACAAGCATTTTAATGTTGGGGAGAAATGTATTTATTACCAATTTTCTTAAGATAATAATGTTAATTTTATTACCATTTTCTATCTAATATCTTTTTTCAGATATGCAAGTTTTTACTTACATGCCTTGTAATAAAAATAAATAAAATATATAACTGCCTTTGAGCCTCAGTAGAAAATGCCTAAGAATGTTTTCAATGTTGCATGCTGGGCAAGTTTGCTACTTGAGAAGTGCAGTGAGGATTCCTTACATCTCTGAACACAGGCTGCATAGCAACCCTGGATCTCAAGACAGGAAGTACCAGGAGCCACAAAGAAGAGTGCACAATACCCCTCACATAAAAATGGGGTTGTGGTGACAGAGTTAAAAATAAATGACTCCTAGCAAAGGCGTTTGGCCTTTAGCCTGGAAAAAAATTTAGAAATATAGATGAGTACTGTTACTCCAATTTTGGAGATGAAAAGACATGAAATGATACATTCAGGGACAGAAAGCAGGTAGCTGGCATGGTGTGCCCTAATCCTTGCTTACTGTTGGGCATATTTGTACTATTTTCCTCTTGACTATGCTGGTCAGAGGTACAGTCATTACATTTTTGGCCGTGTAACTCAGAAAAGCCAAATCTCCTGGCTGAACCTTCCCAGATGATGAAGGCAAAAGCATGCAACATTAATAAGGTGAAACTTGGATTCCCCATTTTGGGCTGCACAGTTTTCATGTATCAAAATGCTCTGGACAAGAATGAGCATGCTGAGTGTTAGCCCAATTTCCTCTGCTGAGAAGATGATTTTAGCAGTTCTCTAGGGGTAAAAAATCCCATTGCAGAATGACTCAATGCTTGTGTGGTATTAAGATCTCCCTGGAAGGAAATTTCTGATCTAGAATAAAGTGTTGACAAGAACAGAAAAAAGAAACCTTTTGAAATGAGCACAGACAAGATCCATGTTGCTGGATTTTAGACGAACGCTTTTGAGCTGTCAGCATGCAACCTAAGGTCAACCCAGAGCAGTCTAGAGAATTTAGTTTTCAGAACTTTTAAACTCCCAGAACCTTTCCCCTATTCAAAAATGAAAACAAATGTGCAGATTAATTTTTTAAGATTATATTTATGAACTGAAAGTATAGCTGTACACAACCAGCAAATTTCCTTAGTCTATTCTATATCTGTCTAGCTACAAATCTAACCCAAGCAGGTTTTGAAGAAATGCAAAATGTCCATGGTGATCACACAGCCTTTAGGAATAAAGGCCATCCATGTTCATAACATCATTATGATATCAGGATAAATCGATGGCATGATAAAAATTTGGAATCGCCCAGTAAGTTTTCATATCCTCACTCATCTCCTTCCACTCCTTCCCATATAACAGATTTCTTTTCTAAAACATATGATTTTTCAAAGAATAAAACTAATGAGGTAGTCCCATTCCCCCAAGATGCCACAAAGAGCTGTGCAGTGGGCATGGCATGTCACCTGACTATTTCTGTTCACAGCAAGCAGACATCACTACAGTTCTATCTTCTGGGGCTGCTGCTGGTCTCTGAACAGCACAGTACTGCCTGTGGACCAAAACAATTTAAATATGCCTCCACTTTTCATGTCCCAGTCAACCTCTCACCGGCCCTTTTGGTTCATCCTGCAGGCTCCATGCTTGCCATAGGTTTTCAGGCAGAGCATGCGGGAAGCTGTAGGGTGAAAATCCACAAGCAGCAGCATCTCCTCCATGGAGCTCAGACACCACCAGAGTGTGTTATATCTGACCTGTGGATGTGGAGTGAGATAGCTGGTGCTGAACATCTACACTTTGCACATTTCAAGGCTTTTCTTGTTTTGAACCTGGTCTAGTCTGGTCCTGTGGATTGAATGTCCACCTGGGACTGCAGAACTGTAGCTTGAGACACTCCTGAAGGGCATTATGAGTTCCACCTGGAGGAACCCAAATCATATGCTCTGATCTTAATGACTACAGCAAGCTGGGTGTGGAGAAATGGCTGGGGCTTTCCCTTGCAGCTCATGAGATTAATCTGAGTCATGGTTTTAGCTGATTGTCACCAGACTACCAAATACAACAACTCTTACTATATATAAAAGTTAGTGTACCTGGAATGACTGATTAATACTAATTTACTCTGGAATGCTGGTATTTCAAGTCTTTAATAGCTTAAACAGTCCCTCTGTTTGTCTCAGATGTAAGTGTCCAAAACTGTGGAATGGATCAATCAGCGATTCTAATCACTGTTCTGCTAATTATTAAGTCAGGGCTACAATGACAGATCCTAATGTGATAATTACAATGCTGGACCCGGAGATTTGGCAGTGGCTGTGGAATACATGAGTCACAGCACTGAGCGCACCAAGGCCAAAATGGCAAACCTCACAGAGTCCAAATAAAATAAAAGAAAATAAGTACAGAAAAAAGAAGTCTAAGAACACAGAAAACGCCAATTATAGTGAAATAGCTGTTATAAAAATCTCTCTTCAAGAAGATAGATCAGGTTTGCAACAGGAATTACAGAGCATGTCCAGCTCTGTAATATTTAATCGTGATAGATGAACTGCATGAAGAAAAGTTTACTTATGCTTTGGAAGAAAATACACTTATTTGTTACTATAGCACTGTGTGGATTTCCACAGTGCTACAGGATTTTGGATTTGGGAGTATTATTGATAAAATTTAGTCAAGTAAAAGAAAGATATTTTCGATAAAATCAATGGCTGTACTGTGGATTTGACCCTCACATATACAAGCCTTTCAACATCAATCCCATGGAAAGCTATAAAGACCTGAGTTCTCTCTCTTGGGCTTTTTGGGGTTCAGATACAAATGGGAGCAGTACTGGTGTAGATAATGGGATCTATAAAGGGCAGCTGCAGAGGAAGGAAGCAGTTGAGTTCTGTGTCTTTACAGTCTGCTACAGATCTTCTCTCTCCCTGGGAAGGCTTTTTAGAGGAAGCTGTGGCACGCGGAGAAGAGACAGTGGACTAATAAACTATTGACTCTCCAAAAGTGAACCCTGCAACTCATTTCTTGTGACACCGCTGAAGACTGTAGAGCTGAATGCATCATGTAAATCATTCCTGTGTCTGACTCACAAGTACAGGAGGTAAATGCTGGTGTGAGCTCTGGGGCTGGTCCTCCTCTGGCTCTCTTTTCTGGATTAATTCATTGCTTAGTTAGGAGGGCAAATGCTGTGGGCTGAGGTGGTGTTCAGCACACTGTAGGTTTTATCAGATGTGGCTTCCGAGCATGTTGAATAATATTTAATGAGATCTGTCTGCTTTGCCTGCAGTCCCCACCAGCTCTGGTTCATTGTGGTAGGACAGGACAGAGAGGGCAGGACAATCCACTTTCTTTTGTGTTTTTTCACTTGTAGGACCTATGCAACAGCAGGTTTGCAGTAGCACCCAACACGTGGCATCTTGTGTTAAAATCTTGCTAATGTCATTGCTGGTCATACATTTCCAGCACTTTTAAACATGGCAGACTCTGTGGGAGGTTTATAGAGTGACTTCTAATTCTTTAAATGTAACCCCCTGCAGTTAAAAAAAGGAAACACCATGTTATTTTCTTCATTATGCTTCAGACAGCTGTGAAGAAGCCTTGTTTCTGCCATTGCTTCCAGAAAGGACCATGGGCCAGATATAGGGACGCAATGCAGGGTAGGGATGGCTGTAGGAAAAAGGGTGAATCCTAGTATATGGCATGACCACAGAACCCATGATATTAAAGTGCAATCTGACAATTTCCCTAGCTGCCCCTCCTGATACTGTCACTCCAGAAATCTCTCACATATGTTACAGCAAGCTGCACTTCTCCCTCAGTGACCACCTCACACAGGGGCCTGGAATACTTCTGCATTTATCCTCTGTAACCACAAATGTGAGATCATCAAGGTAATGGGTTTTTTTGCCTAGAGCCACTGAAATTCAATGTGCAAATTACTTGTGATTTCAGCAATTTTGCTGCAACAGGTTCCCTGCTGTCAGACAGTGGGGACAACACACCCACTAGAGAGCACTCAGGTCCTCTGTGCCTCATTTTACAGCAGTATGGTTAATAATATGGTTGCTGGGAAAATGATTAGTGTAACACACTTCCTCCAAGTCTTGAAATTTATGCATGAGTCATTTTAAAATGAAATTACTATCTAAATAGGAGTTGTTTCTGATACTCTGTATGTGTGCACTTTGAAAGTCTCCTGGTAGACACAGGTTGCCCAGTGCTGAACTTGACTGCTCTTTGGGCCAACAGGAGAAAGGTAGGTGGGAACTTTCAATGAGAAAATTCAGACTGTCACATGGATGCTGATGTCACATCACACTGAAGGATGCCTGACTTCATCTCCTGCATCTGTACTAACTGCATGCAGGACTAGCCTTTCTTCCCCACTTGCACTTAGTGGGTGTGGCAAGCCTGGGACACCGTGTCCCTCCCAGGATCTGGCACTGCTCTCCTGAGGCGTGGTGAGCAGTGGGAGAGCAGGGGGAGCAACGGGAAGGCATTGGGCTTGTAGCCCTCCCATGCAGGGATGAGGGGGAGCTTGGTGGCTGCTCCTCTGGAGGAAGGACCTCCAGCTCCACTGAGCTTTGCACTCATTCTCTAATGCTGTGTGTTTCACTGAGTTGCTTACTGGTCTGACTTCCACTGAGCTCAGAATGGATGGCAATAATTTTGGCATGACCAGGCTACTATTTCTGTGTCTACCTGTGGCTTTCAGTAACATGTGCATATTTCTACAATCCACAGCTTTGCTCTCACTTGCTCAGGATGTATTCTCTCTCTACACACCCTGAATCCCTGAGCGGTGCCCAGTGGGATGCTCTCAAGCTTTGCTGCCACAATGCCATTTTAGTTGCTTTTTAACTTTATTCTCAGTCTTCTGTGCTTCAAGGTTTTCCTCCTCCTCTTGGTGCAATCTTGTGTCATGAATGGCTGCATTTGCTCCTCCCCTCCTTCTTCCATTCAGAAGTAAGCCACTGTAGCCGGAATGCTCCCTTACCACCCATGGTAGGATTTTTGCCAGCAGTAGTATTTGGAAGTTGCCCAGCCCCACCAGGATGTGTGGCACATGGACTTTGACAGAAGCAGCTCCACTGGCAACTCTGCTGGGGCTGGGATGGTGTGCCCAGCTGATGAAACCATGGGAACAGAGGTTGCCAGTGCAGCTTGGCAAACCAAATTGATATTCATTGGTTTATGGACTTCAGACTGCACCTGGATAATTATCAAAAAAGAATCTAAGGAGCCAGAGAGAAGAATTGCCCTACCATTTTGGACTTATGGTTCTTTCATCTCTGAGCTGTCTCTGAAAGCAGCAATAGGAGATGCTGTTTATAATATCACCTACAGGACCTTGTTAACAGCACTTATTCACTCATTTTCCCCACTAGCTTTGTGAAACTGAAATTATCTGCCATTTCCTCCTCAGCCTTCTCCTATCCATACTGAAAAGTGCAAAACCTGTTAGTATTTCCCTTAAGGCAGTTGCTCCAATCACTTAACTGTGTTTGTTGCCCTTCACTCTTCCTTCTTTAATACTCTGCAAGAGAGAGAGTGAGAGAGGCTGCAGTTCATTCTGCTCTAGAGGCTAAGTTTTAGAGAATGATAAAACATAATTCTCTTTCCTGTGTTAGAAAGTGATAAAACACAATTTTATTTCCTGCTTTCAGTCTACGTTTTGACTAAATCTCATGTTTGTTGACATGTTTGGCTGCCATTACCCACCATATTCAGACCACAGTAAACTGTAACTGCTCACCTGTCATCTTTCTACCCACTCAGTCTTATGAGATCCTTCATCACCAAAAATAGTTTTTATGCCAACTATGCTCCATTTAAATACATTGGGCATCTCTTTCATGCAATATTTTGAAAACTACCAATTTGTAATGAACAACTTTTTTCCTACTTATGGATTTACATACATATATTTGGTTACAGGTTACAACTTCTATAGGCTGAATGCAACAAGACTTTTCTTCAGAAGTATTATCAGATTAAGACCTTCTTGTAGATAAGTACCTTATATGGAAACCTGAGAAGAGGTGACAAGTTGGAAAAAGGCAGCTCTGTCATCCCTGACAGTGTTTGGGATTGCATCATGCAATGAGGAGGAAGACAGCTGCCTGTAGCAACCGTGCTTGCAGATTTTTGCTCAAGCAAGTAGTCCGGCTGATGTTACTCACACTAATAGCATTCTGAGGACCAGACAGTGTCCTTTTTTTCAATCAAGAAAGCACTAGGTGCCAAAAATGATCTGTTGTTTTGCTTGTGACTAAAAAGTTATGACATTCTCCTGCATGAGAAGGAAATATGTCATGGTTTCACCTGGTCCATCTGCCACTTTTTTCAGGTGTGGTCTTATCTCCCATGGGTGGAGGCCTGGAAATGCTCTGTACTTTGGCACACATAGAAACAAGATTGTATTGACAATAAGCACAGACTTTTCTCTAAACTGCTCAGAAGTGGAGGTATGTTGGATGAAGAAAAATAAAGTTTCTGTGCCAGTATAATTTTGAATTTAGTTTGTGAAGGCAGCTTCTTGAATAGCTTGTGGTCCAGATTACCAAAAGCCATTAAAAATAGCTACAATCCGTGTGACAGCATGTAGATCCACTAGTTGATTCCCATTTTCCCTGAAAAAGTAATTTCCTGAATAGAATTTGGTTGGAAAGAGATCCATCTGAGCTTACAGCCTCCGTGTTAAGGATGACGTCTTAATTTTAGTTGTAATCCCTTCCTTGACTTCAGATCCAATTAAAGACAGTCTGCTTAACAAACACGTATATCTTCATGCTCTCTTCATGTTGAGAGCAGTACTGCCTTCTTCTCTGCCTCATGTGGTTGAAAGATGTCATTTTGAGTGCCAGTGCAGGACTCAATGCTGCCTGCTGTGTTTTGGGAAGCATGTTCCTCAGGAGGAAGTAAGTGACCTCCAGCCCTGCCAGCTACATGTGGAGCATGGTGCATTTGCTCTGCAGGGACATGAGGATGATAAGTAACATGGACTTTGCCATGAGAAGGCTGAGGACTTTCAGACCTGCTGCTGGGAGGGGTCCAGAAAACCTTGTTTATATCCAGCTCCGCATCTGAAGGTCACTACTTTTATATTTTCTACTTGCAGTATTTCACCAGTGTAGAGATTGAAAATTTCTATTTTAATTGGAGAGACAAGCAACCAGAGTGCTTCAGATCCACAAAAAGATTTAAATACTTTTCCCTGGAAAGCAGGATTTGCTATGAGTGCCACAGGGACTGTGCAGAACATCTACATCCCTGGTGGATGGCACCAGCTGCAACACTGAAGTACAAGATATCAGTGACAACTCTGGTTTCCAGAGGGAAAATCCTTGCTCCTGGTCCACCTGTGTGTGATTACAACACTCTAGAGTGATGTATGCTACATGGCAGAGGAAACCCTTCTGCAGAACTGTAGCCTCAGACAATGTGCAGGCTCTGCCACTGTGCAATATAGCAGTGATTCTGTCTATCCTTGGCAAAATCTTTGCCCACATTTACTGCAATACAAGTAAATCAACAAACTCTTCCCTCTCTGATTAAAAAACTAATTTAACATGATGGCAAGTAAATGCATGTAAGACATAAAGTTATATAGTGTTGAGATTTTGACCTTGAAACATGAAATTAAAAATTACACTTGTCTTCAGAAGTTACATTGTTGCCTGCATGCAATATCTATTTGAAGCAGTTCCAGAAATATTAACCACATTTACAGAAATAAATTACCATATGCAATACTTTATTTAAAGTATTTAAATATTTATAGTAAATATAATAATAGTAATAGTAAATATTAATAGTAAATAATAATAGTAAAAATATTTATAATAATAGTAAAAATATTTAAATAATTTCAGACATATTAACCACATTTACGGAAATAAAATAACCTTGGTTAAATGTTTACTCATATGCCGAAATCTGTGGTGAAGAAAAATCTGTGGTGTCTAGCTAAAGAAAATTAAACTACTTTATATAAGAAAATACCACAATGTTTCTACTGTGCAGATCCCCAGACCTGCATGGATTTTGGCATAGCAGAAGCCTCCCAGCACAGCACCTGTGAACATCCCCTGGAAGACCACGTAGCACAGTGGCCCTGCTCTTCTCTCGGGGGCTGTGTCAGTGGCTCTAATGCAGCTCTCTCCACCACAATCTTTGCTATTTTGCAACAGGCCTTTGCATCAAAAGTTACCATGAAGCCAGTGGTGCTGCCCAGCTGCTGTCAGGTGGTCTGACAACAGCCTTCTGGCTCCAACAGCTTGTTCAGGAAACTTTCCTGTCACACCACTCAGACGCCGCTCCGGCAGTCACACGCCCAGCACCGCAGGCTTTCACCGACCCCCTTCGCAGCAGGCAGTTCCGGCGACCCAGGGCGCACCTCTGACCCCCTTCACATCCACTCTTATGCAGTCAGACCAGATGTCCTTAGCAGCTTGATTCCAGGCCTCCCGTAGCAGCATCTCAGAGCTCTGATTCCTTAAAGTGGTCTAACAGTGGTACAACAACAGAATAACAGAGCTGCTCAGGGTCAGAGGGACCCTGAACAAAGGAAACCCTGAGCTTTTATACCCTGACAGTCTATGTGGATGTTACTCTGGGTTCTTCCTTGCTGAGCCCTCAACTCCTGCTGGCTCTGAGTCTCTCTGAGTGCCTGATCACCCAGCTGCTGCCACAGGTCCCCTGGTCTGAGCTACTTGCATTGAATGTATTCCTCAACAGGCTCAGCCAGAAGCTGGCTGAAACAAAGTCACCTACAGAGATCCCCAATGGCATGAAAATATATTTCTGGAAGACCTCTGATAAAATATTAGATTTTTTTCAGATTGGGTAAAAATTAGCAACAAAAATTTAGAGCAGTGCTACAGGTACTGTTATAGTGGTATAATGGATCTGTGCTAAAGATATGAAGTGTTTGTATTATGCATATGAGATAAAGAGCAAATATGTAAAAAATAAATTAAGGACATATGAATTTATATGTTATATGAATAAAATCTTTATTATTTATAATAGACAATAAAGATATGCTATTTAAAGAGGATTTATATAACATTCCCTTATAGTTGTGCTTACTCAACAAATTGCTTTTCTTTCTGTAGGCAACCTAGAACATATCTACATAAAAATATGGACACATAACTTCATAGTAGCAAAAAGCAAAGAAAAACAAACCTAAATCCATTAAAACTGACATTCACTCTTAAGGAGTAGCAGGAAGTCTGCAAATGTGGCATATTTACAACAGGGCTCCATAAACAGCAAAAACTAAAGAACAAAAAGAAAATGAAGAAAATAAATTTGTTCCTGTGATTCTCAGCAAGCTGAATTCAGCAAAAGATTGCAGAGACATGAAGTTACCAATTCTAAGAGTAATTAGTACTTTGTAGGAATTAACTGTAAAAATACCATTGTAGTAGAACTATGCACACACAATTTCAGCTTTTATTTTTACCTGAAATGCTATACCATTGTCAAAACCTGTACTTCTCTCAAGGCTGCTTTTAAAAACAACCAGAATATCAAACGCCTTATTAGGCTTTTGCATCTCTTTCTTTCTGAGTTAAAACAATTTGCATTTTTTATGTAAAGAAAATTAAATTTTTAATAAAAAGATACTTTGAAAACAAAACTTAAACTTCAGTTAAGGAGAGAATGAATAAAAAATCAATGTCTGGCCATGATCTTGCAGTTAGTTGATGTCATTACAGCCGAGCCTGAATGGGAACACCCTCCCTCCAGCAAAGCTGGCTGGGGTGAGCAGGGTGCACACCAGCATCCACCTGAGAGTGCCTGTGCAGTGGATGGGGCTGAGGAATGCCTGTCCCTCTACACCGTGACCACAAGGGCAAAAAGGATGGACACACCTCTTAAATACAGGATATAATTAAAAAAATTAGACACTTTTTTGTAAGTAGTGAAGTACCATAACCAAAAGATGCAAATAGATTAAGATTCCAGGTCCAACTGAGGGCTGCAAAGATGGTTAAGGGACTGGAGCATCTTTCTTAAAACTCTTAACAGAGTTGGGCCTGTTCAGCCTCAAGAAGAGACAACTGAGAGGGGACCTCACCAATGTGTATCAGTCTCTGAAGGGAGACCATAAAGAGGATGGAGCCAGGCTCTTTTCAGTGGCATTAAGTGATAGGACAAGAGGCAATGGGCAAAAACTGATGCACAGGGAGTTCCACCTGAACATGAGGAAGAACTTCTTTACTGTGTGAGTGACCATGCACTGGAACAGATTGTCCAGAGATGTGGAGTCTCCCTCACTGTCGGTGAGCAGGGAGGTTGGACCAGATAACCCACTGTGGTCTGGTCCCTTCCAGCCTTACCAATTCTGTGATTCTAAGAGAAAATCAGCAAAATTAAACACAGAAATCTAAGGACTGAAGTAAAAGTAAAATGTTTTAAAAATATATAGGAATGTAGCTAGACATATTTTGGGCAACAAAGGGCAAAACCCCCTCCAGTTTTATTAAAAGAATGTGGACAGATACCACAAAGAGCAATATCCCATCCTCATCCCATCTCTCCTCTCTGTGATCTAGTTACAGTAGGTTGCATGAATAGCAAAGACATTGGACATGTATTGCTTCTCTTTCTGCATTAGTTGCTCATTGTCCTGTTTAACTTACCAGCAAGTCATTCATAAAAAACTTACTACCAGAACTACAGTTTCATGAACATAACTCCAAGTCCTGAGACTGATAACAGGCTCTTTATGCTTTAGATTAGTTAGAGATAGGAGATAAATATCTCTGTAGCTCCAAATAGCTCAGTAATTTATTTGAAAAGTACATAGGAAGTTCAGACAAAGTTGTATTTTTATTTTCTAAGCACACTGTGTTGAAACAGTCTTGTTTTTGTTTGATAGCTTCTACAAATTTATGGGTATGTGAGAAGGTTTCTCTTGTTCCAAAAACTCTCTCTAATCTCCATAACTGTGAAGAAACATTAAGGGTCACACAGCTAAAGGTGAATAAAAAGATATTCCTTCCTTCCTTCCTTCCTTCCTTCCTTCCTTCCTTCCTTCCTTCCTTCCTTCCTTCCTTCCTTCCTTCCTTCCTTCCTTCCTTCCTTCCTTCCTTCCTTCCTTCCTTCCTTCCTTCCTTCCTTCCTTCCTTCCTTCCTTCCTTCCTTCCTTCCTTCCTTCCTTCCTTCCTTCCTTCCTTCCTTCCTTCCTTCCTTCCTTCCTTCCTTCCTTCCCATTGTTGTTCTTATTGAGACATTTTTAAGACCTCCATGGTATTTTGGGGTCTGAATTATTGTTTTTGAATTCCTGGAACTGATGGCAGCACCACTTTTGTGGAACAGAGAAGGTTTTTCTTATAGATCTTGTAGAATTTGATTAATCTAAGTCTACAAAATCCTTGGAATTCCTATAATGTGTTATATAAATGTAACTGTATTATTAACCAGTAATTGATGTGACTTAATATCCCATGAACTGTTGTGTCCACTCAGCACTTAGACAAAACACATTAAGACCAAGGAGTTCAGGCTTGAAGGTATTCTTCATCAGGCTGGCTTTTGTTTTATAGATGTGCTACAAAGTGTGTTGATCTCCCTTTGGACTGGGAGGAAAATCCAACTTGTGGCACTGAGGTTGCTGGGAGCTGTGACTCTTGTTTGCTCAGCCCTGCCCTGTTGTACCTGTGCTGGTGATATGGCCTGGGCAGTACCTACAGGAAGGAAGGAAATGCAAGCCTGAGAGCAGACATGAGGTGCTGCTCAGACCATAGCACAGCTAATCACAAGACCTTGCCGGAGTCGAGGGTAAAAGGAAGTGGCTTTGTGCTTCTGTCTCTGAGTGAAATCTTTGACCTCATGTTTGGGCTCCTCCAGAGAAAGCCTGTCCTGTTGTCTTTGAGCATGAAAATAACTCCTGAATGCACAGCATTTAGTTTCAGCTTTCCTGGGCTTGGATCATTGGGGTCGAGGATGGACATTAGTACCAGCAGCCAAGGCCAGCACCGCAGCAGCTCTTCTCATGGGCACTGTTAAAGGCACTGTTTCATTCTCTGGCTCCACTGACCTTGAGATGCAAAAAGGCAGAGATATTTCTGAACTGATGAATTTACCTTCCTGACTGTCCTTATAAATAGAAAGGTAATGAGACAGATGCACACTTGAAGCTTTAAGGTGGGAGATGATGGAGGGCATTAAGTCATGGAGTTCCTGTAAATGTCAAGCAGAGGTGTATGATGAGGAAGGCATTTCCATATAAGTCACAAGGGAGACAGAAAAAGAGCTAAAATGGCTGCACTGTAATCTTTAGAAGTACAGAAGTGAACATGAAGTACATACACTGATAGCCCAATACCACAGTTATTTAGTCACGGAAATGAAAGTCCCACAGAAAGTCCCTTGAGATCCTAGCTTGAGTATGATGTGCCAACAAAAGCTGATCATCCATCACTGGCAGAAGTTAAAGTTATGTGGTATTTTCTATTCTAAGCACAGGAATTAGTTCTTTAAATAGTGTTCATTGTAGGTGATGGCAACACAAAATGTACACCCTCTTCTCTTGCAAACCATAGTCCTCATCCTCTAATGGCTTGTCCATGTGACTAGGTCTTGATTACCAAAGTAGATAATTGAAATAGTGCAATTATTTATGCTTGGCTTGGCCTCTAATGAATGTAGAATTCCTTCCAATACCTAAAGGTCAGTCTTAGCATTGATTCAGGTTTATCAGGTGTGCCATGTAATTTGACTCTGGAGTGAAATTGTCAAAACCCTAGAAGGTTTGACCCCAATTTTGTCACTTCTTTGGAAGTTTGTAATACTTTCAGTGGAGGGTATAGCTGCAACCAGACCTCATAGTCCTGCTGAGATGAATGGTAACACAACTGATTTGTGACAATTTTTCCAGCAGGAATCACATTTAGGGCCACCTGGAAGCTCCTCTGAAAAGAATGTGTGCTAAACTGAACCACAAGTTCGATATTTAGACATAAAGTACTTTCATTGCATGTTAAAATCAATGTGAATATTCAATCCCTTGCTAGCTATTCCTACCCTTGTCAAAGTCTTCAAGGAACCTAATTCAGTGTTAGAAATGCAGATAATATTCAGGGAAGCATACTCTGAGAACTCAATTCCTCATAAGCTGAAGTTTGCTGCTCTTCTTGCTACTACAGTTGCTGGTACAAGCATTTATAAGAAGCCCTGTGCTCAAGGAAACACTTGGTATCTTATCAGGCTTTGATAGTTCCACCCTGTGATGTAAAGCAGTTTCAGTATGAATATTGTCTGCATGGGGAAGAGCTAAAACCAAAGGGAAGAAGTTTGACTTATCCCTGCTCAGGCAAATAGTATCTTTGTTTAACCTATCCCAGGACAACAATCTGGTTGGTTATAAACTATAAACCTTGACCAGTTTTGTCTTCACTGGTCAAGCTCTGCATTTCTGAGGTTTGTACTAGCATGGCAACAATAAATCCTGCCCTTTAGGGGGGGTCATCAGTCTTGAGATGAGGGTGTTGGAGTGATATTCCTTCATGTTCCTGGTTTTACACATTCATGGCAAAAGGAGTGTCAGGTAGCCTGAGCAGCAGAAACCCACTCTGTATTCACAGCTGGGAGGTTGGGAGGGAGGGACACAAAAAGCATTAGTTTCCAGTCATTTGTGCTTGTTTTTGAAACACATTTTCATTCGAAGGCCAGTTTTTCAGGTTCTGAGCTGAGGGACATGGGCTGCCTAGGCACTGCAGATTTGTCTGTATGGTCCACTGAATTTCAGTTTACTTTGTAAGTCAGTTACTGTAAACATATTTCATATATCATATACACAAAATGCATATTATAATACTAATTTTTAATTAAGAAATTAAGAACAAGATATAATAAAAAGTTGAAACTCTGTTGGGCTTTTTTTCTCAAGCACAGAGCAAAATTTATTCTCAAAGCTCTAAGCCTTTACTCCTGACTCAGCTAACAGTGCCAGCAAACCCAGGTGGTGAGGAGGTGAAGCAGTGCACTGCAGTAGTGGGGACTTCCCTTCAAGGGAAGGCTAAGCATAGGGCTGACTGTGAGGTCCTGGCCCCAGCTCGGGGGCTCAGGTGTCTACAGGAAAATTATTTGTCCCTACACCTGGGAGGAGCTGCAGATCCTGCCCAAGATCTGAGGGGATTGCCTGGCTGTGATTTCTGATAAGAGAAAGAGAATGAACAACACCTAAGTCCTGCTTCAGTTTGAAGGAGGAATCTTAGTATCTGGGCTCTGCTTCTGACCTTATTTCTGATTTTCATGCAGTGATTGCTATATGTAACAGTTCAGGCAGCAGAATATATAATCACAGTGATAAACAAAGCCCTAGAGACTACTTTATTTTATCATGCCTACTTCAGTGTCCTATAGGTGGGCACATACATCCAGACAATAGACTCCTAAGACCATTTGCATTTACATATGTGTGTGAACA